>OY731403.1:3723144-4982310 GCA_963425845.1 Sphenostylis stenocarpa
TTATTTCTTGTCTCTACATTTTGAACACCCACACCAGAAGCACAATAGGCTGGATTAAGGTCACTGAACAACCCACCAGCTGCTGGCATTTCTTTTTCCTCGACTTTAGGTGGGGTAAATGATTCATGACGTCGTGGCCTTTTGGAAGAACTCCCAAACTCACCTTCTTTATTGGTTTCTGGGTACAGAACATGGTCTTTCTTACTTGAAGATGTCCTATGAGGATCAACCTTTTTTTCTTGATCCTTCGTATCTTTCATACCTCGACCATTTCCATTTTTGTTATCATCGTCTAAAGTTGACTGCCTCCCTCTCTTACATCCAACCTTTGTCGAGGCTTGTGATTCCTTGGCTTTAGACTTAGTGGGGCTGGACCCTTCAACACCAGCCATTGTCACTCCCGCAGCCACATGGCCATTTCTGCTCTTCGCAACTTTAGAATAGGCACCAACTCCAGCAGTGCATTTTGACATTGATACACCCTCCTCTTCTCTACCACATGATTTTCCACCATTGCTTTTGAACGCTTCTTTTGATGATGCATGTTGTGGAGACTCATTGTGGTTCTTAAAAGGTGACCAATATGCTGGTGGCACATTGTGGTTCCCAATATCATGAGCTGTAAAGGATTTAGAACATTGTTGACAGCGTATGGTGTGATTTAAAATGGTTTTGAAGTATTGATATCTCGTGTTACAATGATGGCAAGATGTCCAGAATGTCTGATTTTCAACCCGATGATATGAATTCCAAGCTTGGGGTTGTGAGTTAAAACTGTTCTGAAAATTTCTTGAATTTCCATCACATTTTGTCCCAAAAGCATTTCCATTTGGGTGACGAGGTGCAACCTTAGCTGCTGTATTTCCCCCAGGAACACCAAGCTTTGAGTCATACAAAGTACGCTTCGTTTGGTCACTCAACACTCTGTTAGCATCACCAATCAACTTGAAAGCAGCCTCTGCCCCAGCAGATTTATTTTTGTCAGGATGAAGTAGCAGTGCAAGCTTCCTATACTGTTTCTTTACCGTTGCTTCATCAGCAGACTGTTGAGTCTGAAGAATACCATACCAGTCCATGTCAGACCCAGTGCGTTTCTTCTGTGCAGCACAATGGACCTCACAAACTGTAAGGATCTGTGCAATGTTCTGAATATCAGGAAACAGCCTTTGGGCTTTTGTAGCAAATTTCAGCCCTCCTTCATAGTCACCAGCTTGCATCTTATTTTCAGCAATCTGCTTAGCCCTCATAGCTTCATCCTTGTTGCACTCCATTGGTTAGTTGAAACAAAACCCCAATTCACTGCAGTGCTCTGAATCTCGTGAAATACATAGAGAGGGAAACAGCTCCTTCCTATTCAGAAATTGACTAGCCAGTCACGGTGCTACATTTTCATCTGACCTGCGCAAGCCAAACACCAAATGAACCATTTAACAAGAATTTCATATATTACTTGCAAAAGTAAACATAGACATGCTTAATACCATAGTATGTTCAAGTAACGATCTATCTCAGGAACTGGTTAAAAATATATGATGCAGGAAGCATTAAATTTTCATTTCAAAATACTACCAATTAGACAAAGTCCCACAACAGTAAATCCCTGTTTGATTAACTTCTTTCTTAATTAGAACTAAGGGCATCTCCAGCAGGGGTGCTTGGAGGGTTTCTTTAAACCAAGAAACAGTTTCCTGAAGAAACTTTACCGGTGGAAATAGCTTTACCTGGCACTAAGGGGTTCTTACCAAAGGAATGGTTGCTTCTTAATAGAAAATTATAACGTTTAAAAAGCTTTAACAGTTGATCTCAATTTCCTCATTGTAATAATAGAAGGAGAAAATAAGTAAAAATGTGCTATGACATGTTTATACAAACTTCTCCATAAACATTTATAAGAGCATAAAATAAAAAGGAAAAATAAATAAGTTACTTCATAATGGATTCAAATTTGAAGACACGTATAGCCTATTGGATCCATTCCCGATCCATAACTAACTTAAAATCAACTTTATCAAAAATTAGCTTACACCAAAGTTTGTCATTTTTTCATTTATTTATTTTTCCTCTATAAGTATGCATCTAGAAGTTTACCCAAACTCAGCTTACTTCTTACATAACCTTTATAAATGAGTAAAAAACAGCTTTTGAAAAAACTAAACGACATAGGTTCTAAAATCACCTTAATCTTAAACTAATTTTGAGTTTATTTAGATAAACTAATTTCATTTTATCTTCGTGGTACCTGTTAATAACTAAACCCTAAAACCTAAGGAAAAATAGAAGGAAAAATGTGTTCCCATAAATTATACAGAGAAACAGATCCGATTGCATAAATGCGAAAAAATTGAAACAAAGACATAATAATAATTAACAACATAAAATTTAGCCTAAAATGGAAGCTAACGAAAAGCATAACCTAAATCCTAAGTGTGGAAAGGAGAGATCGAAATAGAGAGTAAATAAAGAAGCATAGCAACGGTTTTCATTTGAACTCAAACACTAAGGACAAAGGAGATCGAACTAATCGGTAAGGAAACTCACTTGCACAGCGACTACTACGCCATTGGAACGAGGTAGAGAGTGGTTTTCGCGGAGAGAAAAACAGTGGACCTTACTGTAATGTAGATGTAGCCACACTCACTCTTGAGAGAGAAATAGAGAGTGGGAGATATTAAAGCGGGAAGTGAAAAAGTGAGAGAGCGGAGGGCAGATGGAAAATTTTGAGGGGAGGGTTTTCCTGATTGAAGAAACGAACGAAGCCCCTGCAATTTCCTCTAATTATTCTTTCTCTTAATTTGGGGAAACTTCCAGATAATGTACATTTTGAATGAAATGATAGGTTTTAATATAAAACATATATCGGCATCTCCAAATTCCAATTTAAGAATTAAAATAAATATTTTATTATAGATACTACAATATTTAGAAAATGAAAAAATATTTAAAATTAAAATAAAATTATTTATATAATATAAACAATTTTAAACCAATATTAACTAATTAATATGTATGATTTATAATAAAATATTTATTTATTTATTTATTTATTCTATATTACATATTTCCTTCACAAATTATAATTTTGTTAATGTTCAGTATTCATGTGAAGATATGTAATTATAAAACTTAGGGGGAAAAAAACACCTTTTTCATAGGGATGGCAAAACGAGCTAGGCCGGCGGGTTGGCCGCAGACCGCCATAATATGGCGGGCGGGTTGGTGTTTTCAGCCACCAGCCCGCTTTGGTCCGCCCACCAAGCCCGCCAACCCGTCGGACCAACCCACGGGACGGGATGGACCAAGCCGCGACCCGCCTAATTAATAAAAAAATAATTTTTTATTGTAATAAAATTAATTATAAAGATAATATATAAAGTTAAAAAATTTAAAAAGAGAATTAAAAAAGTTTCATTCTCACATAAAATATTCTCTTTCCCGAAATATAATCTTCTCTCCTGTTCTCCTTATTTATCCTAAGTACTCGATTATATTTATCCTTATTACTTGAATTAAAGGTATAAGAATTACTCAACCAAGTATAATATTAAGTTTTATCAAATAAAAAAGATATAGGTATTTGAATTTTTTAATATAAAAAATATAAATTTTATAAGTTTAACGTTATATATATATATATATATATATATATATATATATATATATATATATATTGAATTATTGACAAACAAATAATAATCTTATTATTAAATTTATTAAAAAAAATTATTTTTTTTAAATTATGACGGTCAGCTGCTAGCTCGTCAACCCACCCTTGGCGAGGCGGCTAAGGTCTATGATCCGTCATGACTATATCGAGTCAGCCATCACTCCGCTTTGGCGGGCCAAAGATGGGGCAGGCCAAAGCGGGCGGTCGACTCGTTTTGCCATCCCTACTTTTTCATATATAGATTCAAATCCAAAATAAAAAAATAAATGGTTTGATGGAAAGAGTGTAAAAAAATATTTATATTATGTACCTTTTTATAAATTGTACTTCAATTAATCAGAGTACCACCTCTCGAATAATTGTTACGAGATTAGGCAATTCTATTGATATAAATAAAAAAATAAAATATTTTTTTACGAATAAAATGGATAAATTTAAATTTAATGATCTAACTTAACATATATTTTATAATAGATTATAATTTTTTGTTTATCTAAATGGACTAATCTTTTTGCCTAAATATTTTTATATTTAATATACTTAAATTGAATATTATACTTAATAATACATATAATAAATATATTTTGATTAATTTTATAATTAAAATTTTATTATTTTAATAAACTAATCTTATTATTTAAAATAATATATTATATTTAAAAATATATCATCTTAAATTAATTTTTATGAATAAAGACATAAAATAATAAATAAATAAATAAATAAAATCGTTATTTTTACACCTATTTATAAAAGTTTCTTATTTTTTTATTTGTGTTTAAAATTTGAAATTTCTTCAAAAATAAAAGATTAAGAATTTGTTGACATTGAAGAAATAGTTGGTGGGGGAAAATAGATAGGTATTAGTAGAATAATAGTTAACTATCAGTTCTGAAAATTATATTTTAAATAAATTGAAAATAATTCTAAAGCGATTACTTTCATCTGATAGTTTATAACATAAACAAATCTTTTATCAAAGAAACATAATATATATATATATATATATATATATATATATATATATATATATTAATAATCATAATAAATAAAGAATATATATATATATATAAATAATGTTTATATAATGTATAAATAATTTAATATTTAATATTTTAATGTATATTAAAATAAATATATGCATATAAATATATAGTAAAATAATATATATATATATATATATATATATCATCTTTATATAATATATAAAAATTATTTAATATTTAATATTTTAATGTATATTTAATATGTTTGTTTTTAGTGATGGTAACAAGTTAAATACCAATAGAGCTACTGCTATCGCTCCTACCAAAACAACACTCGTATTCATTAGATATTTATTTAAAAAATATCCACAAATTTATAGATACTTAAAAAAATATATTGAATACAACTTTTTAACAGGTAATGGGTATTCATGGTTGAATACTAATATTTTTGTCATTAACAATTGGATAATTAAAATATCATTAGTGGCTATTTAATATATTCATTTATTTACCTACAGATATTTATTATGCAATTTTTTTCATCCCTATTTGTATATGATGAAAAATTGTAAATTTTTTAATGTGTATGTATATTTTTATATAATATAATGTGTTTATTTCTTACTTGTGTAACTTTAGATTTTATTCAGTGATGATCTTGATTATTGATTTTGGAAGATTACATAATATATTATTGATAAATAATAAATAAATATAAAAAAAGATAAAATAATAAGATGGTAAAATTGTAAATATATAATAAATTTATTAAATAATTATTAATTTTGAGATACTAAAATCATAAATTATACGAGGAGTTTACAAAATTGAAGAGATGATAAGAGAATAAAATTATAAATATATTAAATATTCATTTTAGGACTAAAATCATAAATTATATGAGAGTTACAAAATTTTTAGGTTAATATTATATATATATACATAGACAGTAATACGTACTCATACACTGTACATAGATAGTAATACGTACTCGTACACTGTACATAGACAGTAATACGTACTCGTACACTGTACATAGACAGTAATACGTACTCGTACTGTACATAGACAGTAATACGTACTTGTACACTGTACATAGACAGTAATACGTACTCGTACACTGTACATAGATAGTAATACGTACTCGTACATTGTACATAGATAGTAATACGTACTCGTATATTATACATAAATAGTAATACGTACTCGTAAACTGTGTACTGTAGTACATTGTACATAGACAGTAATACGTACTCGTATACTATACATAGATAGTAATACGTACTCGTATACTATACATAGATAGTAATACGTACTCGTATACTATACATAGACAGTAATACGTACTCGTAGATTATACATAGACAGTAATATGTACTCGTAGACTGTACATAGACAGTAATACGTACTCGTAGACTGTACATAGACAGTAATACGTACTCGTAGACTGTACATAGACAGTAATACGTACTCGTAGACTGTACATAGACAGTAACAGTGGCGGATCTTCTTGGAAGCTGAGGGGGGCCGTGGCCCCCCCAAAGTTTTGTAACTCCCATGCAATTAATGATTTTGGCCCCCCCAAATATAATGAGTATTTAATATATTTACTTGTATATTTACAATTTTATCCTCCCAGCCCCTCCTCAGTTTTGTAACTTTCATATAATTTATGATTTTGTTTCCTTTAAACTTAATGATAATTTAATATATTTAAGTATATATCTACAATTTTATCTTTTCAACCTTTCATATTCTTTCTTCCTTTTATATTTATTTATTATTTATTAATAATATATTATTTGACCCCCCCAATATCAATGGTCAAGATCCGCCACTAATACGTACTCGTAGACTGTACATAGACAGTAATACATACTCGTATACTATACATAGACAGTAATACGTACTCGTATATTATACATAGACAGTAATACGTACTCGTATACTATACATAGGCATTAATACGTACTCGTATACTATACATAGGCATTAATACGTACTCGTATACTATACATAGACAGTAATACATAGTCATTCATGTACTCATATACTATATACAAAGAGAGTCATTCATGTACTTAAGCATGACAACAGGATGGGGCAGGCCCGGAGGCGGGTTTTGCCTCCCCGATCCCCGCCTCCAACTTTTTTAACCATTTTCGTCCTCGTCCCTTATCCCCACCGGGGTTAGAAATTAAGTTTTCATCCCTGTCCCCGTTGGGTTTCGGGTTCCCGCCTCCAGTCCTCGATCTATATTATTTTTAAAAAGATAATTACATTTATAATAAATTAATTTTACTATCTATTTTTTATATATAAATAAATATTTATAATTTATAATAATTATTAATTAAATATATATTTTAATTTAGTATATTTATATTCAAATATGTATGTAAAATAAATATTTAATCATTTTTTATTTATAACATTATTATTATTATAACACTTGTATTCAAATATTTGAATACTTATAACATTATTATTATAATATTGTATTTAAACATCTGATTATATATATAAGTTAATTTATTTTTAAGTTGTCATTTAAAAATATAAAATATATAGTTTATAAAGAAATATTTAATAAGTTAATTCTTATTCAATTAGTTCGAAGTAATAAAAGTTTAAATTATCAATTCATTTAATATTTTAAAATACAATTATTTTATTAATATAAAATTTAATATATGATAAATAAGAATAATAAGATAAAAAATATGACATAATAAAACTTAATAAATATAAATTATAAATAAAATAATATTAGTTACTACTAAGATTTATGTAAAATATTCAGAAAAAGATAAAGAATAAAATAAATTAACTTTGTGTTCATCAAATTGATTGAAAAGATTGAAAAAAAAATTGATGGGAGAGATTAAAGAAATGTGAAAAATTGAAAGATAAGAGAAAGAATAATATAATAAATTAATTGATATAAAAGATTAAAAAAGACAAAAAATAAAAAATGGGTAGAAGAAAAAAATGATCTTATATGTAATAAAAAAGGAAAAATAAATACTTTTAAAATTTAAATTTAAATATAAAGTCGGGGCGGGACGGGAGCGGGCGAGAACGGGGTCGGGGTGGGGATTGCATTACCCATCCTTGTCCCCGTCCTCATCCTCACTCCCGACTTTTTAAAGTTGGTAAAACTCAAACTCGCCCGCCCCGGTCAACTCGGGTTTTCTCCGTCAAACTCGAGGGATGAGGACGGGTCGGTCCCCACGAGGTACGAGTTTAATTATCATCCCTACATGTACTCGTATATTATATACAAAACTCGGGGGTGGGGACGGGTCGGTCCCCACGGGATACGGGTTTAATTATCATCCCTACATGTACTCGTATACTATATACAAAGAGTCATTCATGTACTCGTATACTATATACAAAGAGTCATTCATGTACCCGTATACTATATACAAAAAGTCATTCATGTACTCATATCTTGTATATAAAGAGTCATTCATGTACTCGTATATTATATATATAAAATAAAAATATGATAAATTATTTAAAAGTATTTCAATATTTTCATCTAAATTAAAATAATAATATAATATTTTTTATTTTAAAAAATAATAAACCTTAATTTTCATATGAATAGCTTAGTAAACTATTGGTTTAATCGATGATTAATTGAATTACATAAATATAAATAACATAATTTTTAATGAAAGGCACGTGCATCCTATATTTCAGAGATGCATGAGCTCATGGTGTACTGCTAAAGATAATTTGAAGACTTGTACGCCACAAATGGTGCATGCGAGTTATGAAATGTAAAGATAAGGTAAATCTAATAAAAAATTATCTTATAATATATAAATAAAAATGAATAACCTAAGTACAGAAACGAAAATAATAAAAAAGAAAGAAATTGAAAACATACCTTTAAACATGACAATTGCGTGCACTTAGATTACACCTTAATAAATTTCATTTTGTTAAGTACGGCATTTATATAGAAAAATAAATGAATTTGAAGAATGATTTATTCAATGTGGAACTTTTTATATACTTTCAATTTACTTGAAAATGTCAAAATGATACTAGTTGTTTGCATGTTAGAAAATTCAATTTCAAATACTTCAAAAGAAACATATAATCATATTTTTTAAATGATAACAAATAGGTTACTCATTATAACTACTTTAATATCTTTATCATTTTCAATTTTTTATCAACTAAAATTTCTCTTTAATTTATACACACAAATTGCGTTAGTTGTATTTTCAAAACGTCTTAATTGTTTAATGTATATTTATCAATCTAATATATTATGCAAAAATTATTGTTAAAATAACATATACTCTTTTTTTTTCAATGACAATAATTATGTCAACTGATATAGAAATCGGATTTTAATAAAATTAGGACAAAATTCAAATGTTTGATTTGTGGGATGAACCAATTTTGATAAAAGATAAAAAACAAAAGACTAGAATTCAACTTTTTATTACTAAAAAAACTAGTGGAACAATTGTTCTTAGACAATAGAATACTCTTGACGTAAAAATATATATTTTTTCCGTTTAGTTTTTATATTGGTTATGATAATATTGTTATATTTATGAATTAAATTAATTTCAGTAAAAAAATAAAAATAAAATACTAAAATTTTATTTTTAATTATTAAAAAATTAATAAGGTATTTTCCATTTTAAATTTATTTTTATTATGATTTTGTTTTTGAGAGTTTAAAGCATTTTTAAATTATTTTTATTATAAATTTAAAGATGAAAAAATATATAAATTATTTTAATTTTGACTCAAACGATACAAGAGTCATGTAATACTCGTGTAATTTGGTGGAAGATGACTAAGGAGCCAGATCTATTTTGTTTATTTGAATGGCCCCAAAAAACTATTTTGTAAAAGTGAATATCAACAGTAACTCTTAACGTAATGTCATTGATTTATACTTAATATTGCATGACATTTTTCATATTTTACTTTTTGATTCTGTATATCTTCTTGGCTATAATTAGCAATGATATTCACCAAATATATATATATATATATATATATATATATATAATTATTAAAAATAACATTTTAAAAAAATATTTAAAGGAAAATAATCTTTATTTTATTGAATTGAATTTAAATTTAAGCTTTAAAATATTATGAGTTTATTTTATGATCCATATATCAAGATGATTATATTTGTAAAACTGTAATCTCACAAATAGAACTAAACAAATATAATTGAGAATAGTTTATTAAATTTTAATGGAAAACCAATTAGTAATAATTGAAACAAATAATGTGGGACTTTTCTTTATATCTCCTTAATTAATATGTCTATTATAATAAATAATTAAATAATTTTAAATTGAAATATGATATAATTATTCTTTATAAATGTGATTAAAATATATTAATGTCTCATTTTCATTTACATGAGTATCATTTTAAGTTTCGTTGGATAGTAAATATAATTACGTTTGAGGTATTACCAATTTTATAATTATAATTATAATGTATTATAATTTTTTTTTACAAAGTGGATTGAGAAAAAAATGTTATATAAATTACTTTATGTACCCTTAACTCATTAACATAGCAAAATATATAACATTTTATTATTATATAACAAGTGTTTTCCAAGTAACCAACAAACATATAATAATTATTCGTAAAATTAACCTATGTCTCACTTCATATTGACATAAAGAGTAATTTTTGTCCATTCCAGCCATAACCGTATTGGAACATTGTTCATGTAGCGTGTTTTTGCACGTACTTACTAAATTATGTTTATCTTTTTTGTATTATACTTTATAGTGATATATTTTCAACGAAACTATCTTATTCTGTGCTTTTACAAATACGACGAGACTCCTTTTATCATGAATTTGCAATTTAATGTTTAACTGAGGTTGAACCAAAATATATAAAATAATATTTTTATAATATAATAAATATATAATAAATTCATCAATATTAATATGGTTTCTTTTTAATCTTTATTTGTCCAATTTCTTTCAATATCCGATGATGTTATTTTCTTTTTTATATTTATTTTTGTATACAATCTCGTGTATTTTTTATCTTTTTGTACATTTTTAAAATATTTGGTTGGTTGTGAAAAAAAATAGAATAATGACTTTTAGTTATACCAAGTATGAAACCATGTGAATTTATTTTTTCCCCATAATTTCTCATCATTGTACATAATTTATTTTTTTATTTAACTTGTATATTTTACTTTTTTCTATCTATATCTTTTTATAGATATAAAAAAAAACAATAAAATTTGTTAACATAGTCCTAATGAATATTATATATATAAAATTTTGTTGAGTAAAAAATTGATAATGAGGTTAAAGTTAACGATGTGAAATAAAGAACGAAAGAAAAATTGAAAAATGTTATATCCTTAATAAAAAATTATCATTTTAAAAATTCAACTTTTTTTTCATAATTGATTTGATAAAAAAAATCATATATTTTCTCAAATTTTCCAATTTTGTATTTTTTTTATACAATTCATCTACATCCCACTCTTTTAGAAGTAAAAAACTGATTTTTAATCACTTTGAACCAATTTTCAAAACATTGGTGTTTCTGTCTTTTAATAGTAAACAGACATTGAGTTTGAGACTCCCTTACTTTCAAACATTTTCATTAAACTCCTTAAACTTAGTTTTTTTATTTCTCATTTGCAAAATATAGTAACAAGTACTAGTAAACTTAATTATATATGTGATCAAGTATTAATTATTGTGAAATTCAACATTTTTTTCACAGTCGGTTTGATCCAAAAGTCTAATTGATTTTCTTAATTTTTTTTGTTATTTATTTATTTTTTTTGTTTTATACCGATTCATCTAAAGTAAAAAACTGATTTTTAAATCAATTCCATCCAATTTTCAAAACATTGGTGTTTTTGTCTTTTAGTAATATGCACACGTTAAGTTTTAGACTCCACTTCCTTTCAAACATTTTCTTTAAACTCCTTAAACTTAGCTTTTTATTTCTCATTCACAAAATCTACTCACATGATTGAGAATTTAAGTGTGAGTTGAAGTCTCACATTAGGTAAAAATAAGAAAGTTAAGTAACTTATAATGTAAGAAAAATCTATAACTAAATATCTTAAGATTTTAGATTAAAGGTGGTGTCATATTCTTTTATATGATTGACTCATGTCCCATTTGTGATAATCTCCTTGTTGTTAGTCCTCCCTCGAACATACCTAACACACATACTATTAAACTTAATTATATAACTCCTTAAACTTTGTTTTTTATTTCTCATTCACAAAATCTACTCACACATACTACTAAACTTAATTATATATGTGATCAAGTATTAATTATTATTTTACTAAGTAAAAAAGTATTTGAGTGTCTTAACTCCTATGGACATTGTACCTTATAATATATAAATAAAATGTGAATATCACAATTATAAGTTGATTTTTTAGGATTAAAATAGATTCATACATGTTATGATAGTATCATTAGGATCAATTTCTTTATTTGAGATATTGTTCATTTTGAAGTTCTAATCCGTCGTGACTTTGTTCTTAAAAGACTCTACAATTAATTAAGAGAGGAGAGTGTATATAAACTATTGATGGTCTCAACTCCTAAATGATATGGGATTCATGCACATACCAAAACAATTATCACCATAACTCATTTTTTCTTAAGTTTTTACAAAAATAAGAGTTTTTCTTTGTTTTAGTCACCAAACCAATTATCATTATAATTAATTAACTTATTATTTGTAATGATTAACAAAATTTCCTTTATCAATTAAGTAGTCATGCTTATAATGTGTTTATAATAAGTGATGACTCTAATAATGACGATGACAATAAAATAGTTGTTGATACATTAGAAATAATAATATTATTATTATTATTATTATTATTAAAGTAATGACAAAATTTATATCAATGGGGAGAATAACAACTATTGTACGATATTGTTTTTATAATAAGAATGGTGTGGTGATATTGATACAATGAAGATAATAATGGTAATGAAAATAACATATAAAAGACAGGTGACAAGGACAATAAATGTGATAAGAATGGTGGTGGTGACAACAATATGAGAGTAATGATAACGATAATTAGTTAATGATGACAATAATATTTTTTGTAATAAAGATGAGAATGTAAAATGTGAGATAAATCTATTATTGTTCAAATTCATATAAGATTTAGAGTCTCACATTGTTTAAAAATAAACAAGATAAATAATATATAAAGAGAAAAACTCAAAAACTCATTATTTCAAGGTTTTGAATTAAAAATATCCATATTTTATTTGATAATAAGTTCATGACCTATTGATAAAAATATCTCCTTTGCATTATTTCTAAAAGAACTATAACAAATTGATGTGATGAAAATACATTCAATAAATAATTAGATAAGTTTAATAAGTTAATTCTTAATTATGAGAATATTGTTGGTGAGATCAAATCTAACGATTAGACACTATTTTTATTATGTTTGTTGCCTAAAATACATGATCACTTTAAAAAAACCTATGGAAGCAAGTCCTTATCTTTGAAGCAAGTTCAAGCTATTTGAGTCATAAGGAAATGAATGAAAGAACTAAGTCATAGTCCTTGGAAAATAGTGAATAATAATTAATAAAAAAAATGCAAAAAATAAAATAAGTTGGGAGATGAGGATTGAAGTTCCAACAAATAAATTTTTATAAGGTTGTCTTGGACACTAAGTGCTACCATTGTAAGAAAGTACGTCATGTATAAAGATTTTATCAAAATATGCAAGACTTTGGGGATGCAACTCTAGTTGAAGATAAATATGAGATAACATATGCTTTCATGGTGTTCAATAATGCTAATAATGTAAAGTGGATGATGGACTTTTGTTGCTCATCCAAATGACTCCAAACATATGTTTGTTTGAAGAACTTGCAGAGGTTGAAAATAATAAGTTCTATGATAATGTTATCAAAATGATAATGTTTAGATACATATGAAATTGAAATTTTTTGTGAAGAAGTCAAATATTTGTTTAACTTGAACAAAAATCCGATATCCCTTGGTAAATTTGAGAAAATTAAATATGTATTTGATGGTGAAAAATAAGTGATGAAAGATTTGAAAGGATCGATGGTTGTGATGAAAGGGGTGAAAAAGAATTACCAATATTCCTTAATAGGTGTTGCGGTGAACAAATTTAGTGTTTATTGTAGTAATAATTATACTGCTAATGAAGTATAATCTACTACAATAAAAAAAAGTGTAATATAGACAAATATCATTCAAAATCGAGTTTGATATAAAAACTTGGGTATGACAAGTGAGAAAAACATGTTTGAGCTTAAAAAAATAAGGATTACTTGTTAATAATAAATTTGAGAAGTTGCAATTTTGTGAATATTATGTTTGCGGTAAAACTTGAAAGGTTAGATTCAATATTGGACATCATAGCACACAATTATCAAATATTTACTGGTTGTGTAAGAAAATACCACAAAGATTTTTTCACAAATGGAGTTCATCAACCAACTATATGACAATGGATTTATGAATATTTCTCCTTATATATTATTAACAAAAACACAAGTGCTCATAGATGTCTATGTATTTGTATTTTTTACTATGTTTTTTTTTCAATAAATTAAAATTTAATGTATATATTAATTTTAAAATATAAATATTTATTTTTAAAATTATGTATTGTTGGAATAAAGAAGAGAGAAAAAATTATTAAATGGTGACACCATAAAACAAATATAAAAAAGAAATTTCTTTATACATTGTTATGAATTCACCTTACTATTTTTTATATAATGTGGGACTTCCATTCACATTAGGTTTTCAACTATTTTCTTTTAAGTGTGAGTCCCTTTCACATAATAATGAACTTTAACTTGTCACTTCATGATGATAGAAGATATATGATAAATCTTAACTACTTGCACTTGATGCATATCAAAATGGGGAATGATAATCATCTAATCCATATGATCACTTGTTAATTTAAATTATTTATTATTATCATAACTCATTTTTCTTATGTTTTTATAAAGTTAAGAGTTTCTCTTTGTTCATATATAGTCATATGATCGGGGTAACCAAAATCACCAAACTACTTATTAGTGAATTAGTCACTCCGAGAATGTGTTTGTAATGTTATTTCTTCATATGAATTGATGACGCTAACAACGATGGTAATAATAAAATAATAATTGCAACATTATAAATAATACTGTAATAATAATGATAATGACAAGATTTACACTAATGGGAGAGTGATTGTGTTGTTGTTACAACCATGGTATGGATGTTGTTTATATAACAAGAATATTGTGGTGGTATCATTATGATGAAGATAACAATGATAATGAAAACAATATATAGAGGATTGGTGACAACGACAACAAAGGTGATTAGAATTGTGGTAATGATAACAATATGAGAATGATGGTGACGACAATTAGATAATGAGAATGTGGAATGTGATTATTTGTAATAGAGATGAGAATGTAGAATGTGAGGGAGATCAACTATTGTTGGGATTCAAATGAGATTTAGAGTTTCACATTGTTTAAAAATAAGAAAAATGAATAACATAAAAAGAATAACTCAAAATTTTTAAAGTTTTGAGTTAAATATGATATCATGTTCTCTCTGTTAATAAGTTCATGACCTATTATAAAAAGATCTTCTCTATATTTTCCCTTAAAGAATCATAACAAAGAAGTCATTTCTTGAGAAATGGTGAACAATTGACAATAAGAGAAAAATATCCAGAAAAGAAAGTAGGGTTGGAAGTCCCAACGATTAATCAGAGATGTAACTCTATTAGAACATAAATATGAGATAGTAGAAGCTTTCATAATGTTTAATGATTAGAGATGACAAAACAAAGTTAGACCCGTCAGTTCGCTATAATATGGTGGGGCAGAGTTAGTGTTTTAAGTCCACCAGCCCGCATCCCGCCTAATTAATAAAAATATATTTTTTTATGATAATACAATTAATCATAAAGGTAATATATAAAGTTAAAAGTTGTAAAAAGACAATTAAAAAATTTTCAATCTCACTCATTATAGGAAACATTCTCCTTACTCAAACACAAACTCTTTTCTCCTCTTCTCCTCCTTATGACTTGAATTAAAGGTGTAAAACTTATTCAACAGGAGAACAATATGAAGTTTTATCAAATAAAAAATATATAAATATTTGAATTTTTTAATATAAAAAATATAAATTTTACAAATTTTGACATTATTTATATATATTTGTTATTGTTTATTATTATATAAATTTTATTATTGTTCTAAATTATAATTTCTTAAAACAATGTGTTGATTTATATTATCAACTTAAAATATATATAAAAATTATTGACAAACAAATGATAATCCTATTATTAAAATTATTAAAAAATTTGATTTTAAAAAAATTAATTATTTTTTTAAATTATGACTAGTCAGCTTGCCAATCTGCCCTTTGGCGGGGTGGACCAAAATCTACAACTAATCATGACTATAATGGGTCAGTCCACACACCCTGTTTTTGGCGAACCAAAGGTGAAACGAGTCAAAACGGAGTGGACTAACCCGCTTTGTTATCCCCTGTCGATGATGCTAATAATAAAAATTGGACGACAATAAATCGTATAAGTTAGTTGTTACCTGGAGTGAAGAAAGTTTTGAAAATGAATTACTTATATTTCTTAATAATTGTTGCAATAACAAGTTTAGTGTTGATTATTGTAATAATTGTTTTGTTAGATTATTATTTACTACAATAAAGATAATATAGTCTAGAGCAATATATCCAAAATTTAAATTGAGTTATGATTAAAAATCTTTGGTAACGTAAGTGAGAAAAACATATTTGATTAGCAAAAACACAAGTGTTTATGAGTGTATGTGAATATGTAGTTTTTATTATATTTCATGAGTAAAATATATATATATATATATATATATATATATATATATATATATATATATATATATAATTTAAAAAATTATGTATTATTGGAGATCCAAACGTGAAAGGAATTTCAATAGAAGAAAGAATTGAGGAGAATAGTTAATTGAGAGAATAAAAAAAATGATGATTTTTTATTATTTTTATTTATAAATTTATATTCTGGAGAAAAGATTAAATAAAAAATGTGTGTTTTAAGGAATAGAGAAAAAAGAAGATATAAAATAAGTAATTTATTAAATAATGATATAAAAAATAAATTATAAAAAAAAATTCCCTTTATATATTACTATGAATTCATCTTGCATTTTCATTTGGGACTTCAATTTACATTTGATTTCTAAGCTATTATTTCAAATGAGTCTCTTTTGCATTAATATACTATTTCTCAACTGTAAACATTTTTCATCCACTATTATCCTTAAAATTATTTTTTTAGACAAATTATTTTATATAAATATGTTATTAATTTTTTAAAATTTTCAATTAAGTTAAAAATAATTTGATTGTACATAAACTTTAATACAGAGTCAATTTAAAAAAAATTACAATTGTTTTAAAATATAAATAAAGTTATTTTTTTATATAAATAAATATCTACTACAATAAATATTATCATCTGCCTTTAATTCCAACTTTCTCTTAAAATATTTTATTTTAAATATGAAAAATATTATTATTTATTTTTTTTATTATCAACTTAATTAACATTTCACTAATTTATAATTTAAGTTATTTATTTATAGATCATCCTTACTTCGTATCTCTTAGAAATAAATTTTAATATGGCTTCCCCTATATTAATATCCTTTATAATTGTTTGTTGCCATTCTCTTCTTCTTCCTTCCGACTCAGAATTTGACTGTACAAATCTGATCATGATGAGATACAATCTTAACTTTTAAAGTGATCACTACCAATCTTTTATCCAAATTTGCACATTAATCTATTTTTATCTATTTCCAACTCTTCCTAGTTAGTTCATTTAAATTATTTTTTTAAAATATTGTATTTTTAACACATTAAACAGAATTGATTAATTAGGTTCTCACACGACACAAACACTAAATTTAACTTATAGAATAATAGTTATATTTACGGTGATAACAAAAATATTATAATATTTCAAAAAAAATATTAAATTAAATATTTTTTAATTATCAAATAAATATTTTCTTAGATAAAGATTAAAATACTTGTGTGATGCTAAATTCAATAGAAAATTAATCAATATTATTTTACTAACTAAGATAGGTGTTGATAAATTTACATGCTTGATTTTATTGGAGGAGTAAAGAAAAAGAAAAAAATAAAATAACAAAAATAATTAACTTCAATAATAACATAAATAATCTCATACTTAGAACAAAAAGAAAAAAATTATTTTTAGAAAAAAAATAAAACAAGACTTTTAATACCCCATATGGTGTGAGGAAGAACAAAAAGAACATCATTTGAAAAAATTGAAAATTTTAACTTCGAATCCACTGTACTTAGAAATTATATATGGTCCCATAATGAATAAACTAGTAATATCCATCTAGATGAAATAATTAAAAAAAAAAAATTGTTCCACTAGAACTTGAAAAACTTCAAAAGAATTAGTATATTTCAGTTCAGTACGATGTTGTATTTCTCAGCATATATATATATTTTAATCATAGAATTGATAATCCACTTATTATTTCTAATATAATAATAAAAATAAACACAAATGATCTCATAAACCATTAAAATTTTGAATCTTCTGTAAATGAATAAATGATAGCCTCCACCAAGTCGAAGAATCCGAAACCAATTGTCTTCAGAACTTGGATAAAACAATTTCCCGCATAAATTCTTCAGGGGCTGTATAGAGAATAAATGAGATTACTTAAAAAAGAACTTTACACCTAATTTATATTTTAAACTGAATTAATGCTCCTAATTGAATTGCTGCAGGGTAACCAGTACTTAGAAAGAATGTTAGTGTATTTATTTGCTTATAACTTTTAGTTTTGGCATAAAAACCTATTGCAGTTAAACATAAGGACCCTTAGATGTATTATTAAAATTGGATCCATGAATGGAAGGATTCCAAAAGAATTTTAGATTTTAACATAAAGTTGTCACACCATCTATACATGCATGTTTAATGTAATTTTTATACTAAATTTTTTGTTTAAATACATTTTTATACCTAAAATTATTGATATATAATTTCTTCAAACTAAATTATGAGTATCTCACTTTTATATGATTTTCTTAAGCACAAACTAAGAAACATGGTCCTCTCTTTTAAGTTAAGACGGAGGAAGGTAAATATAACATTACCTGAATAGTAATTTATCTATCTTTTCACATGATACATTAGCTTTTACATTTACTCAAATAAACAAAAAGTAAGAATTTTGAATTTCAAAAACTAAAACAATAATTAAAGAAAATAATTTAATTAAAAAATATACGTGCAAACCTGAAAGAAGGAGAAAATGAAGATTGTACCTTCTAGGCCCGTGAAAAGATTGAACTGACCAATAGCCTGTCTTAGGAACATTTCTATTCCACTCACAGTTATTGCTCCTGCAGCATCTGCTTCCTTCAATAATTTTGTTCTTCTTGGTGTATAGACAGCATCAAAGACTAACCAGTAATCTCCCAAGGTTGCCTTGAAAAAGAAACCAGCATGAATAATTAAACTAATATCAAACAATTTTTAAGGATAAAACTAAGATTGCATCCCTTAAATGCTTGTAGTAAATTTCTTTAATAGTATTGAAGTTTCACTTTTATAGATTATGTTAATTTTTAATGAGAACTTTTATCATGAAGATTAATGAAATGTAGTTTCAGTTCTGAATAGAAAATAACACAAAATCTGCATCTAAGTTTTGTAGTAATTTATTTGAATAAAGAGAATATAGAACCTCTGCCACCGAAATTCTGTCAGTGTTTGGATGCATTCCTACAGGTGTTGCATTTGCGAGAATCGCCCCTTTCTCTGGCTGAAAGTTGATCAACTCTTTGTAAGGCTGAACCTCACCAGATACAGCACACGCAAGAGATTTTGCTCTATCTTTTAAAACAAAAAATAGAGAATAAAACAACATTTCTCAATGAAACATAAAGAGAACAAAAATAGAGAATAAAACAACATTGTTCAATGCAACATAGCGAGTAATGTGCAGCAGAGATAAAAGAGACAAATATGAACATATAGATTAACTTAAAAAAAGTCTTAAAAAAAAAAAAAAAAGACCCACTGGAACATAGGAGAAACACATAAGAGAGATATGCTAAGGAGCATAGTTCATATTAAATCCTCGCTGAAAAGCATGATGGTCTACCACCGTAGAACTGCAAAAACTCTCAAAATATTTTTTCACCCAACTGGTCTTGTTGCAATTCATTATATTACCGAGTTCTCTAGGTCATATATATATATATATATATATATATATATATATATATATATATATATATATATATTTTTTTTTTTGTTATAATCCTAAATAAGCAGTTTTGTATTTGAAAAGTCTTATTTTATTATTGTTTTGTTAGTTTGTTCTCAAATTTAGATTTATTTTTTATCTTAAATATCAAAACTCCATTTAAAATTTTGATAATACTTTGGTCTATTAAATGATAATTTAACAATTATGATGTAATGATTAGTTGACAGTTAACTTAGTTAGCCTAACTAACTACAATTACACTTGAATACTTGTCTTTATAGTATTCTATAAATAAATCAATTGTATATAAACATATACATATATACAGTTTACATTGTTTTAGTGTCTATCTCTCTCGATACTCTTCTCTCTCTATTCTTGTTCTAGCCTCCTTTTCTGCTAACACCATCAAGTCTCCACTACATCCACCCAAGTGAAAGTTCATCCTTAACTATTGTAACACCAGTTTTCATTCAAAATAACTACCAAACATAGTCTAAATCCTTTCGTATGACTCTTATTTCAAAAAATAAGATGAGTTTCCTTTTAGTTACGATTTCTAAACTAGATTCTAGTGATCCTCTATTTGTTGCTTGGGAATGCTACAACACTCTACTAATGTCGTGGTTGTTGAACTCTATCTCAGTCAATTGCACAAAGCATAATTTCCTTTGATCTTGCTACCAATGTATGAAATTATTTGAAAGAATGGTTTCTCCCAAGGTGACTTGTTACGCACTACTGAGTTGTAAGAGGAGATTTATGCCCTCAAGCAAGATACCCAATCACTCATGAATTACTTCACTAAGCTCAAAACCCTTTGGAAGGAACTTGATAATTACAAACCCATAGTACATTGCAGTTATTTGGCCAGAGTACTCATCAATAGGTTTCTCAAAGGTCTTGATGAAAAAATTTTAATTGTTCGTTCTCAAGTGCTTCTCATGGATCCACTACCATATGTCGATCGAATTTTATTTATGGTGATTCAACATGAGAGGCAACAGAGTCCAACTATCATCGAAGACCAAAATAGCTTTGCAAATGAAGTGAACAAGAGTAACACTTTCTTTGCCAAGAAATGTGACACCTCTTATGAAGGTAACCAAAATATCTCATCATCTAATGCTTGGAAAATCAACAAAATGTGCTTATATTATGGTCATCCTGGGCACATACCAATGAGTATAATGAGAAGTATGGATATCCTCTCGGTCATTCGTGGTACCCTGGGAGGACTCGTTTTCATAATTGAGTCTATGTTTTAGTGAATAGTATTAAGACAAAATTTTATTTAACTCCAGTCTAACATTAAAAGTTAATTGTCCTCAATGATCAACTTGTTAACTCAAGAAGCTCAGACCTAGATGACAAGTCTCACACAAATCATGTCAATGTCTTAAATGTTTCACAAATTGACTTAAATATTCCTCCCAGTCTAAAGTTCGGTAGCAGTAGTTTCACTCCTTGAATAATTGATTCATGAGTCATTGATCATATTATTTTATTTTTAGATAATTTTTAAACTCATTTTAAAATAAAACTCATTCATATCAAATTACCAAATGAGAATTTTGTTACATCTTGTATTTCAAAAACTATTTATTTTTCTCCAAACTCTATTATTCATGATGTCCTTTATTTACCACATTTTAATTTTAACCTTCTTTCTACTTCTAAATTAATTTCTAGCTTACCCTGACCCTTATTTTTTCTAATGATTCTTGTAAAATTCAAAATACAAACTCATTGAAGATGATTGGTTTGGGGAAGATGACCTTTACCATCTTAACACTAGCGAATATACCTCATCTCTAAAAACTAAGTCTCTCCTTATGAACAATACCTTCTCTACAATCACTATCTCAAATATTTGACATTATAGATAACTCTTATGTGGTTGACTTATGATCTATTTGTGATAATCTCCCTATTATTAGCCCCCTTGAAAATACCTCTAACAGTGATATCAAAGTTGATGGTTCGTTTGATGACCGAGTCAGTTGAGTATGAGTAGGTGATAAGTCTTTGTATCAAAAGTCTTCTTGACAAGGGCTTCAGGTAAGCGAGTCCCGTTGAGTTAAACGACAATACAAGTAAGGTCGCTAAATGCTTTCGTTCAAGGAGGAGGTGTACCAATGTGAAAGGAAATCACATTTGAAAGGGAGATTGTTGAGAATTCAAGTGTGAGTTGAAGTCCCACATTGGATAGAAATGAGAAACTTGAGAAAACTTATCTAGGTTTTGATGCAGTGACCAAAGGCACTGATACATTGTATTTATAGAAAAATGGATACAATAGAGAGGATATGAACCTCAACCCAAACTCTTAACCCTAGTCTAAGGAACATTGAAAAATAATACTAAAAGATGCATAAAAAACAGATTTCAACACTTTCCCTCAAGCTAGAGCATACAAATTGTATGTACCAAGCTTGGAACAAATGAATTGAATCCTAGATCCTCTTAAGGATTTAGTTAAAATATTTGTCAGTTGCTTATTAGAGCTTACAAATTTAGTTATAAGTTCCTTAAACAACAACTTCTCTCTAACAAAATGACAATCAATCTCAATATGTTTTGTTCTTTCATGAAAGACTGGGTTGGAGACAATATAGAGAGTTGTTTGATTATCACACAATAACTTTATTTGCCCAATGTCACAAAATTTTAAATCTTGAAGGAGCTGTTTGATACACACAAGTTCACATGTAACAAGTGTCATAGATCTATACTCAGTTTTTGCACTAGATCGAGCAACAAAATTTTGTTTTCTACTCTTCCAAGAAATCAAATTTCCTCCAATAAAGATACAATACCTAGTAGTCGATCTTCTATCAATTAGACAACCAGCCCAGTCTACATCACAATAACCAAGAATTTGAGTATTACCTTTATCTTCATATAACAACCCTTGTCTTGGGGCCCCTTTAATATATCTCATAATGCGAATCAAGGTATCCCAGTGATTAACACAAGGATTTTGCATGAATTGGCTAACTACTCCAACTGCATAAGAAAGATATGGTTTGATAATAGTAAGATAAATGAGTTAACCAACCAACCTCCTATATCTTTCTAGATTTGACAACTTTTCTCCTTCATCCTTCATCAATTTTTGGTTAGGGTCCATTGGGGTATCAATGGACTTACAATTTGTTAGACCAGTCTCCTTCAAAATATCAAGAGCATACTTCCTTTGAGAGATGATCACACCTTCCTTTGACTGGGTCACTTTAATACCAAGAAAATTTCATTTGACCAAGATCTTTGGTTTGGAAGTGAGCAAACAGATGATTCTTCAGTTGACTGATTTTAGTATAATAATTGTCTGTAATAACAACATTATCAACATAAACCATAAGATACATACACTTTCTTGAAGAGGAATGACAATAAAATATTGAGTGGTCTGCTTCACTCCTTTTCATGTCAAACAACTACACAATATGACTGAATTTTTCAAACCAAACTCGGGGTGACTGCTTCAAGCCATAAAGAGATTGGTGTAACTTGCACACTAAATTAGATTCTCCTTGAGCAACAAAGTCAGGAAGTTACTCCATATAAATCTCTTCCTCAAGGTCACCATGAAGAAAAACATTTTTAATATCCAGTTGGTGAAGGGGCCAATGATGAATCGTAACCATAACAAGCAAAAGACAAATGGTGGAAATCTTAGTTACTGGAGAGAAGGTATCATAGTAGTCGAGACCATAAATTTGAGTGTAGCCTTTAACTACTAAACGAGTTTTAAGACGATCCACTTTACCATTATTATCAACTTTAACTACATAGACCCACCTATAACCCACAACCTTTTTGTTAGGAGGAATAGGAACAAGCTCCCAAGTGCCATTGTGCTCAAGTGTCTGCATTTTATCAATTATGGCTTGTCGCCATCCAGGGTAATCAAGTGCCTCATAAACATTATTATTAGGAATAGACGTATCAGCCAAAGTAACAACAAAATAAGAATATGAAAGAGACTGACGATGGTAACTTAAAACATTATAAATAGGAAAGAGATTGCGAGTGAAACAAATACCTTTTCTAAGTGCGATAGGCAAGCCAAAATCAGAAGTCAGAGGTAAGGTTGAAGGATCCATGGTATGAGAAACTGATGGAGACGAATTTGAATCATAATTATTTGTAGAAATAGGTAAAGGTGTAGGAGGTGAATCATTATGACCTGTAGACTGAATTGGGAAAGAAACAATTATACACAAAACTTGTTGAATTGTTGAACCATCTTCTATTAGGGAAGAAAATAAGGGTGTTTCCTCCAAAAAGGAGACATCAACAAACATATAATACATTTTAGAAGATAGAGAATAACATTTATACCCTTTCTGAAGGCGAGAGAACCTCAAGAAAACACATTTAATGGCCTTAACACTTAGTTTATCAAGACCTAGAGATACATTGTGAACAAAACAAGTACAACCAAATACACAAGGAGATACATAGAAAAGAAGATCATCTGGGAAGATAAGAGAATGTGAAATTTGATTTTTAAGAGAGGAAGATGACATTCGATTAATAAAAAAATAAGCAGTGAGAACTGTATCTCCCCAATGAATAAGGACAATAACATTCAACATTATAGATCATGCAGCCTTAATAAAGTGTCTATTTTTCCTTTCTGCATGTCATTTTGTTGTGGGGTGTGAGGAAAAATTTATTGATGTAAAATTCCTTGGGAAGATAAGAAAGAAGAAAAGGAGGCAGAGAAATATTCTTTGACATTATCACTTCTGAGAACTTTAATTATCTTCCCAAATTGATTTTTAATTTCATTGAAAAAGAACATAAAAATGAACATAAGTTCAGATCTGTCTTTTATCAAATAAACTCAAGTACATCTAGAAAATTCATCAATAAATGTCATAAAATACTGAAAGCCAAAAGAGGAAACACGACTTGGTCCCTAAACATCAAAATGAATATTTGAAAAAGGAAAATTACATCGAGTTTCAAACTATTTAGGAAAAGTATACCTAACATGTTTTCCTAATTGACAAGATTCACACTCTAAAACCCGAAAATGTTGAAGATTAGGAGTCATCACTTTCAACTTAGATAGACTTGGGTGACCCAGACGACCATTCAAAAGTTTAAGGACAGGAGAAACCAGACAAGACACTGAAGGACTTGATTTTAGATAGTATAAACCACGTGACTCATGTCCTTCTCCAATTAGACGACACATACCATGTTCTTGAATAACAAAAGAATTGGAAATAAAGGTTACATAACAATTCAAATAACGAGTAAGTTGACTTAGAGAAATCAAGTTATAAGGGCAATTAGGAATGAAAAGAACAAAATTTAAATTTAGAGATGGGGTTAAAGGAACTTGGTCAACACCTTGAGATTTCACTTTGGATCCATTAGCTACAGTGATTAAGTGAGAAATTTTAGGATAAGATATGAAGGAAAACGATGAACTATTACCACATATATGATCAGAGATACCTGAATCAAGAATTCATGGGTTCTGACCTTTCACAGATTGAGAAATGCATGCAATTGAAACAAGCATTAAAGAGGATTGACCCTGACTATTAAACTTCTAGATTTGAACTTCAAAAACTCCTGATACTCCTCATCATAAATCTTCATATCTGGCTTCTCCAAGTTAGATGCATGGGCAGTCTTATCAGGAAAGTCATGCAAGGAATAACAATTTTCCTGCGTGTGTCCCATCCTATTACAATAGGTGCATTGAGGACGAACTTTCGAACTACCACATTCACCTCGATTATTGCATCCTCCCCCTTGACCTCGAGGGACAACCATAATAAAATTTTAACAGTCTCCACCTGATTCTCATCAACCACAAGATTAGGAACCAAATCAACCTAGTGACAAGTTTATTCATTGATGGAACATGATCACCAACTAGGATTTGATCACGCACGTGATCAAAGTCATAATGCATACTTTTCAAAATTAGAATCATATATAACTTATCGAGTTTGATGTTTACCTCCTCTAAGGTATTTGCAACAAGAAACATTTTTAATTCTTCCACAACAGCCCTAACTTTTGCGATGTGAGCCATCATGTTGTGATTGATCTACTTAAGTGATGTCATTCTTTGAGTTGCATTAAAGAGACGTTGAATATCATTAGCAAAAATGTCTTGAGCATTTTTCCAAAAAGAAGAACATGTTTTGAATGACCTGAGAAGCTCAAGAACATCCGGTTCCACAAACTTCCATAAGATTGCACAAAGTTGGAAGTTTATTTTGTCCCACTGAGACCTTTTTGCAGCGGAAATAAAGTATGCATCCTTCTCCAAATTGTCGTGATGCCCTTGACCGAGAAACCACAACTCAACTGAAGCAGACCAGGATAAGTAATTTTTCCAGTTGAGCCTGACACTAGTTATGGTGGGAGTAGCAGAAAAGGGGAAGCTAGAGGATGAGGCCATCTAAACCAGAAAAGATGAATAAAGCCAACAAATAAGGTTACCCATAGGAGTTTTCACACAGTTTTCAAACCAGAAAACTAAGGGTACCATTGGACTCGAAGGATGTCATCGAGTCGAACGAAAATGGTCAACCTTGATTCCGGCCACTGGAAGGCGGCTAACGACAACCAAAGCTGACAACGACAACCAAAAAATCAATGCAGGATCTTACCCGCTCTGATACCAACTTGAGAAAACTTATTTAGGGTTTGATACAGTGACCAAAGACATTGATACATTGTATTTATAGAAAAAAGGGGTACAACAGAGAAGATATGAGCCTCAACCCAAACCCTGAACCTTAGTCTAAGGAACATTGAAAAAGAATACTAAAATATACATGAACAACATATCTACCGATCACTTGTCTAGAAATAGATTGAATGTTTTACACCAACAATTTTTTATTTATTTCTAAGTTTGTTAATGAAACTTGTGATGTTTGACATTTAGCTAAACAAAGAAGGTTGCCTTATTCATCAAGTATTAGTAAGCATTGAAATTTTTGAGCTTGTTCATATGGATATTTGTGGGACTATTTTCTAAAGCTTTCATACATGGTCACAAATATTTTCTAACTATTCTTGATGATTATAATTATTAGCCATGGATTGTTTTGTTAAAAATCAAAGGGAGAAGTCAAGTTGCTTATGAAAATTTTTATATATTTTGTTGAAAATTAGTTTGAATCAAAGATTAAAAATATTCGTTTTGGCAATGAACCAATTTTAAGAGATTTTTTTGCATCAAAAGACATTTTACGTCAAATAAGTTATATCGAGACCCCTCCGTAAACAACATGGTAAGGTTGAAAGAAATAATCAATACACATTTAATGTGACAATAGCCCTCATGTTTCAATATCATATTCCTAGTTGTTTATGGTCTTATGTCATTAAACATGTTGTTTACTTAATTAATTAGGTTCCATCACCAATCAATTGGAACGAAAGTTCCTTTTGTTGTTTAATTTATACATCAACAAATATTGCAAATAAATTTGACCCACAATCCATGGATTTTTCTTAGGTTTTCAAAATTGTACAAAATGTTACATTGTTCTAAACTTAGATACAAAATAGATGTTTATTTTTAAACATGTGATTTTTTGTGAATCTAATTTTCCTTTTCAAGGTAAAGCAAACCATGTAGAAAGTTCTTTTTCAAATATTCAATTTGAAGATTTTTCTAATAGACCTCTTGTTGGTAAGTCCACTAAATTGTCAGTTACATCACCTCAACTACATCCTATTCAACTCAATCCTAACACTCATTCCTAATCAAGTTTTTCATGAGCAAACTAATCAATTGGATGGCATCTTCACCAAAATCCTATATCCAGCACTATTTAAAGTCAATCTATCCAAGTTGGAGCTCATCGATATCTTTGAACCTCCAACTTGTGAAAGGTATAAAAAAATAATGAAAATTATATATAATTATATATTGACCCATAAATTTGATCAAATCATAAAGTCTAATTTTCTTTATTAGAAGTTTATACATTATATTCTAAAAATTTTGAATATAACATTGTTGTAATCCTCAATAAGCAATTTTGTAATACAATGTTTGAGATGTCTTGTGTCATTATTGTTTTGTTAGTTCGTTATCAAGTTTAGATTTATCTTTTACCCTAGACCCTAAAGGATCACCAACAATAACAAACATTGCCCCTAGATCTAATGCAGGGAAAGGTTAAATTAGTGCAAAATCATTATATGCAACATCAAGGTATTAAACTTCATTATAGAAATCTATTTCTTCTTTTATACCAAAATCATTGTCAAAGATTACTAGACGAGCTCCTCTGCTTTTAGCACCAAATGCCAGTGCTTTCCCTGCACCTCCCGCACCAACTAGCACAAACAATCGACCAGCGAGGGGTGAACCTAAAGTTGCTCCACCATCATTGCAATCATGTTCTGACAGTTTTCATTCATGGGAATCAGTAAAGTAGTATTAGTAAAAATGACACCAATTTTAATCTGAGATTGCCCAGGAGGAAGAAATTGAGCTCAATCAAAGAAAAATTGAAAAAAAGTCAGAAAACTTAGATCAAGCTATTTATATCCGTGTCAAAAAGATTCTCAAATCAACAACAGCATAACAGTGGAGGAGAATTACCAATGAGTGCATCCTCGATTGCAGTAATTGCAGCCTCACAATCTGTATTATAACCAACAAGCTTCCCATCTCCTGGTCTCCTTATTATGGTATTAACAGCTCCAATAGACTGATGGAACATGAATTGAAACAAATTCATTATGCATTACTAAAAATTCATTACATGAAAGAGCAACCGCATCTTAAGCCATTTAATAGAGAATCATTAACTTCAACTAACAGCATGCCTTACTACAATAATTTTCCTTTAACTAATTTTAAACAGACTAATCCTCAGAACTAATTTTCAACTCTTAGAGAGAAACATGGAAAGACATAATTGAATTATATTTATATTCGCCACCAAAACATATGCTCGTAGAATAACGTTTAGTAGAAACAATGCATTAATTCCATCTAAAAATTTTATGTTGACATTATAAAAGTAGATCAAATTGTTTAATCAGCTTCATTCACAGAATGCAAGCTTCATATAGATTGTCCATGAGATGAGTGCATCATAAACTGAAGTGTCGGGTAAGCAAGAACAAGCATGATGGTATATACAGTGCAGAAAACAAGCTCTACATGCAACCACGTTTCCCAGCAAGCCAAATTAATTTGAAGCGAAACCTTGGGACACTGGTGGACCATGTCGACCATGGACCAAGAACAGTAAGAGCCTTGAGGCAAAGTTTTTCAATTTATATCTTCGCAGAGAGAGGAACTACTATGAAAATACATGTTCAGCCATGATGTTGGTGAAAGAAAATCTCTATGGAACACTTTTCCATATGTTTCGCATGGAAGATTAAGCCAACCTGAGCAAGTGGATGGACTTCATCGCAAAACTTCAGAACTTCTTCCTTATATGGAATCCCAACACTGCAATACAAAAGCATAAGAGAATTTTCAAAATAGGAAAGAAATACAAATACTTAAATGGTTGATGTGATAACAAAACTATTAAACACAGTCATTCATGCAAAATTTAAACTGTATCAAGTCAGGATGAGGACCTCAATGTGGAATATAAGATTCCAACTTGTAAGTGGATTAATAGCAGCACGTGACATACCTAAAACCACTAAAATAAGGGCTTGGATAGGTGCTAAAGAACTTTTTAAGATCATCAACAAACATGGGGACATAGATTCCATTGTAGTTTACATGTATAAAGGAAGGATTATGCAATATAGGGCCTTTGCTGTGGCTAACTGGTTTTGAGATGAGCCCAAAAACTTTAGTATCTTCATTTACACGCTCCAATTTATAGGCTTCCTTGAGACTTTCAAGAGAAGGTATACCAGGGATTGAATTTCCTGCCAATGTTCCATAGACAAAGAAGCCACCAAATTTTGGACTTAGAAGCTGGCTTATAAGTCCTCTTTCTCCAGAAGAATAAGCAATCAATGGCACCTGCAATTCTTACAAGAGCAGGCAAACATTAGAAAGTAGAAACAGCTATAGTGAAAAAAGAATGAGAAAATTAATTTTAATAACACAAAATATTGAAAAGTCTGATCGGAAGAAAAGAGACTGCCAGGTTTCCATCTTTTTGCATTAGAAACATCCTTCTTTATAAAAACCAAGAGAACAATATTTCTCCTCGTGGCTATTACTAGTGCGGGAGTTACTATTGCTAGTACAATTTATATTGACTAATTATTATTCAGGAGATGAAAGCTTGAAAGAAGAATGAAAAAAACCTCATGCCTGACAATAAGGAAACCAGCTAAATATTCTTATAACTTCTGTTATATCAGCTGCATGCGTGACAAGTTTGATGATATCTGCTCCAGTAGCTTGCAAGCGTGCAACAAGTTGGAGTTCTTCTCCCGGAAGGGTGATGTCATCCACATAGCAGGAAACAATTATTTTTCCATAGCTATTATGATTTCTCTTATGTTCCACCAAGGAAGCAAACCAAGAAGCTGCCTGAACAACCATACATTGTAACTAAAGGAGAAAATATATGTATACAGTTATCTGTCAAAGATAAGCAACCAAGTGTTGCATGCAATGGCCAATATAAAAATGCATCATTCAGTGGTTATCAATCTCAAACAGCATCCATCACGTTCATAAAACTTCTTCAATTTCCCCTAGAAACCAATTCTCAATGCTAAAATTTATACCTTCAGCTCAACCTCTATGAAATCAGCCCCCAATTCCACAGCTAATTGCAATGCTTCCAACCCCATGCTCTCATCGCCTTCGTATAAACCACCTTCCCATTTTGGCCTTTAAACAAGTCAATAAAACAAATACATTGAATGCAAATGATTAAGCAAGCGAAAGTAAAGAAAGAATACAGATAATGACCTTTTAAACAAAGAGTAAAGATTTAATAGCAGGATAAGTTTGTTGTGAAGTAATCTAACGTGAGATTGTTTCCACTTAATGAGTAATTAGTCTCATGTTTTAATTTTGAACATGCCATTGATATTGTTTGAACTTGTCTCAAATTTAAATGTTAGACATAACCAGTTTTATCACCTATAAAATAGTCCTATCATACCAAGACAAAATATATACATAATTAAAAGAAATGAAAAGGCATGAAATGAATTACCTGTAAGCAATAAGTACGGGTAGGGGCTTATTTTGGAGGATGATTTTGAGGTCATGGAGAGGGTGGAAGTTGGTGATGCAATCGAGCCTAACCTCCACTGTATCAGCACCTTCTGCCTTTGCATGTTTCATGCCATTCACAATCTTCTCAACAGATACAGAACGTCCTTGTGTTGTAATTGGAGCACAAACATTCCACACTTGGTTAGCACTATCCATTTGATTTGATGAACTCTACCAATTCAAAATTGTCCAGAAGACTAAGAAGCAAAATATATAACAAGTTTCTGCGGTAGGTGAGTAGTTGTCCCAAGCTGACACGGCTCTAACAATGCTAGATAATACACACTATTAATTAACTATTATTAACTCTGAATCCTCCATAAGCGGCAATATTCTCTTATTAATTAGGAATATAATATAAAGCATTCAATAACTCAATTTGTTATTATTATAATCATAAAAAAATTATTTCAAATAAAATTATTTAAAGTTAATATTATATTATTAAATAGAGTTATTAAAAAGTTGTTTGAGGAAAATAAATTATTAAAATATATTTTTCTTATTAACCATTTTGTATGTTATTAATTATTTTCCTACTTTGAATAGTAAATATTTGATAAGAAGGCTTATCTAATATGTAAATATGAAAGATTAGAAAAATAAGTCAAATCGTTAAAAAAAATTATCACTTGAGTCAATTCTATTTTTCTCTAACCCGTTTAAGTTTAAGCCATAGTCTAGTGTGAGATTTTGAATGAATTTATTTTATAAAATAATAATTATTTATAAATAAAAATAATATTATTTTATTACGTATATATATATACATATATATATATATACATATATATATTAAATTAATTTAATAAAAAATTTATTTATTTTAAGAATAAATATAAAAATAAGCATCTAATATCCTAAAATTTTTGATATTTTAAGTTTTTTATTTTTAATTTTTATTTAACTTTTTAATTAATTATTTTAATATAAATATATTAATAATATATTTATTTTATTTTTAATGATGTCAAAATTGGCGTATTAGTATCTTTATCTAACAGGATAAGCTAAGTAAAAATTTATGGTCTAATTAAAAATATAGATGAAGATCATCCATTTTTTTAATTAGTCTCTAAAAACAATATATTTTTAATTTGTACCTAAAAACAAGATAGACTGGGACTGTATCGGACCTTACAATCCGTTTTAACAGTGTTATTAAGTTTTACCCACTTAATAATATAAATAATGTTAATTACGATAATTTAGTTATAATAATGTAAGAAAAATAAGATATCATCAAATAAAAATATGATAAATTAAAATTTTAGTTAACATTTAATTATTTTTTAAATAATAATTTTTATTTCTTTATAATTTATGGACATTATAAAAATAAAATTTAATTAAATTATATAAATTTATTGTACTTATATAACTATTTTTAGATTATAAAAAATACATATTTTAATAAATAATATAATTTACGTTTATGTGTCACAATAATTATAAATATAAATAATATAAGAAAAAAATAAAATTATGATATATATATATATATATATATATATTATGTAAAATGCTATTTAACAAGATTATATTTTATTTATATAGTTAATTTATTTTAAATTATAAATATACCATTTACCTTTTGTAAAATTAATAGTTCGATTCAAATATTTTTTATTTAAAAATATTTGAATAATTTTTATTTTTTATATTTTTTTTCTACCAAAATGGAATCTTAATATTTTAAAGGTATTAGATACTCATTTTGTTAAAATTATATTATATATATATATATATATATATATATATTAATAGAATATATATTAATAGAATATTGATAAGACCTAACTAAAATCAATCTATTTAAATGATATTTATTTGGTTGACTTAGATTAAATATTATTTTATATTTATTGAACTGGGTATAGTATGTTATAGAACATCGCAAAACAAGTTCACATTGGGGAGGTCTCCTTATGAGGAAGACCTTATAAGATGGGAGATTCTCTAACCTCTTGAGTCGACTTTTGAGGGATGGTTCCCCTCATTAGCTTTATAATTGTTACATTGATGTTTTTATTAAGAGTCACCAAACTCGAGAAGGACTACCCATGGAGGGTTCTGATCACTGGAGGGTTCTGACCGGTAAAAAGGTCGAGTGAAATACCGGTGAGTGAAGTATCGGTGATTGTTATATTGGTGTTTTCATTGAGCCAGCTAACTCGAAAAAAGTTACCACAGAGGGATCTGACCACCGGAGGGTTCTGACCGGTAAAAAGATCGAGTGAAGTACTGGTGAGTGCAACAACCATCGAGGATGCTGACTTTCGAAGGGAGTGGTATTGTAACAAGTCCCACATCGAGGAGGTCTTCTTAACAGGGAGGCCTTATAAGGTGGGAAGTTCTACAACCTCTTGAGCCGAATTTTAAGAGATGGTTTCCCTCCTTAGTTTTATATGTTATACAAAATTTACGTTAAATGCATCGTAATGAAATATTTCTAATGGATCAATTTAAGATAGACTAACAAAGAAGTCATACTTGTGTAAATTATCAACAAAAACAAAGGGATACAAGTTTTAAAATTACACGGTTAACATCCATTCCATACAAGAGTAACATCGTTACAATAGTGAAATTTTCTGTCTTTCCACACAGCAAAATAATTTGAGAAGGACTACCTACGGAGGATTCTGACCTTACATTGGTGTTTTAATTGAGAGTCAACCAACTCGAGAAAGGCTACCCACAGAGGGTTCTGACCTTATATTGATGTTTTAATTGAGAGTCAGCCAACTCGAGAAAGGCTACCCACAGAGGATTCTGACCACCCACAGAGGGTTCTGACCTTACATTGGTGTTTTAATTGAGAACCAGACAACTCAAGAAGGACTACCCACAGAGGGTTCTGACCACCAGAGGGTTCTGACCGGTAAAGATAAAAAAGCCAAGTAAAATACCAGTGAGTACAACAACCATCGAAGACACTAGCTTTCGAAGGGAGTGGTGTTGTATCAAGTCCCACATCGAGAAAAATCTTCTTACCAGAAAGACCTTATAAGATAAGAAATTATCCAACTTCATGAGCTGGCTTTTGAAGGATAATTCCCTTCCTTAACTTTATGATTGTTACACAAAATTTAAGTTAAATGCATCATAATGAAATATTTCTAAAGGATCAATTTAAGACATACTGACAAAAAAGTCACGCTTGTATAAATTATCAACAAAAACAAAGAAATACAAGTTTTAAAATTACAAGGTTAACATCTATTCCATACAAGAGTAACAACGTTACAATAGTGAAATTCTCGATGTCTTTCCACACAGCACAATAATTCGATATTATCGTACTCTCCATAGAATTTGCATCTGAAAAAAACGAAACCTTCGTTTATCAAAAAACTATCTCAGTAGCCCTTCCTACACAAACAAGTTGATAACATTTGATATAGTTCAATTTGGTAAATAAAAATTCCCCAGACGATCGTTTCGTGACAGAAACGCTTGCAGACTTCAAAGCAACATTTGAACAATGTTAATGCTTCCCCTCCCATCAGTAATACAACTATGATATCATCCAGCTTTTATTCGGACCACAAATGAACCTGCTCAATGATGTACAAAAGGAGATTGATCAGAGCAATTCATGCTGAGAAGACCAAATTTTGGGTACCAATTTGTTGACACCCAGTTATTTAGGATATAACCCATTGACAGTTCATTTTATTATTATATAATAAAATGGACTGTACGCCGATTTAAACAATCGGTTGTAAACCCACCATTTTCCCAAATTTTTAATACAAACATACTTGTCGTTGAAATTAGAGGGAAATACGAGATAGAATCGAAGTTAAATAAGAATGAGAACGGGAATGCACTTTTTAATTGAAGATAAGGTGTTATATATAGGTTCTAAATAGACTTGGTAGAGACTATTTCTTAGGCTGATATTAATTGAGTGTTCATCGAGACTGTTACCAAGAGTAGTAAATGCATTTTATATTGTGATACAAGAATATACTACTTTCTAAGCACCTTAAGTATCATTATTCCCAACAAATAATGTTCATTAGTTCACAACTACACTTCAAACAAACAGAAAGATTGTTATATCTGATTTTTTACTCCAAAAAAGGAATTTACGTGCTGCATTGTTGATAGTTTTTTCTTTTTGCAGAGTGCAGCAACACTTATAGTTTGCCATAATAAAATAGAGCACAAGAAGCTAATCAGACTATGAAGGCATCATTTAACCCACATTAAGATTGATAACAAGAAAATGCTGAAATAACAGATGAAGCTAAATCCTGATATTATTACCCTAAGATAAGTACGCCTGCAACAGTGATATTCAGGGTATGAATACACAGCCGGTAGTGACATGCTTAATAGATACAAACATGGAAGCAAAATCCAATTAACCGTGAAACGTTTATATTCTACATGTATGGGAAGGCAAACAATCTTTTTAAATTGACCTAAATTAACAAACAATGGTTAAGAAAATTAGAAATTAACATAAATTTTCTATAAACAATGCACAAATTAAACTTCTTAAACTGAGGCAATAATTGCAGGCTATTAGAATTGCAGTATTCCACTTTATCATCAGCACCATATAATAATTGTCTTCCATAGCATTAGGGTTTAGAAAGTACAGATCACAATAAATTGAAAGTAAACACAAGATTATCATCAATCAGGACCTTTAAAACTATAACGTTAAACAAAATTCAGATCTGGTTTCTTCTGTTGCTGGAAGGTGAAACTTGGTACCACAGTAAAGCTATAGTCTTATGATCAAGTGAATAGCAGGTTCTAATCATAGAAGCAAGTTCATGAACCTCTCAAGTCCCCACTCACGAGGGTAAGACCAGGTACATATAGGGTCCCTTTGTTTGAGCTGTTTCGAAGAAAAAAGCTTATTTCTTAATTTAAAGATGAGTTTTAAAATTTGTAATAATTATGCAAGTTTTTCTGCAGCTAATCAGTCAATGATGAAGGGTTTGTATATGATATATTTGTAAAAGCATACAAATTACAATGAATTTAAAACAAATATACATACACACTCACACAACTTCACCCAACATAATTTGATCAAGAAAACTACAGCCGGAAACTAACCGGATAATCTAAAATCCCCAATCAAAAGACAACAAAAAAAACAGTCTACAGAGAGACTAGAATAGAGAATGGTCAGAAAAACAAAGACAAGGTCAGAAAAAGTCTGACTTATCTGCAGTGACGGATCTTGACCATTAATTTGGGGGACCAAATAATATATTATTAATAAATAATAAATAAATATAAAAGAAAAAAAGAATATAAAAGGTTGAAAAGATAAAATTGTAGATATATACTTAAATATATTAAATTATCATTAAGTTTGAGGGAAACAAAATAATAAATTATATGAAAGTTACAGGACTGAAGGATAAAATTGTAAATCTACAAGTAAATATATTAAATACTCATTATGTTTTGGGGGGCCAAAATCATTAATTACATGGGAGTTACAAAACTTTGGGGGGCCCACGGCCCCCCTCAGTTCCCAAGAAGATCCGCCACTGCTTGGCTGGATACTATGGAAACAACCGTGAGTAGAACGGGTTTTGTCCAAACAGTGGGCATGAAAAGGGGTCAAATTAGTGAGATTTCCCCCTAAGCACACATTAGACAATGCAGCAAAAGGAAGAAAAAGGATTTTTAACCCGTAGTTATAGGCCATGTGTGTGACTTCTGATAATGGAAAACTCTATGCAATTTGAAAAATATAGAAGCCAGATGCAAGAACACAACGCTCGATGAATATTGCGTCGTAGTTACACACAATTAAGAACTATGGATAATTTTTACCAGACTTAGAAAGATAAATAACTTGTACATCTAAAAACATTCATAATGAAAATGGACTCTTCTCTATCCCTAGAGAGAAAAAGAGCAGAGAGATACACACATGCAGGAAGATTTGATATATCCGCGGAAACTGCACAAGGAATTCCCAAGTTGGAAAGAGCTCCTCTAATGATCCCGCATGGGAAATAAAGATGCATGCTCATTGATTGTGCCGCCTTGTTTTCAGCTGTAGGTGAAGTATTATCTTCAACCGAACTAACTTTATCAGTGGATGGATCAACTGACATGCGCGCAAGCCAGCGAAATTTATTATCTTGCAATACAAATGTACCCTGCAACAGAACAAAATACATCCCAATCAAAAACCATACAATAATAAAGATACACCCTCATAGGATTCAATTCTGAACTCACCCTATGGTTTGTCTTCAAGTTGTCTATCTGCTTCTTAAATAGCTCAGACCAAAAATCCTTGCAGATGAACTTGATTGCTTCCAGATGATCCGTGAATCGGGGCCGCTCCATGGTATACCTACCAACAAACCAAATTTTCACTAATTCACTCAAAATTCATGATAATTCCGTCCGAAATCCACAACGCAGAATTATTAAATTACATATAGAAACATTACAAAGTTAACCTACTCCAAATTATCTTAGAAATTTAATTTAGTTTGGGTATTATGGTGTTTTTTTTTTTTTTTCAGCACAGATCTCCGTAAAGAAATTGAATCCAAATGAAGGGACAACGATCGAAATATGGAAATGTAAAATAGGAATTTGATGATGATATTAGGGACTGGAAACAACCTTTCAGAGAGCTGGTGACCGACCTGATATCCAATGGCCTCGATCCTGCGTGCAGCGAGTTCAGGCTTGTTGACGTAGAATCGATTGCAATAACACGACACCATCTCCGTCAATAAGCTATCAACGCAACTCTCTGATACTTCGCGAACCATTCTCGCTCTCACACACAGACACACACTCGCTAACGACGAAAAATGAAAGAATCGGAATCACTATACACTCTGAATCTGATTAGTCCTGCCCGTGCTTGCTTTCCTTGCCTCACCTCGATCCACACCAATGCATCTGAATTGACATTACTGCACATAAATGGGCTTCACTATTTAATTTACTTGGGCCTATGGTCCATGATCAAGATGATATGGTTCTTCCTGCACCGCCATTAATATTTTTCCACACCCACAACAAAAACATAAAAAACTTTAAAAAAATTTATATATGTCTAAAGTATTACAGAGCTTTTGCATTCTCCTTTTTAAAAATATTCCGAAAAAAAGAGGAATGAGAATAAAAATTCTATAATCTGAATTTTAACTGAAACGATAATTCTAAAATTTAAATTATATATGAAGATGATTATTTTTTATAATCTTTTGGTTTCATCAAATGGAAAAAAATATCATATATAATAAAAAAATATATAGGATAATAAGAAGAAAACAAAATAATAATAAAATATTTATATATTTTAAAAAAGATAGAAAATAAATATATAAAAATAGTAAAAACAAACATTTATAAAAAAAATTGGGATATATGTATATATATTAAAAAAGAATTACTTTAAAAAATTAATTATATAAAAAATATAGATACACTGACGCTTTTTACGTATATATTTCTATTGGTATATTATATATAATATGAAAAAATTGAACTTTTTATTCATTTTTGTAATTTAAAAAAAAACTATTTTTTAATTAACTTCCTGAACATATATTTTTATAAAATTGAAACATTTTTTACTGATATGATATGTATATCTTATTTCTAAATAATATTTAGTGTAATTACATCCTTAGTACTTATGAATCTTTTTCATATAAGTTAATTTACATGTTTGATAGTTAAAATGTTGTAAAATATTTCCGGAAGTATTTTTTTTGTAATGTGTAAGAAATAACTTATTATGATAAATAAATCTTATAATATACTATGAAAAATAAGTTTTGCAATGTAAAAACTAATTTTTAAAAACTATTTAATTTAAACAAAAATCCAAAAAAAAAAAAAATGAAGGGGAGCGTTCCCCAAATTGATGAACGCGGTAAAAAAAAAATTTGAAAGTGAAACGTGTTTGATGGATGAGATGAAAGGTGCATCAAAATAAATTTGAGAGTTTGGAAAAGAGAAAATACGGTAAAAATAATTTAAAAAGTAATAATAATTGTATTATTTTTTATTTATTTCGATTATATTTATGTATTATTTTTAATTTTATTAAGCATATTTTATTTTAATTTTATTTAATACTTATTTTTATCCACTTTATTTCGACCTTCAATAGGGCCTAAAAAATGAGGTATATAGTTCGAGAAATGGGAATAGAATAATAGTGTGGAAATGGACGGGGTAGATTTGGTATTTAAAAATGCTAAAAAATGTGGGAGTGTGAAAAGAAAAGGAATTTAATCAATATGTAAAGCCCAATGAAGCCCAATAAAAGGACCCATATCCGAGGTTTCGAATCCAAAGAGAGGACTCTTCCTGCAGCCAACAACCACGGGTACTGCTATATATACCTTCTCTCATCACACTCTTCGCGTTCTCCGCCACCTTCTCCCTCTTCTCACCATTTTTCTTCTGCTCCTTTGCACCTTCACAGCACACCACCATGGCCACCAATGCACTCGCGGGGACATCACTCTCCATGCGATCTCTCAGTCCTCAAACGCAGGTATCGTTTCTCCCTTCCTCTTCCTTATCAATCGTAAACGCTGCTCCGCGCTTCGTTCCCCTTCTTGATCTGTTCATTCCTCACGGGAAAGTCCTCGATCGTCCCTTTATATGCTTTGTTTTTTGCTTTCTAGGATACGATTTGCTACCGACACTTCTAAATCTTAAGTTCGTTGTTTATCTCTCTCTTCTTATTTTTTTCACTATTACAATCACTAAAGCTAATTCCACTCTTTTTTTTTTTTTCTTTTTTCATTATAATATCTGTCGGTTTTAACTGCTTAAGGCTTTTGGGGGAAAAATGAATTTGGGGTTTCACATGTCACATAACAAGCATTTGCATAAATTTTGTTTTTTTTTTTGTTTAATTCCTGGTTAAAAAACGCTACAAGTTTGTTAGTGATCGAAATTAGACAAAAATTAAAATTTTGGACAATCGCATGTCTTACATTCTGCAGACATCAATAGTGGTCATTAAAATTTCTCACATGAAAAAAAAAACACTTTGATACCTTACAATTGAATTTTGTTTTGTTTTTTCTTCATTAATTAATTATTTAATGAGCTTTGCATGGATGGATTTGCTGAACAGGCCTTCGCCTCACCTTCTAGCCGGAGATCTGCTTTGATTTCCAGCTTTGGGAGAAAGAATGTTTCTTTTAACTTGCAGCCGCGTCAACTTCGCCTTCAAATTTCCTGTGCTGTAAGTAGCTACTGCAGTGTGTTTTTTATATTTTCGTGATTAGCTGTTGCTGCCGTGTATACAAATGTATTTTCTCGATGGTATTGTCTTCATGAATTCTCTGTATGAAGCAGAGAGTATGAAAAATGATTGACAAAAATTGCGATGTGAAAGGTGAAATAGTATGCGTACTTTATAACATTTGATCACACATCCTTATTTTAATTAATTACCCCCTGGTCTCAATTAACCCTTAGTGTTCTGCACAACATACTGGCATTCATATTGGCATTTATAAATTTCATGCTTTGTAAGAGATGGTTTTAAATGAAGAAACACTAATTATAACTAACAAGAATAAGAACTTCTATAACCACTATTTTTAGCTTTTATGTGAATATTGCTGACAATTTGAAAATGTAAATTAGATAATGTTCCGGTCTATTGAATCTTGTGTTTTATTAAGCTTCTAAAGGGTTTTATAAGGGAACTGTATGCTTGGCTATTGTGTGCACGCGATAAATTAGTCCATATTAAACCATTTGATGCTCACAAATGGAAGAATATTTTGTACTATTCCGTCTCCTGCAATGTAAATACAGCGGTGAAAACAATCATTTATGAAAGACTAGGACCTCCCTTCCCTCTTTGTCTCTGTATCTCTCTCTCTATAGACTTAACACTCATGTAAACACCTTGGAGCAGGCTAAACCAGAGACTGTAGAAAAGGTGTGCGAAATAGTAAAAAAACAGTTGGCCGTGGCTGATGGTGGCACCGTGACCGCCGCATCAACGTTTCAAAAACTTGGAGCTGACTCCCTTGACACGGTAGTGAGAAACACCATGCCAACAAATACATGTTACCGATTAATTTCCATTTCCTGTTTCTACAGTTGAATGATTGTGGATTTCGTTTAAATATCATGGCTTGTAGGTTGAGATCGTAATGGCCCTTGAGGAAGAATTTGGTATCGCCATTGAAGAGGAGAGCGCACAGACCATCACTACAGTTCAGCAAGCAGCAGATCTTATCGAAGATATCATTGAAAAGAAGAGATAGATAAAACATGTAGCTGAAGGATTGTGTAAACATGAACTCATAGTCTTCGTACCGGTCAACATGTCTGGTGTGGGGCAATTTTGAGTGTCGAGTGTTTTATGTTGTGAACTCTGTTGTTGCGTGATTAAAAAGTCTAGAAGAAAAACCAGTCCTACCTTTTGTTCTGGAAGTTAGTTATATTAAGTCGACTTTTTGAATTAATTTGGTTTGTGTCGGTGATATGTTAATTTTACCGGAGATAGGTGACTTATGTCAATGACATTATATGTCAATTTTATTTAGTTCTCATATCTTCCTGGATAATTAAGATAATTAAGCTATTGCTAAAATTATGCCATATACGTTTAAAGTCATGTTCATTAAATAGCAGAACACTAAGGTTCTAACAGATAAAACATCTCTCAACATCATGATATTGCGCCATGTTGCCACATTTACTTCATTTACATAGTCCTGATACTGAGGCAACGTCAATTTAACAGCTGATGAAATCACTCCCAATCTGTGTCGAAGAAACCCGCATCTTTCATCTCGGAATAATACACATTTTCCAAATGAAAATTTTCCTCCTGAAATTCCGACACAAAAACAAGATTATTACAGGAAAGTTGAATTTAAACAAAATAGAAAAGATGTTCGAAAATAAACGGTACTAACCTGAAAAAAGTCTGCTTGGAATGTTGTAAACAAAAAAGGAAGGTAAAATGCATGGTAAAAGACAACCGCGACACCATACAACCTGTGAACAAAATGTTAACAAGGCTTCAGTGAAAGATGCCAAAGAAGAACAGCTCAGAACGGATGTTTTCTTCTCAATTAAATTAGGGTCTAACCAGAAACCAAATGCAACACGGTTTCCACTAAGGCCACAAGCAAATGTCGCAATCACATTAAAAATAAGCATGACAGCAACATACTTGTAAAAGGCAATTTTTGCTGCACGAAAGGAGAGGAAATTAGGTAATCAGTCACAAACAGTTGAAAAAACAACACATGCTAAAGAAAACTCACCAGGCAACGCTTCTCTCCATCCGGAATGGTACATAAACATTATGAAGCCATAAACAGCAGTGAGCAATAGCTTGTGGACAGCCAAAACATTCCACTTTACTTGATTCGCATGCTCATTACTGTCGACGAATAATCGGATCTCAAATATGAATAGATATGCAGCCTAACAAGAAAAAAATGTGCAACTTTTCATCGAGTAGACGATGCACAGTCAAAGTAAGGGACAAATTCCAATGAGAAAAATTGAAACCTGCAATATGCTTTTTCATCAGTGGAGGTAGTGGAGTCATAACTCCCCAGAATTTCATAACTTTATTAACATTTATGATTTTTATCTTCAAAATATAATGATTATTATAATTTTTATCCTCAAATAATTATTATATATATATATATATTTACAAATTTATCTCATTATTTTTTTATATTCTTTTATCTTTTAATATTTATTTATTATTTATTAATAATATATTATTTGAATGTATCACAATCAATGTTCAACATAAATCACTGCTTCTCCTTTTTATTAACACGTTGATTTGACTAGTGAGAAAACAATAATGTGTTTTCTTCTCTCCACCAAGATCACGTTATGTTAACATAATTTAACCAAGTACAAGACTTGTATTTTCAAAACAAACAAAGAAATACCTTCAACAGAATATCCAAGCCAACAACGAGCGTTGAGATACCAAAAGTCCGTCTCATTGCTTCTAGGCCACCTGCATTATTTCCTTGAAGTAAAAAGGCTACCAAGCTCACTTCTAAAAATAGCATTCCGGAAGTAGTAAACAAGGATAACAAGTTCCACGCCAACTCTCTTCTAGATGTGCACTCCCATGCCTGAGTCACCAAACATCAAATAAAGCATATATTAACCCACCATCTAGACTCAAGTGAAGGTACTGAAAATCCTAGCAAACCAGAAACGAGCATTATAAAAATCAAAATCCAATGCACATAGGAATTATGCCCTGTTTGAATGAATTTTCGAGGTTTAATTTCTCTCTGTTTCTATATTTTCACTATTTTTGGTTTAGAAACTATACTTTTTACTCTAAACACATTTTGGCATCATTTTAGTTCTCGTTGTCAGGCGTCCAATTTGATTACGCAAAGTTATTACAAAACAAAAATTGACGAGGAATCTTATAAATTTTCAGACAATATAAAATAACCACGAATTGTGTGTGTGTGTGTGTAATTTGTAATGGTTTAATAACCGTTAGAATATTTTACAGTTTCATATCGCCAATTTCCATATTGTAACTAAAGCAATTTAGTTTATAGGTGTAAGAAACAAAAAAAATGCAACAAATATAGGGAATCAACCCAGCTCCATGCAAAGCCATTGTAATTTATAGCCCCTCGAGAAATAAAAGGAAAAAACAATAATTTTCTCAGAAAAATTAAAAGATTCACACTAGGATAACTGAAAATTGAATCAACGAACCAACAAATAATTGATAAAGGCTGAAAAATAAATGGTTCATTTTTTAGACTATTATAGAATAAATCAGTACTTGTTTTGTACGTAAAAATAATATACTAACTACTCCTATTTTTGTTTTTTTATTAGAAATTAAAATTGGGGAATAAAAATACCCAAATTTTTACTTTGTTTTTCTTTATTTTTGAAGCAACTTTAATCAATTGGCGCTACTTAAATGTAACCTTGAAAAGAAAAGAAGAAGAAGGAAAACACAACTTTTTAAGAAATCAAACTTTTTTAAAGTCAATCTAAAGAAAAAAAGTTAAAACGAATCAAATTAAATTAAAATAAGCTTAATTATAAATTAAAGTTAAGTAGCTTCTCCAAAAGTTTAACTTTAATGTATATTAACTTTTGTTTTGGTAAAAATAAATAAATTATCCCTACTGAAGGCACTCATATAAGTTAAGTAGTACAGTCAAACTTCAATCCTTAGTTAAGAAACTCAAATAACACCAACAACATTTGGTATATCCATAAACTAATTTTAAAGCTTATTTCACCAACCCTAAGTGAAATAATAAAAAAAAGTTTGATGACAAATGGCATAGAACTTCGTAATTGATATCTGAACCGAACAATTATTATACATACGAACCTGGAGAAAGCACCAAGCGAGATTGAGAAGAGTAACGATCCAGAGCGAAGCGTTGTACGAGAAGATGATGTATGAGCGAGCAAGGGAGAGTTTGTGGAGACTGTGTTTGGTTTGAAGTGCCAGGTACAGGACGAATAGGAAGGAGGGAATGATGAGAATGACATTGTGCCAGAAACCGTGACATTCGAATAGCCAATCGTAAAACCCGTGGGAGGAACCTTCTGATAACACGCCACGTGAATCGGAGACTTGCGGAATCACTGACTGTGGAACCATCCTCTCTGAAAGGGAAATTGCAGTGGAGAAGAAAACCCTAATTTTCTGATTTAGACATATAAATGGAGCTTCTCCTTCAATTTGTTGTGTGGTCCACTCTCTAACTTCAGAAGTTAGAGAGTATGTTTATAAAATAGGGTTTTTTCAATACAATTTATATAGTGTTTAAATTCCCACAAATTATATTTTTTCAATAGAATTGGTGGGAATTTGTATTATCATTATTATAAAATAGTATGTTTATTTATATTTTAAGATGATATATTAAAAAAATGTATAATTAAAAGTATTGAAATGAGAAAAATGACATAGAAAGTGTAATTGGATGGAAAAAAAAACATTTTTATTAATTATACTGAAAAAAAAAACTATTTTATAAAATAATATATTTAAAAATAAAATTTATTCAAATATTTTTTTTAAAATTATTTATCCAATTAAACATTTATTATTCATATTTTTTTTCTTTTTTTCTTCTCTCTTTCATTCTTTATATTTTTTTCTTTTCTATCTCATCTTTTTGTTATTATTTTTTCTCTCCCACTTATTATTATAATTAAAATTTAATAAAAATATATTAAATAAGTTTTAAAAATATTATTAAAATTAAAAATATTAATTTATAATTTAAAATATATGATAACAATAAATAGTTTTATTTATAATAACAGTAAATAATTTTTTTTTAAATATTATCAAAATAATTAATTATTTAATTAATTTAAAATATTAAATATTTATGAGTTGAATTTAATTTTTTATTTAATAATTTAATTATAATAATTAAGTTAAATGATTAAGATTAAGTAATTTTAAAAAATTATTTATTAAACAAATATTTTAAAATAAATATTTTATATTTTATATATAAATAATAAATAAGACTAATAAAATAAATAAAATGATAAAAAACTTATTTAAATAATTTTTTATTTAAAACATATTATTTATAATATTAATTAAAAAATAATTGACACTTATAATTATATAAAAAATAAAATATTAAGATAAATAAAATATTAAGTGTGAAAACGAATATTAAATTTATATTTTTATATATTATTATTGATAAATCCACTAGAATTCATATAAAAATAATACATGAAGTAATATTTTGCATAATTAATTTATTGCGTCTACAAAATTATTTCTTGTATTTTGTATAACAATTTTTTTAACCACTAATAATTTTTGTATTTGAGACAATCTTATTACAATTAAATAAAAGTATTATAATTGATGACTTTTTCAGAATATTTAATATATATATATATATATATATATATAATTAAGTAAAAACTAAATTTTAAGACTATTGATTGAATTGTAATAATCAATTTATTTACGTGTCTAATGATAAAAAATTATCTATTTTGTCTTTATTTTATAAAATCATGAAATATATCCAATAAATCTAGAAGTAATTGGAAAGTAATTAAAAATCTTAATTAGAATATACTTTTGTTTGTGTACATCATCTTATATTTATTCATATTAATAGAGAATAAATATTTTGGGTTTATTTATTTTTTCTTTTTTGAGTTGGATATAATTAGTACGACTTTCGATTCACATCTTTCATATATTAGATTGGATAATTAAACTATAGCAGAAAAAAATAATTAAGTATAAAATTATGTAGTATATCAATTAGAGAGTGAAGGAAATTTTAAAAAGATAAATTTAATTATATAGTAAAATAAGTTATATTATTATCATCTAACTATAAATACAATGTTATTAAATTTTACCATAATTATCTTAATAATAAAATGAAAAAATAAATTTTCCACAAAAAATATTTTGAAATTTAGAAGCAAGTACTTTTAAAAACCAAAGATAGGGAAATATCAACGCTAAATTATATTATAACAATGGATGCCAGTGATTTTTCAGAATAAAAAAAACGGTTAAAATTGTGTATACCAAATATATATATATATATATATATATATATATATATATATATATATATATATATATATATATATATATATATTTATTTATTTATTTATTTATTTATGAATCATCAAAGTTGTACACCAAATTATCTCTTTGATGATTATCTTATGTTAAGAAAATTGGCCGATTATTTTTACTGATAATTTTCTTATTAATTATATGTGATTGCATAAAACTTAAAAATCATATATTATTTAAAAATTTTAACTTTTTTTCAATTAATCCAATTACTTATTGATAAAAATAAGAAACAATTCTAGTTGATGTTCCTCTTGGTCCCGCTAACTAATGCCAAACCATATATTAAACACATTCTGTATATTTTAGGATGATCTTTAAAAGATATATAATTTTTGTTTGTATCTTCCTCGTGGCAGTTATATTTTCTTACATTTTTTTTCTTTTAGAGTAAAAATTCTGTTCAAATAAATAAAGAATACTGCTAGTATTTTTTAAAATAAAGTTGAAGTTTAACATTGATCATTTTTATTTTATTAAATGTATTCTATAATATTGAAACTTCAAATTTAACTGAGGAGTATTCCTTTTACCAGCACAAACTTTGGTTACGAGAAGTTCGGAAACCGTTACAAAATGGAAGCATTCATGGATGCATCCACATCATACCCAACTCCCAAGTTCCCAACCTATAACGTGTTTCTCTTTGCGAATGGATCCTCATGTCCCTCCACAATAGCAGGATTCCACTTCATGATCCTTCCACTCCTCATTTCATTTTCTTCTGTCTCCCTTTTCTTCTAATACAAAATGCGAAATATTTTAGGTCACGCCAAACAGATCCATGAATTCGGACACCAATTTTTCCATATTCTTCCTATTTTGAAATAACTTCCTGTTTCCAGACACAAAGCAAAGCAAGTTTCACCAAAAAATTATAATCCGTGTATAAAATTGTGATAACTTTTTTTTATTGTGTTTATTTATTTATTTTTACTTTTATTGGACTCTAGATGGATCGTCGAAGGGTGTACGAAAGGCAGAACAGCTCCGGGACTCCGAAGACGCCGTCGTCGCCGACGAACAATGCATTGCCGGTGCTCCGCCACTCACGTGCAGGTTCCGCCGGCCCCGCTATGATTGGCGCTCGGAGAGCGCAGAACAATGCCACTAAAGCCGCCGCACAGAGACTCGCACAGGTCATGTCGCACACTGACGACGATGAAGAAGAGGACGACGACGTTCCTCTCGACTATTCATCGATCACCGGTTCCGGAGGCATTGGCCTCGGCGGTGGAAGACCGATGCCAAATCGCTCTCCTATTGTAACTTAATTAACTTCCTTCACGCTTCGATTGCTTATGTTTTCTCCTTTTTTAATTGAACGTGCTTCGAATTTGATGTTGTTGTTGATGTTCCATTAGGCAGTTCGGAGCGTTCAGGATCCAGCTGCGTCTGCAAGGTCGCGGTCACCTATGGTAATTACGCTTCACGGTCTTTGAATCATTAGATCGCATTGCTTTATTTGAAAATTTTCTCCGGCTTAGTTTCCGTGTTAATTGTTTTGTTTCTTTTAGCCAGTTCGCTCTGTTCTTGATCAACCTGCATCTGCGAGATCACGTTCCCCCGCGGTAACTAGAATTTTTCGTTGCAAAATTATGTGTAGATTCGTGTCGAAGGCTGCTTAGTTGGAATAACAAGCTGATGAACACTTTTGATTTTGTTTCTATTAGTCAGTTCGCCCGACGCAAGAACTTACGCCATCTGCTAGATCTCGTTCCCCAGCGGTATTTCGCTTCTTTATCATGCCTACCATTTTTAGGGGAAATAGTTGGACATAATCTCTACTATTTGCTGAATTTTGCTAAAAATTTTAAAATTATTTGAATTTACTCTTTATATTATGAATTTTACTTACATCTTATAATTATTAAGAAATCTCAAGTTTAAAATCAATAAAAAAAATTATTAGAAGAGTATAGATTATTAGCATCACTCATCAATTAAATATTAGTGTGAAAGACACGTTTACAGTTTCAAATATTTAAAATAAAAGGTAAGGATTTAAAGAGTTTTTAGAGTACAAAAAAGAGCCTAACCTAGTTTGGTAATTAATTTTTAATCTACAAAGTTTAATAGTTATCTTGTTAATTATTTTTTAATCAACAAAGTTTAGGAATTACGTTGTTAAGTAGTAAAAGTTGAATGAATTTAAACAAGAAAATGAGAGAGTTTTCAATTTATTTACCAAATCGCATAAATTTTATATTCATGTTTAAATTTATTTGATTTATTTTTTTAATATTTGATGACTCGTTCTATAATTCTTTTTTTGTTATTGAATTATGTATTTATTATTACTTTTGTTAACAATATTTGTAATTAACTAACATTCTTTACTAAAAGTTTAATAAATATTTAAAATAAATTATATAAAGTTTTTTTTTTCAATTTCATTTGAGAATATAAGTACTCACTTCATTAATATTAAATCTCATTCAACTATTTTAATTTTTAAAATGATATAAAAGTAATTTCGAAATATAAATATAAATTATCAATAATAGTTTTTAATTGATTTTTCTAAAGAGTGTAGTCGAAATGTTATTTGAATTAGGTTAACGGAGGGACTAATTTTTTTATTTTCGAATGATTATTAATTTGATAAAGTTGATGGAACTTTGATTTTGTTAATTTGTACTAGCCAGTTCGCGCTGTTCAAGATCAGCCGCAGTCTGTGAGAGGCGTATCGAGTGTTCGATCATCTGCCCCTGTAAATGCTCCTCCTGCTGAGCAACCTCCAGCTCGAACACCCTCGGTGGTAGCGAATAACACAGAACAACAACCACCTTCTGCTCGTTCAACGCCAGGAAACCGAGCCATGGACTTTTCTCCGTCCACTCGCACTATGATAACGACGCGGTCAACTCAACCCAGTAACGCGAGCAGTGATCAACCTCCCTCTGCTCGCTCAACCTCGGGCCGTCCCAGTGGACTTTCTAAGGTGGTTCCCATGGTTCCCATGGTTCCCGCTAGTGTACCTATCACCCTCAGACCAGCCTCCTCTGCTGGTGTTCCGCCCTCTGAGCCTCTTCTGGATGTTAGAAAAGACAGAAGGTACGCTGCTGCTCTTGTTCTTTCTTTACTTTTACACTTAACAATAAATGATCAGACGCTACAGAGTCATGAAATTGATGTTCTCCACTGTACAGCTCCCATATAAGAGAGAGACACATGGGATGTGTAGGGTCTCGTACTCGAGTTGTCCAGTAGTAGAAGTCCAATACTAGAGAGAGTTGTGCTTCCTCAATAATTTCTTATTTACTATGCATCATTTACAATTAATATATAGGAGAAATGTAGACCACTGCTTGCACTCTCCTTTTTACAACTGGGATTTTATTTCCCAAAGATAAAAATTTGAAAGACAAAGTAAATAATAATCATTAATGAAAAGTGTTTGAAATTTAATTAATTGCAAATTTGTTATATATATATATGTTTAATTTTGTTCACAATTTTAACCTCTGATTAGAAATTCTAATCAGTGGAAATATATATGTAATGCCATATGTTTTTTATGTCTGTGTAGATTGTCTCTTGATCTGGGAAGTATGAAAGTAAGAGAAAACGCCAATCAGCAGCAACAGCGTCCTGCTAGTGAGCTTGAAGACGAGGTAGTACACGGATCCATGTTGGACACTCGATCTAATTATTATGTTCATGCCTGCCTTTGATGTCCTTTTTTCGTAGATGATTCGTTCAAGTGTCACTAATCAAGCCACACTCTCTGTCTTTTTACTTGTTCCTTCCTCGCTTTCATCTCCCTTTTTAACTTTACTCCCTTGCATTTCTTAATCTTCAACTGCCTCGGTCTGCATGACTGCTGTCTCTTTTCAGGAATATACTAATGCAATGTGAATTTTAATGCAGCTTGATATGTTACAAGAAGAAAACGACAATTTGGTTGAAAAGGTATTAGTTTGAGTATGCTTTTCGTAAGCATTCAAGTTTTGAGATTCTAACTGTGCTTGTAACTTGTAGAAGAAAGAACGCGTCTTACCTCTTTTTCCTTCATTTCATCTATTGTTATATTCATAAAATAATTTATTTTTTAGATTAAAAAAAATTTTGGGCTTTTAGATTAGATGTAACTAACTTAGCACTGTCATCCGAATATTTTTAATTTGACTGAAGGCAGATAACATTATTTTCTTCATTTAAGAAAACTTGTTTTGTTTTAATATAAACTTTCATTAATCGACACAATTTTGACATATATACGTGTATATATCCTCCACAGGTTCGACTGGCAGAAGAAAGGTTTGAGGAAGCTGAATCAAAAGTCAGGCAACTAGAACAACAGGTAATACTTTTGAGGGTGTGTCCATCTTTCTCCGGCAATGTTTGCTTCTTTATTGCTCTTGCGCAGAAGTAAACCATTAGGAACGTGCTAATATAATAATTTAGGCGTGCGTATAGGTTTAAAGTAGTACCATTATTTGGTACACAATGAAAAAATGGATCTAGTGCACAAGCATACATAGGATGTTCATATCGGTCAGGGGAACGTAATCAAAGGTCGCGGAACAAAATTTGTTACAATTACTGTTATTTGTCGAAGAAAAGAACGAAGAAAAATTAAATTTGTAAGATGTTGCCAATTTCTATGGATAATTATTACTTTTTGGATGTAAAATTATAATGTTATCAGAATCCCAGGCGTGGCACTTCTGGTGTTTGATATTTGGATAAATTATATTGGTAATATATATATATATATATATATATATATATATATATATATATATATATATATATATTTTTTTTTTTTTTTTTAATTTAATTTAAATACATGATTCGTGGAATTTTCTGTGAACATTTAATACACTCGAGGCCTGCATACCATTCCACAATTTTGAATTGCATGGTGTGATACATTACCATTAGTAAGGAAAGGCTCTCTCACATTGACATTATCTAATGTTCCTCTGTCAGTATCGTTGTATAGCTCAACTGATCAGAGAGGATCCAAGACAACTAATTATCCATAATTTTTCATATGCTTAATTTCGTATAGGTTGCTACTCTTGGAGAAGGTGTAACTTTGGAAGCTCGCCTTTCAACCAGGTAAATGGTATTTTGGCTTAGTAGAACCATAAATATTTAGTGATTCGGTACTAACTAATAAATTCTGTCCTTCCAAATTATACAGTTGGATACAATTTTGGATCTCTCATGATAGCCATTACCATGATAATGTCAGGTTAATATAGAAAAAGAGAATTAAGCAAAATTGATGGACCCTACTCAAATAATGATGGATCTTATTTTCCTATCTGCTGATTGACAAAACATACTAAATGAAGTATAATTGATCAATCAAATTGTCTTATTTGCGTTTTTAAACAATTTGTATATTTACTAATAAAGACTCAAAAGCTTTGAAAAAGAAATTGATACATAAAGATAAACTACAATTCTAACATTGGCACTAACAATGTAGATAAGTTTTTGTATATTTTTCCAAAAATCTTGTAAACATGTATAAACAAGTAGATGATGATAAAACAAAGATGTTATCGAATTTGAATTTCATTAACTGCAGTAAACTTATGCAACCTTAAGTGATTGGGCGAGTTGTCTTTCATCCATAAACCTTTCTGTATTCTGACATGTATTGTTTTGTTCTTCAGGAAAGAGGCAGCACTCCATCAAAAAGAGGTTTATCTTCTTTTCCTATCTATAGCTAAATTCTCTTCCACTTTTTTTTTGAGTATTATATAATTGAACAGTCAAAATGTTCAGGTGCTCAAGTAAAAAAGATTTTGATAGTTCTAACGTAAATTTTAAAATAACCAAAATTTTAGTCTAGATTAGTATTGCGTTAAATCATCATACTTGCGCATAATTTTGACTTAATTGAATTAAAAAAATAAAATATTATATATTTATACAAAATTAAATAATTAAAAAATATTTAAATAAAAAATAAAAATATATTTTAAAATTTTAAATTTTATTAATGAAATTAATTTTTATTTAAAATATAATGATTTAATATATAAATTATAAAAAAACCTAAATTTAATATCAAAATAAAAAATAAAAATTTATTTTTTATTATTATGATTTATTTTTAATAAATTATTATTTTAAAATAATAATTCATCTTAATTATTAAATTTTAAAATAAATTATTATTAAAAATGTATTTTAATATTTATTTTTAAAATAAGTAAATTTTTTAAATTATTTTATTATATATATACTAATAAAATTATATTATTTTTATTTAAAAAATAATTATTAATCTGGTTGTCGATAAATCTACTAATTATCTTAATTCATGACCTAAATAAATTTAGTTAAATAATCTATTTCTCCAATCTTTATGTGATTATTCGAATTAAACCTATTTTTATAACGATACCACTTGGACTAGAACGATTGTATTCCTCGTATTTGTGAGTGGGCGTACTAATTCATGAAAGTAACAGTATATATCTATCATGAATAACGGTGTCTTAAATAGCAATTATTTGGGCATTTTTCAGTTTATTACTCATACTAATTCTGAGGTATTAATTGCTGAACTTAATGCTGTGCTCAAAACGTGAAATTTTAGAAACGGATTTAACTCAGTAAAGAATTTCCAACGGAGAAATCATAGTTAAAATTGCTTTACTTGTTTGTTTGTTTTTTATCCTATATATAATGTCGACTGAGATTTAAAAACATGAATTAATTTTTTCTTTAATTATCCTTAAGAACTTAAATTAGTTTTATAATTCTCACAATTCTTATAACTTGTTAACAGTGAGTTTCTTACATACAGACAGCATTTTAATAATAATAAAAAAATTGTTAAAAACTATTCTAATAATGAAATTGCATATGATCCTATCTATAAAGCCGATCAGTAAGTTTAAGAATGTTTTTTTTCTTTCATTGGAATGCTTTTGTAATTAACTTTAGAGAATAAAATATCTTCAACCGTTTTAACTTCCAGATTCTTTTTAGATTAATTTACTGTGTGAATCCGAGCCAACTTCTTTGGCGTGGGAAATCAATATACTGGACAGTTTATTGTGTTTAACGTGTGTATAGCTATGGAAACATGGCAGGGATGACGTGCATGCGGAAATTGATGTTATTGTCACTCGAATTTCTCATTAAAGTAAGATTGGAAGTCGAATGTGAATATCATTTCCATTTTCAGGCTGCTCTGAGAAATGCATCAAAGAATCATGGAGGTTTTCAAGCAGTGTTACAGACGGATGCCGAGGTATCCAGCAATTTACCTTGTACGTTTCATATTTCTGTTTTCAAATTCTGGTATCTGAATGCATGGAAAAATTTTGTTTATAAAATTCAATTTAAATTTCTCCTATTTGGCATTAGATTGAGGCGATGTCTGCTTTGGTGAAGCTACGGCTTATGACACAACGAATGATACTTTCGCCGGAAGAAATGGTAGGTTTAAACGCTAACCATAATTTGTTTCATTTTAATTTTAATAGTCTTCTGCGTAGTTATGTGTGTGGCTTTCTACTTTGTTTGGCAGGAAGAGGTTGTTTTGAAGAGGTGTTGGCTATCTCGCTATTGGGGTTTATGCGTTCAACACGGTAAAGTATCTTACTATTCATTCAAATAAACAATATTTGTATAGTTTACTTCTGTGTACTGTTAGAATGAACATTTTAAAATTAATGAGTTATATATGTGTGTCTGAGTCAAAAAATAAAGGGAAAATAATTTTAAAAAATGAGTTCTACCCAAATTTTTTTAGTCTATTCTTCATTTATTTACTTTCATCTCTGTTTTCTTTTTTTATTTATTTTCTATGAAATATCTTTTTAGTTTTTTATTTTAATTTTATATTCATTTATCCTATTTCTCTCCTTTTTTTTATTTAAATGTCTTTAGAATAAGAAACTATTTAATATGCAAAATTAACATCAGATTAGAAAATTTCCATATTTTTTGTATATCAACATTAAAAACATACATAAATAATTTTTTAAATTGCTAATTTTGTAAATAAAAAACAAATTATCCTACCTATACAAATGAAATATATGTATTTTTCATTTATTTTTTATACATTATCAATGTTAAAAAGTTTTACACTTTTAAACAAAAGTCATAGGAGGTATAAATTTTAAATATTCATTAAAAAATATTAAAAATTGTAAATTAATAAAAAAAAACTACTTTTGGGAAGTAATGACTAGATGATTGTATAAAAACTGTTTATATTATTAGTACATACTATTATTTTGTATTTAACTATAAATTAAACTAGTTTTTATAATTAAAGCTAATATAATTAAATTTTATTTGTATTGCATTTAAATTTTTAATATTTTATTAATTATTTTATAAATAATTTGAAAATACGTGAGTTAAAACTTTTTTTCATTTTAATTCATATTTGGCTTAATATAGTTTGATAAATAATTATTTTTTATTAGATTGTTAAGAGATTATTTGAGAAATAAACGACAACAACTCCTAAAATCACTTATTTAGTAGATAATATATATCTATAAGTAGAATTTTAAAGTAATTAATATTTGTGTTTTAATTAAAATAATAAATATATTCAATTAAAATTTATTTTCTAAATTAATAGGTTGAAGGACCTAATATTTAAAAAAGTATTAATATTTTGACAACTAATAGAATCTTTAAAAAAAAGGAAAATGATACTTTGACAACCCAAATCCATACAACTGCTATAAACAACTCTCTTTTAATATTATAATAATAGTTTTGTTTTATTTTTATTTTTATTCAATCATTTTATAGATTATTATATTAATAAAAGTGAGTTGTTTAAAGAGTTGTATGATTTCTGATTGTCAAAATATCATCACTTAAAAAAAATTAGTATAATAATACATTTTATTATTTAATATATATAATTGTTAGTCGGATGTATGGGTTGTCATCGCATGATTTCCCCATTCAAAAAGCTTCTAAATACGGACACTCAAAGACAAATAAAGTAGTTATTCAGTTCAAAATCAATAATTAACAAGATTAAAATTCTAATCTAAATTTAAATATTATACAGTTCCATTTTGAAGTTAACTTTACAAAACAAAAATCAATGCAAGATAAAAAGAATATAAAACAAAACTATTTTAATTCCACCCGATGTTGGACAATTAAAGTTATGTATTTTGTATACAGAATAACATGCAATTTCATCTCAATGGACTTGCTTAGGTATTATGCTTTTATGTAAAGGAAAAAAAAAAAAGGGGGAAGGAAAATCTCAGTACATTTGATGGCCCTGAAATATATGACAGGTATTCATGCTGATATTGCTGAAGCAAAGTACAAGTACTGGTCTACGCTCGCCCCGAATCCGGTTGAAGTTGTATTAGCCGCAGGAGAGAAAGCCAAAGAGGAAGCAGGTAATAACTTTAATTACTTTTGAATTTCTTGTTTTAGTTGTTTGGTTGTTCTCTTTTTAAGTTTTTTCCTCGTTGGTTACTTACTTAGCTCTTCAAAATAATATGGGGTGATTGACTGTATCCTTAATTTTTGTTCTACATGTAGACCTCGATGTAGAGGATACAGAAAATCAACGTGACCTGAAGGAACTTTCTGGAGAGGGAAATATTGAGAACATGCTTTTTGTCGAGCAAGGTTTGCGGCAATTGGCTTCATTAAAGGTTTCTATTATATCCTTAATTATTGCTTCAGATGTAGTAGATACCGAAATATGTTTTTCGTAGGTAATATTGTGAATTTAACGTATATTACCTTTCTTCAGAAAAATTTCTTCGTCCCACGTTAACTCATTAATAATGAGAATCTACTAAGGTCGTCGGGTTATAATGAGTTTGAGCAATTGGTACGAGGTCCTAATTTTAATCTCGTCGTCACTAGTATAAAAAAAACCATTCAAGTTCATCAAATGAATTGGTATTTATAGATACAGGTAGAATATACTTACTAGTTTAGCATGCCTAGATGTAAAATTTTTCAAGCATCCACTTTTACTCGTGTTGACACAAAAGTGGGTTTGCACGGTTTTCAGTATTTTCGTCTTTATTGAATAGAAAATATGAGCTCATTAGGCTTTTAATGGGGGATCAGAGATGAGTCTAGAGCAACGTATAATCTATTAACTTATTCAAAAACTGAAATTTGATAGGATCCAGTATGGCCATCGGTTCTCAAAGGAATGTAAGATCTAGAAGCATACCCTTCAAAGGAATGTAGAAAAGGAATGTTGGCAATATGTTTATTTTGTTTTTGTAATTGGTACTGAAATGATGTTATTAAGTGAAAAATCTAATGACTAATTTTGTTAACAACATTGCATTTTATTACATATTTAATCTATTTGTTAAAATCTTATTTTGACTACCAAAAATAATTATTCAATCTATGACTGGATTTCTTGTCCATGATTGTTTCAAAGGTAGAGGAAGCATTGGCGGTTGCATTGGCTCAACATAGGCGACCAAATTTATTGAAATTTGGCTTTTCAGGTGCCAGATTCAATACTATTCACGCTAATTGTATAGATTTTTAGTAATTACTGATATTTGATATTCCATGCATTTTTCTCTTTTATTCATTCAACTTTTATCTTTTTTATATCTTCTCGTGTCAAAGCATTTCATAAAAATCAAAAGAACATCAAAATTTATTCCGATGATGTTCTTGTAGAGAAAAACTTGTTTTCTTCTACAAATGCTTTTGTCATATTTTATTTAATTATTTTCTGTTATTAATTTTGCGCATGAATGCAGTTTAAAATAATATATTTTTTTAATGAATGATTCAAAGTTAGTTTTTCAAATTCAAAGTGGGTAGTAGAATACTGTTGTCAATAAATTTTTACTTTACGTGATATTTCATTTTTAGTTTCTGTAAATATTTTATTATGTTTTTTTCCTATAAATTATTTTACAATTTCGATTCCTATCAATATTCAATGCTTTACATGACAACAATTCATTGAAAAACGTGCTTGATATTAAATAAAATGAGCTAAAATAAATATAAATTTCTTTTAATATATATAAGAGGGTTTTATATCATAAATTTAGAGTTTTATCAAGACTAAAAAAACATCATTAAGGGTTAAATTAGTAACCAAATTTTAATAGAGACTAAGATTATAAAATATAAAGAGACTAAAAACGTATTTAATATATAAATTTTGTTTCTCTTTGTGTAAATTGATGCATGCCTAGGGTAGGGTATTGTTTGCTAAATAATAAATAAAAGATGGCAGAGAATCCGTAGAATCATATTAACGGTTATTTATATCGATATATTCATGCCCTCAAAGGTTTTTATATGTAGGTCTGACTCTTGTTTTGATTTTGGTGTAGATGACCTAAAACTACCAATTGAAGGACAGTGTGATACATTTGGTAAGTTTTTTGGGTCACAGTTGCCATTTTATTAATCATTTGTGTTAAAACTTTGAGATTAAATGCTGCTAGTGGAGTTACAATATTATAAGGTGGTAATTGAGCTTTGCTTTGCGACTTAATTTAGTTTATTATAATTTTTTTAAAATATATATGGAGTCTTTTAGGTGAGAATGAAAGAGGTAAGAGGCATACCAAATCTTGACCATTCAATCTTACGTTACGTGTTTTGTCTACCTTATCGTCCTCACGACTTGCTTGTTTGTATCTTTATTCACATTGACACTCACGTGCAACCTTGCATTTTAAAAAAAAAATTAATTGGATTGATATTACGTAATCCATTCCAAACAAGTCTTTTATTTTCAGACTTGAGCCAGGAGGAGGCTGAAGATGTATCTTTTAAACAGGTATATGTAGTAATATTTTCTTCTTCTTTTTTCGCTGTTTTAACTTTTTTGATATTATCTTCCTTAGTTAATTCGTTCTCCTCCTTGTTATTTTTTGGAAAAAGAAAAAATATATATTTGTGGACATATAGTTAGGCTTTTCATTTTGAAAGTTTAATTTAACATAACCATATATGCAGCCAGAAAACTTCCTTCATTTTGTTTCGAAGGGGTTAAAAATAGAAACAAGACTTTGAATGTAAGGATAGAGTCATTTTTAATGAGATTGGGGGCGTGGGGAAAATATGGAAGAAAACAAGCAATGAGAAGTATCTTAAAACTTATTACATATACATATTAATTTGTTTCCAACTAATTAATTGCAAAAGAAAAACTAAAGAGAATATTTCGAAATTGAGGAAGAGTTTTATTTAAGAAAATATTGTCCATTTTTTATTTTTTAGATTCTGATTTAAAATTTGTCACTTTCCTTTTAACATTATTTTCTATCTTTTTTTTAAGGTTGCATCAAGAAAAGTTCAGATTTTACCATATGGTTTTTATATAATTTCTTTTCCAAACTGTTCAATTCATTTGCGTTTTGATCATCTATGGATTTTTGTTTATCATGTTCATTTAGGCTTGGCTTGCTTACATTTGGAGGAGGGCAAAAAAGCATGAAATAGAGCCTGACATAGCATATGAGCGTTTGCAGTTTTGGATCAAGTATAACTCAAAGAATCCTACCTCGCAAGATGCCGTGGATGGTATTGTTCACCCCTTTCCTTCCATCTATTGTAATTTACCTGCAATACAACATAGGTTCCACCATATTAATTTTTTGCGTCAAAATTAAGCTTTTGCTATTATAGTTTTGCCCTATGTTGTCGCTTCTCAATGGTTTATTTTACGTATCAAGAGAGAAACAAATAGATTAATTTATGATGTATACGTCCTTTTAAACCACCCTTAATGTGAAAAAATAGTAGCAGAAGATATCACTATAAAAGTATCTAGTATTTATTTTGCTAACTTTGGTGGTTCTAGTTCGGAATATCATGGGCTACAGCAGCTAAATGATTCAAAATTATCATTCTATTTTTTGTTCGTATGTAGTTAGTGAATTGATAACCTTCTCTTGCAAGTATATTTGTTATAATGCTCCTAGTTCGAACATGATCTTTAGTGCTTTATCCCTTTTCGCAGTTGAACGTGGACTTATGGAAATCAAAAGGTTGGATATTGAAACGCAACTATGGGATGAAACACGCAAAGAACTGGAGCATCAAACCGACAATTCCAACTTGCCCGGTCGTTCAGGCTTTTAATATAACAAAATTAGATTACAAATTATATTCTTTTCATATTTTTTTTAAATGGATTTTTGTAATTTAGTTACTCAAGAGTTGGAGTAAAATAGGCTTTATTTTTTCACTGTATCATATTTTATAAAACAATGTTATCAATTGTTATGATAATGTAAAAAATAATAATATTATAATAATTGAATTTATATTTTCTTGTGGTTTTTTGTTTGTGCATGGTAAACATTCTCAGTATTTTGTAAAAATTTCAGGTTTTAATAATACATATAAATTGTAATTTATTTTAACATATTACTAAAATATTGGAAATATTTGGGGTGTTTTTTTAATTATTATTATTATTATTATTATTATAAATAATTGACATATAATGATATTTTTACTGATAGAATCTCACAGTAACAGAGAAAGGTGGACTCTTCAAACTTTGGAACCTGAATCCAAAGAACTTAAAGTAGTTGTTTACACTTAGATAGTTGGTAATATTAATAGTATTCGACAAATGTTATGTTCTAATAAGTTCTTCATAAAGCCACAAAGGAATAACATAATTAATTAGTATATTGATGGAGATATTTTCTATTTTACTTATAAATATGTATCGTTGTCTTAAGTTATATAGAATTTTATTTGCTACTTCTTTTAATCATTTTTATAAAACTGAAAGTATATATATATATATATATATATATATATATATATATATATATATATAATATGTAGCCAAAATTATTTCTATAAATATTTTCATTTATTTTTAAAAACTCTTTAGTATTTTTTTTCATTTTTTTCTCACCTTACTATTTGGATGGGAGAAGATGGAGGGTATAACCAAATAATGTATATTGGGAATACGCAAGGTTTGAACCGAAAATAAATAAAAGAATTTTGTTTACATTAGTCGATGTCAGTTGTATTGGAATGATATTATTAATTTATTATTATTTTTCATAATTAAATTTTAGAATCAATCACATTAAAACTTCATTGTCAAAAGGAAGAACTGGAGTAAATGCATCGTTCACTAAGTTTTACTTTCTTATGTATAAGAGAAAGAATGATTCAAGTTAGGAAAATATGTATGGAAAATATATTCATCCGATAACTCTATATATTAATATAATATTAAAAAATAATTTTTATATTTATTATTATATTATTAAATAGAAGTTGTAAAATATATATCCCATAAATAGTGAATTAAAAATTAATAAATAATTAAAGAAAAAATAATAATAAATTAATTAATAAAAATTGAATATTTTTATTTACACATGAAAAAATATAAAATAATAAATATAATTTTTTTACTTTTTTCATTTTTTTCTTGTATTTTTTTATTTTTAATATTCTCTCTATATGTTTTATAAGTTTGTAAAAAAATAATAATAGTTTTTTATTATCTTTTTTACAATAATTGATAACAATATGATTTTAACATGTTTTAATAATACTATTCTAAAATAATCTTCAATTTTATTTTATATTTCTTGTTTTTTTGAGTGTCAATAATTTCATTTTGTTTTTTCTATGTACTTATATTTTTTATAATATTTTGTTTAAACTGCATTATTATTTGTTTGATTTTCTTTTTAATATTTGTAATTATGAATAGGAGAAAATTATAAGAAATAATAATAATAAAGACTGAATTTTTAAATTAATAAAATAAAGAGTAATTAATACTCTTATCTTAGATATACAAATTAATTAAGTTCATAAACATAATAATAACTACAATGAAGCAAAAGTTATAAATTACAATAGATAAATTGAAAATAAAATAGAATAAAACTAAAAATCAAATACTAACTTTAACACAACATGTAGGATTTATTGTATTTTTTTTATTAATCTCCATCATCTTAATATAAAGATGAAAATGACGATAAAAATATTAGTTACATGGAATATATAAGATAATTTATTTTCATTATTACACATTACTTTAACTTATAGACCAAAGGCGATAATAAATTTATAAAAAAGTTAAAAATATAGTATGGTTTTTTCAACCAATAATTTTTTTATAAATTTTCATCAAATTTTAAAATAATTTATATTAAAATTTAAATTTCTTATCATTTATAAAATTTTGGATCCTTCTGATTAATGATTATAAAATCCTGGACCCTATTATAATAAATAATTCTAAAATATATTATGTTATAGTTACCAATAAAAAAGATAATATGGGGGTAAAGGATTGGTTCAATGGCAAGGGAATGTTAGAAAGTGACATAAGTTGGTTGTGGGTTGGATATCATTGCTGTCAAAATCTAAACATTTATTTATTTTTAATTCTAATAACATATATGGTAACATTGAATACAAAATATTTTATAATATCAATAGTTTGTTTCCATAGTATTAATACTAAAATATTTGTAATTATAATAATAAATTAATTTTTAATCTAAAATATTACAATATAAAATAATTATTAAAATTATTGATTTTATGAAAAGATTCATTAGAACAAAACTTATCAGAAATCTACCATACAAATGTTTTTATTTTAAATTATTATAAGTGATTTGATTTGAGGCATGTTAATATAAGATGGTGAGGGTTTTAAGTTCAAGGTATCCCATGTGTGTATAAGATCATGAATATCAAAATAAATAATATTTAAACATCTAATTAAATTAATTTTTCAGGTTATAATAAAAAAGTATAAATAAATAAAAAATATAAAACATATGGATTTTATAAGACAAAAAAATATTAGACCCCAACTAGTAGTTACTTAAACATGTGTTGAGATAACAAATTTATAATTTTAGACAAAAAAATATATTTAATTTCAATTAATTTGAATTCAAATTGATTTGTTTTTAAATGTTTTTTAATCAAATAATTTAAATTTATTGATTTTTTTAAATAAAATGTTGTAATGACCATAAAATAAAATTTCGAATATAAAATAATATTATTAATTAAAAATATTCTTTAGTAATATTTTTATTAGAGGTTAAAGATTATTTTCATCTAAAATTAATAGATTTTGTTAATATCATTCAATATTATTTTTAACTGAATTTTCTACAATTATCTTGGATAATATTTATCAATATTTCTGTCATTTGTTTTGAATTTATTTTTTACTAAATCAATGTGGGCTAAAATATTCCTTGAGCTCATTGTTGAAATCATCATAATAAAAATTAATAGAAAACTATCATAATCAATATTAAAAAAATTCAACTTTTAAAAAAATACTAATAACATTGATAAAATAACAATGTTGCAAATATTAGAAAAAAATCAATGTTAATGGAAAAAATTAGTAACTTAAACTAATAAAACTTCAAATTAAATTTTTTAATAAAATTTAGAATTTTAAATAATTATATCATATTAAATTTTGTAGATAATTATTTTGTTTAATATTTTTCTATTTAAATAATATATTTTATTATAAAATAATTCAATTTTTCATAAAAAATAATTTTAAGCATCTTCTCATATATAATTTATAAAAATTATGTATCACAAAAATACTTAAAATGAAATTAATCATGTGAAATATTTATAAAACTATCGAATATTGAAAAAAAATATCTTAAAATATTTTTAAAATAATCAAATTATTTATCAAAATTATAATAAATCAAAATAAAAATTCAAGTTTTTTATACAATTTATTAATATATTAAAAATAATATGATATAGTAAATTATTTAAGTAAAGTAAGATTTATTAAATTAATATACAATAAATTTTATAAACATATCTTAAAAACCAAAACAACAAAACAATTTATATCATACAAGTATCGATTCTGACTGGTGAACTGAATTTGTTCCATCTCATTAAACCCCGTCAAGACAAGATGAGTTGGTATGCAATTTTTTCTTTTAATATATCTATCTCTCTACATATATATGAAAATTAAAATTTTTATATTATATTATTTAATTATATAAATATACAATAATATTATAATTTAAATAAATTAAACTTTAATTATAAATTATAATTGAAACAATTACTATATGTAAGTTTATTACTTGATAAAAATATTAATTAATAATAAAGTTATATAAATAATTTATATAATCAAATTAAAAATATATATAAAATGTATAATTTTTGTTTTAAAAAACCTGATTGATTAACCCCTGACATGAGTTCTATCTGGGAAAAGAAATCAGCAACCGCAGCTCCAAAACAACCCAATCCTTCTCCATATATATATATATATATATATATATATATATATATATATATATTTTTTGAACAAAACTTAAATAACATAATATAATGAAATTATTAAAACAACTCAATACTCCTCCATTTTTTTTTAAACAAAACTTAATTAACATAATATAGTGGAATTATTAAGATAAAACAAGATTTACATTATTGACAGAGTCTAAATTTTATTTAGATAACCCATGAGGTGGCAAATGGGTAGAATGGGTAGGTGAGTAATTGAATGGTTACGTAGTGGAGGACCTCGTGCTAAGTGCTAACACGCCTCACTGTATATAAAAACAGAAAAACCTCACTCCTTCTCCATTCTTCTATCTCCATCTACTCCTTCTAGACTCTTCCTCTCTTCTTCTTTAGGGGTGTCCTGAGGTATGCATGTTAAACTCCTCTCATCTTTTTTCAACTCTTTGTATCAATTTGTTTTCAATTAATTCTCTTTAACACTGCTTCAATTTACTCCTCAACTATTCTGGATTTCGTTTCCTGTCTATTTTTCCTCCAAAAATCTCTATCTCACCTTTTTCGTTTTTGCTTTCAATCGTGCACAGATCCCTTATGTTTTTTTGTTTCATGATAGAGACGGAGAACGCATAGTTGTTTTATTTATTTTTAAATTTATTTGGTAAATCTCTAATAGAGAAGGGTTGAATAGTGTATATATAAATGAAGAGAAAATCAGAAGAAGAAAACTGATATTTTTGGAAAGCTATCTGTCTCTGCAAAACTCAGTAGCTTTGGATTCAATATTTGGAGATGAAATTAGTTTTAGTAATTTTTTTATTGTTTATTTATTTTGTTTGACCTCATTCTGTGACTGTGGATTTCAAAACGATTTGAATTAGTTGTTGGTTTATAAGTTTTGTTTAGTGTTATTAGTCAGATCTTGTAGATAGGTAGCTTGATTGTCTATTTTGTGCAATTAACTTAATATTTTCCTTCTCTTTTTGTAATTACATGGAAATCTTAGTAATTGAACATAGTTTTATCTGGATTGAAAATTTTGAAGAGTTAGAAAGATAATTTTTGTGTGGTCACATTACTTTTGATTCTGACCATTCAAATATACAATTTGAATATGATTTAGTGTTTTATATCTATTACTCTTATTTTAGGGTAATTTTCTAGTTCTCGATGGAGAAGATATCAACTTATTCACCATAGCATCCAAGAAACTATGTCTTCTAATGCGCTTGTGTATATCTTGTTTGTTTTGTCTGAGATCTCCGCTTTGTGTTCAGATCACAGTGAGCAATGGTGAAGGCTGTGGTAGTTCTTGGCAGCAGCGAGGGTGTCACTGGAACTGTTTACTTCAGTCAGGAGGGAAATGGTAAGTCTGAACAGTGAGTATGACCCTCTTCATTGATAAACTTTACAATTACAGGAGAGAAAGTAAGAAAATAAAATGAATGGATCTTCTCTAGGAGAAGTTGAATGAGATATATGATGTGCATAAGATGACATAATTTCTTTCATGGTATAAGTGATTACTGAGAGACATATCCAGACATGGACATGATTTTGTGTTCTTGTGCTTTACTGACTACTGAGCCTAATCAAATAACATATATTGTCAATTGTTCAGGTCCAACCACTGTAACTGGCTCTCTTGCTGGTCTTAAGCCTGGTCTCCATGGCTTTCATGTCCATGCCTTGGGGGACACTACCAATGGATGCCTGTCAACTGGTATAGTCTTTGACAATAACCCAAATAATTTTTTATACTACGGGATATTAATGAGCTGAATCAAATTGTAAACTCTCACTTTGCTCAAATGGAAATCAATTAACATTTGGAGGAGATTCTTGAAAGTTTGAAGCAATAAAATATGTTACAAAGCAACTGGATTTGGATAACAAAATCTTATCATTTAGTAGTATGTTATGAGGCTCAATTCTGACTTTTTCCCCCATTCTTACAGGACCACATTTCAATCCTAATAACAAGGAGCATGGTGCCCCTGAGGATGAGAATCGTCATGCTGGTGATCTAGGGAATGTAAATGTTGGTGATGACGGTATGACTCTGATGGAGAATTTTTTTTTTTTTTTTTATTTATTTATTTATTTGATTTGTGCTGATTCCAGTCATTCTGATTCCAAATTTTAAATTTCTGATTTTTTTTATAATCCCAATATTTAATAAGAGTAATATTTTAAGCATTACAACGAAGTAATGTTAACAGATAATCTGGCGGTTTTACAATAAACTTTACCATTTTTTGAAAAAATGGCTGGTAACAAGTTCATTTCTGAAACAGCTTGTCGTGTTTTGCCTATCACATACCACATACTTGTTTGGTCAATATTTTTAAAATGGTTTCCTCTCATGTGTAACCCAGGTACCGTCAGCTTCACTATTACTGACAGTCATGTAAGTTATTCATTTCCTATTCAAATTCTCTGATTAATTCTTCTAATTTGACAGCTGACACCTAGACTAGTAAGTTTGAGCTTTTAATAAGTTATACTGTATGTGCACAGATTCCTCTCACTGGACCAAACTCCATCATTGGGAGAGCTGTTGTTGTGCATGCTGATCCTGATGATCTTGGGAAAGGTATTCACTATATGTTCTATTCCTTGCTATCTTCCGTATCTGAGTCATTAGTCTCACTTGTTCCGTCTTAATTGTGTTGGATTTGTATCCTTTCATGTCAGAAGGGAACATGATTTTGCCATCTAAGAAGAAAAGTTATAGTAAATCTCACCATCATTTAGTGTTGGTCCATTGAATTAAATTGCCTTCCTCGTGTTCGTTTTCTCTGCTAACATAAGAGCATTTATTGTCTTTCGGCTTACTGCATGTTATAGATCTACCTTCTCTTGTGTAGGTGGTCATGAGCTTAGCAAGTCTACCGGAAATGCTGGTGGCAGAGTAGCCTGTGGTAAGTTTAGACTGTCATCTTAAATGCAGAGTATGGAATATCATTTGTCGTCGTTGTTGTGAAACCAATAATCGGGCATACATAGATCTTTAGAGACCTATCTATCATCCAATCTATATAATTTGACAGCCTTTGCCAAAATCTCCACTGTCTCAATCAATTATTCTTTACTGTTTCAAAGGTTCCCTTTCAGTTCCTCCACTGTTGAGATCTTGTTATTCGCATATGTTTACTGTACTGATATCCTCTTTTCGCCGTTTGTTGGTGTAGGTATCATTGGTCTGCAAGGATAAACTAGTCACATGAAGTTCAAAACGTGCGTACGACGAAGCTTTAGGATTGTCGAATAAAGAATCGTCCTTTTAAACCCGTTTGGTTAGGTCCGATCTGGACTGCTGAATTCTGTGTTTTACTTGTATCGTATGAGAGTTATATGTCGACACTTGAAAAAGCATAATTTGATGGTTTTTGCCTGAAGTGCTTATCAATGTATTTTCTTGCATCAGATAGCGTTTGCAGCATGATACTAGAGTGAGTAATGAGGTTTTCACTGATGAATTTGGCAAATGTTTGAATTGATATTTAAGATAATGAAATGAATCAGAACAATGGAATTGAATTGGGCAATTAGGAAAAGTATAAGTTAGAATGAATTGCAAAGTGATTCATTCTCTCCTATCGAATCAATCATTTCTTTTAATAAGTCGCTTTTAGCTGCATACGAAGACGGTGGTTGTTAAATAGTAAGTAATGAGTAATTCTCAATAATCTTAGCTGTAAAAATAAAGATGAGTTCATAGCTGACATTTACAATTCTCACACTAGTGGCATTAGTTTCACAGGGAATCAACCGTAGTAGTGATAGTCGCAATGAAATATACCCATGGCAGAATACTCTATCACTACGCAAAGCAACACGACCAAACATAACGCGGTTTTTATACAAGCGTTGCTTGATCTCAAAACTTTCCGTTTACAATGATATTACATTTCTGAACAGTCTTCTTAATGCCACTGTTGAATGCTACCGTTGCCCTCAGTTGGCGAGGTAGGAGCCACTGGAACAAATCCCCTACCACCAAAAACTGGACGCATAACTGAATTATCAAACGTACGCCATAAGCGATGGACATTATGTGTTGGAGTACTTAGTAAGGCACGAATAATGCTTGGACGATGATCTTCAGTGCCATAAAGTTCGCTTTCAGAATCATGAGAGCCTCCAAGAAAGGGCACAGTGATTGATTTGGGGGAATTACTGGATGATTCCATATTTGCCATGCTATTTTTGCGTTTAGGAGGGGGATTAACAGGCAACAAAAACCTTATGAGTGGCTTAGTCATCAAACCAAACACCTGACAAGTTGTATTTAAATTGTGTCAGCCTCATCTGTAGAGAATTTTCTTTCGAAACCGAGGTATTGTATTTTACAGATCCCAAATCTCCCACAATTGAGGCAGCTATATTTAAGGTAATTTACATTTAAGCATATTATTGAGGTGGATTTTACATTTCCCATCATGTTAGCTATCTCAATTATCAAATGGTTAATCTAAGAGTAATTATCAGCGAAGCAGAAAGCAAAATCTCTTTATGTGAACACCGACATATGATGTAAAAAATTTATGACAAGCAGGCGTCTTACCATTGTGCTGACAAGCACAACAGTGATGGTGCTGGTGATCATGATGGCATTAGTTCGCAGTTCAGTGTGACCCGACAAGGTGAACTGCATTTTACAAGAGTATCATTTCTCAGCAACATCAAACTGTAAAATCATATCCGAGGTAAATGCAACAGCAATTTAAAATTGATCCTATGTACAATAACTGCTATTATGTTTTCTTTGGCTTAGTTAGCTAACCAACTCTAATTTTGCAAAAACAATATCTCCAAATGAGAAACATGATCTTACCTGATTATAGGCAAGTGCCATTGAAACAGCACCTCTCATAAGACCAGCCCACCAAATGATCACCTAAAACAAGGAATAATGGAAACTTTTTAACAGCCCAAGAAATCCTGAAAGATAATATTCTGACAGAAATCTGGCCGTACCTGCTCCCTGAAACTTATTTTTTCACTTTGAGACTTTTTGGTGAGGTTCGCTAAGAAGGACAGGGGGAAAACAAATGCTGCTCTTCCAGCAAGTACTAGACCCAATAATACTGAACTAACAGCAACAGATGTTTTTGGCCTACAGAAGAAATTGAGTGAGGTACACGAATTGTTTTTTATGGTAATTAAAAGGAACTTTTGAGGAAAACATTAGTTCACTACGAGATACATGATTTAACAATCTTGCGTAAGTAAAGAGGGCAAGGTGTTAATTATTATTTTCACTAGTCTTTGCTCTGACAGAATACAGGACATACCTATCGCTCACAAACCTCCACTTTTCAATGTCCAACGCATCCATACCAACATAAAGGAAGATAAAGGTTTCAAGGACAAATGAAAGAGTTGCAAAAGCATGTCTGTAACAGCAAGACAACACAAATTAGACAGTGTAACAACCCCCAATAGATCCATACATAGTTTGCAGAAATCTGTTTGAGGATATACTTGGTAGTGATTCTCGAGCTCTCAGTCACATTATGCCAAGTATAATGTGACATGACAATCCCACAGAAAAATACAGTGAGAATGCCACTCAGATACCATAACTGCAGCACATTTAAATACATCAGAACCCTCTAATGATTAATGTCAACCACAAGAATAGATAGATATAGAGCTCATAAAGGACAAACTTCATAATGCAGTTTGTATGTTCTTCAAAACTTACTTCTGCCAGAATGTAGGAAAGGTATGCCATTAACATCATAAGAGCAACCTCGCGATCTGTAGAGTGCCTGTAATATTGAGTGAGCAATTTGTTGAACATCTAAACAATAGTTACAATTTTTTTATGGTAGGTTTAGAAAACTGGTGATCAAGATCAAACATACAAGGACCCCAAGTAAATAAGAGATTCCCCTGTAGTCTACTAAGGTAATGTATTTTCCTTACTTAAAAAAAACATCATATGAACTGCATACAGAATATAAAACAATGGAATACTAATATACTATCATATTAACTGCTGAAAGACAATAATGATGGTAAAAACAATTCTCTCAACATGATACCTGCCAATATATAGCGTTTTAATAATGTAAGCGCTAAGTAGACCGGCCTGCAAGGTGATATCGACGTATTAGGCCCAATGATGCACAGATGATACAAATATTCTAAAAATATATAGGACACGACACGTATAAAGTACATATCTAAATATGTATTAAAGTTCATAAAATCAGAAAATATATAATTACGATTCTGTAAATCCAAATTCAGAACATGATTAGTCGACATTACTAAAAACGAAGTGACAGTTATAAACTGATCTCATCATAATTGCTTCCTATTTCTACATATAGAAATAATGTAATCTTCTGACTCTCATGAGATCAGACATGAAGAGGTCAAATTCTATTTTTTTGGTTCATTAAGGGTCAATGTTTTTATGTCTCATATATAGCTATATTAGTTTCTCGTAACTTCTTATAAAGGATTATATACTTCACAAAAATGTACGAGTGAAACATCCAAGGATAGCAATATATTAAGTAAACGAAAGTATCAGTATGTACTAAGTGATAACTGATGATTTAAATCTTGTCAGTATGTGATGTTTACACTAGAGAGTTAGAGGGAGCAAGGCAGTTACCAAGACCCCAAGCACGGTGCTTGCGGTAAACAGGTAGAAGAAATTGCCAAAAAAATGTAAACCAATTCTGTGGTCTATTTTGTCGAGGTCAAAACTTTTGATTGCATTGAAAAGCACAACAGATGTAGCATCATTCACAACACCCTCGCCAAATACAAGACTGTACAGTAAAGGTGTCTCATCCTGGTTTAGCACCTACAACAACATAATTTTTAAGTTCAATACTCGGCAATGGCACCTTGGTTGTTGCTCTAACATTGTGAAAAAGGTATATATTGTTCCAAACCTGCAATGTGCACACAGAATCTGTTGCAGCAAATATTGCCCCAATTGCTGAAGAATTTTATTAAATATTGAGTCAGTCACGAACAGATTGTCAATTGACAAGTTGCAAATAGATAAGATTTAATAATATTATTATACCTAGATAGTCTCCTATCTCCAGTGAATTACCAAAACCCATTCTCTTAAAAATTTGTATGACACCTGAAACAATGCTTCGAAAATTTAAGTCAGATAAGCCCATTTTTTTGTCTTTAAGTTAAATTTTAGAGAACAACATAAGAAATGCATGTAAAGGGAAAATGCATACCGAAAGTTATGATGCTACAGTTTATTAATGTACCAACAGCTCCAAACAGGATGATGGTCATGAAGTTAACAAAAAACTGTTTCTTTTTCACCTGAAACCTGGAATAAATATGTTACATCACTTACGTATACCTTTCTCGAAGTAAAAGAACAACTACAAATCAGGAAAACAAAACAAAAAAAATCCCCCAAGAAATCTCAAAAAAGTTTAGCACAAAGACAATATCCATTAGTAGCTTAAGAGGAGTGTCATGAGCACACCATCAGTTATTAACTAGTAGATTTTATTAGAAAATTCAGGCCTTTCGGTTTCATTCAGATTATCTCATTGAAATGTATGCTGATCAATTTTCATTGTAGTTCCAATTAATTTGACAATTACAAATACAGAAAAACACTTTATCATCATTATCATTAGAGAACTAGAAGTTGGTGCTAAAAACTTTACCCGGCGTTAAATATGATAGGTGGCAGAAGGTATATAAAGAAAAGATCTTCACTGAAAACTAGAAGATGCGAGCTTTTACCGCGACTTTCCAACAAAATGACTACCCCAGTGCTAATACCCTGCAAATAGTATTTAATTAACACAGTCATTTATATACATGTGTATGTATATGTAAACAAATTCTTCATAGTATATCAATTAATTATGAAGTGATGATCACTTACTATCAGAAGGGCAGTGATAGATTCATTCACCCAACGATTCTCCTCGAGAAGATGGCCAATGACAATGCAAGTACAAAGCAGAGCCACAAAAATGTTCATGGACACAACGGAGGCATAATCTGAAGTAGATAGCATTTGCATCTTCGAAATCGCGTAACTTAAGTCAGTACCCATTTTGTCAATCCTAATCGCAGAACCCTTCCGCAACCAAATTCAGATTTTCTTTGTTGAGATTATGCAACGTGCAACGCCACTTTACAAACCAAACCCAAATATATATTATGCCTCGGAGATGTACACATCTTAAAATCCTCCTTAATTATCTTTTGATCCTGTATATTGCATGAAGAAATTAAAGTCTCTGCAACAGGAACAAAGAAATCAAAATACGTGCATGTATGAAATTACGTAGAACTCTCACCAAAACGCTTGGCTGCAAGATGCTGATGAATTGAAAAACAATTAACGTGGAAACTAAGAGAGGACGTTGAGTAATCCAAGGAACCAAACTGATGTTCGAGTTCCTAGCAAATGGGAATGTGAAGTTTTCAGTCTTAAGCTATATGCATGCAAAGATGCAAACGAAACGAGGAAGGGAAACAAAGACAATAATTAATAATGAATTGAGAAAATGTTGCAGATATTGGTTTGATTGAAGCAGAAGAGAAAAAGTCGGAGAAAGATAGATGAGAATCGTTGAGAAAAAAAGAGACAAAGAAGCGCGCAATGCGGGGATCACAGACACAAACAAAAAACACGAATCATAATAGAAGCCATTGGTGTACAAATCATATATACATTACTCTTTAAGACTTAGGGTCTTGTCCAATTCCTGTGGTGTGGGAAATAATACATGTTAGGGTATATATCATATATGTTTAAAAAATAATTTATTAAGTAAATTATATCTATGAGCTTTACACTCTTGAAGCTAAGAGATTATTTTAAAACACCTTTAACACATGTATCTTTGTGGTATTTTATTTTAAGATAAACTGTCTTAGTTTTTTTATTTATATTTTGGACTCATGTTATTTATATTTTCCCTTTTGTTCTTCACTAACCCATTTTACCTTAGGATGTAAGGGATTAAAATTATACCTTAGGGATTCAATCAAAATAATTAAAACCTGAACGACTAAATTTGCATATTAAAAAATAAAAATTCAATTAAGCCTTTTTATTAAAATTATTTTAAAAAAAGATAAGCGGTGTGAATAGCAACAATAGTTGAGCCCAAAACTACAAAGGCTTTTTCGACCCTTTCTCAGAAAAAAGAATCTAGTTCCGGCCCGATCAAATTCATGTCGTAACGAAACGTCGTTGTGATTCTGAGAATTGTAGTGTGGCGGAAGAGAAGAAGATAATCGAATCGAATCGAACATGAAATGGTGAAATTAAATGAAACGATATAGCCATACTCCACTGTTAGTCACTAAAACTCGTGATATCACTTTTCTGAATTGCCAGTGCCAATATTAGGCTAAGCAGAATCGAAATCGAAACCGGAACCAGAATAAAATGGGCGCACAGAAGAAAAGCGGCGCTAGGGTTTCCGAGGACCCCGATGAACTGGTGCGTGTTCCTTTGCAAGCCATTCTCTTGGCCGATAGTTTCACCACCAAGTTCAGACCTATCACGCTCGAACGCCCCAAAGTAATCCCACTACGCTCTTCAATCTTCCACCGTAACCTGCATTTTCCGTTTCTTTATTGACTCGCTTTTGGTTTTCCTGGTTTTGAAGGTGCTGCTTCCACTTGTGAATGTTCCGATGATAAATTACACGCTTACTTGGCTCGAATCCGCCGGCGTTGAAGAGGTTTTCGTATTCTGCTGTTCTCACTCCAAGCAGGTCATTAACTACCTCGAGAAATCTGAGTGGCTATCTCAACCGAATTTCACGGTGACGACTATAGAGTCGCAGAACTCTGTCAGCGCCGGAGATGCGCTCCGCGTAATCTACGAGCGCAATGTGGTATGACTTGTATTCTACTCTGGTTTGAATTTTTGCAGGCTCTTGTATTGATACAGTAGGAACAATGTGTTACGAGACTTCAAAAAAAATTGATATTAGAATTGTTGTTAAACTATGGTTGTTCTTAGTTAGGATTGGTTTTCAGCAAGAGTAAATAGTGCATTTACTGATAGCTTTTACGTCGTGGTCTAATCATAAATTGACATGTAGTAAGATTTCGTTAAAGTTTACAATACAATATTTACCTTAAAAATCATATGTACCATGATTTTTTTATTAATTGGTAGTGTTAATATGTTACCGATAGTGCGTAAATGTTAAACTCGTTTAGAATTTGCATCTTGTACCTTGTAAAGACCGCTAACTAGCTCGTAGTTCACAATAGATAAGGTTATTGTTATCTTACAATTTGGTTCATTTTTATCACAAACAAGAGATTGTATTTTTGAAGCATAAGAATCCATTATTACCTTGTTATTTTTTAATTTAAATTTATTTAAAGAAATATTGCTTTACTATGAAAATTTCTGCATACTTGTTTTTATAGGTTTTTTAAAAGGAAAATTTAGAGCCTTACATGTCAACCACTGCCAGTCTATAGTTTAATTAATGATTTACTGGATTTTAAGAAATATTTACTACCCTTTCCAACTCATCCCTATGCTTGTTACTGTCTGAGTAGTGACTTTTATGTGTTGTATAGTAACACTTTTAAATTATTTGTTATTGAAGATACATGGAGACTTTGTCCTTATCAGTGGAGATACTGTAAGCAATATGTCGCTTACCCAGGCACTTCTAGAGCATAAAGAAAGAAGGAAGAAAAATAGTAATGCAGTAATGACTATGGTCATCAAACGGTCAAAACCTAATCCAGCTATCCATCAGTCTCGACTTGGTACTGATGAACTTTTTATGGCTATTGATCCTGATACCAAGCAACTTGTGTACTATGAGGATAGGGCAGACCAATCAAGAGGGATACTACATCTTGACAAGTCATTGCTTGTTGATAATCCTTCGCTCTCTCTGCATCATGATAAGCAGGTTGAACTCTGTAGATATTTCTGCTTAGTTTTCAACTTCTTGCAAAAAAAGAAATCAATTGCTTGCACTTATTTAGTTTATTACTAATTCCTGGACCAAATTATTATTTTAAATTCATCCAATGAAAAATTTACTGTTTAGAAACAATTAATTGGTTCCACTGATGTTTATCACATGATTGGGTGCCCTGGAATAATCAATTGATTCTCAATTGAACATTTTACTCATCTAAGTTGATTTTCTGTTGGTTCATAATTATTGATTTGCTAGTATATTTTGGGGTCATGTCTCTGGCCTGCGACAACCTTATTAACTTTCTTGAGCTCATTAGGTTAGCAATATCTTATCTGCAGGATTGTTACATTGACATCTGCTCGCCAGAAGTACTTAGCCTATTTACAGACAATTTTGACTACCAACATCTCCGGCGTCATTTTGTTAAGGGATTGCTTGTTGATGATGTAATTTCTCTTCCATGTGCTAAATTTAGATACCTTTTGTTTTTGGTACTATGGATTCTCTAATTAGTTTTCTGAAGTCCTTCTTGGAAGGCAAAATTTCTCCTTTCAATAATTTTGTTATCATGTGACTAGATGAATAAACGTAAATTTTATCTCCTATGAACCTTTTATATTCTTTCAGAGGTGTCATGTGTCTGCTTGTGTTGGAACTTGAATAATATCCTACTACGATATTACAACAATATTCCAACCTTTTTTTTATGGTACGCATGGGATGCATAAACTACTAACTAGTCTTGTAAACTTGTGCATTTCCTCTGTTCGAACCTTTTGGTATACAAGCTTGTAATTTGTGTTCCTTATATATATTCTACTATTACAAATATTCTTTATATTTTATTTCATTCTCTATACTGCATGTACAAATTGACCATATTTTTTTTCAGATAATGGGGTACAAAATTTTTGTTCATGAAATTCACTCAGACTATGCTGCAAGGGTTGATAATTTCCGAAGTTATGACACTGTCAGCAAGGATATAATTCATCGATGGACATATCCACTGGTGCCAGATGTAATGAATTTTGGCAAAACAGCTACTAAACTTGAACGACAAGGAATGTACCGTGCTTTGGGTATGGATAAAAATTTTAGCGTCTGTTGGGTGTGCTGGTGAATTGTGCCTAATATTACATGATAATATGGTATTGGTTTCAGTTTCAACTTTCAATCAATGATTATGTTTGTCTGTTTGCTTGGTATTGCTTATTCATTTCCTACTAACTTGAGTTTTTGATTGATTTAATTGACAAATATTTATCATATTATGGCCATTCCTTGTAGGCTGTATTGTCAAAATGATTTTTTATCAAATTTATATATTTTAACGCATGTATTCTGTTTTGACAATTTTCTCTCCTTTCAGAAATATCACAATCGCAGTCTGCAGTTATTGGCCCTTTCACGGTCATAGGATCTGGCACCAAAATTGGGAATAACACTAAAATTTCAAATTCTGTTATTGGTGAAGGATGTAAAATTGGATCAAATGTTATCATAGAGGGATGCTATATATGGGATAACATCAGCATAGAAGATGGCTGTAAACTCCAGCATGCAATTGTATGTGATGGGGTGATTATAAAGTCAGGGGCTGTTCTGGAACCTGGTGTTATTTTGTCTTTTAAGGTTTGTGTCCTTGTCCTATTGGAACCTGGAACCTGGAATAACATTATGATTTCTTTTAAAAATCCTATTGAAATTCAATTTAGATGTAGAGATAAAAGAAGTAAATTTGCTATAGGAGTGGAATTGTTTTTTTTTTCTTATGCTCTATAGATGTGAATCTAATGATTTACTTTGACTGAGTTTGTTATCTAATAAGAAATTCACTTCGCATCTTGTTTATTTATTTCAATAATCACTGTGAGATGCAAGTACAGCTTTTGATGGATCCAGGAATTTTATGCCTCCAGGTTGTAGTTGGGCCAGAGTTTATTGTTCCTCCATATTCAAAGGTATCTCTACTTCAGCAGCCAATTGAGGAGGACAGTGACGAGGAGCTTGAATATGCTGATAGTACTAGTGGTATTGCTGAATTTTTGTGAAACTTTGAACTGAGCCCTGGAGATATATGCTGATATTATTCTCCTTTTATTATTATTACCTTTGCAAAATATGATTTTAATAGCATATTAAATATTGCCTGGAGTTAACCAAATCCCAGTGACAATTTTTAGGTTCTAAAAGCAAATCTATAACCACTGATAACTTTGTACACCGTAATACAAACTTGTTTCATTTAATGATTCAAACAGGTATTTAAGCTTGTTAGCAGCTATAGTTAAAAATATGAGTTGACTTATTTGATTCCAATAATCTTTAGAAGAATATTCTTGTGGTGCACCATAGGGTAGTGGAAGTTTAATATAAATAATTACTTGGATTGGAATGTATTTCTTTTATGTCTACCTAAAGATTTATTTCTTGTTGTGGGTTTTGTATATGTTTATTTGGATTGAACTGCTGTTAGGTGGGGGTTAAATTCTTATTATTTTACTTGATTTGATAGGCCAATATATTTAGATAGTACAATGAACGAAAGGCCTGAAACCTTTTCTCACTAGGTTGGGTCGGTCACATCGATCAAGTGACACTATTGTGCTTTGTTGAAAACCAAATAATGACCCCATTTAGATCTAATTATATATCCTTTCTAATTGTTCACTTAATTTTTATTGATAATCTATAATTATTGGTGAGAAGAACATTGTAGAAAGACCATAACTTTATTATGATAATAAACAATTGAGGATCTCATCTTTAATGAAAGTAATAGGAAATACATGCTATATGCATTTGTTCATCATATTATTTTCATCTATTGAATAATGATTCTGTCTTTTCATCGGTTTATCAATAAAAATATATTTTAATAAAGTTCAGGCCCTTAGTTGGTAAGACTGCAATTTATTTGTACCTGTTTATGTCAAAATAAAATTACTTCGCTTATAAAAAAAATCTCACAATTTGTTTGTCATAAAAAGTTTTGGTCCTGAAGGAATACTTCACTCAACTATTGGGCTGTGCTCTAAGCCCATTATCGTAGCTTCTGTATTTTGTTAAATTTTAAGAAAATTTATTTTGCTTCAATACTGTGTATTGATTGATAGAATAAAATCATATGCTAAACCTTTCATTACCATTTTCATGTATGCAGTCATGGGCAGCCAGGTGGATAAATCAGATGAGATTACTTCCAAAGTATTGGAGACACATTTTACTCCTGCGTCGGAGGTTAGTCCCATAAAGCCTTTTAGATTTATGAGTTTTTCACCATTATCTCAGTATTTATCAACTTGTCCTTTGTATGTCATGAAGATTACAGTTAGATTGATTTGTAAATTGTCAACAAATACTATTATTTAACATCAACAAGACCTCACAAACAAACTGGTTCTGTGTGATTGAGTATGGTCGAAATCCAAATTACAAGACTTGTGTATTTAATGACAAGATTTAATCACCTCTTATTCCAACTCATGAGTATTTCGTATCAATTACTGTCCCTAGTGCAAAAGCCTACTTCAATTAACTAGACTTTCAAGGCAAAATACATTCATTTACATGAGGAATGAGTAAAGGTCTCATTAACAAAGACTTTACAATAAAGTAAAGGTATAAACGAATTTTAGCAATTAATACATCTGAAATAGGTCTATCTCTTAATAATTAGGACTAGAATTTGTAGAACCATTTCAGATGTCGTAATTGCTAGAGGATAATTAGTACTACAAAGGTACATGCTCCTGGATTAAATATTGTGTTCCCGTTAATTATCCCACTTTATTTTATTTTCTTTTGTTCTGTTTCTTGCGTACCAACTTTAATATATCCTTTTCCACTAGTTGCAATGACAAAATAAATGGCTAATATTGATTATAAAAAATGCTATATCATATTCCATTTTTCAAAGGGAGTACCAAAGTGAACCCCAAGATTTGGTTAGGGAATTTATTGTTTCTCATTACACTTTTTTTTATTGATCAGCTTGGTATGGGTGGGGCGGGTCATGTTTGGTCAACATGTGAAAGTGGCCATGAAGAAGAGTGGAGGCATTCAGTGGCGCCTATTCCTAAAGATAAAATTATGGAGGCAATTAAAACTATGGAAGATGATCTGGGGTTTATTCATGATGATAGTTTTCTCCCACCTTCTGGTGAGCTGATACCTAATTCTAATGATTCAGATGATGATGATCATGAAGATTCTAGGGATGACTCTTATTACTTTGAGAAAGAGGTTAGAATTTGGCCTCTAATCTTTTGTCTGATGCTTTGTGTGGATATCAGTTTTTAAAATACTCCGTCATTTGCAGGTTGAAGCAACTTTTCTCAGGGCTGTGCATGAAAACATACAGGAAAGCCATTTGATCTTAGAAATCAATTCTTTGAAGTAAGTGATAAACTTGTATGTATTAGTAAAAATTGAATCTATATTCATACCATTTCATCTGATTTTGTCACACAAACACATACACAGAGGAATAGATTCTCTTGTTAAAAAATTTCAAGTCCTTCTTTTACCCTTTTTTATAATCATGGTATTGGAAAAAATTATTCATTGTCGGAGGTAATGATAATACCATTGGAGACCTTAAGCACACATGATGTGGGTATTTCCCTTCCAACATGATTTATTTCATATCCAAAGTGACATCAGGATACAAACAAAATTTCAAGTCTCTGTCATGTGAAAAATTTGTATTTATTTCTCTCTCTTCATGGATGACATTAAGGTTGTGTTTGGGTAAACAACTTTCACACTTGCTCAATAAGTTCATGACATGAGAGCTTACATCACATAAACTTAGTCATGAAGCTTATGTTGTTTTTGTGCTGTTCTTCAATGGAAAACTGGAAATGAAGATGGCAGACAGTGATTGGAGGGTAGAATTTCTTGAATTATGGGTAAAAAGTTGGGCGGAGGAATCAAATGACACCATTATTTGTTATATATTGTCCAGGAGAACGGATAGAATTTGTCTTCCCTAGACCAATAGACTTCAAACTGCTCTTGTTTACATATGTTAAAGAATTGCAATCTTGTTTTGTCTAGAAAGCATTATATTGTCATTGTGTGTTATACTATTTTCGTTCTGCAAGTTTGATTATTTTATTATATGGTTACACTTTAAATATGAATTAGCTGGGCATTAATTTGTAGAAACATTGTATTTATTTGTGGTAGGTTGTCGTACAATAAACTAACTTCTGATTGTGCCGGAGCTTTATTTTATGCCATGATGAAGTGTGCTTTAGACATCCCCCATAGTTCAGCTGGTGAGCTTTGCCCTCTTTTCTATTGTTACATGATTTTTTCAATCTTTTCCATCTGTTTCTTTATATGCCATTTCTTTCTTATTAAATTAAATTATAATATCTTGTAGAATTTATTTTAGAATTTGAACACACTTGGAAAACATAGCATCTTGGCCTTGTGAGAGAGACTTGTTAATAAAATATACAGAATGATTTGGATAAATTAATTAGCAGGAGGCTCTAGTTAAAAAGTGAGTCAAACCGAAGTTATGTATTTAAAAGGGTTAATGGAAGACCTAAGAAAATAGTGGGAAAAACAATTTACACTAGATTGTTTTCATTGAGTTCGATGGTGTTATTTGATCCATGGAGCTGACTTCCACTGGAGTTTGTTACTCATCTAATTTTACTCTTGTATAGTTGTATGTTTTTTTTAATGCTTGCTTGCTGATTTTATTATTGCTTGCGATGAATATTTTTCAGATGGTTTGCTTCAAAATGTTCAGGTTGTATTTACAAAGTGGAAAAAGGCTTTGACATCCTATCTGAATGACAAAGATGAGCAGGTGTATCTGTCAATTCTGTTCCTTTGTTTTCTATATTCATTTTCACTTGTATAGCAATTTTATTTGACAGTTTACCAATATATATATATATATATATATTTAATAATTTGACATATGATGCCTCGCTATATACATAGAAGATTTACTAATCATCTTGTCAAAAAAAATTTCTTCACTACAACATTATGTAGAATTTATATTTTTATTCTCATGATTTCATCATCATTCAATGTCCCGTAAGGCTTCAAGATATGAATTTCTTTTGCAAATTTGCAAACTTAAACATACAATTCTCTGCATTTTTTTATGCATGTTGGCTGGAGTACTCCATTTTTGCTGTATACTACTAAATATCTTCATTGGCTTGCACGGCACTTTTTGTTCTTCACGTAATTTTTAACATACATTGGACTCTACATACTCTTAGTTTTTTCTTCTGCTAAAGTTAGGATTTTCAGGCAGTATCAAATATAATCTCTTATGGATTCATTGCTGAGCGATCTTTGAGCTTGGTTATTTCATCTAATAGATTATGGTGGTCTTTAAAACTATTACTTATTAGGTAAAGAAAAAGAAAAGGCAAAAAGATATTTGATTGTGTGAAACCTGTAGCTTAATTAGTTTGATGAACTTTGAGTTGTTATAGAAGATCTTTATCATTTTGAATCGTTATTGTGAATTCTCTAATGTTTTTGTTAATAGTAGGATTTTACTCAACTCAATACAGTGTGGCACCTAACTTGCTAACCAGCCGTCTGTTCATCCGTTTTGAAATTTTACTGCAGATTGAAGTAATACTAAAATTTGAGGAAATGTGTTTGGAATCGGCTAAGGAGTTTGCTCCATTGTTCACAACGGTATGCGTATCTTCTGCAAGTTAAGCTTATTGATGTCTCATTCTGTTTGTGTGAACATCTGAAAGATGTATAGAACTATAAATGTAGCACATATCTTCCATAACAAGTTAGGCTTGTTAATATACGTTGTTTTAATGTAGATCTGAATAGGAGACTAAAACGGTGAACTCAATTTCAAATAATGTTATATTCTTTTGCACAAGTAGAAACTACTTTAATATCAATCATAATAACTTTCACATTGCTGTTCTGTCCAAAGTAAGTCAATTAACAATTTTAAGAAATGAATTTTGTCGTTCAAGGTTTTAGAATGTTCTCATGCTCTCATTCTTCTGTCTCTGTTGGCAGCTTAAAAGTACTTTTCTGAAATTCAGATTTGGTCATTTTTAACTAAAGCCTTTTCCTTCGATGTTGTGACTTACTTGCTTCCAGATTTTGCACCAATTGTATAATGACGATGTTGTAGAAGAAAATGCTATTTTGAGTTGGGAAGATGAGAAAAAAGATGCTGATGAGGCAGATAAAGTTTTTGTTAAGCAGGCCCAAAAATTGATTCAAGTAAGCACCTTCGTTTGTTTTTTCACACTTACAGAACTAGGTTTATGCTACCTGCATTTTCACTATCCTATAGGTGGTGCATTACTTTTTAACGTTTCTTGTTGTAGTGGCTAAAAGAGGCACCCGAAGAAGACGATGATGACGAGGAATAAGGGATTTTGCAAGGTGCTGTCATCTCAGAAGCTTAAAAGGAGGGACTTCGGTGCTTTCGGCTACCCTTTCAAATGGGTAGTTATTAACATATTTATTTCTCTGCATATTCTGTGGAGGATTAATCTTAAGGAAATATGAAAGCGATACAAGATCGTATCCCTAGAGTTTCAAGTGTGTTCGTGTGATCACTTACCTGTTAATTTTTACCCACTCAGCAGCAGGTTTAGTGATGAAACTTTTTAAATTATTATCTTGATTCCTTGTACTCTGGCTTAGGCGAACTGTAGTATTGTTTTAGGTGAAATGTAAAAAAAAAAAGGAAAAAAATCCAATTTTGGGTCATATATGAATTTAATAATGTGGCTATATGGCCTCACTAGAAAAAAAAAAAAAACTCGCACAGGTTATAGAAAGTGTTAGGTATCATTAATTACGTTATCGCCAAAATCATCCACTCGTTTTTCAACGTTAAGTGAGTACTTTTCTGGTTACAAATTCTATTAATTTCGTTCTTTGATCAGATTTTGTCATTATAAATTGATTTTACTATCGTTTAATTACATTATATCTATTAGTGCAAACATTGTGATTATCTTTTATTCACTTACCAAAATAAAAATAGCAGTTCTTACAACAACATTAATAAAAAAGGTTATAAAAAATTGTTAATAAAGAAAGGGTAAAATTGTACAGAAAACATATTCACTAACAAAGTGATGAAAATTTGTATTTCTTTTTGGTATTAGTATGATAAGTTTGTTGATTTTTATAATAACTGTTTTTAACAATTTACTTACAATTATTTAAATACTTTTTTTTGTTATATTTATATAGTTTATTCCATTTGACTTTTATATTATTAGAAGTTTCAATTTTCACATTAAGTTGAGGGTTTAATGATTTTCTTTTATTGGTACAAACAAATTGTGTTAGTTTAAAAATTGAACACCGAAGTTTTTAATAATATATGGACCAAATTGAATATATTATACAAGTATAAAACTAAGTTGAATAAATTATATAATACATGAATGGAAAACGTAATTATATAATTAATTGTTTATTAAAATAATCGTTACCTTGATATGAGATGGAGATAATATTTTACGGGGTCTAAATGAATCCTAGAAAAAAAAAATGTAAAAGGAAACAACTTAGCTTTTAATTCTTATTAATAAAGTAATAACAATGCACCTTAATATATTTGATGATTTGTTATTTATTTTAAGTCGCAAAAAGAGAAAGTTATTTTATTTGTTATTTTATCTTCAAAATTTACCTTTTTTTTGTCTTTAAAATTTGCTTCAAGGCTCTAAATATGTTACACGACCATATATAAAGATTGAATAAATAATATTTTGTACCAAAGTAAAGTCACTAAACTTAATACATGTTAAATCTCTTAATTTTTACTCATTTAAAAAGTGGACTCTAATGGATGAGTAAAATATTTGGGTAAGTTTAATAAACATGGTTTGTAAGTTTAATAAACAATAAAAATAAAGAAGAATTATATTTTTCGTGAAAAACAAGAGTATATATTACTTATTTAATTTCAGTATATTTATAATTTATTCAATTGGTCTTTCGTTTGTATCAATCCACGAAAGAATCAAATTAATTTCAATTTAAAAATTAACAAATTTAGTTGAATTTTTTAATAAAACTAAATTAAAAATATATAAGGATCAAATAATTAATTTAGCTATATTTTTATTAGTTGATAATAAAAAAAATTATATTGAAAGTGTATAACTATTAAATTTTTATTTGATTCCCAAATTAAACAATCAAGTGTGTTGGTGCCAGAGGTGCAGGATCTCAGCGTAATGATACAAACATCATCTTGCCTTGATTACTTGATTTTAATCTAAACAGTATAATGTTACGATTTTGAGGAACTCGCAACCTGGACTTTCGAGGTTTGGTTAACAAGTCTTTACAAAATATCTTAGAAACAAAATAGTACTTTTACTAAACTAAAAAAATATACGAAGGAACTAAATTAGTTCTCTTCCCCATATTTTGAGTGGGTGTAAAAATATTATTTGTGTCTAATTGAAAAGGTGCAAACTAGTAATATATACTTAATTTTTTAGTGGGTGTAAACTAACTCTCTATAAGATGAGTGTTTACATTCTCGAACTGCATCTATAAATTAGGAATCTTTAAAATTCAGTGAAAACTTTTTTTTTTTTCTGTTCAATTTAAAATTGGACGAATACTCACATGTTTAGATTTATTTGAAATAAAGAAGAGGAGGAATAGTATAAGAATATAATTATTTTTCTGCTTTTATTTCACACATCATCTCATGGGGGCTTGTTCTGATTAAAGTTCACGGAAGAATCAAACAAAATGGAATTCTGCCGGAAACAACAGAACAGATCCCAGACACAAGCCCAAAGAACAACCATAACACAGACTCTCCATCAGAAACCAGGGCCTGGGCCCCAAGGCCCAGGAGGAGGTCCACCAAATATTGGGCCACAACAACTCTCCAACAGACAGCAGCAACACAGACAATACAAACTGCCATCAAAATAAGATACCTAAATTAAAGACCATACATACATTACAAAAACACACAACAAACCCTCATGACCACAATGTTGATCCAGTAAAAAGGATTAGCATCATAACATTTTCTCAAGGAGCAATAATATTTTAAATTATAACTATTAACGGAAATAATAAAATTAACTTTTTTCTCCCAAATATTCTTAAGATGGTCCTCCATGATTTGCTGCAATTCTGAGAACCCCCTATCTGAGAAAATAAGGGGGCTTAGGTAGTTTGGAAATTTAACAAAAACAACCTGAAGGGGTTCCTTTGTTGAATTATTTATTAATTTGACTAAACAAGTTTCCATGAGAAGAGTAATGAACAAAAGAATAAAAAAAAAACTTTTGTTTAACCAAGTGGTAGTAGAAAATGAAAGTATAAAAAAAGTACAACTCACCAAGAAGATAGAATGTTACATATACAGCCGCAGATACCACCGGAAGGCCCTGGTGGTGGACCCCAACCTGGATTCATCTCTCCTTTGTTTCTTTCTTCACTTCAATTCTCACAAACACACACACACACACACACACACATATATATATATATATATATATATATATATATATATATATATATATATATATATATATGTATGTGAGAATTTTTAACATTTATAAGAATTGTGTCAGTGAAGCATAAGTGAGACCAGTAAGTAAAAATTTGGTGGCAGACGCGTTTCTAATCTCAACTTCAACTACCCTTCTTCTTTGCAACCTCCAACCCTCAACTAAAAGTCAAAAACCAAAAACTTTTGACTAAAATAGTTTCAATATTTCGTGACTACCAAAATTGGTTATATTAAATACTCTTAGATTATCTTTCTTTGGGTTATTTAATGCTCTGGGTTTGTCTTTTAAAGGGTGTCAAAATATACCTAGATGAATAATCCAAAAATTTCAAAAAATAAATCAGATAAAAAATTTATGCCCTAAAAAGAATTAAACAAATTTTAGCCCTAAATATGCCTAAATAAATTTAAGCTAAGCTAGGTCAAAAATTTATAGGCCAGCATATTTTTTTAAATGATAATTATTTTAACAATAAATTAAAAATAATATTATTTTTAAAAAATATATAAATATAATAAATTAATTTAATAATATATTTTATTATATATATATATATATATATATATATAATTTAGAAAAATAATAAACTTTAAACATAATTTTTATATGTTTTTATCATTTTTTCTCTTTATTATTATCGTCATATTTGACTAATAATTTAAGATGATATGTTCTTAGATGTAGTGAAAATATCATTATACGAGAGTTATGTTGAATAATAAGACTTTATCAAGATGTACTTGTTAGATTATTATTAAGTTAAGCATAATATTCAATTTAGCTATGTTGAACACGACGGAATTTGGAAGATAAATAAAGTTTTAAATCATGATTTTAAATCAATTACTAAAAATATTTCAATTAACGTGTATTTAATTAAAAAGAAAAAAACTAAGAGATATGTTATCTAATATATATGATAAGATATGTTTAACTTGTGATATATAGACAACTATAACTTTTTAAGACTACATAACTATCGCAATTCATTTTTTCTAATTTTATATATTTGATTTTATTTTGAGTTATTTTTAAATAAATAAATCAATTATATTTTTTTAAACAAAATAAACAAAAATATAATTATTTTTAATTATGTAAAAAATGACTCATTAACCTAATATAGGTCAGATTAGACAAAAATTTAGACTCATTTTAAAATATAGATCAAACTGAGTCATTATATTTTTTTAATTGATCCTTAAGTTTATACAACATTCCGATAACTCTAATTTTGTTCCTTTCTCATTTTCATGTTTAATTTGTTTTTGCATTGTGTTTTCATTGAAATCCAAGAAAATGGCAATGGTAACAGACATAGTAAGTTAGCAACAGAAAATATATTCACTTCCTTAGAAATATTTTTAAATTACACTCATATTGTCTCTTGAAGGAAACCGTCAATTATATATCTCATGACTTTAATAAAGCGATAAATACATATATTTTGATAGTTAGATTAAATCAATCTGTTAAATAAAAAATTGGTAAAGTAGTATGATATTTGGTTCAATTAGATCTTAGAAGTTCAATTAAAAACTGGTTTAAAAATTGGTGAGTCAATAAAATTTATCAAAATCCAGTTCATGAAAAAAAAAAACTTTTAGTTAAATATTTAAACTTTAAAAGTGAAATTTGTGATTGTTGCATACAAACACTATATAACACACTTCAACATATTTTTGAAGGTATATTATTTTACCCGGTGGTGTATTCAACATTGTGACAAATTCACTGCCTTTGTGGATTTTTATACGTTAAAAAAAAAAAATCGATGAGACTTTGAGACTTATAAATATATCTACAAAAAGAGGAAAATAACGACCAATATAAGCTTTTTTTAGAGTGCAAATTTGCATAACATATTTTGTTTTGAGAAAAGATAATATTTTATGTGAAACTTTAAGATTTGCCGTGTGTATTTTTGTAATGTAAAAATAGTAATCAGCTTGAAACTTTGAGATTGAAGTATATATTATGAAGTTATAGCTTATATTTTTATTCTTACATTACATGTTTTTTATTAAAATATTATTGAGATATATGAAACTTAATTAATATTTTCATAGATTTTATGATCTGCTAAAATTTAAAAACACTGATAAATACATATTTTTTTATTTAATAATGTTACATGCCCTTTCTTAATGTTATGTAAGTGTAATTAAAAAAAAAGAAGGTAAACTAGTGTGTTGTTTTTCATTAACAAATTTATTCACCATTTTTATTGTTAAAAACCATAATAATAATAATAATAATAATAATAATAAATAAATAAATAAACAAACAAAGGAATGATTCATGGAAAGTATTAGGTGTATGTAGATTTTATATATTGTTCTGTCAAAAAGTCCACAATATAGATTAACCAAATTATCTAATGATATTTGTTTAGCTGTTTTTTTTATTATTATTTGATTGATTATTTCTTTGATGTAAAAATCGTTATAGAATTAATATATAAAAAATACAATATATGTCAGACTTTTTTTCATAAATAATACTGTTTTGAAAAATATTTACCCAAATAGCCCCTCTGTAACTTTATTTACACAACTAGCACTGTTTACTGTTCACTTAATAAAATAATATTATTTCGCGCAACTGTTCACTGTTCACTGTATTAAAATAATATTATTTCGCGGACTGAACTCTCGCTCAAGCGAAGAAAACCTTCGCTTGAGCGAGGAAACCTGTAACAAAGGGGTAGTCTGGGGTAAATTCTCGCTCAAGCGAAGGTTTTCTCGCTTGAGCGAAAAGTATGATCGACTATTATCCCATTATAGTCGATCACTTTGACATATATGACTTTAGATAGCGGTTATTTGGCCAACCGCTATCTAAACTGCTGCATTAGATAGCGGTTATTTGCCCAACCGCTATCTAATATAGTAGTTTAGATAGCGGTTGGCCAAATAACCGCTATCTAAAGTGACTCAAGCGAAAATCACACCGCTTGAGCGAGGACACCTGGAAACAAGGGGGTGATTTTCGCTTGAGTCACTTTAGATAGCGGTTATTTGGCCAACCGCTATCTAAACTACTATATTACATAGCGGTTGGGCAAATAACCGCTATCTAATGCAGCAGTTTAGATAGCGGTTGGCCAAATAACCGCTATCTAAAGTCATATATGTTAAAGTGATCGACTATAATGGGATAATAGTCGATCATACTTTTCGCTCAAGCGAGAAAACCTTCGCTTGAGCGATAATTTACCCCAGACTACCCCTTTGTTACAGGTTTCCTCGCTCAAGCGAAGGTTTTCTTCGCTTGAGCGAGAGTTCAGTCCGCGAAATAATATTATTTTAATATAGTGAACAGTGAACAATTACGCGAAATAATATTATTTTATTAAGTGAACGATGAACAGTCTAGTTATGTAAATAAAGTTGCAGAGAGGCTATTTGGGTAAATATTTTTTAAAACAGTATTATTTATGAAAAAAAGTCCATTAAAATGATTGTAGTGTACATATAACAAAATCATTTAATAAGAAAACTCAATTGTGTGAGAAATCATCCATCGTAATTCTTTATTAAGAAAAATATTTGATTTATTACACTAATTAAAATATTAATATCATATTCGATCAACTTATTAAATGTGGATTTATTAACATAGACAAAGATTTCAAAATATATATTATTACATATTTATTGCATTAATGATATCTCATTTAACTTGAAAATTACAGTGTATTTTACATACACATATCATTAACTGATTACGAAAAAGTTTATTTATAAAGCTTAAAAAAAGAAAAAGAAAATTTCGATCTTATAAGAATTAAATTCTTCAACCTTCTACCGTGCTAGGAATGTATTATTACATCAAACACAAATAAGCAGAATTCTGTTCATAATTAAATACATAACATATAGAGCGTGAAATAATTTATTGGTTTCTATGAAACTCAAAACAAACACAATGTAATCAAGGTAACTTGGAAACTCATGGAGGCCCAGGTGGACCGAATGGGCCTCCTCCAGGTGGGCCCGGTGGGCCACCAAAACAATCCCGTAGCAACCAGCAGCAGCACAAAAAGCTCAAGCTGTTTCAATAGAAACAAAACAAAAATCAAAATTAGCTTTACAAATGGTACTAATTAAATAGAAAAAAAAATACATTATATTATATACCATTTGTGTGAATATGCAATGTAGTGAGACCCACAAGTAAATTATTTTTTATTATTTTTTTTCTAAAATAACTAATAAATGATAGAACAGAGTATGTCCTTTAGATATTTTTTCGTTTATTTCTTCTTTATTCAACCACTCGCTCTACTTTCTTTAACATTTTTTTCTCCACTTTTACACTTCGAAAACGTAACACATTATGGCTTTCATGCATTCATATTATCGGTTTATAGAAATTAAAGAATTGTACTGAGTTAACCTTCTGGAATAGCTTGAATACTGGATCACAATGTTTACTTACCAAGAGTTAATGACATCGCAAAACCCACCGAAAAAGCCTGGGCCTCCTGGGCCTGGTGGACCCCAACCGGGAGGGCCTCCTGGGCCTGGGCCTGGGCCTGGACCACCGGGTCCCATTTTAAGCAACGATTTTCTCTTTGAGAATGTATTAAAGTTCCTGGAAAGAAAGAAAGAAAAAGAAGATATGAAGTTGGGAATGGAATTGAGAAAGGACTATTGAGCTCCTTGAAAATTTATAGGACAGCAGCACATGAATAAACTTAGCCTAGAAGCATCTATATATATCTGTTCACTTTCTCCCAACTAATCTTCCAATTGATTTTAACCTAACTTTCAAACCAGCTTCTGTTTATGCTTCTTGCATGCCATTCTCGTCGAAAATACTTCGAGTGAAAGGTTGTTTACTCAGTAACTATGATTTTAGAATTTCAAAAAGAAATTTGACAGATCAAAATTGGCGACTGGTGATTTAGTTATCTATCTACAATATTTCATGTTCTCTTTTATATTTAATGCAAATACTAAACAGTTCATAATGATTCTAGAAACATTTTTTTTTAATTTTAAACAATTCAAAATCACATGTGCCACATAAAATATATATATTTTTATACATAATTCACGTAATTTAGCTAAATAACTCTTATAATACATACATTTAGTGCAGTAATAGTTTCGAGAGTCTGAGTTAACTCACATATATTTACTAAATAGGCGAGACTTTTATCTTAAAAGATTTAGTTTAAAAGAACGCGAGTCGTTTTAAAAATTCTTTTAAATCTGGTGTATATATTTTGAAATTATATTTCATGAGTCTATTTTTAAATTTAAGTCCAGCAATGGCAATGATTAAGAAAGCATTGTAAAAGTTTTTTTTTGAAAAATATTTAAATTTTATATACATTCCCATCGCTATTTTTAATAGTAATAAAAAAATATTTTATTTAAGGAAACGAGTATTAGAAAGATATGTAAAATTAGATTTGTAGTTTTTTTAAAATGTCTTGGAATAAAGGGTGTTTTCAAAAAATTGCTTTCAAGTTATCCCTAGATTTTGGGCTGAGTCACACTTAACAATATCTAAATCTGAAAAACTTAAGACACAAACTAGGCTAGGATCTTATTAGAGTTGATTTTGTCCAACAACATAGTCTTAAAATAATTTTCTTTATGGTAACAACAAAACAAAATTGTCTTCAAAGCGACAAAAGGCTCCTATTAATTTTTCATTTAAAAAAAGAAGAATACATGTATCCTCATTTTGAATATCACAATTAATTTTGATAAGAAAAATCCACTGACAATAGGCGTATGCATTTTTATATCACGTTTTTAACTTAAAATTTTTATTTAACCAATCATTCATTACATGCAATTTTTCAAGTATCTTATAAAAGTGAAACAACTAAATATAATTAAATAATTTTATTTTTGTATATTAATAGTTTCATATTAAAATAAACTTTATAAATAAATTAATTAATTTAAGTAAGCTTTTAGTGGTTCTCTCGACTTTTATTCTCCATGAAAATATCTCTAAGTTCTAAATCCTTAACAATTCCTAACCGTATTTATAAGGGACTAAAAACATACATAAACACATTTACAATAATTAGAAATTAAAAACGTTCCAATACTACAAATAAATAATTAAATTTTCCTTTATCTTCTTATAAATCAATTAAATAAATCAACGGCTTACAACATTCCCAACCACTTCTTGTTTATCTCAAACGTGATGGAAACATGACTTTAAGCACTAGCACTTCGATTAATTTTGATTAAAATTGAATGATCTAAAATACAAATATGATTTGGAATGTGAGACTACTTTGATTTAAATTGATGTAATTTACATACAGATGTTTTTATTCTAAAAACTAACAGTTTATTTAATTTATTTACTTTATCTAACATAAAACTAAATTACTTTAATTGAATCAATTCATCCATATGAAACTAAAAATGTGAATATTACCTAAAATCATTAATGTATATTTCAATACAATACAACCATAAATCCAACCATTCATACCTTATTTCACAAATTAGTAAATTCTAAATACTGCGAATGGTGCAACGAATTATTCACTAATTCAACCATAAACTTCACATATTTTCTAGATCATTATTATTAGTAGTAGTACTAGGGGCCTGCTCAAACATACTTCTCCAAAAAAAATTCTGAGAAAAATAATAAAAAATAAAAATGAACTAAACTTCTCTTAGTTGATATATAGAAAGACTTTTTTTTTTCTTTTTATCTTTTTTCTCTAAAGAAACTTGTCCAAACATTTCCTAAACTGCATATAAATCCCAGATAGTGGGTTTTAGCCCTATAATCAAACACGTCAACATTTAGAGGGTAAAAGTTTGTTTCTAATTCTACCCGGTTTATCTTCAAACGTGAGGAATAAAAAATAATGAAAATAATCAAACGCCAGCTTTGAATTATGGCAACAATTAAATACACAAGTCTGAACTGCCAGGTGTGGTTGTGCTATGCCGAAGAAAGCTACAGATGAAGGAAAGAGAGAATACAGTAACCTGATTCACAAGTTGCTATGAGTAATGATGAAGGGCCTAAAATCTCCCGTACTCACCCGATTTCCTTGTTAATCTTGCTGGGGAAGAAATGCTTTCGCACCCTTTGTTAGTAAATTAATAAAAACCTAAAAATCTTCTCAATGAGCTCACTCCTGTACACAAAACCTTCCGTGAGCCCAAAACAATATCACATGATGGCTGCCAACCCCACATCACCATCATCAACTTTGGACTCGGGAGCATTTGAGCTGCGCTGTCTCACTGAAAACCATTATTAAATATAAGAGGTTAAAAATTTTATAATATTACCAGCAACATAGATATATGCAGAAAACATATAATGACAAGCATAGCAATACAATCATATGTTATCACAATTACAATTACTACCGAACATGGAGAAGATCTACAGTTTATGGCATTACATCGATCTATTAACTGACTGTTCATATGCCAAACTATATTTTCCAGAAGTTGAAGTAAAATGCGAAAAAATAATTAGAAGACATTGCTTACATGAAACGTTTGTAATGATATTTACACTTTTCTGTGCTGCAAGTGCTTTCAGTTTGTTACCGGTAGCTAATTGAAGCAAGCTTTTCATATGCTGCTTTTGTTCCTTTGGACTGGATGTTTTCTTTAAAGATTCCTCAAATGCAACTAAATCGTGAGGGGTAATATTGGGGAGAGACATCAAAACCTAGAAGAAGTAACAAAATACATCACTCAATAGAAAAAAGTTTTAGAATCCTCTTCTTTGCAAATGAAATTCAAATGCCAAAGGTGAAAGGAGAAAAAAATAGCTAAGCGATCACAAAGAAAAGCAAAATACTAACCTTCCTGGGAGCTGGGTGTCGATCACAAAGATATACAAATATTTCACGACAGATGGCAACTAGATCAGCACTGGTTATTGCATTTGATTCAAGGGTTAAACCTTGAATAATGGATGTAAAAAGATCTCTACAAACATATTCAACGAGTTCTGCATGATTTGTTACTATCGCCAGAACTACCAACACACAGCAATATGAAGAAATTTTGGTCACAGATTCACCATCCGTCCATGTAAAAGCTTCTAAACATAGCCGTAGTGTTGGAAGGGCCAGACCTTCATGCTTTAGAAGGAAACTGTCACAAAAGAATTGACAAATAAAGCTCACAAACTGAAGTTACAAAATATGAAAGAACTTATGTTACAAACAGGTAGAAAGCATACCCAACCATAGAGCATGACGCAACTGTGTCCAAGCTTTTTAGAGTAGCCGTGTCTGATCGACTAACATGCCCAGACTGTTCCAAAGAAGGGACTCCATTATTAAGGAGAGGAGAAGCAATGACTGAGAGGAGTGAACAAATCTCACGCGTGAAATCCCTCAGAATCGTTTCCTCCATCACTTCCACTTTCAAGTCTGATCCACTAAGAATGCTAAGAACATCTGGAACCTTTGCTCTACCATCTTGTAGAAGACTAGACCATGAACAGCTAAGAGCTTGCTGAGCATGGACAAACAATGGCTGAAGAATCTTTTCCAGCCAAAGCTCCCACATGTCCAAAGGACAATTTTTAACCAAAGGAATCAAAGTGGAATGAACAAGCTGTCTTATATGCCTGAACTCCATCGACTGTATATTCTCCATCAGGGCAACAACAACAGAGTGCACATCCAAATATTTGAAAAACGAATCCCCAATGGTTGTTGACAAGCCCAATACATTATATCTTCATATAAACAAAGGATTTAGTAAAAAATTGGAGATGTGAATAAAGAACAATAAAGATGCAAAAGTCTCATATACAGAATTTTCTGCTTACAAGGAACTTATTTTTTCTCTTTTCTAGAGATTTGGTGCAGAACAAATATTGATGGGGGAGACCAACCATACATGGCACAACTAATAATTAATTATAATAGAAAAAGGATTTGGACACATACCCGCTGTCTCTGATTCCTTTAAACCAGTTTCGTATATCTGATTCATTTGGTTCAGCATATCCTTCTTTATTAATGTCTACCTTAGATCCATCTGTAACAGTCAATGAACCCTTTGGCAATTTAGAGTTCCCTTCTCCAAGACTGGACCTCTCAACATCAATCATGACCATTGCAGCTCTGACCTCTCCCGGTAAAGCTTGACATACAGATGGAGACCAAAGGGAATGTATACAACGTAGTAGCTGGAAAATAATAATGTGCTTTACTTATTAATATAAAGTAGTCAGAGAGCAACTTTATAAGCATAGTGATCATTTTGTTGCAAAATACTACAGGAAATATAGTGTGGCCAGCCTCTTAATGGCAGTATACATACTTTCAAGAGAGGAGTCACCATCCATGATATGTGAGAGGCCATTGGATTTAAAGGAGTTGAATTCGGTGTTGAGCTGTTCTCTGAATTCCAATTGGCTTTCTTCAATCCACTCCTCTTAAGTGCCCTTTCAAAGAATGTCAATGTATGAAAAATTGACCACATAACAGGCGGTTCAGAGCACAACTGAACCAAACCCTGTGGACCTGACAAATATTTATCCTGCCACTCGGATTGTGTCCACTGATGGCTCAAAGGTTCTAGCAACCATTTTAAAACTTCTTGTTGCTGTTGAATTCTGAGTCCATGTTTAGAGTAATAACAAGTAAGAAAAGGTTAATTGCAAACATTAATAAAGTATCAAATTTAAGAATTAAAAGAATTGCCTCTCCTTTTGATCCTTACCCAGCAGAAGAAGCCATAACAAGAAAAGCTTCACCTAAAAGATTATGCTCACTCTGAAGCAAACACCCCTCCCTTTGCAAACATGCCATTGTATCAGCAATGCCCTACATAGAAAATCGATAAATTAAATAAATGCCATCTCCTCAAACCACACTTTAGGGACTGTGCAAAATTTTATCTAGAGCATATATGAAGAAGTGTCCAAATTATAATGACTAAAGGATCTGGAAAGAATATCGACTTGAAGACATAATGGTTCATCTTCAGACAGAGATCAAAATTAATGCATTGTCAATGTCTCCTGACATAGCAACAGTGTGGGCTTATACTAAAATCTAAATTTTAGTAAAAGTATAGCACCATAAGCCAAACCTTGGTAACATTTTTGAGCATTATCTGTATTGTACATAAATAATATATAAACCTTTTGTCAGATAAACCTTAACTTCACTCATGTCTTTAGCTACATATGAAACGAGTTTAAGCAAATAATTTAACGCCCCAAGTCCCAAACCTATACATAAGTTTGACATTGGACTATATACACCCACTTCAATGCTGCAATTAAGGCAGCCCAAAGAAGCCGCAGCTAAGGCAGGTCCGGCTAAACCCCAATTTAGGCAGATGTTCACCATAAGCACAATTATGCAAAGCCAATATGTAAAATACGATATTATTAACAGACTCTTGACTTTCTTGTCCAATTAAAAGTCAACTCATGATCATAATAAATCGAGTTTTAGAAATTATATCAGACTAATACATAGGTCCCTATACTAATGGAAGTTTCAACCAGTCTTAGCTAGTTCAGTATGAACTCTATAGTATCTGATTCCTATTATGCCGTGACTCAACTTTCATAAGATTAATTCACAAATAGATTAAGGCTACTTTAATTGCATAACAAGCTTTCTCCTCCATAGCCCCTCCCTGTAAATTTCATATTTAAGAGCATTCCTCTATATGTAATTGTCTCATTGATGTAAAAGAGACAGTTCCGACTTATTTGGCACGACCATCTACTCATAATTTTCCATCAATTGGTGTTTAAAGAATTCACCTTCATATGAGGTAAGATGCTTTTGTCAGCAGCTTTTGCTATCCGAATAAATGATGTACAGATCTGCAGCCTTGCATGCCGAGCACTATGCATTGACGTATCCTATCAGGAAACATATAGAATTAAACACACCACAAAATTTCTCATTGGTTGAAACAACAATAAAAAAGGGATTGTTGGGGGAACCTTGATTATAGTTGGCAGAGATGTTAGCAGTTCGAATAATTTATTAATAACACTGCCAACTGCGTCCGGGAAATACTTCAGAAAGGGGCCCATAGCATCCAAATAGTGAACAAGTACTTCAACAAGTGCAGGCTCAGTCCATTTTAAGGAAATTAATAATTGAAGTAAACCTACAAGACACAGTAACCATAATTATTACAGAAGTCTAAGTATGAAATTCTAAAACAGCAAATTTGGAAGATTAACTAAAATAACCTTCAAATGTTCTACGTAATGTAAACTGGACTTCAGCAGTTGCCTTGGCGAAATCATTGGATCCATCAAAAACAGCATTTACAACACTCTCTAAAGCCAACTGCATGCTTTCCATCACAGCTAAGTCCTACAGTAAGAAAAGCAGAACCCATAACAGATAATAACATATAAGCTAAAAATGAAAGTGGAGCACACCTGACACAGATTAAAATATCCACTATATTAAGAGTATATTAAAATTGGAATGGAGGTATTTATACCTGAGTTGGTGCTGGAGAAAGCAAGAAACCTTTAATGATTGTATCAATTTTTTCAGATACTTTAGTAGCAGCCATCAGGGTTTTGTAAGAAGAAATAAACCTAATTAATTCCAACTGTTTCAATAATACCATTCATTAGTTAAAAATGATTTGAAAGGGTTAATTGGACATAAAGCTTAAAGAGGAATAGATGTAGACTTGAAACAAGAGAAAAATAAACAATTAAAATACCAATACAGAATATTTGAGCATATTGCTACAAGAACTATATATGTCTTGCTCAAAAGCAAAAACATTTAGACTAAAATATGCTCGTTCTCTGTAATTTTTAACCTTTCTCAGTTGTGCCAAATTAGTCTGGGATTAAAAAGTCAATGTTCCATTGCACAAATTTCTTTCCCTGCATCTTTTACATATTTGATTCCAAAAGTTGAATTATAATGAATGTTGCAAAACAATAAGTGTGCCATAACTCATGCAGTAATGAGATTTTATGTACAGTCAATGGAAACATTGCAAGCAATTTAACCATTAGTTCCAAATACTGTCTTAGAACTTCATGATGAAATTTTTTTCAGTAAAATAACAAGTAATAACTTTCTTACAATACATTTCATGTGATAAGACACATTCTCTGACTTCATATATGCATGTGAGACATACCAATCTAGAACGATACAGGCTGAATGTTCCCTTGCACTCAAAATCTTCGCTCCACAACTCCAATACCCCTAAAGAAATAGCAGTCTCATGCAGAATTTTTTCTCTTTTTAGCATTCGAGGAAAAGATGTATCCAAAATTGCACCACAAAAATCATCACTCACAAAGCTTAGAGTCTTTTTCTTCACATTTTCAACCTCTCCCGAACCTGTGCTACTAACAGCCGAACTGTCAGCAGCTGAATGTGTGGAAATTTTTGGCTTTGACATCAAATCCCTCATTAGAACCTACAGGTACATTTGAGGAAAGAAATGAGATATGACCATTTGAAACACAGTATTGAATATTCACTATACACATGGAACACCATCAAAAAGTACTTTTGTGCAGTATGCTGACATACCAGCCAGAAGTGCATGGATTGAAAATGAATCGCAAACTTAAAATGTTGGAAAAATCCCAGCATCTGGAGAGAAACAAGAGAAATTAAAATGAAAGGATAAACCAAAATACAAGATAGATGTATGCTCCTACATTATAGTAGTAAAATGAAAGGCAAAAAATTTATCTTCATGCATCATGGAAACATGCATGTTAACCTAGACAGAGGCATGGAGCAGCTCATCCCAAAACCACTATAGCAGAATGACCACTATTTTGAAATTTCTACATGTAAATTAAATAGCTTATACTACATATATCACATATGTAAATACACAAAATGATACTCATAACTAAAGGCATATATTCATAGATAATAATTAAGTCATAATTTTAGGTTAAGCCCAGAAGTTAATAACAACATAAAATAAACAAGACCACAAGAAAGGAGAATATAAGTTACTTGTTCGAACACAACAGTTAACAAAAGAGGAAACAAGACATACATGTAAGAAAATGAATAATTAAAAAGAAAAAGTAAATGCTAAAAATTAACAAAAGTGACAAACAGAATCAGAAAACACCAATTAAAAATGCAAGAGAATTTTAAAACAATAAAAATATGATAGAATTTAAAACATAAATTAAAAAATAATTATTAAAATTAGAACTAGAAAATATGTTTAAAAAAATATGACAATTTTGAGAAAAAAAATGTAAGTAGGATTAAAAATGAGTATCAGTATTGAAACAACAAAATATAACATAATTAAAAATAAGAAATAAATGATAAAAATTGAAAAACAGAAACTTTCATGTGCAGAAAAATCAAGAATGAAACAGGCAGAACAGAAAAGTCAATTGTGAACAGATAGACAACCTCTGAACATACCCCAAAGAATGTGAACAGAATATAGAGGCACATGATGTGCAACAATGAAGTACAAGTCTGTAGATTTTGGCAGGAGCAAGACTACAACCTAGGCACAAAGGAAACTCGGAAATGGAAGATCCAGATGACTAGGGTCTAACAATCTGGTATTCTACAAGTCTCTCCTCCCCCAAATAGTATAACAATACTGATTCAAGAACGAAAGAGTCTACAGTTCCATGTCCGGGGAAATTTGAGAAATGTATCTCAATTGAAAATCATGCCACTCCAGACATGGTGGATAGACACAACAACAATAGACAAAAGAGGAGCAGGGCCACCCGGCTGCAAAACCGCACAATAGTGCCGATCATGAGATAGTAACTACACAGCACTAGTGTGAACAAAATAATAACAACAATAACTAGGCATTAGACAACCAAGTTATGAGCACAAGTTTGCATGATGTATTACCAAGACAAGATACTCTTATCTGTAATCATGATGTTGAACACAAAACAAGAATATATGACAAATTGTCTGCAGAGAAACCAAAATCATAACTAATATATTATATTAAGTAAAGTTTTCCCTTCCCCAAGCTGCTTAATGTTACAAAATTACTATATAGTCCATACCTGTTCCAGGTAAAGTGGAAGTATGGTGCTATCACCAGCAATACTTTGCAAGTTATAAGAACCCAGTGACACCATACTCTCACATATATATTCAGCAAATTCGTATTCTCCCTCATCTAAGGACCCAGGACTTGAACCAGATCTATACAAAAATTCTCTAGATACATTCATCAATGTTTGAAAGATGTTACTCATAGCTTGGTCAAATGTAGGAACATATGTTTCAGTAGGCCTCCTCCTACAATCAAAATTCAGAGTGACCCATGGTATTATTGATCAATGACATATGTATAAAACCATCACTGACACATACCTTGGAGAGACAAGTTTGAAAAACTCTGAAGCATGAAGACGAAAATCTGGAGCAGATAATAGTACACCACAACTGCAGGGAGTTAACAGAAAAACATGGTCAGCAGAAAGAGAAAATCAGAGTATAGGTATTAATGTAACAAGAATATTGCATGGTACAAGGTAATAGAGGAAAAAAACATACCCATGAATGATGCCATGCTCAGCTAAATCTGACAATGGCGCCCACTCAGCATATGCATTCACTGCATTTAGAGTAGCTGTTACAGTGGCAGCATGCTGTTTGGCGACATCCATCTGTTTTCGACTAGCTTCATTCAATGCAGCTGTAAAGTTCCTTTCTAGTAACTGCATAAGTATCACAAGTTACAACAATGAAGTTATTAACATTGACTAAAAAAGCATGTAATAAGGTTCAAAGCTGTGATATACAGTGTATAATAGTGGCAAAATTTCACCCAACGATTCAGTTAGCCCCCGCAGAAGTAACCTTCGCCGACAACCTGAATACATCAACATGACAAGTAAGAATAATATGCAACATATCATATAAAGAAAAGTCACTCAATATCAAATACAGAACATTTATGAGTGTTAACAAAGGCAGCATTTTAGGAGTGTTGGGTTTATGCATTGTATTTCATTTGTGGGACACTCTTATTTGCAATGTTGTTAAATAGTAGTTATTGGCATTATTGTTGCGGGGAATTCCTTGGATTCACAACCGCAACTTGATTTGTGCTACTGTAGCTGCTATAGACGTTGAGGCTACATCATGGCTCCGGCATCCTTTTCATCTTTGATGAGTGTCCACAAATTGAATGAGTTAAAATTATTCCATTTTTCATGTATTTTTACTTTTATTTGCATGCAACTCCATTTTTAATATATATATATATATATATATATATATATATATATATATATATAGACAGAAAAAGTTGGAAAATTTTAATTATTTTACACAGTTTGTGCACATGAGCCACACTCACAATCCATGCGAGAAAACTCAAGTTATATCAAACCTTCTAAATCTTCATTGTGAACAGTAATGTCTTCAGGAAGCCACCGCAGCATCATTGCAACCAACTCAGCCTAAAACATAATCGTGAATCATAAAAAAAATTTCAGTAACTATAATGAAATTGAATAAAATCGAACCAAAATGATTGAAGTGGAGAAACTTGAAATTTACTTCTATTGGACCCTTGCTGGATAAAGAAATCAAAGATGGAAGCATTTCTTGCCATAAACCAAGACCCTCTCTTCTAACAACCTGTGACAGAAGCACCAAAGAATATATTCTATGTAAGGCAAACCTGCAATTGTGACAGAGTAAAAAACAATAATAATGAAAATAAAGTGCCTTGCGATGAAAACCTCAGCAACAAGGGCAGCTGTCTGGCTTTTGAGAGCCCAATTTTCGCAAGGATCTGCAATCTCTGACATCAAATCAATAGAAAGATTTGCAAAGTTCTTGTGCTCTGCAGGGCTTAATTCCTCCCAGCGGAACCGCACCAAATGCTGCATATACAGATACATTTTCACATAAGGGGAAAGAATAAACACCTATGCAGACTTATCACTGAAAAGCGCAATAAAAGCATGCAAACTTGAACCTGTAGCATTTTATAGGCATGTAACCGAATTTCAGACGACCAGTTCTTTTTCACCAAAAGGAATGATGTGTTTGCTAATACCCTTACATCACCTGTCTTGATCTGAAGAAATTTTACATAAATTAATTAGTGTCCAGCCTGTTTCAAATACTAAAGCAAGAAAATGAATCCTCTAGAGTAGCAATTCCCATGCATGGATTAATTCATCTCGAACATGTGTCAATATTAAAGCAAGACAGTTAATCACTATAAAGTAGCAACAATCATAAAACAACAATAATCCCTGTAACAGTAACTACACAAGCTACATCCAGAGACAAACAATGGCTTCCTTTATATATACCATGGTCAATCCTTCGTAATATTTTGGAAAGCAAAAACGATATTTAATTAGTTATTCAAAATTACAAATGAAACAGCAACTTTCACAGCACAATTGAGGACAGCATGAAAGAAACCTATAGTCAAAGCCAACGAGTTCCTTTAAATTGACAATACACTATCAATCTACGACGATTACTGAGATAAATGTGTCTAAAAGTGCATAGAAACATAGATAAGTTCATTAACAAATCGATGAGGTGTGTGCTGTATGCTCATTAGGGCTTTTGCAAAAAGTATTGCAGTTATTTCTAAAAACAAGCAGAAATGCAAACAGAAAATACAAAAATTCACAAAACAAGGAGTGATACGATGTACGAGAGGAATCATAAAAGTAAAACTTGTTATAGCCCTACGAAACGGAGAAAACGAACGAGGAAGGGAAAGAAAGAGTTTACGGAATCGAGAAAAGCGACGGCGTTTTGACGAGCGTCGGGGGTGGAGGCCCAATCAAGGGCGGTGTGTATAGCTTGTGCCACATTGTTGGCAATCATGCTGTTATTGCCAACACTATCTTCCATTCTTAACTTCAACTGCTACTCTTTTCTTTCACTCCTTATGTTGTTCAGACTTGAGAGAGAAACAGAGACAGAGAGAGATTCGCTATTTCTTACCACCCAAAGTCTTGGTTGGGTTTTTCGGATTCAATTCGCACACACTCACACGCAGTCCTTCGGTTTTATTGTATGCGTGGGATTGAATTGAATGAGTGAGCATGAATCTTCACGATTCTTTTTTTATTTTTATTTTTTCTTTCTCCTCAAGTCTTCTTTTTGTGATTTTATCTTTAATGGGAACTGTTATTTTTTAATGAGTTGATGAAGCCTTTTTCTTTATTTCAAATCCTGTGAATTTCTTACTAGAAGTAATTAAGATAAATGATAGAGTTAAATATATTTTTTTCTTCGTGAATTTATTTTTAAATTTAATAAATTAATTTTTAAAATTATAAAATATAAATTTAATCTTTACATTAACTTATAATTCAAATTACATTTTTTTAAATTAAAAAACGAAATTATAAGCTTAAAATAATTTTTTTAAAATACAAAATCAAATTTTTTTCCTAAATTACATTTCGATATGAAAAATAAAATAAAAAAACAATTATTGAATAAATATATACTTTTTCTTAGGAGAAAAAATACATTTATCTAAAACTAATTTTATTATATTGAAAATAATAAACATTAGTGATTTAATTATACATTCCTGTTACAGAAACAATAATATGATTACTTTTTATATAATACATGTATGTTTTTCTGACAAATTATTATCTTTTGATGATAATTAAAATTGAAAAATTTATAAGAGTTAATTTATATTATTAATAAAAAAATTGATATGTATAACCGTTGTCCTTTATATATTTATTTTTCATTTTTTCTATTATATAATTTTATTTGTAATTTTTTAATATTTTTAAATATAAATATACAATCACAAAATAAATATATGAGACCACTTTAATTTTTCTATATATAAAAAAATTATAATTAATACTATAAAATAAAGTAAGTATTTTTATTATAATTTTATAATTATATATTATATTTTTAAATATATTTGTAAGTTTTATATTTTAGAGTATCAATTCAATTTTCCAACTGTTTTAATTCTTTTTACATCTAAACTTAATAATAATAATTTTTTTTCTGTCATAAAATTAATAAAATAATTAAATTACCTCCAAAATTAATATTTTTTATATTTAAATCTAGCATCATTAATTTCGTTGTCATAAAATTAATAAAATAATTATTTTTTAATTGAAAGATTATTTAATTAATTTAAAAATAAATAAAAAAAACAAAAATATATTCAACTTTTTAAATTTCATTTTAGTGTATACTCCTACTATGTACTCACGATTATCTTAAAAAAAAAAAAAAAAAAAAAAAGTTTATTAGCGCGTAACACATTTACTTCCCGACAGGGGATTTTTATACTATCTCCTGTCCTAGATTTCACCAAAAAAATATATTATAAGTAATATGATTGTATTTTCATCTATCAAAATAAATATGATAAAAAATTATTTCTATAACTAAGTATTAGTTCATTAAAATGAAATAAAATATTATGTTAAATAAAATTTAATTTTATTGTGATTTTATTCCTTGAAATTTTATTTTCTCCATAAAAATAATAGTAATTTAATTTTATAAATAAACTCCCATTTAATGTCATTAGAAATACTTTAGAATTTAAATTAATTTAATTTAAAATGAATTTCCTATTAATTCATTTTGTAAATACATTTCTCTCTGTTAAATTATAACTAAAATAATTTTCAAATGACATTTTATTTGAACTCTAATCTAATATGATTACTTATACTATTCTAAGTTAAATTATTCAAATTTCTCAAAAAATTGAAATTACAATTTTGGTTCTAATTTGTATTTAAGGTAAATAAAAGAAAACAAAACGCACTTATCTAAATACCGTCATGTTGATGGAATATGTTATATTAAATATTTTTCTCTGGCAATGAATCATCACAATGATTCTTGTTTAGAAATAGATCGTTCGGCAATTCCACGCAAGAAGAAAAAGTATTTTTGCATGACATCCCTTTTAAACACAAATATGAAACAAAAGCTGCTGAAAATATAAGGATAAAAATATCTCTGATGATGTCAATAATATCAATGGAGAGTTGTTGTGAATTAAAGAACTTTAAATACAATAAATTAACTAGATTTGACAACCATTGTCTATGAAAATAAGGAAACTCCCATAGCATACAACATATAAAATAAGGAAATTTAGGACAACAAATAAAAACCGAGTATGCATGGCACTCCTACGAATATCTCGTCTTACGTGTTTTCACGTTCTTAATTAATACTACATACATATCATTCAGTTTTTTTCTTTTCTTTTATTCGTGTAGTTGTACCTAACCCTGTTGAATTCTGAATAAGATTCAAAATTATAAGATGGATTTATGTTATGTTACAGGAGACAATAAGGGAACCATGAAAGGACCGTCTGAAAATGAAAAATAATGTTTCCCACACAACTTTCCACGGTATTAGGAGAAAGCTGGTTTATATATAATAAATTATGTCACAAATATATTATTTGTTTTCCCGTGTTTTTAAAAGTTATAATTATGACAGTAGCATAATTAATAGAGTTCTTTTTTTACAATTTTATATTTGTATAATAATAATAATAATAATAATAATAATAATAATAATAATAATAATAATAATAATAATAACAACAACAATAGATAAAACAAATAAATAAATAAATTTCATGTCTACTTTTTCCTTCCCTCAAACTATTTATATTTTTTAATTAATTTTTACACATATTATTTATTTTCTCATTCACTATTTATTTCCTCTCTACCAAACATAGGCTTAATTTTGATGTGCAGTAGAAGGATTACAAGTTACATTGCAGCCTTCATCCCCCAATAGACTTTACATATCTATAAATGAGAACACCAAAATAACTCAAATGTATATCGTAATTCTAAAAAAACTAATGACAATTCAGATATTAACACGGATTCCTTTAAAAAATAAATAACGATGTACAAAGTAGTAATTCTCTCATAATACTAACAGATTGAACAGAAAAGAAAATTTTAATAAAAATAAAAATAAAACCAAGAAATAAAAAATTGGGAATGAAAATGAAGGGTGTAGAGATGGGAGGAAATGAATTGTATCCCTCGCTGAGAACTGAGAAGCTATTATACTTACCGAAGAACGAGGAAGTAGCATGACATTTTTAAAAGCGCATTGCGCAGCACTTGGTTTGCACCCAAAAATGAGGTTGCAGAGGCAGATTCTTCATTGTCTCTATAAGAATGTATTAATATCTAAGCTATGATTTTCTTTCCTTTAACCTTGTCCTTGAGAGCATCCTTCTGTGGTTTTGATAAATCCAAAGCATCAGTGTGTTTCTTCCGCTTTGGCATTCCAATGTCAGCAGCATTACCAATGGGACCAGACCAAGCTTGGAATGGTTCCTTTGAATAGGTATAAGAGGTTGATGAAAAAGAGACATCAGCGGGAACAGTATCTGGATCAATATGATGTGAAGAACCCAGAGGAAAACCAAGTTGTCCATCTTGATGCGGTGGAGGAAACTTTTCACTCTTGCTCTTGGCATTTGCATGAGTAATTAGTCGTCTTCTCTGTTACAAGACAAGTTTAATCAATTATACTTTTGACTAAGGATGCATAAGCATTCATATTTTGAAGCCAGACATTATTAGAAGGAAACTAGCAACACAAAGAAATAGAGGATAAAATAAAATCCTTAAACAACGTTCAAAAAACAGAAGCCAACATAAAAATATTCATAAGGAGGGATCTTTGATCCCTCTATGTTATCCTAAGCAAACCGTTTGTTGAATACCAAGCTGAAGTCATTATCAAAACATGAACCTAATAAAAAGATACTGCTTCTAAACATGTTGATATCTAAGCAGTATGTCCAGGATGGAAAAGAGATAAGTTGCAGAAGATAACTACATGCTTCACTGTAATTCAAATACCTTAAAACAACACATTAATAATCAACAATATACTTTACTATAGGGGTCAGGCCAAGACTACTGGTATAAAAATTGTACCCTAAATCTTAATAATCTACTAGTTCAAAATGGTACTGTTGCCACTTTTTTTGTGTCAGCCTGAAACAGAAAGAGTTATGATGCCAAATCCTAATTGTCCTTTCTACTTACACTCAATCATTTCATTTTACTAAGCATTCTTGAAAGAGATAATAATCTCAAAGCACATAATATTCAGTGGTTTTATAAACTAAACCAAAGCATCTCTAGTACACTTGTGATTATTAAACGTACATCAATATTCGATTGAAGCTCAGCATTGGCTTCAGGAGCAGGAAAAGCTTTTGTAGCACGATCACGAGTACGATGCTTCTTTGGACCATCAACCTGAGCTTTGCCTGTAGCTCTTAGTCTGAACATTCATATAGACAAAGTACCTTAGGGATAATAAAATACAGTAGGATAGCTATATTATAACTACTAAACATTAACAAAAAAGACAAGGAAATTTTTGTTATGATAACTCTAAATATCAGTGTGTAGACTGGAGTTTATGTTTTGTGGATGACTTTGTGTGTGTCTTTGTTAAATAGTATAAGGTTACATATGCCAATAAATAATCTAAAGAATACAAAATAGAATTGTATAGGTAATATCAGGACTCATCACAGGCATTATTTTCCTTCCAATCTCTCTCTCTCTCTCTCTCTCTCTATATATATATATATATATATATATATATATATATATATATGCATGAGTGTGTAAAGGAGGGGGGGTGGGTGGGTGTTTGCAGAAAGGAAACTTAAGAGCAGAGATACCTCCTCATTTCATCATCCCTTCGTTTAGCATCCATTTCCTTGCTTGGGGGATATTTTGGAAGACTAGAAGGATCGCAAGCATAAGGTTCTGTGGTAAAGAACTGCAAAATGTAGGAGCAAACAAGCAAGGTAAATGTATATGGGTTTGGTTTAAAACGATTATCAAAACACAACAGGTATAACACCTAAATCAGATTCAAGGTTCATTCTATCAATTCTTACACAGATATAACTATATTACGTTAATTTAAGATCATTTACACTCTTTATTGTGAAAATTTAAGACAAGTCATTCATTCCATGAATGAATTTAATTTAATTTTAATTCCGAATAAAACAAATTGTTGAATCTATTCCAAGATGGGATTCTTATGGTTAAGAAAAACATACAGCTTTAGAGAGGAACATCAACATACCAGTATTTTGACAAGAAGAAGATATTGAATATTGAAAAGCTCACCTCACTTCTCAAAGCATCTGAGGCAGTTTCCCGTTCTACAGGATCAATTGCGAGAAGTGTATCAATGAGGGGTAGAGCAGAAGGTGAAAAATCTTTAAATGTCTCTCTTATGCGCCTCTTGTATGGCTCTCGTGGTTTAAACAAGGTAGCATTAGGCAACTTTGACTTCTTCCAATACTCATCGGAAGGTGAACCACATAGTTTGTATATCTTGTGCAGTTGTTCCACCTATTCAAGTAAAGAATTAGAAAAAACATCTAATTGTGATTTCTTATAACCATCAAATAAATGCAATTGCTATATCTTATTACCAAACTATGCAAATTTGAAATTGTCCCAAACCATGCAAGAGATATTAAAACTAACATAAAATTTACTACTAGGGTACCTACTAAAAGAAGACATCTTTCTATAAACAGAATATGAGTATTATTATACACTGTAGACAAGGCAATTTGGTAGCAACTGATCTACATTGCATAATTGAAGCTAAATTACTATTAACGTCCTTGTAATCACTAGCACCTGTCCAGTCTCTACCCTCACAAATGCTTACATACTATATAAGACAGATTGATAGAATTACGTATTATCATGGAAATGAAGAAAAATCCTATAAGCCAACAAGATTAGATAGGTGAGTTGTTACCTCTGTACGACCAGGCATGATTGGCTTCCCAGCCAATAACTCTCCCAAAATACATCCAGCACTCCATAGGTCTACACCCACACTATAATCCGTCGCACCAAGGAGCAACTCAGGAGGTCGATACCAAAGGGTTACTACACGACTAGTCATAGGATGTTTATGGTTTGGATCAAAAATAGAAGCCAGTCCAAAGTCTGCAATCTTAAGTGTTCCTTCATTGTCAATAAGAAGATTTGACCCTTTAATATCACGGTGAAGTACATGACGGTTATGACAGTGCTCAAGTCCTGAGAGCAGCTGATGCATGTAACATTTTACCTGCAATGAAGGTACAGTATTTGGAGGCATCAAACCCTACTCCTTGAAAAGAAAATGTACCAATTACCAAATGATACAAGCAATTCTTCAATTTTTAAGGCAAACCTGGTCTAACCTGAGCCTCTGTGAACCTGATTCCTGGGCTTGCAGCAAGTCCAGCCAAATCATGATCCATGTAATCGAACACCAAATATAAACTACAGGACATCCTTGACGTAACTAAACCTTGCAACTTTACAACATTGGGATGGTCCAACCTTCGCAAAATAAGAATCTCTCTTGCCATGAATTTTACACTCTCAGGTTCCAAATTGTCAAAACGAACCTTCTTTAGGGCAACGATTTTCCCCGTCATTGTGTCTTTAGCTTTGTACACATTACTATAAGTTCCTTGCCCGATCTAAAACGAAAGCAAAACAAGGAAATTGAGAGAAGAAAATAAACATCGTCAGAAGCAAATGTAAGATTCCACACTACACAGGTTCATCTCATCCTATCAAACAACGCACAAATTCAATTCCAGTTAATTCAACCACCAGAAAATTACAACCATATCAGCAGTCAATCATGAGTTTTACTTTTGACAAAAATGGAGATATTGAATAATCTGCAGCAATGAGCTTCAAACAAACCACATCAGCACATCCAGATAAGGCATGATCCATGATTACAAAATGCTTTTCCATTTAAAATTAAACACAACGCAATGCATACACCCAAATTAGAAACAAACACATACACACACACACCTTATCAATTTTCTCAAAGGTGTCTGCCTTTCGCGGAATCCAGCCACTGAGTGCTTCCCCACACACAGCAGTGAGCCACGGCGGCCATCCAGCAGCAACCTGCTCCCCCCGCAACTGCTTCGGCAGATTGCTCAGCCTCGGATTCGCCTTCGATCTCCTCCTTTCGCCTCGAGGCCGTTGTACCCCTTCACCACCACCCTTCTCCTTCTCCTTCTCCTTCTCCTTCTCCCCACCATTCTGAACCTCTACCACAACCCCACCCTTGCTCCCTGACACTCCATCAACCTTCCTCTTACTCTCACCACTCAAACTCTTCTCCTCCTTCACCTCAGAGATTATCCCCTTCGACACCTCCCTGCTAATCACACACCCCATTCCTCAAATCTAAGCTCCATCCATCGGCATTCCTAATTACCTAAACAACCAAACATCAACCCGTCAATTAACCCAATCGAAACAAAAAACCCGAAAAGGAGATAATGCACCTAAGCTGCAGTACACGAGAGAACAAGATTTTATAATCCAAACTCAAAATTTCAATCAAAATCAAAAGCACACCTGATTTTCACGATTCTCGAGCACAGAGAGAAACCGCGACCGTTACTGAGTTCCACCGAGATTCAGTGATCTGGTAGAAAAAGGAAAACGAAATGAAAATCTATGAAGGCGCTCTGAATATGGGGGGAAAAATTAAAAAGAAAAAGATTAGTTTAGGCTACTAAGTGCAAAGACGTTACCAACTTAGGGTGATAAAAAGAGAAGTAAAAGTGAGTGAGAAGAGAATTGGTGGTGGTGTGGGCGTGTTTGTTTGGAGATGTAACGGACTGTTTGGACTTTTGGTCTCAGACAAGAAGAGAATGAGATCTTCTTCCCATTCTCATTCTCTCCAGTCAAATCCCAAACACAAACACAGCTTACACCTCTACTACATCACAAACCCAACGAACAAAACACAAACGAAGCCGTTTTTGTAGTCGTAGATGTATACGTATACTATACATAGTCCACCGTATAGTATAGAATAGTATAGTAGTAGTAATGTGTGTGTGCCTAAATTGACGGGTATTTAGGAGGATGTTTCGTAACTCCTAAGGCACGACCATTAATCCGTAATTGATAATCTTAATTTATAAATTTTTAGTAACTTTATTAATTGCGTTAGGAGAAGGTAGAGGACATTGGATTTTGGTGTGTTGTTTAAGAAAAGTAAAAATTGTTGTTTACAAGTTGGGTTGCAGTGTTTTTAATGAATGGGAGTGAGGAAGTGAGTGAGTGGTAGCACATCCCAATGAGTGCATATGTCTGGGCTAATCCATGTGCTAATTATTGTTTTGTTAAAGGAAACTCGTAAATAGATCTAAACACTTCTCCCAAAAGTATTATACAACGGTTGCTTCTATTGAATAATATATCGTGAAAACTTAACATATTATTCAAATTACTTTTATTTTATTTTATTTTAGTTTATCGTTGTTCGTCTACTTTTAAAATTTGATTAATTAAAAAAAAAAACAAGTATGAAAACAAAGAAAGTAAAGTAATTTGAAAATAAGAATGGACAAGATCATGAAAGAAAATAAAAATAAAAATAGTCCCTTTGATAATCCAAAGATAACTTAAAAGTGCATTTATTACCTGTAGAAGTTCTCCAAACTAACAACTTCATATTATGAACTATTAAACAATCAATATACAAAAGTGTCACCAAATTTATATTGTTTCATTAAATTATTGTGATATAGTTAAGCCATCATTTATCCTTTTTAAAAACATTGATAAAATTATTAATTTTTTTTAGTTAAATTTTAAATAATAATAATAATGAGGATTATTCTTGATTTAAAAAATAGGAGATGTGAACAAATACTAGTAACACAGTCTCCAATAAACTTTGTCTCCCTTCTATATTTTAATATTAATATTTTATTTTATTTTTCTTAACATATAAGATTATTTATATTTTTTTTCACCCTATTCCCTTTTTCTCCTACTTATTCCCTTCTATATTTTAATATTAATATTTTATTTTATTTTTCTTAACATATAAGATTATTTGTATTTTTTTTTCACCCTATTCCCTTTTTCTCCTACTTATTCCTTATTTTTATTTAATCAATTCATTATATTATTATTTTTCTCTCACCTTTTATTTTTTTTATATTTTCTTAAATTTTTTTAAAATCTCTTTAACCAATTTAATAAATTCAAAATTATATATATATATATATATATATATATATATATATATTATTTTTTTCATTTGAATTATTTTATTTATACTTTATTAGATTTTGCTGTGCATAGTTTATAGATTTTATTATTCATATTTATAAAATATTAAATTTTATTTTAATTAAATAGTTATATTTAAAAAATGATACAAAATAATAATTAAAAATTATTATTTTATATTTATTAAATAAGAATTAATTTATTAAATATTTTTTTATAAATTATATATTTCATTTTTATTAACACTTTAAAATGCTAATCATTAAATATATTATGTAACAAAAACAAAATTTAAGTATAATATTATTATATATACTAATAATATTATTAAATATTTTTTAAATAAATATTTTAATATAAATATATATTAATTTGATTTTAAGTATTAATATATGAAACAAAGTCTAATTACTTCTTATTTTATTAACTAACTTTTTTTTCTTTTACAACTCTCGCCCCCTTTTTTTTTAAGTTATAGTTTTGAAAAAAAAATTACCATAATTTATTTTATATAAGAAATTTTTTGACCAAATATTCAACTGAATTTTTGTCACATTTTTTTATGACAACTATTTCTTCCTCTACTAATAGTATAATATTTTCCAATATTAATTAACCTCTATTCCTAAGAAAGTTTTATATAATTGTGAGACCTTTATTTATAAATTGAATAAAAATACAATAATTAAAAAAAAGAAAAATAAATACAATGTTAACTTTTTCTTTTATATATATATATATATATATATATATATATATATAATATAGTCATCAATAATTTTTACATATTTTTTAAATATCTTTGGTGGATCCAGACATAAGTATTCAGGTTCGTCCAAATAATAATAACCTTAATATCACAAGTGAGATTAATATATGATCTGGATTAAAAAAATAAAATTATAGAAAAAAAGAAATGAAGTCATATTATAATTTTAAAATTATTATTGATTTTACTTATGTAAAGAAGAACGTAACAGTTATATCTGTTTTAAAATCATATATAAATATAACAATAAGTTAATAAATTTAATAGTTTTTTTTTTGTCAAACTAATATTTTCTCAAACATATAACCTTTTGTATTTATATAAAACAACTTGTAATTCGTATTAATATAATTTTTATGGCTTTTTAATATATAAAATTAAACAAAGAAATGTTTTTACTTGTTATGTCTTAAAACATTACTTTTAAATTTTCATGTTTTTATTTAATTTTAAGTTAATATAATACTTTAAATAAAATAGAATAAAGAAAGTGAATGTCAGTTTATTAAAATATAAAGAAAACATTTTGATGTTTTTATTTAATTTTAAGTTAATATAATACTTTAAATAAAATAAAATAAAGAAAGTGAATGCCAGTTTATTAAAATCTAAAGAAAATGAATATCTATTTCAAAACTAAAAAAGAGATAATTTTTATTTTATTAAAAATATTTTAAACCTCAATAAAGTTGAAGTGTCATTAAGTGAATGCAATTTTTATCTTTTGACTAAAAATATTTGACTGACATTAAAGATTTAATATTAAATAAGGATATTTAAGTTTCAATAAATATTATTTCTTTATTTATTTGTGTGGATTAAACATCTAAAAATGATGGAAGAAGGCAATCTTTATAAATGAATGATCATATTATTGTTGTGAAGTGTACATCAATATATAATGCATTTAATGTTAGCTATATAAAGTTCTTTCATATTTTTTTTTTATATTGACCATATGAACTAAAATTAAAATCATTATAGATCATTCAATTCATGTAATCCTTTATTACATCTACAAATAAAAAAATGATAAAAAATCCTCTGGTTTAATAAGACTCACATTTTTTCTAAAATGCAAAAGCATAACGCAGTCCTTTGGGGCACATAACACCAACCCAATAAATCCAATCTCATAAACCCAATAAAATAATACAATAGTATTATGTCATGAAACCCACACGTAAAATATATATTGTTTTAGTCATGCAGATAATCTACAAATCCAAGATACTTTACATATACCAACCAATTGATACAAATACCATGCCACAATCCTCGTTACCACGACAAACATAACCATTTATTGAAACTAAAATGTTATGCTTATTAGTTATTCTATAATGCAATTCTCTACTTCTAATAATACAATTATCTACTTCCAATTGTACATAAACCATTTTACTCAATAGTTATTCATATAATACTTTTTTAATTTCTCCCTTACACAGGTTTGCAAGTTCAATTGCTTCTCCTAGAAGGGGCGGTAAACTCTGTAGCCCAACCTTCTTAATGGATCATCCTCTGGGGCGAGTGTTAATACACTCAAGAAATTCTAATAACATATTTATACATATTACATATAAGTTTGTATTTCAAATTTATTGCATGACATAAAATCACCAAGGAGATGCTTACTCTTTCCAGTAAATGCCTGTAAAAGCGCATGATATTTGGAAAGAACTAATATACTTCTTAATCTCTAGTATGTATACTCACTCATATTCTCAGATGGCCAACCTCAGCTAGTTCTTGATACCTCTTTCTCTTCAGGTTTTATATCTTCTTTTTCCTTGGTCTTGGACACCTCTTCTGCGGCCATGGATCTCCTTGGAGGAGCTGAGCAGACTGGAACCACTGATCTGATTCTCACAGCTGGTGCCATAAATAGAGGAGTAGGTGCTCTTATCATGCCAAGCCTTTCAGGAGTAGATGTGCCCTGACATCGTGGGATTCCCGTTCTCAACCTTGATGCAACATGTGGCGGTCTTGAACCAACGGATGAAGTAGGGCATATGGTTCCCACAATGGAAGATGAAGGGGTTGATGGTCTAAAACTTCTGCTGTAACTTGCATGTGATTGTGATCTGAGAACAGATGAGCCAATCCTGGATGGCTTTTGGAGCTCAGTTTTAACTGGTCTGTGTACAGATCCCATGCTCGAATGAGAATCCCACTCAGATGTCTCACATTGATCTCCTCGCTGCTCAGTATTTCTACTTCTGCTTCCAGAGCTATCGTGTTTCTTACTCTCATCATCTGGACGTGGTGGTAAAGCTCTAGTTTCATTGCTAAAGGTGCAAATTGGGGGATCTACTGTTTTTTCTTCTTGTATCTCGCTGATGATTAGTGTTGACCTGCCTGTGTTTAATTCTGGACCAATTTGGTTTGAAAAACAAAATGAAGGACTTGATGTAGCCATTGATAATTTTGGTCCTACAGGAACTGATGCTACCTCAGTTGGAAAATAAAGACAGTGGTCTGGCTGGAACATGGATTGCATTAATGGATAAATATGTGGAGCAGATGGAATGATTGGCTGAAGGGTTAGTTCCAATAGACGATTTTGTTGCTGCAAAACTTGTTCTTGCTGCCAAATCTGATATAGAGCCACCTCTGGCGAGAAACTAGAGATTACACAATGCTGGCATTGCATAGGATACATGTCTGCAGTAGGATGAGTTGATACCAAAGAGGTTGTCGTGGATTTTTGCCATCCAAGTTGCTTATCACTTTTGGAACAGTTCTTTGAGCCATTTGTAAGGACCCGAGCAATGATGACTTGATCTTGTTCTTCGTTCCCTCTAGCCTCAGGAGAAGATGAGGATGAAGTTGAAGATAATCCATGCTCTGACACTAAAAGAAATTTAAAACAATAAGTTAAGTGTTGGAAGGAAAGGCAGAAGAATTAAAAAAAAAAAAGAGTTATGCTGAGAAAAAGGTCAAATTAAAATATGCAGCCATGTGTACATAGAGGAAATATAGGGTTAAAGAAGCAAAATGCTCACATTTTTTCAATGCAGCCCAAGCAGCCATCGCAGCATTTTTTTGAGCCTGTTTCTTGGTCCTAGATGGGTCTCCTGTAAAATGCATTCCTGCAATCTCAACTGTACACGAGAAGTTAGGACCATGACCTGTTCCAGAACGAATGGTTGTATAAACAGGAAGATTCAGTCCAGCTCTATGAGCAGTTTCCTGGAGTAAATTCTTGTATACTCCTGTTTCATCCTGTTAATATCCAAACAAGAAATATATATTCAGATATTAGATAAAAAAATGAACACAAAATTACTTAGAAAATTATAGTTGGCCTTGAAATTGCTTACCAAAGTTACTTGGAATTAAATGTGTCTGAATACCTAAAGAGAAGCAGGCGCTAAAATGATTCTTTTTATTTTCTGATACAATAAATAGTTCTTAGGATAGTAAGATATTGAACATTTTTATAGGAAGAAATTACTTTTCCAAATCCAGTATTCAAGATCAAAATCCTTATACATAAAACTACAAACTGTCATTGACAATTGAGTCGGAGAGTGATTACAATTTTAAAGAAACAAACACAAATTGGAAAGGAGGTGAAGAAAGATTCTCAATTGCTCACCAGAACTCTGGCAGCCAAAGCTCTGGAGGGACCTCTTTTTGCTAGAGTGTTAAGAGCCACTTCAGCCGCTGCATGTTCTGCCTGTCTAAGAGTAGAGCAGAAAGTAGGGCTTTCAAAAGTCTCTCCATTAAAGTTGACAGTCGCTTTAAAACGAGGAGCATGATCTGGGCCTTCACGAATGCATGAATAGGCTGGCAAATTAAAACAGCTTCTTTGAGCCAACTCTTGCAGCCTATTCTTATACATGCCTGCAAAGAACTACAAAAAAAATGAATTTATATTCTTATAAACTAAAGTGAAGGAGAAGGAAGAAAAATAAAACTTCTCTGGATGAATAATACACCACAGAACAACTTTTCATAATTTAAGAAATTTATCACATAATAATATCACTACCACAATTTCTTTCTCTCTTTTATTTTTAATAACAAAGACTCATATAAGTCAAACATCCTACGCTAAAATCTTTACTCTTCAAAGACTGAAAAAAAACACAAAGGTAGCTTTCTTCAACTACATGAGCTAGAAATTTTTTGATAGTTTAAAAATGGCAGTCATACCACAACTGTAACATCTCAATCCTCTTAAATTGCCTGCCCAACTTCATCCACATGACACCAACCCCCCCATCCACATAACAAGAGAAATGCTAACACCATATCCATTGACGAACTCTCGACTATTGGTTGAAACTTATTGAAAATCACAAAAAATCACGAGTCTCACTTCTTATTTAACAAATCGCACTAATGATTTTGCACCTTTCAATAAATTTTAACCAATGATAGAAAATGTATAAGAAAGAGTATCCAAGAGAGTTCGTTGCTAGTATTCTTCATGTCCACACAGCCAATCTAAGGATTAATTCCACAAACTAACAACAACGGAGCAATGTTTATACCAAGACTAATGAGATGACAGTGATAAACTTAATTAAACAACGAAATAAGCTCTTAACATAAACTAACAGAATTAATTTCTACATAAATTCGATAATATACACAATACAGTAATTCGAAACGTATTCTGTACATTCAAATAAACTTTTTGAATAATTTATCCAACCTAGTTCCAAGAAAAAAAAAAGGAAATGTAAAATCAAAGCGCCAGAAAGAACATCTCGAAACCCAACCAAACAGTTAAAGAATGAACCAGACCCGTTTGTCTTATATTCACTCAACATCAACGAAACAACGCAATGGACCAATATTCAGCACAATCAAACCCATTTTTCAGAAAACAACAGCGAAATTGCATTGATAGAAGTAAAAAAAACGGCGATAGATAGATAGATAAAGTAAGAAACCGAATCAGACCTTTAGGAGAGTAGTGCAAAAGGATCTGAGTGTGAGGAAGCACAAAATGAGCGTGTAAATCTTTTGAGTGTTGGGTTAGAGAAAAAAATGGGAGAAAGTGAAGGCAGAAAGAGAATAATAGAAGCAACAGTAAAGAGAGATTTATTACCCACACAACACCACGCAAGCAAGCTCTATTTATGGCTCATTCATTGTTATAACTGTATCCTTGTTTTAAAAGGTTAAATAAACTATTATTATATGTTTATTATTTTAAAATATAATATGTATTCTGCATTTAACAAGTGGGGAAAGTTAAATAAAAATTAATAAGTATGTCGGGCAATTTAAAACCATTTCTTAAAAAAAATCGTTTTTTTTATGGAAAGAATTTACAAAATAAAATATATTTTTTCTCCACAAACTAATTATGGAAACTAATTAAAATATTTACAAGAGAAAAATTTTATGGAAACAAAAAGTAAAATAAAATATAATAAAAATATACTTATTCATTTAAAAGAAGCACGAGAATAAAATATTTGTTATTATAAAAATAATAAATAAATATATATTAATTTATTATATAATTACCAAACTATTTATGTATTTACTTTTAAGAAATAAAATAAAAACTGATTTTATAAATACTATTTTTCTATAATTTTAATTTTTCTTTATATATAAATTAAAAAAATGTCATGCTTAAATTAAAAATAAACAATATATTTGAAAATACTGTATTTTATAAAAAAATCTATATATACAAATAATAATCAAAACATGTTAGACTTAATAGAAGTGATTTTTTTTATCACTTATTATATTATTGAATGAAGAAAACATTTTCTTTCAATTATTTTATAATTAGTAACCCTTCAAACAAACCCTAACTTCAATCAAATAAACCCTTCAAGCAGCAACTGTTTATTTTCTTAAGTGAGGGCAATCATGTAAAGTGGCTAGCATTTTTACAGGAACAATTAATTTGAATAAAGCATCAAATGTAGATGCATAAATTATCACTACATTATACTACAACATTAACATTAATCATTGTTACTTTGAAAGTTAGTACTAATTGACTGAAACTTTGACTCCTTTTTGCATATAACAACCTAGGTTTTAAATTTTACGTAGAAGCACGAATTCATTAGTATCTGATTTTTTTTAATTGTGGAATTTTTAGAAAAATGATTTAATTTTTAATTATATTTATTATAGAAAGAAGATAATAAAATCTTAGAAATATTTTAGATAGAGAGTATTCGACTAACATACTACTGAAAAATAATAATAAATATATTAAAAACAATAAAATTTAATGTTATAATATATTAAGAAATATATAATATTTTCTCTATGATACTTTGATGAAAAAAACTTATTTATGAATATATATATATATATATATATATATATATATATATATAGGTTTGTAAAGTTAAAGATTATATTAATTATATTGTTGTCTTTTTAATTGTATTTATAAATAAAAGATAATAAATTATTTTGAATAGAAATAATATTAAAATGATAAGGATATTAATAAAAAATTAACAAATTTATTAAAAATAATAAAATTAATTTTTATATTAATTTATGTAATGAAACTTTAAACATAATATATTTTACATATTTTAAATTTTTTTAATAGAAACCCATAAGAAATATAACTTTTAAAAAAATTGAGATAAGTGCATTACTAATGGGGCTTCCTGTTGGGGAACATGTTTGAGACAGTGCCTCTAGTTGGAAACAGTTCACGCTTCTGCCACATTAGAGCCATGTATCATGATGAGAAGAGGGTCCAACATTTTCTAGTGAAAACGAGCTAATGTCTCTTGATTAAAAAAAAAACTCATAATTATTAGTATTAAAATTTAATTACCATAAAAATATTAAAAGGGGTTAATCAAATATAAATATAAAGATTTTTTTTCTTATGGTTGATCAATCTTTATTTTTCATGGAAAATTATTACCTTTGCTGATAATTAGTTTTAAGAGTTTATTTTTAAATTGTATTTGTTGAATATATAAGAAATAGAGTTTGAGATTAATCTCCCATGTGTATAAATCACACATAGGGTAATCTATTTATAGTAGAGAGATACAACTAAAAGAGTAATTGAAAGTAACAAAAAAAACAGAAGATATTGTTTGATATTGTGATTAACAATATCAAATAATATCTAAACAATATCTAACACTCTCCCTCAAGCTGGAGCATACAAATCGTATGTGTCAAACTTGTTACAAATATAATCAATTCAAGGATCCCGTAAAGATTTAGTAAAAATATTTGCTAACTGATCACTTGAGTTAACAAACTCAGTCTTGATGTCTCCAGACATAATCTTTTCTCGAATGAAATGACAGTCAATCTCAATGTGTTTGGTCCTCTCATGAAAGACAGGATTAGAACTAATATGAAGAGCAGCATGATTGTCACACAAGTGACATCTCCAAATTGTAACTCTCTAAGCAATTGCTTGAGCCAAATAAGTTCACAGGCAGCTGAGGCCATAACTCTATATTCTGCTTCTGCACTAGATCTTGCCACAACACTCTATTTCTTACTTTTCCATGAGACCAAGTTACCACCAATGGAGACTCAATATCCAGATGTAGATCTTCTATCCGAAGGAGATCCTGCCCAATCAGCATCTGAGTAACAAACAACTCTTGTATGGTTATTAGAATCATATAATAATCTTTTTCCAGGAGATCCTTTAATATACTTTAAGATACGAATGACTGCATTCTAATGATCTTCCCATGGGGAATTAAGAAATTGACTTACCACACTGACTACAAAGGAAATGTCAGGACGAGTAACTGTAAGATAATTCAATTTTCCAACCAATCTTCTATACTGCTCAGGATCAGGTATAAGCTTCCCCTGATTTGGTAGAAGTTTAGTATTGGGCTCCATGGATGTATCAACAAACTTTAAATTCATCAACCCAATTTCTTCCAAAATATCCATGACATACTTCCTCTGAGATATAACAATATCATCATTGGACTGTGTCACCTCAATACCCAAGAAATATCTAAGTTTGCCAAGATCTTTGGTCTGAAAATGGTGACAGAGATGTTGTTTCAACTGAGAGATGTCATGGTTGTCACTACCTGTAAGAACGATGTCATTAACATATATTATCAAGTAAACACATCCAACACTTGAGTGTCGATAAAAGACAGATTGATCTGCTTCACACCGAGTCATACCAAATTGTTGAACAACCTTGCTAAACTTTCCAAACCAGGCCTTAGGAGACTGATTTAGGCCATATAAGAATTTGCGAAGACGACATATCATCCCAAAAAACTCTCCTTGAGCAACAAACCCAGGAGGTTGCTCCATATAGATTTCTTCTTACAAATCACCATTGAGGAAAAGATTTTTAACATATAGTTGATAAAGAGATCATTATTGAAGAGCGACCATGATGATAAATAAACGAACAGAAGTTATCTTTGTCACGGGAGAAAAGATATCTCCATAATCCAACCCAAAAATTTGAGTATAACATTTGGCCACAAGACGAACTTTGAGGCAATCAATAGTACCATCAGGTCCAACTTTGATAGCAAACACCCACATGCAACCAACAACAGATTTCCCAGACGGTAACGAGACCAATTCCCAAGTTCCACTATTATGAAGAGCACTTAGTTCATCTAACATGACCTGACGCCAACCAGGATGGGCTAAAGCTTCACGGACATTTTTTGGAATGATCACAAAGGAAAGAGAGGAAAAACATGTATAAAAAGGTAATGACAGTCGATGATAACTTAAACCAATATAATGGGGAGAGAGATTACGTGTAGAACGGATACCTTTTCGGAGGGTAATGGGAAGGTCAGACTCAGGTGTCACATCCGGAGGAGACAGAGTAGTTGACACTTGAGTAGAGTCACATGGTGGTGGTTGTGATTGGTTTCGGTAACTATAAACCTGAAGAGACAGTGAAGAAAAAGCTGACTGCGGAGCAGAAACTAATGGTGAAAAAGACACAATTAGAGGGTCACAAACAACAAGAACATTAAATGTACTGGGAGTGTTGACAAAATTGGATGGAGACAGAGGTGAAGATTAACTTTTAAAATACAAAGAGAACTCATCAAAGGTGATATTTGCAGACACAAAATAATGGTTAAGAGAAGGAGAAAAATATTTGTATCCTTTTTGTGATCTTGTAAACCCTAAGAAAACACATTTATATGATCTAGGAGAAAGCTTGTCAATACCAGAACTGAAATTATAAACAAAACATGTAGACCCGAAAACTCTTAGAGGTAAGGGATGAAGTGGTTCATGAGAGAATAAAATAGAATGAGGTATTTTATTATCTAAAACTGAAGATGGCATGCGATTAACGAGATAACATTCAGTAAGAAGAGCATCACCCAAAAATGCTGAGGAACCTCTCTATGAATTAAAATAGTGCGAGTTGTTTCAATAAGATGTCTATTTTTACGTTCAGCTACACCATTTTGTTGAGGTGTATAAGCACAAGAAGTTTGATGCAAAATACCATGAGAAGCCATGAATTGTTTAAAAGAATGATAAAGATATTCACGATCATTATCACTGCGCAAAACTCTAATAGAAACACCGAACTGAGTTTGAATTTCATTGAAAAAAGTTTGAAAAATATGAAATAATTCAGAACGATTTTTCATCAAAAATAACCAAGTGCATCTGGAATAATCATCAATGAAAGTAACAAAGTATTGAAAACCTAAAGTAGACTTAACGCAGTTAGGTCCCCAAATGTCAGAGTGAACCACGACAAAAGGGGACGAAGCACCACGTGTAACACTACGAGGAAAGGAAGTACGACTATGCTTGCCTAATTGACACGACTCACATGCCAAACTAGACAAGTTAGATAAGGCAGGGACAAGCTGTTGTAACTTGGCAAGACTTGGATGACCTAACTGAGCATGGAGAAGAGAGGGAGACTCTATAACTGCACCAACATGTGTAAATGGACGAAGATGATAAAGACCATGAGACTCACATCATGTGTCAATCACCTGTTTCGAACTCCGATCCTGTAAACACACAGAATTGTTGGTAAAAGAAACAACACAATCAAGAGAACGAGTTAGACAACTGATGGATAACAGGTTAAAAGGAGACACAGAGACATAAAGAACATTATCAATGGTTAAAGAAGGGAAAAGTTTAACAGTTCCAACACCATGAGATGATACTCTAGAGCCATCAATCAGTGTAACAGAAGGTAAAGGATCATGAGAGGATAAAGAGAAGAACAAAGATTTGTTACCAGTAATATGATCAGTGGCTCCTGAATAAAAAACCCAAGGACCAGAAGAAGATTGGGTCAGACCAGCAAAAGATGTACCTGTGTGTGCGACAAACACAGTAGAACTAGAATACTGTTGATCCTTATACCATTTGAGAAATTTGTTGAACATAGCAGTTGTGTCTGATGAAATAGAAGAAGGAGGATCCTTAGCAGATAAAGGTGGGGAAAGATCAGTCTGAGCAACTGCAGTAGATCGAGGAGGACGACCATGTAATGCATAACACTTGTTAATCTTATGACCTAGCTTGCCACAATGTTCACACTCATGTAATGCATAACAGTGGTCAATCTTGTGACCTAGCTTGCCACAATGTTCACACTTAGGACGCCATTTTCCCTATTTGCGAGGGCGAATTCGGTCATCACGGTGAGATACCAATGTAGAAGAATCATTAACAGAACAGAAACAGGTGTGTCAGGGTTGGGTTTTGTTGGTATACGCAAAAGAGTGGAGCAGGTCGATGTCAAGGTGGGGACAATCGGAGAACCCAAAATCTGATCACGAATATATGAATATTGATCAACAAGTCCGTGTAATGCCCCTAGCATGAAGAACTTTGATCGTTGTGCTATCTCGGTGGCAGGGTCGAGAGAAGGAGGCAATAACTCATTGAACTCATGAAAAAGAGCATGAATTTTGCCCATATAATCAGTCATAGAATCTTGATGTTTAGAGGCAATAACATCTACAAATTTAGAACAGACATCATAGAGACGTTAAGTATCATTGGTGTATAATAACTTGGCATGTTCCCAGATTTTGGCACATGTTTCGTAGGAACGAAAAATTTGTTTTAACGAAGGATCAAGAGTACCTTTGAGAACCACACATAATTGAGCATCAATGGTGTCCCAACGGTCTTCCTCACCAGGAGTGAGAGTAGGTGCTTTCGGGGCAAGATGATCAAGATATTTCTGACTCTTAAGCCATAATATGACATCTGATGACCATGTGGCATAATTAGGGTCAGTTAACTTGTCAATGGATAAGTGCATATTAACATAGTTAGTGTAGATGGAAGGATCAGACACAGTACTGATAGAATTGGAAGTACTAAAAGGAGCGGAAGAAGTCATAAAGGGCGGAGGCGATAGTGACAACAGCGTGAACCAGTGCACCAGGTAAGTTCCCAGGAAAGAGAGGTGCAGTGGTGGATCTTGACCATTGATATTGGGGAGCCAAATAATATATTATTAATAAATAATAAATAAATATAAAAGGAATAAAGAAGATGAAAGGGTGAAAAGATAAAACTCTAGATATATAATTAAATGATCATTAAGTTTGAGGGGAACAAAATCATAAATTATATGAGAGTTACAAAAGTGAGGAGAGACTGAGAGGATAAAATTGTAAATATAGTAAATATATTAAATGTTCATTATGTTTGGGGGGGTCAAAATCATAAATTACATGAGAGTTACAAAATTTTGGGGGGGTCACGTCCCCCCTAAGCTCCCAAGAAGATCTGCCACTAGAGAGGTGGGTCACTAATGGACACGCTTAAATATCAAATTTTTCCTTGTCAGAACCTTCCTAGACATGCACTTTCACACTACCAAATAATATCCAGTAACAAAAATAACTTTTTTCTGATGTGGAAGATCAGTTTAACCGACAACGATAGCGGTGGTAGTGGCGGCTCCAACAGTGGTCAAAGGCGAAAAAACATTTCAAAATAATTTTAAGCTCTAGATACCATGTTGAATATAGAAGAAATAAAGTTTGAGATTAATCTCCCTTGTGTATAAATCACACATAGGATAATCTATTTACAGTAGAGAGATACAACTAAAAGAGTAACTGAAAGTAACAAAATAAACAGAAGATATTGTTTGATATTGTGATTAACAATATCTAACAATATCTTAATAATATCAAATAATATCTAAACAATATCTACCAGTATTAAAGGAATTACACTTTCAAATAATTAAAAATCACGATTAGTATGTCTTTCAAAAGAAAGTTAATTATATGAGAATTTGAAGATAGAAGATAATATAAAATTATTTTAAGTATAAAAAAATGCACTAATTATTTTTAGATTAAAAGTTAAAGCGTTATTTAATTGACCGACACTGTAAATATTTACACTAACAATGCATTGAAAATGAAAAGTTTCATAGGTATGTATTATGAGAGTAATCCAACAAAAGAGTTCCTTAAATAAATTGCAAGATAAATTTTATGAAAATAAAAAAATTTACCATATATACAATTTGCAATTAGAAACAGTGTAAAAATATTTTAGAATTAAATTCATGTTAATGAAAGGACACTAAAACCATTTCGAGATGTTTTTTTCCACTTGAGAAAAGTGACGCTAAATAAGTGGAGTCTAAGGAATCAATTTCGGTGAACTTTATATGGTATTATTATCTATAATTAAAAACTAAATAATAATTTTATTTATTTATAAATTACTTAATTTTTTTGTTTTTATTTGAATTTTCAACACATTTATATAAAATTTGTAAAAAAATAACATTTAAAAATAGTAACCAAATGATATATCCAAATTGATTCTAGAAACCATTTTTATTCTCATGTTTCTGTTATAGACTTAAAAGAAGCACACTTTTTGGTACACAGTGCAGGGACTTTGATCATTGAAGAAAGTTAAATATTTTGTTGGGTAGTACATAGAAAGCACCACATTTTATTAGAATAATGGCCATATACATGTATCTGTTTACAAATAAATATGATTACATAAGAATGGGTAATGTGAATCAAAACATTTTTCAGGGCTTAAATGATGGGGTTGGATCAGTTTCAGGAGGATAAAATATCTGATATATTTTCCTATTGATGATATTCCTGTATGGATCCTCCTCCCTCTTCTTGATCAAGTAATTCAAATTACTTTCAACGTCTGACTTAATCTGCAGGTACATTTGGTTGGCACTTTCTCTGTCTTTTAGCATCTTTTCCATGCCTTTTGTTCTTATGGGTTTTCCAAACAGATAGTAAAAGCGACCTGGTATTTTGGGTGCAAGCACAGGAAAAGACAGATTTTGGTTTGCTACCTCACCACTTTTTTCATCTCTGGATAGAAACAAACACACCAGTGACTAAGTTGTGAATGAAAAATCCTTAGTTTGGATATATAAGCTATCAGAAATATTGAATATAGTTCTCTCTAACACTGTTATTAACTGAATTTTACTAAAAATGGAAAATTTTAGTAAATTTTACTTCTTATTTAACAAATATCCACCTATTTTTGTAATTTTCATTAGATTTTAACAAATAATAAGTGTGTAAGGCCAATGAGAAATGCTAAGAACATTTTCTCGTACCCCTTGGAACACCTTCTTTCTCACCTGTATTGGTTGAAATTTAAAATCATTAAAAATTTGTGGGTTAAGGGTTCATGATTTTGTATTTCTCAACAAATTTTAACTGTAAGGAAGGAACTTATTAGAAATGGTGTTGTTGCTATATCGTATTCGATTGTTTGCTTTAATGAACAAGTCCAACAATAAGCAATAAACATTGTTGAGATGGAGAACAATTACCTGAACTTAACTGAGTCACGATTCATATTTCTTATGTAATCGCTGACTATGGGGATCTTTATTAAGTCGTTGTAATCAAGTAGTATCTGCATAATTCAAGCAAAAGGAGTCCAATCAAAAGGCAAGTACAATTAATCAAAGCTCAAGAATTGCAAGGAAAACAAGCTATTTTTGTCTCATTCCTTTCTCCCACCCCTGATATGTTAATTCAGCTTGATATTTCTCTGATGATACATTTAAAAATAAGCATTCCTATAAGGTTTTGGAAAAGGAAAAGGAAAAAAAATGTTTTGGTCCTTGTACATTTTGATAAACTTACATTTGATCCTTGTGTTTTCAAGTTGATGAATTAGTCTTCCAACTTTTAAAACTAAGTGAGTTTAGTTATTATTTATACACAAACTTAGCATTTGGTGACCATTTTCTACTGTCACAAAATTGAGGGAAAGACTAAATTTACATATATTTTTTTAAGTTTCAGGATCAATTCATTACTTTTAAAGATATAGGAACCAAAAGTAAGTTTGACAAAAGGTACAGGACCAAAAATATATTTTCTCCAAAAGTAAAAAAATATCTTCTGATGAATCTAAACCTCATGTACTATCCACCAAATCCACTTTAACATTGATTGTAATGGCTGCATAATCAAGCATACTATTATATTCTATACTAATTAAGAGATTAAAATCACTAGATTAAGGATCTTCATATCATTTGTGGCTGGCACCTACTATCCATCTAGTAAATGATATTGATCCAAGCAGAATGGACAGGCTAAATTATGCATGTGACTCCTCGAAATTGTGGAACTTATTTAAGAGATTAAAGTAACATATCTCGGTCTTTAATAAGAAAATCAATGAGAAATATGGTGTGCACATATATAACAAATCATGTGTGTATTGAAATATTAAGCATTGATTTTCTCATCAATAACCAAAATTTCTTCATTCATACTGACTTTAGAAGAGCCACATCCCTAAAATATGATGACCAAAAAATGTGAGGGGTGAACCAAATGGGAAAAAAAGAGACTGATAGAGAAAGAAGAAACATACTTCAGCTATATCATCTTCCCCCACAGCTCCAAATGGCACAATTGTGGCACCAAATCGTGCGGCCATTCTCACAAATTCCGGATGATCAGGCCAAATCAACTTGTATTCTTCCCCCTGGCAATTGCGGAGTTCAGTCAGTTTTAAAGTAGAAGCCATCATCACATAATAGTAAATGCTGATCCGAAAGATTGCACATAGAAACAAATGAATCATAGATACTAGTTGGATAAGAAGCGTAGATAAAACAATAAAACTTATGTGCCTTATAATGGAGAGCCTCCCGAGCACCACCAGGATATAGGAGAACATGTGACTTTGTTGAAAGTAATTTGAAAAGATTGCTTGCAGAAACAGGCACCCCACCAAATATCTTCACCCAATCAAACATAGAAAACTCAGATGAAAAACTCTCCACTTTAGGCATGAATAGCTCCGGATGCGCTATGCCACGAAGGGCAATACCTTTCTCACTTAAAAATTCATCAGTAAGTGAGATAAGCTCGAACCCCAACAACATGTGATAACCAACATATAAGACAGGACCTTCATCTGGAACCCCAGAGAGACCCTTTACAATTTTTCCATCCTCCAAGGTAGAGAAAAATACGGATGCCGTAACAGAACGAAATGACCTGTCATCCACATTAGTAGCATTTCAGTTTAATTCTCATTTGTGTGGGAACAGTGCTAATTAAACTGTTAAAAGAAGATTATTGACGTAAGGTTGACATAAATTGCAGGTTTGACATTTACTTATATGGATACAAACACATACACAATTCTGTAGACCAATTTCTCTATTTAGGTACATAGTATTCAACTATTTAGTGTAAAGATAATATAAGCAAACAACTAGAATGGATGCTCGATATCAGATTGAATGTTTAAGACAACATACTAGAGAGTAAAAAATAGGATGTGGAGGCAGAGGAGTGTCTAACAGCATATAAGAAAATATGAGCAAATTCAATGAAAAAAGTCTTTTTAAGTTTAAACATGCTTATCTTATACAGAATAAAAAATTTCTGTGGAAATTATTAGATACAACTGAGAATAAGCATGGAACAATAAACAATGCAGATGAAGAGATCAAGTAAATAACTTCAGTATAAGAAATCAAAAGATGGGGCCCACATTTTATCCATGATTCTAGTTTCAAACCGAGTGCATTTGGTATTTTCAACTAATATTTTTATGTTGTGCGTTGAGAGGATTTCCAATAGACATTTGGAAACTAACCCCTTTTGAGGTAAAAAAAAACACCAAAATGGATATAATCTCTCTTATAGATGCCTTGTTTACAAACACACTGTAAAGAATCGAACCCTAGTCGATATGTTGAAAGAACTGGCTGTATATAAACTAGGCCTTGCTGGTTTTCTTCCAATATTTATGCATGCATGCATGCATGTAGACCTGTATGAATCTCGAATTTAAAATTTAACCATATCAGCTTTTAGTAGAAAACAGAAAACACTGAAATTTCCATTTATTAACTCATAAAATTGATTAGCAGATATCTAAAAACTTACAATTGAAAAATCATAAATTACAAGTAAACTAGCAAGTTTTTCATGCATTATATGGGTATTTTTAAATTTAGATGAAATTTAAAAATATGGGATAAAAATATGAGAATTGCATACAATGGTAAAATTATATGTTACGAACAAAGAAAGTTTAAATGAAGATTTCTTCACCTTCAATAATAAGAATTCTATATTGTTAGAAGGAATAAAGTAAAGGGATAATTTTTTTATAAAACTGAGAAATAAAACATGGAAATAAGTTATTTGAATCCAGAAAAGTAATCTATATGTCAATCAATTCAATATAATGGGTCAAAGTTTAAAATTCAAACTGACTAAATTTAAGTCATAGTATTTGAGAGACAGAAATCTAAAAAGATAAAGATATTTGATGCAGGAAAAGGCATGTGTCTTACAAATAGTGTAGATCTTCTCATTCAAGAATGAGTATTTAAATTTATTATACAAGGGTTGACAAATAACAAAGGCACATTGACTGGCAGGTGGCAGGAGGGTGAGATGCTTGAATCCTCCCTCAAAAAGCAAGCTCAAGCTTCAAATCCTACTAATGTCAACTTTTTTGAAGTTTATATTTGAGAAATGGTATGACAAATAGTTCAACAAGATCCCTGTTCATTAAAGGAAAATGCTAAGAGTATGAATCTCACCTCTCCCCAATACTCATCAATACAACAATGACATTAACAAGCAGATTTCTAACAAGAATAACAAATGAGTATAATATTGCCAAATCAAATTACCCAACCACTTGATCCATAGCATATCTGAATTCTGTCATACTGGGAGGGATGAAATCCCTGACCAAATCATGCCTCCGTGAGTGTCGATACATGCAAGTTCCCTTGATGATTGTCAAAAGGCCAATACCATCTTCCTGCACTTGATGAGTTGCTATCACTGAAGCTATATATAGGCAGTAAGTCTGCAACTAATATAGTGAAACATAATACACCAATATAAAATGTCTAGTGAGTTTAGGATGTTAATCCACCTCATCATGCAAAGGACTGTGGTAGGGTTATGCAGAAAATAATGGCTTAAAATAAAAAATAAAAAAATCCTTTTGTATGCCTATTGGTTCATGAACGTGTACTAAAATTAAAAAATGTTCTTTACAGCATTTGACATTATAAGATTCCCTGTAAGTAATAAACATAGATAATTTAATAAAATACTAAAAGAATAACAGTATAAGATAAACTTAAGCTTTTCAAAAGAAATCTTAGAAAAAAAACAAATTAACAATGCAATTAAAGTGAAAACTATAAAGAGAAAACCATCAATTTGGCCCTCCAAAGTTATATGCATCCTCACATTAGTCCTCTAAAAAATTTATTCACCAGATAAGTCCCTCAGATGTTTTTACTACTTTGTTCTCCAAGATTGTCACCAAATTAACCCCTCAAAGTTTTAGTATAGGGATTCTTTGCGCACCACTTTAAACCTCCAGAAGGATTAAAATGGTGATAAATTCTTTAAAAGATTAATTCAGTGACAAAAAGATTTAGATGACTAATATGATAACCATTTGGTGACCAACATTTTGAAGGACTAACGTAGTAAATTATATAACTTCGAAGGACCAAATTGAAGATTTCTCTATTATAATGGATATAGTTTACATGTAAAATTTAAACATCTTGAACAAACTACAAACATTTAAATCCTCTAAAATGATTCAAAATTCCAATACGCTACAAGAACTACTCTAGGTAGTTTTTCATATGTTCTTATAGAGTAGTGTAATATTCTCATATTACACTAACTTCTAAATGTGATGAACAGGCAAACATAACTAGTGTTATATGACGCAATGCAATAGTCTACTTAACACACACCTCATAAAGGAGTCATCAAGTGAAAGAATTATCTTATTATAAAAGATTGAAGGGACTAATCTCGACCATTCAATCTTATGTAGATGCAAGAACATTATCTTATTATAAAAGGTTGAAGAAGCCAATCTCAGCCAATCAATCATATGCAGATTATCAAATTTAGAAGTTACATGTTTGCTAGAAAATATCCTCGACTTTACGGATGATAGTCGCAAGTAGTCTCACTTAACACACCCCTTTTATAGGAGATATCAAGTGAGAGCATTATCGCACTATTAAAGGTGAATCTAGATCATTAATCTCAAATGGATGGTCAAAATTACAAGTTACATGCATATTTGCTGAAGAATATCCTACACCTATTTTATTTATCACAGTTGCAAGTATATATATTCAGGTCACGTACCAGGAGAAGGGTGTGTCCACTGTCTTTGAAGACACGAAATTTGCAGTTTGGCAATAATTGCGCGAGTCTTTGAGCTTCATGTATGCTAGGAAGCAAGTTATCCTTACCACTAGAATGGAAACATTGTCAACATCCAATGGAAAATATCAATTAGAAAGTTACATATCTTAATTATATATGAACACAAGAGTCTCATAATTGGAGTGAGAAAAAGCTAACATCATACACAATATTATTGACAGTTAAAATGACTGAGCCTAAGCAGAAATCAGTAAATTTAAGTTAAAATAAAAGATCTAATACATTGTTGACCTATAAGAATGTGAGAACTATAAATCTGAACCATCTTAACATACATGGATGGTCAAGATTAAAAGTTATTTAGCAGTCACATGATAATATATATACATTATTGATCTACTACTAGGTTATATAATTTTATAGGTTATTGTGGCAGAATTCTAGTGTTATATTACAATAGCCTCATAACCCCTTCCTATTCAAAGAACTTTGTCAATTCAAAGTATGATGAAGAACAAAACTGTACATGCAGTATTATCATGTGAGGTATCAGTTCCAGAGAGAGTAAAAACCTAGCAAGCACAAGTACTTCAGCTTTAACAGCATGAAGACGCGAATTAGCATATGCAGCAGCTGATTTGAGAAGTTTCAGCTTCCAAAGAAGAGTATCCCTTGGAATAATATTAGCCAGTTCCTGACAATACAGAATACAGTTAAGTACAGATGACAGCTCAACATAATCCATATGATATGAACTTTGAGAACTTGTCCAGAAAATAGAACAAGGAAAAAGGATAGAGGAAAAAGATAAATACTATTACAATCTAGAAAATAAGAGGGATAATTAAACAATCATAAGGGTTACCAACAAGTTGAAAGAAAAAGCTTCATAATTATGTACATGTTAGTGTGTTACAAAAATTTAGGAGCTAAATCCATCCCAAAAGCTTGTACTTAAGTTAGATACAATATAGCCCTAAAAATTAAGAAATACACAGAGAGAACAAGAATGAATATTAAAAGGTTCTTACAGGAAGACATGGCAGCAATGCAGTAAGGTTGTATGATAATTGTTCAATTTTTTTGACAGGAGGAAGCCTATTTTCGATATTCACTGATGCCATCTTAACCGGATCGCCTGAGGTCATTAAATATAACAGTGCATATGAATTAATAAGAGATAATACAAAGAACAAGTTTTATGATACTGACATATAACATCTTGAGCCATTGAACCATAGAGATAAGGCCTTTTTGTTTCCTATTTGGTTGCTATCATCCTAGCAATGTGCTACACTAGTGTGTGTGTGTGTGTATCATCACATGTACTCTGATATCTTTACTTGGTGAATACAATTCAATGCCTCATATTTTATAAAATTCCTACGGAATACATGTAATTATTTCTTAGGTGTAAACACAGGATATATAATAAGTAAAAATTGGATTATTATCAATAGTATTTGCAGATGAATTATATCTCCATGAATATGCAAATGTAACAGCTAGAATTTTGAGAAAAGGATTATTTACCCATAATAAAACTAAGAAGAAAGGGAACAGAAACATGCAGCTCTTCAGGCATAGCCTCTAAGATAGGAAACAAAGGTTGCAACTGAGATTGGCCAAAGGAAGTAGCTGTGATTGAAAGGTATATAGTCAAATTTCAGTTGAAAATTGACAAAACATCACCACTAAATACATAACAAATTTGACAAAAAGGAAAACACCATTGATAGAATTACCTGGATTGGATAATATCAGTACCAGGTCAACTGTTGGATTATGAGCAGCAACAGCAAGTGCCAGACTTCCACCAAAAGAATCACCTACCAGATAGATTGGTTTATTTGGAGACAAAGCATGTTCAAGCTTAACAGCTTCTCCAACAAGTTTCACCAGCTCTTCAAATTTTTTTATTAAAAAAAGGAAAACTCTCAGTTTAAGTATGGATAATGGCATCGCTAGCAAGTTTGAATTTATTCATTTATAAAATTTTACCATGTTTAGGTTTGCATAAGTTTTAGGGAAAGACATTTTAATTCAGAACTTTGTTAAGAAGGTTGTAATTATAAATTAATTCAAAAAAAAAATAAACCAATTTATACACAAACCAGTGGTCTGCCAGCATATTATCAAACAATGGTTATAAAAAGAAAAGCCAGCCAGATATGGAAGAATTAGTCAAATATTAGAATTGAAGCCTATCTATCTTCCAATTATCTATACACTAATATAACAAGAAAATTGAAATCCAAATTCATAAATAATTTTCTACATAAACTTGTTGGTTCCTGACATACAAAAATGTATCGTAAATGAAAATGAGATAAATCAGATCCCAAAAGATGATTTGAAGTTTGTGTCTTAGTCAAAGCATGATATGCTCAGCATTATATAAAATGCACAATGCGAATGGTTGATTAGTTTTCCTCATATGTTTTTAAGATTACTAGCAGATAAGCAAGAATCCTAATTGATTAGTTAGCCATTGAGTAATCAATTTTGGTTTTAGTTTAACGATGTTAATAATCAATCCAAGGGTGAGTACAAAGTTACCAAGAATTTCGCATGTTCTAGAGCACAGTAAGGGTTTTTGGAAGGGAAATTGGAGGGAGGAGGAAATCTCTCCAATCTAGCACTGGATTCTGATTATCAAATTGCTCAAAGGAATAGTCAGTCAGTCACCCAATTCAGAGAGTTCGCATAATTTTTCTCGTAAGATCTATTTTATGCATCTACTTTGTAGTTTAAGATTTGAAACATCAACGTGCTTAATTGAATTTTATGCTTCAAATCTATGACTATCCCACTTATAAATGTTCATAATTGGGTCGTGAGCTGCATCATATTTGAACTGTGCCAATATAGAAGTTCCACATGATTAAACAGATTAAAATTGAGATGTTCCACATGATTCAATAAAATGAACAACTCTTCAACATTGACAGGCAAAAAATTTTCTGTCACAAACAAAACTCCTAGACACAAGGAACAGTTATAAGTTACTATCATTTGAATGCATCAACAGCAACAAAGAACTTTCAAAAGTTGACAAAAGCATACGTTAAAAAGCAAAGACCTTCAAATGGTGTTCTATCATGAACTGGGATATGCAAGCATCGAACTTCAAAAACCCTACATTGTAGAAAGAAAAGATCAAAATAGAAAGCAAAATAAAATTGCACGAACCAACACATAATTGTTTTGAACAATATAACAAGCATATCGAATTAAGAAGCTTAATATTTCCATTAATCTTCAACTAGAACTCTATGCCAAAAAATATAGACAATTGTAAAACTGAGTAATACCTCCAACATACAATTTTAAAATGCGGAAACTAATCCAGCATACTTGTGTATTTTAAATGAATTTTTAACTAACTACTAAAATACAAAAACAACATACTTCCCAAGAGCTTGAAGGTGCAAAGTGAGACCCATTCCCGTGCCATCCATCCCTGCACCAGTTAAACTAGAGAAATATCAACACTGTGCATGTTCAATTTCAACATTCAATATTACAACATTAAGAGTTAATACACAATTTCAATTTTGGGACATGAAAGTAGCAACTAGTACCACTCTGTCTCCAAGAAGTTGTCATCTACAAAAATCAGTCTTTGCGGATGAAACTGTTTCCAGGTTAAACACGCATTCACACTTACATAGACCTACACTCTGATTTCTGAGGGACCAAACTTTCAATCCAATTATATTACTAATCCTAGTTTCTAACTCTAAAAACAATCAACCACAACTGTAAAGTTGAATAGAACCAACATCAAAAGAAGCCCATTCAATCCAGTCCTTACAAAGCATGAACAAAACAGAAAAAGAAAACAGATTTCTTTTTCTCCCAACACATTCCTAGCAAAGCATTCTATCCTTTTTTTTTCTTAAATTGAAAAATCACGAGTAAGGTTCATTAAATAAAGAATATGCCAGGCACAATTTTATTTTGTTGTGATCTCTGTGACAAAATGAATGTGTTATAGAAGGTATGTTACTAAAGTGTGAGGAATGAACATGTCACAGAATGTTTCTAAGGAAAACAATTTCATGACTAGAAGCCTTATACTCACATATCACGCACAGAAGTGTAACTTATAACTCAACTGTGCAACGCAATGAATACATGCAGAAAGTGTAACTTTGTACCCGGCAAAAACAAAAGAGTAGGAGAATTCTTCAAAGGGGCCCCACATTCAACTGGGCAAAACCACCGAGGTGGGCCTCCATCTGATCTGCAAATCTCCTTAGCTGCAACAAAGTAATCCTCTACATTCCTTCTCCCATATCCATCATCCCAAAGCGCTGCCAAACCTTCTTCTGCTTCACCCTTCTTCTTCTCTTCAACTTCCAACAACAGCACCTTCTTTTCCTCCTTAACCAATGAACCATTCTGATTCTTCTGCGTCCCCACCACCACCGTCGAAGATCCCTTCGACGACAACACCGTGGAGCCTTCTCTACCCTCCGAACTCTGAGCCCGAACTCCAAACCGGTGCCTCGTAAAGCACCTTACACCACCAAAGGGTGAGACTAGAAAACCCCCGACCGAGGCCATCACAATTCACAGAGATTGAACCGAACTCACTCAACTCAACTAATCTTCACTCTTTCATTGCTATCGTTATCATCACAGTTTCCAATGCACAGAAGCACCAGGAAAAAAAACGTGGGCTACTATTTTACACTTGCACGGTGTCCTTGTTTTGCATGTTCCTGAGAGTTTAAAGCACAAATAATACGTTTGTTGTGTATGGTTCAAGTGTGCGCGGGTCACATGTTTGGTGATTGTTCAGAGGAGAAATGCTGAAAAATGGAGAAACGAGTGATAGAAGCGAAATTGCAGCGACACACACGAAAGGAAAGAAGCGCGTAGCCACAATTGCGCCACAGCACGAAAATTGAAGCGTTATGCGGTTGAAATGCAATGTTGTAAGAAACTGTGCCAGACATAACATAAAGATAACAATGATTCTTGTTCCAACTGATGGTAACGAGCATTAGTACTTATGGACCAATAAATAAATAAATAAATAAATAGTATGAAAAAATAAATAAGGTGACGGACTTTTTTCTGTAAAGATATTACTATTTATTAGTTAATAAATATTCATTATCTTCAATAAATTAAATAAGAGATTTATAAGTATGTTCAAAGCTCAATAGTGGTTAAGTTTGAACAAAAATTTCAGACTAGTAATTATTTTAAAACGTGACGATTGTTGCAATACCTTTTTTATCTTTCGAGAAGTGAAAAAATTATGAATATCCACCCTAAACTCTTTTCTGGTATTTTTTTTTTCCTTTAAAAAACTTTTACAGTTGTGGAACCTTGCACTTAAGTTAAGGTTTTTGTTTGTTGACCCGCAACGTAAGAACCGTTTCAGAAGGTTGAGCTGAGTCAAATGGAAACGGAAAGTATCTCGTTGAATCGAACTAGACACTGAAAGCAGTATTATTATAGTATACGTCCAAAACACTTTTATGTTGCGTAAACTTACACGTTTTAGTTTAATAGACGTGGAAAAGTTGGATTTTTATATGTACGTCATATTTTAAAGCAAAAAAAAATTGATTTTGTTTCTTTTTTAATCATAATATAACAAATTATATTTAGTGAGACTTGTCGTTCTAATCACTTTTTTTTCCACAAAATTACTTAAGATTTTGCTTAAGAGGAGCAAATCAAGTATTTCATCACCAACAACTCGATAGTAATTTTGGACTTATTTATATAATTTTTTCAATAAAAAAAATTTCAGAGATAAAACAAAAAAAAGGTTTCTCTATAAATTAATATTATTTTATATAAAAAAATTTCTCAATTAACATTGAAGTTATTTGATATTAACTTCAATTATTTAGGTTGACACTATTTATTTATTTCTTTATCTATGCGGACTAAAAAAATCTCTTAGCATACATTGATTAAAATAATTATAATCAAGATTAAAGTTTTTCTCATATAATATTAAATTCTAACTAACTTTAGAAGAAAAAAAAATAGAACTAGTAATATCATTAAAAATGTTTGTAAAACTGACTCATAAATAGCCATAATTGAATCTTCATGAAATAAATCTATTGATTAAGAAATAATATTGACCTACGTCAATTAAATTATATATATATATATATATATATATATATATATATATATATATATATATATATATATTAATATAACCCTTGTCAAAATCAATTGAAAAACTCTCATCTACTTCCAAAAATGGTTTCATTATCATCAATTAAAAGTTGTAACTACATTGACTAACAAATAAATCTATCAATACTGGCTAAGAAATAATTTTGACTAACATTGAAAGAAAAAAAAAAAGCTTGATTCAGGGTTAAAAAAAATAATAAACTCAAATAAAACAATGTTTGATATAATAGAAAAACATTAATTATGTTGTTAAAAAGAACCCTTATTAATATGAATTAAAAAATAATAATAATAATCTATATAAAAACAATAAGTTTTAGATTATTAGCTGAAAAATAATTATGTTTAACTTCATTGCAAACATCAATAAAAAAACACAATGATGAACCAAAAGTGTTATGATCTCAACCATGATGAAAGTATTTTGTAATGTTTCTACCAACACATGAAAGAAAAGAAAATGCAAAGAAAAAATACATAAATGTTTCTTGAATTTCAATTTCTTTTAAAATTCCTTACTTAAATAACATTTTATTACAAAATCATTTAAGATTCTATATAAAATTAAATTATTTTTTAAATATTAAAGACATTACAATTTAATTATCAACTGTCTTAACCAAATCTAAAAGTTTAATTAATGAAAGAAAAATAATTGTTTAATTTCAGATTCAAATGACCTTACTTAAAAATTTGATTTTAATACGTAGTGTATTTAGTTAAATCCCTAAAATTCATAATATCTTAATAAATGCTACCTTGTTTAGTTAGGAATTATAACAAAAGTGTACATATTTGCATATTATCTTTTTCTTTCCCATTATAACTAAATTAAAGGACAAAAACATATCTTTAAATATGCAAAAAGAAAAAAAAACTATAACAAAAGAATTACATATGAATAATTTAAAATATGAAAATAAATAAAACATATTTTAATTATGAAAATACATTAACCATATATTTAAGATATGAAAATGCATTAAACAAACTTATACACCTCACCAAACAAAAACAGTCCTTTAACAAAACAGGATTGCATATATCACAAGTTCACAACATTATGAATTTTAAGAAATTTTCTGTGTAAGTAAAAAAAAGACATGGTACCGTTGTAATATTGCCTATACACGACAATGCTCGCTATAATCTGCACTGAAATGAATTGTATTACAGCAAGCTCTACTAGACAACAATAAACATTGCGTGCTGGCACACATTATGTACATAACAGTTTTCAAATCTCACATGTACCGGCTCAACAAAATAAATAAGAAGCATAACAACGTATGATTATTAGTTACAACATTTTGATAATAATTTCTAAATATAAATCACCAAACAAATCATGCCATAGCTACAATTAGTATTGTCACAGTTTTAACTAATGTTAATGTCTATTTAACATTACCATATTTCCAGAGTTGCATATTGGATACACTCAAATATACATACACTAAGGCAAGACAAAATAACACAACTCAAATATAGTGTTACCTGAGAACTAGCACCGGATATCAAATGACTAATTTGAACAAATGGAAATATTATTAGAATTAACAAAATTTTATGATTTAAATATGCACCTGGACAACATATTTTATATGGCCAGATATTTAACGCACAATTCAAATTTACAATGTTTTCGTAGTCATCTCTATATCAACTACCTGATTCCTGAAAAATCACCCACTATGGTAGTATGATTCCCACTAATTCTCAACAGAGTCAATTAAAAGCCTTCAAGCCAGATGCAGAAGACACCGCCACGTCCAGCAGAAGTATACACGCGAGCTAGATAATGTTCAAAATTTACAGTAACAGCTCTCCAATAAAGAATAAACTATCCAAGCAGGTCTGGAGAATGTCACTAAATTTGGTGATAATGACCACTAAAAATTTACAAATTCCTATTATGCTACCGATCAATGCAGGCAACCCAAGAAGAATTCGGTGCTCAAAAGCATTTTACATAATCACAAGCAAACCTGCAAGTATCAAACATAAATCATAGTGAAGTTTGCGATCTATAATGAAATATAGAAAAATACTAGCATCTGAACATCCTTTTTACTATTGGTTGAAAAATCACAAATGTAGAAGGTTTCACTTATTTAACGAGTCTCTTCTAAATTTGCAGTTTTCAGTAAATTTTATACCAATGTGTTACTAGTACTCCTCGTCAAATATATAATTTTCACACAATGAATGAAGCATGTCAACAACGGGGTAAGTTCAATATGGAACAACAAACTTTATCCCACCAGGTGATGCTTGTATTGAAAACAACAAAATTCAATATAAAGTGATAAAAAAATAATATTTTTCCTTCTAATTATTTTTCTTTTAAGTGATAAAATGACATAAAGGGTAAGAAAGCAGAAGAAATGGTTATGCAATGCATAAAAATCAATAATGACCATTCAGACAATAGGTACAGCTCACTTTAGTCCAATATGAAAGAAACAAAAATACTAATAAAGATTAGACTTTGTCACCTAATATCACTTTATGGATCCAAATATAACTATTTCTCCTTTCCATTTGGTACATCTACAAAATAAGATAAATACTAGAACAAAAATCCATAAAGGCATTAAATATGTAGTTCAGAAAAGACAAGCAAAGCTCAATTACCCACCTCATATGCATATGCAATTTGTAGTCACCTGCTTTGAACTAGTCTGTAATTTAGAACCAAGTCATCTGATTTCTTCCATATATAAGTTCGCACTGTGGCTAAGCTCATTTCAGGAGATAGAACCTGAAAACAAACCGAAAAGCTGACTATTACTTAAATGAAAAATAGTATCCAGCAAAGCAAAGTTAGTGTGAATCAAGTAAAAACACATTCAATCTTTGGGTCAAACAATATTAAAATAAATACTATAGTCATCTACAAACCAAAAAAAGGCCTAATAAGTTCAACAACTTGATTAAAAATATGAACTTGAAAACAAAGTTGGTAACACAAAAGAACAGTTAAGACTTCAATTTAATAGTCAAAAAGGCTAAATTAAGAGTGTCTAATATCTGAATGAGTTTTATAATGAAGAGCCTACCACTCGATTAAGAATTTAGTAAGGCAGTCTTCTCAATTTCATTATCAGTTCATCTCACGATATCCATTGATAATAAAATCTAACAAGATGAATAATGTCACTGCTAAAAGAAACTCCAGGTTAAAAATTGCACTGATTTTAGGGACAAGCAAACCAAAAATATTTAAACAATAATCAAAGTACTGCCCCTAATATCCGTCAACTCATCCTGCATTAAATACTCCAGAAGTCGGTCAAATAGCAACTTTGCAAATGCAAATGACAAACAAATACCACAGTACATAATTCTAACAATGCTTGAATATTTTTAGTCCCTCAAAGTTGGGTCACTTATTTTGTCCTTTAAATTAAAAATTGTTTTTCTTAGTCCTTGAATTTCAGAAAATATTCTCTTTAATCCATCAGCACTAATGGCATTACACTTGTTGATGACGTGGACAATGACACCTGAAACTAAAATAACAATATGGAACTTAACATTTTTATTTTATGAATCCATCAAATTTAAAATTGATTTTTTTTTAGTCCCTCAAATTGAAAAAAAAAATTGATTTTTTAATTCCAGAAATTAAAAATATTTTCAGTCTTCCAAATCTAAAATGACTTTAGTCCCCTAAAATGAAAACGTTATTTTTAAGTCCTCTAATTTGAAAATAACTCATTAGTTCATAAAGCTCTTAAAAAATTTACATACTGAATTAAGAAATGAAAATGAATAATTGACAAACTCATTAATAATTCTGGATTCATTAGAGATGAAAAAAAGATAATTTTAAAAATAATTACAGAAAATAAGTGGCGGGATTGATCTATCAACTTTGGAAGCCTAAGGGTCACAATTGACATTGATTCCTCATTTTGAATTACCATCACTAAACCAAGCTTAGCTAACCGTGAAACTTTTGTTTCGGTTGACTTCCCGGCAAAAATTTAAGGGATGAAAATATTTTAAAATATTGACCCATAACATCTATGTGAACCTTTTTGTATTGCATGAATAATTTTAAACTACCAAATCTTGTGAAGCAAAAGGAAACATTGCATTCACACATTCTAGTCACAACCAGTATACTTTAATCTCAAAACTAAAGGGCATAATGACTTATTTTGACCCACTATTTATTGACATTTTACAATTTGGCCCCGCTATTATTTTCCTTATCAATTACGTTTATTCCCTCTTTCTTTTAAAGTCAGGAAATGTTTTTCCCCACCATAAATTGTATGATAAAAGTGTGTTGGAAGTCCCACATCGCCTACCTCGTGTCATTTGGTATGGTTTAAATATATGTTAGGCTACTCCTAATAACCAATTATGTTAGAACCTTAATATGGTATCAGAATCAAAACCCAACGTCTTTTTTCGATTATTATCTTGGGCCAAGAATTGTCTTTTTGTTGTGGGTCAAAAATACACTTTGTCTGTTCCAGCAGGCCTCGTTGAAGGGGGCTTATTAGAAGTCTCACATCGTTTGTCTCATGTCATTTGGTATGGTTTAAATACATGGTAGACTACTCCTAATATTGCCAATTGATTTTATATTGAAACCTTAACAAAGTGTATAAGGTGACACTAATGTGACTTTGCTTGCCGACATGAGACTAATGCCTATGTGACATCTATGTGCCTATTATTGATAATGTGCCATACATATTGGTATAGATGTGACATATTTCAATGTCATGTTAGTGTCACTTTGCAGTCTTCCATTAGAAAACTTAAGAACATTAATGGAGGGGAATACATTAGCTCACTTAAAAAAAAATGGGATCAAATTAACATTGAAAATAATAATGTAACGAAATTGAAAAAAAGTCAACAAAGAACAAGAAGAAATAAGTCATTAAGCCAAATAAAAATTTAAGTTAAAACTCCATTTATGACAATGTGACAAAGAACAAGGTAGAAGATTAGAAGAGACTACATTGTTGTGGTTGTAGTAGCAATAGCAGAAATCATCCAAACCACTCTTATAAAGAGGGGAAAAGAATGAAAAAGAGAAAAATAAGAAAGATATTTCAACCGGTTAAAATCTTTTTCAAATTAAACACCTAGTTATGTACAAATTTTCAACGTGGTGAACTTTGAAATTCAAAACGAATATTTTCCAAACTAGAAAACTCAGAAAACCACTTTTAAATTTGGAGGACTAAAAATTATTTCTAATTTGAGAGACTTAAATTATCAATTTTTACATTTGAGGAATTAAAAATCACTTTTAAATTTGGAGACTAAAATAAAATTTGATCCAAATTTTAGGAACCAGAAATAACTTAGCCAAAAAAAATTTAAAAGAGAATTTCCATGTCATTTATTGACAATCATGTTTTATGTGGATGTTGTTAGCCACATTAGCAACAAGTCAAACGCTCTTAGCAGTGAGGGACAAAAAAAAGACATTTTGTTTATTTCAGGGACTAGAAAAAGCAATTTTAATTTGGAGAACTAAAAGAAAAAATACTCAAATTTGAGACTAAACATATTTAAAGCCTTCTAACAATGTGATTTCTTCAATGACCACAAACACCAAGATGGAAACTAAAATGGCAATCAGGTTAGCAAATAGATTCTACAAGGCATAAAAGGAATTGCAAAGTAAGCAAACTACAGAAAAATAAAGTATGAAGTCATGAACTGCTCAATCTTGGTATCTAGAAAACCATGCTATACTCATGCACTGTCATAAGACTGCATCTAAGACTAGTAAACAACATATTACTTGCCTGGTTGTTGCACAATATTTCAATAGAAGGTCTAAGCTTTTGCCATGGCTTAAATCCAGATCGAAAGGATCCATCTCCAACTGTTTGATGCTGTGACTGTGAACCACTAAACCCAGGGCCGAAACTACCATCACCACTTAGGCTATCCAAAGGTTTGTCAAGCACCATCTTCTCAACTACATAATTAACAACCTAAACCAACCAAAAACGTTAAATTCATCATAAAACATGTACCATCTACCTGTAGGATATGTTTACAGAATCCACACACATTTGCACACAAAAACTAAACTAAATTCAAAGCAAGTAATACTTTTGGAAAGCATGATCAAAGTCAACTTACCAATGCATGCAAAGATCAATAAGGCAATTATTAATTCCAATTGTCAATTAATATAAGAACTTACTTTGTGAATTCTTAATATACGTGGGGCACTTAGCTTCCCTTGTGTGACAATCTGAACTGAAGAGCCTTCACATGGTTGCAAATAGAAACTGCATCTGCAGTGGTAAAAGAATAAATATTAAAGAGAGCATCACATAACTAGTCTGAGATTGCCATAATGCTCATACAATCAAATTCTTCGACAATATTCCATTTAACTATGACTTCTTAACCATATACCAATTAATGTCATTTACAAAAGCCATGCTAAGTACCACCATATTTTTGGATCTGATAAATAGATCTAATCATCAGAGTTAGGCAATTATGCTAAAGGAACAAAATATACAAATTGTCACAAGCAAAGTTTATAGCTCTGAACTAAAATAACATATTTTAATGCAAATATTAATAAAGAGGGAAAAAATAAAAAGGGGGGGGCAAAATTACTTGGTGTTTTCTCTGGGAGGTAACCGATTATTCAAAACGCAGTCAAGGCACCACCAGGGGAAGTCTTTCTCATCCTTGGTTCCATCTAAATCAGTAATTTTTTTCCTCCACTGACCTCCATGAGTGCCCTCAGTAATAATGGAAGGAGGGGAAGTAACTGAGAATTCAAACGGAGGATAAACCATACTGTCATTCTCAGAACTACCATCAACCTCAATTCTTGAATGGGCAAGACTTCTAGAAGCAGTATCCTTTCCAGGTAATAACTCCCCATTAGCTGGAGCTGCAGATCCTGTTCTTTGCTTTCGTTTCCTCAACCAATGAGCCAGTAGACCTTTAAGGGTTTCTCGAGCCAAATTAACCTGTAGAATAACAGGCAATGATTTAGATTGTTCATACATGACAGCAAAGTGATGAAACGTTTTCATTATGTCATTACATGTGCATGAATCACATGTTTCTTTAAACTATAAAACTTCATAATAGACTAGGGCAATATAGTTCAACACACCCAAAATACTTGAATGCTTCCATCATGGCCACTATACTATGAATCACGACAGGAATCATTTCAGATTGAGCAAAAATATGAACTAAGATGTACGATGATTATGTGCCACTGACCGGAATGGATTCCATGAAGATGAAGTGGTTGACAATTATAAAAATTCAAATCAATTATAGCCAACAGCATCGACTAAATAAAGAGTTAACTTTAATTGTTACGGTGTACCAAAAACTAGGAGCAAAAAATTAATATAATTTAAAATTTAAGAAAAGGGCAAGTACACTGTTCAAGACAATGATGTCATTACCTTATCATCTTCAGGCTTGCCTATAATGTTAAGATCCGCTGAATACATTTCTGCAGAAAAACACTGGGGTGTGTCCAAATGAACCGACAAGCTTCCAAGCCTGGTATCCACTGTGAACCATGCGGGAATGCTAACCTAAAGCAGCATTTGGAAAAATTAAAAGCAGGCTTGAACAAATAAATCATTGGAAACCGTGTTATCTTGCCAAGAAAAAGAAAATATAATTATTAAAAGTGAAACCCATGATGTGAATTAGTAATCATACCATCTCAAATAACTCTTCCTTTTTCTCCTCAAATGAAACCTAGATAGTTCACAAGTAAATCATGAGCTATTATGAACCCACAAATGAGTCCTATCAGCTATAGTTGAAACTTTGTAAATATCATTCATTTCATGCCAGATAATCTTCTTCAGGCAAACAAGAATGGGATACAAGTTTCAAAACGAAAATGCAACCAGTTGTCACCTTTCCGTAATCTTCAATCACAATGCCTTTGGTAATCTCCCAAAGCTTCACTGACCCAGATGCATCCTATACCAAAATTATTCATCAGTTAAGTAAATAACAAAGAAAGGTCATGCCAATAAGCTTGACATAATAAAATTACCAGAAAACATCATGGTTACCTTTGTCAGCACATGCCTCTTATTATTCAAAATTTCATGTTGTACTATTGCAGGTGTACCTAAGATAGTTAAGGCAGGTTCTTTGTACACAGGAACCTATTAGATCAGTAATTTTGACAATTAAAGGTCAATTATTAGTTGTGAGAAAAAGAGAAACCAAAAGACAATTATTTTCAACAAAAGTAGCTTAAAAGACAAACTCTCATATTCACGAACAGAAATTACTAATATTGGATATGTAAACTAACATGCTTGTTCTATGCATTTAGATATGCAGCTGATATTATGAGAACCAAGTGTGACAAACTTGAAGATAAACAAATAGAAAATTAATATAGCAATTTTTATTTCAGAAATAAATGTAACATACAGGGGTGGATCCTTCCGGTGACACTCTTGCTCTTGAAAAAGACAAGTTTCCCGCTAAAAAAGAATTGCCTCGCTGGAAAATTTTTTCAGGGTTGCATCCTTCAGCGGGCCATCTATGAACTGAAGAGTCTGTTGATGCAACCCATATGCTATCATCATGCAAAGCCAATTGAAGAATAGGGTGCTCGCCTGTGCAAAGCAAACTACTCTCTCTAGTTTGCAAATCTGTCAAATATAACTTACGATATAAAAGAATAGGGCATTAGAATATGATGTTCATGAGTTAAACAGGAAAAGATGTCATGTAAATTCAAGATGTAGCAATAAAAAATTAGTTTGATGTTAATTTTAGTTGTAGGTTGCACTCACTGAAAAGTCTCTCCCCCCACTATAAACATGACTAAACGTTGGGGTGCTGGCAAGTGCCCAAACAGAATCTGTATGAACTGCATAAGAATGCACACATCTCTGCTGACCTATATCCCAAAGCCTGTGAGGAAAGATGGACAAATTATTAGTCAACTGCAAAACCAAAGGAATTGAAATGCTTATAAACTACTTCATATGCGACATTACCTTATCATAGAGTCTGAAGATCCGGATAAACAATATCTGTAATAATGAACATTAAAACATTACTGCTGACTTGTTGAAAAGACATATTAACAAATTTATCCAATGAAAAAGATACATTGCTGCATACAAAGAAACCCAACAACATTTCATTCAAGTGCAACGTTATCTACAAGTTGTGGGAAAACATAGAAATGTTAAATGAGAAAGATCAATCCAAAGAGAGAGATAGAATTTTATGATAATAAAGAAATTATAAATAACAGAGAGGAAAAGCAAGTTACCAACTTTAAAATATAATTGTAAACTGAAAATTGTAACTAAAATATCCACTCCACAGACCTGCCACTAGAATCCACAAGCAGAGCCCTGATGTTATCTGTATGTCCTCTTAGCTTTAGAGTCTTTGATCCTGTTCTTGCGTCCCAGACACGCACAACCTAGAGAACCCCAAAAAAATGGAAGAAGAAATAAAACATGGTCAGAGATAACATCCCACAAAATTCAAGCTAATGTAGCACTCTATAATATATATATATATATATATATATATATATATATATATATATATATATATATATATATATATATATGCGCAAAAAAAACACCTCTTATGTTTCAAAGGTAAAGAAGCATTAACAAGTCAGAGCATATACCATACTGTACCTTTTCTGTGCCACCAGATACAAGAATTGTTCCACTTTCATTTGTAGCCAATGCATAAACAGAATCTTTATGGCCTTTGGCAGCAATTGGAATGTATCCCTGAGTTTGAGTTGTGGTCGTGGACATATTGTTGCTTGAGCTAATAGTACGCAAGCTTGTCAATGGTAGTAGGTTGCCAGAACCATTGATACCGTTTGAAGATTCATCAACTGTAGCATCATTGCACTTAGAGACTGGATTGATAGCAGCCTCTATATCCCATATGAAAACCTCCCCACCAAGGCCACCAGAGGCAACAATATTGCTCTAAAATGCATGACACTATTAAACAATCAAAGAATGGATTTGACATTGATAATTCAACCAAAGTATCTATCTAGTTCAATGCAGAACATATACCAAAAGTGAATGAACTTTTAGTTAATGCACTTAATAAGAAGCATAAAATATTTGAAGTACATTACATTTTTTCCTGCTGCTGCGAGGCAAGTAACATAGTCAGTGTGTTGTCGAAGTGTCCTAGTACAAGTTCCAAGGGAAAAGGCATTCCATGTCTAACATAAAAATGAAGGTGCAAATAATTATGAAAGCACGGAAATTATTAAAGAGTAAGGATTGATTGGAACAACAAAAAAAGCTAGCAATCAACAAACCTTAAGGGTAGTATCTGAAGAACAAGAAACAAGTGTACTGTCAGCAACAAGAACAACATCATTAACCTGCAATAATAAAATAGCATTTATATATTATATATTCAATTATACTTAAGCTGTTATGCATGTGCTAAACATTGTGCAGGTATCACGTTTTTGTGGGTACAACTTAAATGCTAATGAAACAGGGTTCTGGACTTTGGGGAAAAAAGTAAAAATTGAAGAATGATCATAAGTTCAAGAATATTGACCTATTGAGAAAAAAGAATTGCATAAATTTCTAGTGATGAAAAATAACTAGACAAAAAGAGGATATTTAAGAGGAAAAGATGTCCAGGAGACAGTTCAGGATATTATGACTTTTACAATGTAAGAGAAGGAAACAAGACAAATAGACAACCAAAAAACAAAGTTCAAGACTGCAGAGATAACTTTATCTCACAATATAATACTCAAATTCAGTTGCAAACATGCACTCGCAGTTTTGGGATATTTTGAACAAGAGAATCCAATGGATTTGTATAGCCTTTTTCTTATCAACCATACCTTCTCAATTAGAATTATTACACAACAAAACAAATCATTACAGACTTCAGAAAGGATATCAGATGATGTACTCCACAAAACAAAATAAAATAAATAAAAGTCAATATCAAATTCAGACCTATTTTTGCAGATGAAATTCTAAGAAAACACAACACTCATCTTAGTCAAAACATCATATACAGCCCACACATAATCATAACCAAGATGGCAAGACCCCAATAATGAAGTATGTTCTGCACGTAGATTGATAAATAGATTTCCAACATTGCATCATATACTTTCTTACACATTGCAACCATATACTTTCTTACACCTTTCTACCGTTAAAAGTAAAGTATCAAATGGAAAGGAAGAAAAATAGAAACAAAAAATTCACATAATAATTACCCAGTCAACATGAGATTCAAAAGTAGCCGAGCATATGCCTGCATCTACACCTAGTAACCATCGCTTTAACCTGCCATCACGGCTCCCAGTGAAGAGATAATCAGACCCGTCAGATGATGCAGACGTAAGCAGAGATAAACAATTTATGCCTGCACAATGCTGCAGTAACGAGCCAAGTTACAGTTCTAGACCGTGCAAGTAAGAGAACTATCAAAATTGAAGGAAATTTAACCAAAACAATAAATATTGAAAAAATAAAATCTATCACATAACGCCTTTCAAAGCAAAATGCCAAGTAACAGGAAGAAAGGAGACAGGTACTGTATGAACTATTAATGAAGATTTGATAGATTATAGAAAGTAAATATTGGGTAAATCTTAAAAACAAAAGGTCAAAATATGCAAACCGCCAAATGGGTCTAAGTTAATGTAAAAAGAGAAAACAATGTTTCTCTGGAACAAATAAAATAAATAAGTAAATAAATAATGAGTTCACCTTAGTGTCATCAGAATCATTCAATACGTAGGTTAATCTCTTCTCCTTGCGAGGACGAGTTGAATTGTTTCCGTTGCTTGCACTACCCACGCGGTGCATTGCAGAAACTGTCAAGTTAATAAATCTAGTTTAAATAATAACCCCAGGGGTAAATGGAGAAAACAATTCCATAACAGGAATTCTACTAAGGATCATTTCCAAATAAAACTAAGAAAATCAGATGATGTAGTTTATGGATTATGACCGTTTGTTTAAAAAAGGAAGTTTACAGTGCAGAAACTCTCTGAAGACACCTCCAAATACTTCCACTACCACTTCCACATAAATCACACATAGAAAGGCCTTAGGCATATCCGTACATCGCGGGAGCTTCTAGAAACTAGCATTAAGAAGTCTCAGTAACAGTAGCTAATAATTATCAAACATTTCTCAGCCATTACATACGATGGATCATAGTCTTCTCAACTTCCCAAACACTGATACTAAAATCTACTGCTCCAGACGCGGTTTTTCACATTTACTAAGAAGCTAAAGTTATAGCTTCAATCAGCTAAGAGTTATATAGCTCCCACGTCCCAGACGTGATTTAGTAGTTCTCAACGGTCTTCCAGATACGCTACATCATTTCTTGCAATAATTCCCTACTAACCTCACAATCCATGCAATGTTTAAAATCGTTATTTCCATATTGTCTGAATCAACCAGTTAAAGCAAAAATCGCATATCAAACGCAGCGAATACTCAATTCGAATCGAATCAAAACACAGAGTTACGTAATCAATAACCAAACACGCACCTAAAATTCGTACCACACTGAACCCGCAGAAGCTATCGAATACCCCAAATCATCGATAAGAATAACGCAAACTAAGGAAAAAGAGAAAAATAAAAGGTCGGAAAACGAAAACATAACCCTTCGCACAAATTAACTAGACCGATCATAAGGTCAAGCGCTTTGCAACGAAGTATGAGCTAAAACAGACTAATTATGAGATGCGATAAATTGTTTCGTGGAATCGAAAGGAGAATATAACGTAATAAAACGAAATCGAGTTAAAAGAAGGAGAAGATGGAACAGTGGAAGGAACAAACCGTGATGAGTGAGGAATTGAGAGCACCTTGAGTGCTTGTGTTTGTGTTTGTTGCAGTGGCGAGGTTTCTAGTTTAGAGAGAGAACGTGTTTGGGAGAAAGAGGTAGCGAAGGGTGAAGACAGCGAACATGGGTGTGTAAATATGGGCGTCCAGATTTATTCCGGTAGATCCTTTGACCCGTTAGTGCCTTTTAATTAAGGGCAATATGGTCTTTACATTAGAAGGGAGGATAAACCAAAACTATGGAGACAAGGAAAAATAAGCAGCATGTAACGCTAGCTCACATTTGATCAAACAGCTCTCCGTCTGCGGAACCAATACAGGTTGTCCTTCCTTCTTTTTTTTTTTTTTTTAATAAGTACGAAATAAATAAAGAACGCTGTGACAAACATTTATTAATTAACATTTATTAAAAAACTATAAAATTTTATGAATCTCATGACGATGATATCTATTAAATAAATTAAAAGTATAAACAAAAAGTTAAAAGCTTTACAAAACATTTATAATTATAATATTTTGTAAATTAAAACTCTTTATTCTATTACATTAAATTATATTATTTTAATTAAAACACAAATAATAAATATTGTTTAGACATTTTATGTTACTATTCACCTTGTATTTCATATTATAATCATTATAACTTGTTTTAATTGCGATCACATAGTTATATAAAACATCTAGTCGACATGCTCACCGTGATGAGCAAGATATGCTCGCTAGTGGGGAGGAGACTTTGCAAAAATTTATTTGTTATATATTTGACAGGTTTAACATTTTAAAATATAAGTTATAGATGATAATTAAATTTATATCTGTATTTAGTTTGATAAAAAAAACTGAATTTATTAAGCGGGGGTCGAATTTGTCCATGTTTTTCTTGTTTTTCCGTTTTAAGAAATTAAGAATGAAGATGAATAATGTAATTTTTATTTTAATTATTTTTTTTATTAATTTTAAATATAAATCTTAAAATATTAATATTTTTTAAATATTTTTTCCTCTTATATCATATATAGTATCATTTCTTTTTTATTACATATTTTTCATTTTCACTTCTTTTTTCATCAATCTTTTATAGTTATTAATCCAATTAATTAATTATATTATTATATTTTTTCTCACTTTTTCTCTTCATGTTTTCTTGTTTTTTTAATTAGTTTGATTTTTTAAGTTATTTTCACATATTTGTCATATATAAAATATAATTATATTTTAAAAATAAAAATAATTGATAAGTAAAATTTTTATTATTTTGAAATGAAAATTAACTTATTAAATGTTGTTTTCTAATTAATATATTCTATATTTATTAATATTTTAAATGATATCATTTAATAACTAATTGACTTATAAACAATATATTTTATATTTATTAATATTTAAAAATGAAATCATTTAAAAAATAATTTACTTGCCCATATAATAAATTTTGAATATATTAGACAGTAATTTTATAAATATGTTATACCCATATAAAAAATTAAATATATATATATATATATATTAATATAAATATAATAAATTAAAATATATAATAGATCTATTAATAGTTTTAGAATTATTAGGTATTAAAATTAACAAGGTTCAATCCAGTTTAATTTATATTTTAAAATAAAATAAATTTTATATTATAATCTAATTTTATATTAGGAGAACCAGTAAATTTTAGTATAATTGAAAATTAAAAAGGTTTTAACATAATTAAACCAAATCAATTGATTTAAAAAAATTAAATCAATTAAAAACAAAATATATTTTAAAATTTTAAATTATATTAATCAAAATATTTTTATAAAAAATACAATGATTTAATATATAAATTATAAGAAAATGTTTACATTCAATATTAAAATAAAAATTAAAAACTTATTTTTTATTATTATTAATATTATTTATTAGTAATTTATTAATATAAAATAATAATTAATCTTAATAATTAGATGTATAATTAAGTAGTTATTAGGGATTTACTCATTTAATTACTTTGAGAATGAGTGAAATTCTTATAAATTAATTTATAATACATATATTTTTTTATATTATTTTTATTTTAAAAAAATATTATTCTATAAAACCAACCTACCTAAAAATTTACTATTTAACTTGGGTTAAACTTGTGCAAGTCATAACTTAGATAAGTTGAATAAAAATAGGTTTAATTTAATTTAAACTATAATTATTTTTCATTAATTTAACCTATTTCACGTATCTTTTTATATAGTACATAAAGTTAAATTTATTTTATCTCTTAAAAGTTAAATTAGGAGTGAAAATTTTAAAATCTGTCATGTCCAGATAAATGATATGGTTGTACCACCAATCCAACAATTTTGTCACTCTTAAGAATGTGATTATTAAAATCTCACCAAAAATTATGATTACCATAAATATTGAATAATGCCAATAAAGATATATAATAGACATAATGATAAAATCTTAGGCCTAGGCAAATAATTTTAAATATATAATAGACATAATGATAAAATCTTAGGCCTAGGCAAATAATTTTAAATTTAAAGGAAAACAATCCATTAAAAAATAATTTAATATTAGATTATATAAATATAAATTAAGTTACGTGTTGAATAAAAATAAGAAAATCGAGAAATATATATAAAAACATATTCATAATCTAAAATTTTAAGATTTTTTTATTATGAATAATGTAAATACTTTATTTTTATTCAATGAATTTTCTCTTAAAATTAATTGACAGTCTAAGAGTAAATCTAAGTCCCACGTACTAATTAAAGTCTTAATAATTATTGTTATATTAAAACTAAACAAACTTATGAATGAAAATTTAATTTATAATTCAGATTTAATTTATAATCTTGTCCAAAACAATATTAAAGATGGTTAAAAAGGTGTGGTGAGATTTGCCAAATAAAATTCATCCCATCCTCTTATCATGTGTAATATAGTCAAAGTTGGAAGTGATATATCAATAATGCTTCATTTCTCTTTTACATTATTATCTTGATTGAATGTGTTATAGTTGTAAAAACCATACATTTTATAATTTAAAATGTTTCATTTATCTCTTACATTATTACTCCGATTGAATGTGTTATAGTTGTAAAAACCATACATTTTATTTGCAAGTATAATCTAAAATGTTAAATGAGTACATGTATTACTTAGATAAATATTTATTCTAATTTTATTTATATTTACAAGTGATAATTTAAAGTTTGATCAGATTAACGAATTATCATATTGTCCTAATTTATTTAGAAAAAAAATTGTCAATAAAATATGTATTTTTAAATAAATTATATGATAAAATAAGTTGATATATACATATATATATATATATATATATATATATATATATATATATTATTTGTATATTTCTTAAACATTATTATTTTATAAGTTTACGAATTAATCTATCTAAATTTCCGGCTAAATTGTTAAATAAATAAAAATTCCGATTCAATTTATGTTATGTTTTATTTAATACGATCTCTTTTTATTTTTATTTTTTAACTGCCCTATCAAATTATATATTTTTTTTTACAATTTTAGGTTAATTATTTTACTTCTTATAATTGATAAGTACGTCATTTTAAATGTCATTAGTCTTTATTTTAATTAAAAGATGGAAGATAAGAAAGTGACAAATAAAACAGAAAAAAAGTAGGAAATAAAGAGAACAAAAAGTGTTTGAATTATAACAAAATAAAATAATTAACAATAAGATATTTTTATTATAATAAATTATTTATAAATTAATATTATCATTTCTTTGTTTATTATATTTAAAATCATAAGTAGGTATTGTCTGAACAAATTTTTGTAAAAATAAGTCAACTTACAAGTGATATAATGTAAAATTTTCGATAATTGAGTATATGATTTGTAAAAAATACACTAAAAATGTATTAATGAGTAGTATTTTTATCATTAGACCAAACATCCAAATATTAATTAAGATCTAACATTTATCGGAAATCAAGTTTATTATTGAAAATTATTCACAACAACTAATTAATATTTTTAATATGTAATATTTTACTTTTTTATTTTATTTTATACCCAAACAAATTTTGTATAAAATATCTAAACAAGTATTACTAATTTTAAAATTAATAAAAAATACGTGTGAATATATATTTTGAGTTTATGATATAGGTTAAGTTATTAAAAAAAATATATATAAATTGGTCAAATTTTATATATATATATATATAGTAGTATATATATATATATATATATATATATATATATATATATATATATATATATTATTAAAATACCATTGGTTCTTTCATCTCTTAAAAAAGAAAAAAGAAAACCCTAACGGGAGAGTTCAGAAATTAGTTAATTTAATACCATATTAGTTACTTTAAATAATTTGTCCAATATTTAACTGCATGATTTTCCTTCCTCAAACAAAATAACTTTTTTTTTTTATGATTAGTAATTACTTAAATTTAATTGATTGTACTTTCAGTCCTTCTACTCATTACAATTACAATTGATCAATCTTAATATCTAAAGTTTCAATTATCTAAATTTCATAGTTCTTCTATATTTTCTTAATTTTTAACAAACATTGTTAATGTGCCACTTAATTAATACGAGCTTCACATGTTTGAATCATATTTTTCATCGTTCATTATTTGAAACTAAATAAATGAAAATTTTATCCAAATTGCATAAGCATATATATACATGCTAAGTAATACATCAACAAACAATTATATTATTAACTTGAAATAATATGTTATTATATTAATAAATGATGGAAATCTTTAATAAAAAAATGGATAAAAAGATTCAATTCAATCCATTCTATTCGAATAACCTTTTATTTGGAATCCATAAAAAGCTCACAAATCGAACGACGGTTTTGGCAGGCAGTCACTGAGAGCGACATGTTAAATACCCTCTATTAATCAATAATAATAATAACCTATTTTGTAGCAATGAAACGACGCCGAGTCGCGTTCCATTTCAAATTTTGAAATAAAAAAGATGGCACAGATATTCCAATTCGGAATCGCCGCGCGTGATGGGCATGGTTAGATGGCGCTGATAGCGTGGAAGGGCGTCGTAACGGTGCCAGTTCTCGTTCAATCCGCTCTAGCCTGGTCATTCTTTTCCTCTTCGTCTTCTTCACTCTCTCATCTTGTTCGTGTCCTTCCAACACTCCCGTAAACGATGTCGTTCGCAGCAGCACCCCGTCTCGCCCAACGACAATGCTGTTTTGACGACCACGCTGGAGCCGTAACTGAGTCAGTATGGTCCCTTTCTCGCAATTTTTCTTTTAACTGATTGTTTTCCAGATCAGATGTATTTTACCGCCATTTTTTTGTCAGAATGATAAAAAAGGTGCGCTGGAATTTTCCGTAATTTCCGTCTAGTTATGATTGTCTTTCCTCGTTGTCTCTTATGTTCTGTGATTGTTCGGCCACTGTAATAATAAGTTTCATTGCTAATGGTAACGCCTATCATACAACTTTGTTTTGGGATTTTTTTTTTTAGAAAACTGTTTTCGAAAAAAAAAAGGTAATTTTAAAGTCATTGTTTCTCGTGTGAGATTGAGAAAAAATGACTAACCACAAATTAATAACTTATATAATTGCTATCTTGTTTTTCATATATTGATTAACTAGGTAAAAAGAGTGAGATGATGTGTGTTAATAATTTTAGGAAATTAATGTAAATGGTAAATTTTAATGTCACTAATTAAATTAACTAATTATTGTAAATTGGTTAAAGCATCTTCCATAGGGACGGCTAGGTATGTTTGATAGTTTGACAACCCTAGGATCCATGCACCTGATAGTTTGATATTTTAATTATTATGAGCTATGGTTTGTGTTTAGGCGGTCCAAGGCTTAATTTAGACATGAGAATGGAAAGAAATTTGAAATAATCGAAGTGCACTAGTGTCGTGACTCTGTACACAAGGTCCTTCCTTGGCCTTGAGCAACTCCATGATATTTTTGGCTTATGGAGCTTCCTCAGAAGTAAGAACCTGGTTTGGTAATTCGATGTAGAGAAGGATCATATGTGATTTTGGCGGAGGACTCAACAAAACCAAAGGCTTGCGTTGATTTATTTGATGTAATTGCTTGCCTGGCTTATTTTTTTTGGTCAAATTATTTGATGTAATTTAATCTCTGTTGTAACAGTTTAGTTTAGCCCTTATTCAATGTTGCATCAGTTTTTTGTTATATGAAATGTTGCACAGAACACAGAATATATTTTTTATTAGACAAGTTTTTTTTAATGGGGACATATCACTAAAGCATTTTGCACTATGTCCCCCATTTGCACAAATAACGTGTAAGGCCCAAGCCAAGGGGAAATGGTGGATTATGGGTGAAGGGTTGCTGTTAAAGTTGCAACTTACCAAGGCCAATATAATGGCTTGAAACAGGGATTTCGGGTACCTGCAAAAGTGATGCTCACCACCAGTTTCTGCAAAACACAGATTGTATAGCATTCATTTAATCGGCATCTAAGGTCTAGTCTCCCTAACCTTATTTTTTCTATTATTCCGTAACTATAAATTTACGCATTTGCAATGGGATGGATGTACATGGGTGTTAGGTCAGCCTGGCACCCAAACATGCGTTGGAAGGAAGCATCAACTTCCATTTCCTTTAATTTTGTTTTTCTGTACTTGTAAATATTTTAAATTAAATTTATGTAAGCAATAAAAATCTTATTGATAACTAGATATCTCTTACAATTTAATAGAAATAGAAGGTTACATCTTAAACAATTATATCCATTATACATTTGATTTTTTCTAGGACTCGTTGGATCCTCTTGATATGTTGCGAGATGCTCCTGCGTGCTTCAGTTTAACACCTTTAGGCATATGTACTGCAAATTACTTATTCTGGATTCTAGATCTTTCTGTTTTTCTTTTATTCTCCTATATAACCAAAAAAGTGAAAGGGTATGCAGATTTAATGTGCTTTAAAACGACAAAGCAGACATATCCCCAAGCTTGTTGTGTTAACTAAATAAAAAACTTTTCAGTAAATAATTACTATACATAAAAGAGTTAGGATGATTGAGTTACCTAATTCTTTCTATAATTTTTTTTAGCGGGTTAAATGCTTTTGGAAAAAAGACATACACTGAAAATGGAGAAAATGAAAGAGAGTGAACATCTCATAAAAGAATGATCCACGTAGATGAGAAGTAGATGGAGAATAAGTATAGTATTCTTGCAATTACTTTTTGAAATATATTCTTATACTAGAGAAGGATAAACATAGAGAGTGGATATCACTTTTATATTTTTATTTTATATATACAAATTGTAAAAGAGAAAAACACAGATAATACGAGGGATTCGAAAAAGAAAAGTAAGAAATGTGGGCGATTTGTATTACGAGGAAAATGTTTCATTAATATTGACGTAAAATAATAATAATAAAATTTATTATTCTAGAATTTGTTTTCAGTATGTAAGTAAAATAGTGATTATGGTATTAAGTAAGATTATTTTTCTAGAGATTTTAAAATAGAAAAACTATATATTTTTGTTTAATACTATAAAAAAGTTTTTTTTTAATGTTTGTTTACTTTTATAAAAACCAATTCTTCAAAGAAGCAGTTGTTTTGACGATAATTAAACATTATATTTTGTTCGCTTCTAATTATTCTAAAAAGTTAAGACAAATACATGATGCATTATAAAAAGACGGTTTCTTTTATAAAATGTTTGTAAAAAATGGCTTCATAGATTAAAAAAAAATATTTTAAGGAAAATTAATTTATTTTCTCAAATTAAATGTATCATTGTTAGTGGGAAATCGAGAAAAATGATCGAAAAACGAATGAAAGAAAAATCAAGAAACAATGTCCAATTAGAAAGGACGTGACACACAAAATCGAAAGGTAGTGTCGGAATAGAAGGAATAATAGTTAAAAGGTTATTGTGGAACAAACCAAGAAATTAGAAGCATATAATGCCAAAGTTAAAATGAACCAAAAGTAATGTAAAGTTCTCGATAAAATCGAAATCGAGGGGAAGACTAATATACGTGGATATTGAAACCCTGGCCAAACCGTGAAGAGAAGAATAAGTCAAACGCACGTATAAAGAGCAGTTTCGAAACCTTGGAGGAAGTCGAAGATCGTGAGAACGTGGAAAACCGTAGAAGATAAACTGCCATATGCACGTAGAACGTGGTAGCAGTCTTGTTAACTGCTCCTGGAAAGCTTGAACGATGCCCTATAAATAGAGCAAAGAAGGACGGAACAGGGGAGCAGAAATTGGCAGAGAACAGAATTAGTAGTGAAAAAGTCTACCGGAGAAACGACGAACACCATGAAGCTTCTGACAATCTGGGTTTCTATGCTCACGGAGTACCTTTATCGCTTTCTGTATTTTCCTTGGTAAGTTACTTTGATGCAATTTATGTTCAGCAATTTTATGTTTCTGTATTTTCGACTCTTAGTCATTTCGATTCAGTACAAATTAAGTTTCTGTATTTAAATTCTCTGGTCATTTTACATTAATGCAAATTCAATTTCCAGTCATTTATTGCACCTTTGATTTACTGTCCTTTACATTTCCTGCAAATTCGATTTCTCGATATTTACATCGTTGTTGTTTCGATTCCTTGTCTTTTACACTTAAGCAAATTTAAGATTTCGTAGTTCACGTCTCTTTGCAATCTAAGTTTCAGTACTGTTCTTCGATTACATATATCTTCTGTTTTCTTTACTTCGAGCATTCTTAAATACAAAATCTCAAAAATAGTATCTTTGAAATCGGGTAAAATACGATCCTCATACATATTTCGATTGAAAATCGATTTGCTAGCCTAAGCAAAAGAACCTACGTGGTAGAATTTTGGTTAGGATCAAAATATCTTAGGAATCGAAATCGATCGAAATTCCACCAGAAACAATCATATATTTCTTTTTAAATAAATTTATTTTAATTATATTTTAATTGATGAGAGAAAATATACTTGTAAGTAGGACAGTCAAAAAATTAGTCAATTATATAATCTTAAAATTAACTTATAATGTTTTCAGAAAAAAATAAAATCATGAAAATGAAGGATTATAATTATATTGTCATGAAATTATAGTTATATTGTCGTGAAAAATTATAATTATCTATATATTAAAAAATTATTTTTATTGATTTAAAATTTTATTTCAACATAAAATTTATAAGAAAAATTTTAGAATCAAATTTTTATTACTTCAACTCATTAATCTTATTATTTAATATAATTACTCTTATTATTTAATATAACTCTCACGTAATATTTAAATAAAATTTATGTTTAAAATTTATTATTCTTTCTAAATTATATATATAATAAAATATATTATCAAATTAATTTATTATATATATATATTTTAATAATAAAAATAATATTATTTATATATTATTATAAAAATAATTAATATTTTATAAACGTATTAACTAAGTTTATAAATTTTTAAGTCTAATCTAATATATTTTTTGAATTTTTTTATTTATCAAGTTAAACTTATTTTAAGGTAATTGATAAATTTGAAGTCATTAAAATTTTAACAATAACTTTTCCATGAATAATTATAAATGAATTTGATTTTTAATATAATAATTCAAAATCTAATATTTTATTTTATAAAAAAATCTAACATGACGTTACGAGTTAGATTAGAGTGTTTAACTTAAACATTGCATGAGCGTTTTTTTTTTTTCAAAAAAAAAAACCCTAAACGTTTCGCCTAGCCGCAGTGAAAACCCAACGACGTCGTTTTAGCCTGACGTCAAAATCTCAATTTCGAGGGCAATTCCCTAACCTCGCGTCGAGTTGCAGTCATTGAAGGGTGTAGTAGTTGAAGAGAAAGAAAGAGTGATAAACTCAAAGGTTTTCGATGCCTTCATTTCGCATCGCAAGCAAGATTTTACATTCAGCAGCAAATCAAAGTTTCAAGTGCCAGAACCGAACAATCTTCTCAACTCCACAGTTGCAGGGTTCATGGATGGAGAAGGTAAAAAACGTCATCACAGGCCAAAAGACCACGCCATCCCAGGGAGACTCGTCACAGGCTGATTCCGATTCATTCACTCTTCTTCGTCAGTTCCTTTTAATTCCGATTTCGTCCTTGCTTCTCCTTTCTCACATCGCTCAGACACTGTTTTCGTACATTTACTTAACCTGTTAACAATAATGATATAATTGCTCCCAGGTTTTGCGGATGAAATGAAGAATGCAAGAAGGATTGGTGCGTTTAAGGAGTTCATGGTCGGACGAAGCAGCGAGGTCACTTTTTCTACTACCTTCGAGAAATACGAAGCCATAATTCGATATCTTGGGGGTTTGGACCCCACTGGAGAGGTTTCTAAATAATTCTTGCTTCACAATGTTGATTTATGCATTCATTAATTGATTGTGATTTATTCTTCTGACTCTTATCCTTTTGTTTTGTTATCTTCAGAATCTTCGGACTGCTCAAAAGCAAGAAGCTGCAAAACATTGTGACTGCACGATTGCTGATGTAGAGAATGCACTTTCTAAGTTTTCTTGGGCCAAAGAAGCACAGAAGAAGATAGAGAAGTTAAAAGAAGAAGGAAAACCAATGCCAAAAAGCTTTGCTGAAGTAAGTAATGTTTCTAATTATTACTTTAATTCCTTTCAACCTAGTTGGGTTCAATATATCATCTTATGAAGAAATTCTAGTTCGGTGATTGGTTCATTAAAAGCTTACCATTTTTTTTACTCTGCTTTTTTAGTACTTCTACTTCACAATAGGTCTTGATTGGGCAATTTTATCTTGACATTTGGGGTTTGGTATAAGTAGCACAATTTGGGTCCATTCTTCGCTTAGACCGGTGCTAAGTCTTGGCTCTTGGGTGAGGTTCATAGTTTATTTCTAGTGATAATTTATAAACTAATACCTTGCTTCTTCCGAATTATGCTGCATTAGGACTGCTTTCTTGATTTGGCTTATGTTACTGGCAATGTTGGATAGCATCATTCTCCCAATATAAACAAAAGTTGTCTAAATGTGTTATATTTTTTTCTTATCTTTTATTGTTGGTATTGATATTCAATCAGAATTTCTTTCAAAACTTGTTTGGATGTATGTATATCTAATGCAACTAAAGTCATTACCTTTTCTATTACCATGATGTTTGTGAGTGTCTGTCTATGTGCAACAAGATAACAACTGAACTTTGCAATGGCAAATAATTAGTGTAAATGCTTCTGGGTGCTTGTAGCCATATTTTGATAACCAGCACGTTTATATTTCGTTTTCTATAGGTCCAAAAGCTTGTTGGTTCTACTCCATTGGACCTTGCAAGGTCTAATTTGGCCCAAGCTGGACAAATTAGCAGGAATGCGCTCTGTCCATGTGGTTCAAAGAAGAGATATAAAAGGTTTTTTTTTTCCCTATTCTTTGAAATATAAAACTTCTTAGACACCAAACTGTTTTTTGATTATTTTTTTGTTTTATTTAAGCGAGTAAAATATTACTGTGTCCATTCTTGTTGTAATTCCTGGGTTTTCTTTACATACTTTTACATGGCAACCGAGGTATTAAACTTAACTGCATATGTATATAAGGGGAAAAGAATTGTTTTCAAAACTCCTTAGTCCGTATCCTCCCCTGTCCATAATTTGCTACTTTTGTATTATCTTGTTAGATATCAGAGTAATTTTCCTGCCTAATGTCTTTTATTTCTTAATTTGTTTTATCATTCTCAAAAGCTGGATTTGGTGTATTAATATGTATCATACTGTTAAAATTAGTGCGGTTTTGCTTGTCTTTTGTAAACAGTAAATCGTATGACATTTCTTTCTGTTCTATTGAAATAGTAAATGGCTTATTTATCCCCAAAATCTTATGAACTTAATATTTAATATAAGAAGTCCATAACCCTTATCTTCCTGAATATTGATTTATGAAGGTGCTGCGGAAAGGATTGAAGGAATTCAGAGATTAATTGTTAAATTGCAAGTAAGCCTGATCGGTTAAGGAGGTATCCCCACACATTGCGGAATTGATCTAAAATTATATACCCTGTTTTGTTCAGTTCCGATCTTGCTGCCCAATTCACTAGACTGCAAGAATGCCCACGATAAGCTGATTTAGGATGATATCTTTTGCTGAACAGTTGTGGGATTTTGTTTAGCTTCCAATTTTTGAGGTGGTCACAGGCAGAGCCAAACAAAATATTTTGTTAAACTGAAGAGTAGTTAGTTTGTTCTATTTTTCTCTCAAACCTACCTAAATAGGCAAGGGAATGAGAAAATAACTGTATTGATGTTGGAATTAAAAATGCTTCAACTCATTTGTTTACTGATATATAACATCATTTTAATAAATCTGTCGGATTCAGGATTTGGTACTCACCGTTGTGTTAACAGATTTTGGTTTACGTATATTTGGTCAAGGTAAATGGGAGATTGGATGAAGATATAACGTTAAGAGATGGCAGTCAAGTGAAGTAGTAAGAAGTTGACCTCACACTCATGGTATAGGGTTTGCAGGAAGACTTGAGAGTCTATGTAAACTTACTAAAGTTCCATATACTCCAAAGAGCATACTTCATATGAGAATAAATACAATATCTGTAAATAATATACTAATTAAACATTTTAACAAATTAAGCGAAATAGTAAATAATAATTTTGCAATATTAAAATAACTAAGTATAGTAGTACATAACAGTTATATAAGTTCAAACTACACCAAATAAATAAGGTAATTTGCCAACAAAGCATAAGTTATTGAAGTAATCACATTGAAATAAATAAATAAAAAAGAACTAATCTATTCAAGTTTCTACATCTATAATCCCCATGTGACATATCTCCAAGTTAATAGGGTCTGTTCGATTTTTTTTAAGAGCATATTTTGATTTTATAAGTTTACCAAATCTTATTGAGTCTATCCCGAGTAACCCGAATATGCTTGAGTGAGTTGATTCTTGCCAACTCGTAAACTCATTTCAGTTTGCGAGTTTGATACTAGAGCTTGATAATCATGTTCACAATCACTCGTTTGAAGTGCTTAACTTAGTAATGAAACTGTGGATGAAAAAGTAACGTATGGCTGCTGGAAGTATTTGCTAAAAATGATCAAAGTTGCATGGTTGGACTCCTATAAGTTGCCTTTCTATTCTCTGCCCGTCTTCTAGTTCTAGCATACCTAAGCAATCTACTGTGTTAACATTCTCCTTCTCGAGAGAATCTGAACTTAGTTTATTGATTAAAAGTTGGTACGTGTCAAACACACGAGTCATTTATTTGTTTTTTGGAATAAATGCTGACGCTTGTGGTGCGAAGTTGACCTGTATATTATCTGACATGATATTGAGATAATATTGTTTTACAATTAAAATAAGGAATAACACTTTTTCTTTGGAAAGAATGAGTGACGACTCTGGCTCAAAATATTTAGATTTGGACTCATTACTCATTCGTTAAGTGTTATTACACACACACACACACACACATATATATATATATATATATATATATATATATATATATATATATATATAACTAATAAAATATCACAAGCAAATTTTTGCACGAGTGTTATCCCGTTAGTGCATAGTGGGCGAGTCGGGTAACCATGATTCGTTTTTGGTATTATGAAGTCATAAAACACAGTACTGTGGCAATGCAGGGATTGCTTTTTCAAGCATATTTCTGGAACAAAACACACAGGTTAATAAAATATATAGTAATTGGTACACATGAAACAGCAAATTCCTAGTGTACAACAATGAATAGGAAGGACCAAAGGTTTAATATTTTATATAAGACGCATAGGTTATTGAAGGAAATGGATCTTCTCAAGTTAGATGTTGGCATGATAAGCTAATGTGAATATTTTATGTATTTCACTCACTCGTAATATTTTACTTTTATAAAATTTCATCCATTCCACATGAGAAAACCTATTTCCGTTATTCGGTAATTAGTTCAAGCAAGAGATTATTGTTAAACAAATAAACGTTTACAAAAGAAAAGTTGGACTATTGTCTTATATCACACTTCAAATTGGTAAATAGGTGGGAGAACTAGATGAAAAACTCCAGATGTAGTCATTATTAGAACAGGTACATCGTTTTCATTATTAGTGTTGGGTATTCGTTTCATCATCCCGTAAGAATTATAGGACAAGTAGGAGTTACTTTGGATACGCATTTAGACTTTAGCGTGTCTGGTTAGTCCCACATCATCTAGTACCAAAAATGTAGAAGTCTTCAGAATAGTTAAATAGAGAGTGACTTGCAACGTAGAAACATACTTACCTGGATGGGGTCAATAGGTGATCATAAAGGCCTATGGCCTAGGTTGATGACCTCCATTGCACGTTGGAGGGGTGTCCACCTAAGGTCTTCCCATGTGGGAGAGCCTACATCATAATTTGTGGCAGAGGGGGCCTGCGTTCGCGCGGCCCCTACCAATGAGTTAAATTTTAAATCTAAGGAACGACATTGAATTTCTATAAAATGCAGATCACTACGTATGGGTCATTTCCTACTTGTGTGTCATTGCCCCTACCTATGACTTAAATATTTTAGCTGATACTTTGAATTTCTATAATATGCAGGCCACAACGTATGAGCCAACTTTAAAATTCTGGAGATAATCTTTGAGCCGCTATTAAATGGAGGCCCTTGAGGTAAATATGTAAGCTTAAGATAAACTTTGAATGTCTGTTTAACGAAGGCCCGTGCTTTAGAGTTAAATATTTAAGCTTAAGATAAACTATGAATGTCTATTAGATATTTAGACTTTAGATGAACTTTAAATATTTAAGCTTAAGATATCTTAAATGTCTGTTAGATATTAAGACTTAAGAAGAACTTTGGATATTTAAGCTAAGGAACAACATTGAATTTCTGTAAAATGCAGGTCACTACGTATGGGTCATTGCCTACTTGTGTCATTGCCCCTACCTATGACTTAAATATTTTAGCTGATACTTTGAATTTCTGTAATATGCAGGCCACAACGTATGAGTCAACTTTAAAATTCTGGAGATAATCTTTGAGCCGCTATTAAATGGAGGCCCTTGAGGTAAATATGTAAGCTTAAGATAAACTTTGAATGTCTGTTTAACGAAGGCCCGTGCTTTAGAGTTAAATATTTAAGCTTAAGATAAACTATGAATGTCTATTAGATATTTAGACTTTAGATGAACTTTAAATATTTAAGCTTAAGATATCTTAAATGTCTGTTAGATATTAAGACTTAAGAAGAACTTTGGATATTTAAGCTAAGGAACAACATTGAATTTCTGTAAAATGCAGGTCACTACGTATGGGTCATTGCCTACTTGTGTCATTGCCCCTACCTATGACTTAAATATTTTAGCTGATACTTTGAATTTCTGTAATATGCAGGCCACAACGTATGAGTCAACTTTAAAATTCTGGAGATAATCTTTGAGCCGCTATTAAATGGAGGCCCTTGAGGTAAATATGTAAGCTTAAGATAAACTTTGAATGTCTGTTTAACGAAGGCCCGTGCTTTAGAGTTAAATATTTAAGCTTAAGATAAACTATGAATGTCTATTAGATATTTAGACTTTAGATGAACTTTAAATATTTAAGCTTAAGATATCTTAAATGTCTGTTAGATATTAAGACTTAAGAAGAACTTTGGATATTTAAGCTGAAGATAAACTTTGAATGTCTGTTAAATATTTGGACTTAAGATGAACTTTGGATGTCTGGTATTTACATATACCTTGGATGTCTTGTTGGTATAAGAGAAGTCATTAATTGAACCAAAAATAACCTATTGTAGCTTACTGATAATGTTTGTAGGTAATTCGAATAATCTATGATATGGTGGTTTAAAATCTTGTTTATTCGTTTTAACTAGGTAACCTTGCCCAAGGTTTCTTTCTGTTTGATGTGACTATTCTCATGTTTTCTTCACTAATAATCTGTAGTTTGAAAGCTCATGTGTTTCGCGGATGCCTTGAATTTGACTTTATTAAGCCAAATTACGTAACAGTTGTTGAAGAAGAGTTATGTGAAAGTAGGCGACTTCGGCAAGTGAAATATCACTCTGTGCATGCTTGTATTCTTGAGATTTCGTACCATATTATTAGCTTGTATATTCTCTCGCAAGAGTTTTTATCTGTAAGTGTTTTTTTCGCATAATGTGACTAATGTCATGTTTTCTTCACTAAGAATCTGTAGTTTACGTAGTTCGGTGACAAGCGTTAAAGTTGAGAGCTTCAGGTCCAGTCAAATTTAAATGTTCCTGTCCTTCGTGGAGGCCTTGAATTTGAGTTTATTAAGCCAAATTGCTTTTAATATGTGCAGGTTTAACAGCTGGTTGATTCAACACCATTGGTTCAAGAAGAGGTATGGGATGTAGCTGACTTCAATTAAACAAATGAAATATTACTGTCTGTCCATGCTTGTAGTTCTTGAGATTTCGTAGCATAATTTTACACAATAGCTCATGATTTGAAATTCATGAAATTTCCATAAATGTCGCTCAGTCCCTATATATAAATGGTTCGCTTCTTCGCTATCATTTCCTTGGATATTATAGAGTTGCTGTCTAATGAGTTTTACTTCTCAAATCTCACAAGAAGAAAGCTTGAGGCTTGTCTGCCTCTCTAATTTCCACTTATCATGATATTGTGGAGATTAGTGAGGCATACCATACGGTGGAGATTGGAGAGGCAGTGCAGGACTGTGGTGGATCCCCACAGGTTCAACTTCAACTTTATCAAGGTTTTTTGGCATGTCCTTAAAGAGGATATAAAAAATATCTACGAAAAATTTCATCCCATAGGGAAAGACGTTGCAACCCTCCCCTTGGTGCTTATTATTAAGATCACAGATCCACAATCCCTCAAAGATTTTAGGCCTATTTCATTTGTATTTTTTTTCATGTATAAGATCATTTCTAAAACAGTAGCTAGGTGTATGAAGTGGGTGATGGACAAAAGTATTGACATTAGACAATTGCTTTTATAGAAGGGAGGTTCATTTTGCATGATGTGTTCATTGTAGAAGGAAAGTTGGACTATCATCTTATCTCACTCCAAAGAGGTAAATAGGTGCGGAGACTAGGAAAACTGTTGTTACGGAAAGAACATGACATTAATCAATCTTTTCTCCTGCACATCATCCTCTGTTTATGGTGAACCTTCTATGAACCATGGAGTCATTATTATTGATTAGCAATGACTATTGATTTTACCATGTGATAATAGTTCTAGAACAGGAGGGGTTAGTTTGTTTGGATAGAACATATTAAGAGGAAAAAATACTGCTAACTGTTATGAAGATATTTCGAGAGATAAGAATATAATGGGTCCTTTGATTATATTTGTACAAAGGTTTTAGCAATCCACACAAAATATATAAGAATACTGAACAAGCTTGTCTGGTTTCCCCACATCTGCCAGAACTATAAATGTCGTCTTCAGAATGAGTGACTTGAAATTTTGAATCATACTTTACTTTTGTTTGATTCCCTTACCACTTTTAGTTTTATATTGTTTTGTTTGCTTATTAGTTTCTGTGGTGCATCATTCTCAGCTTATGTTGAACCTCTTTTCCACTTTTGTCTATGACATTAGAGTGTATTGCTGATAGCATGGTATCTATTTTTGTCTACCTATTATTGTCTCTTGAAAATTATAGTGAGCCTTATATACCTATGTTTGATTAAAGCGTTCATTACCCTTCAGAACTCAAGAATTAAGAATCATGCTGAGACATGTTTTATTTTAGGATTTTTTTTTTGCTGTTTTTGTGTATTTTTACTTTTATTGTCGGTTTTGATATTTCATGACTGTGATATGTGAGCAAATGCATCAAGCCAGGAAGATGAGAACTTTATATTTGTAAAATGTAAGTGATCTTTTCCTGCACTGTCGGAAGGGTGCCTTGAATTTTAGTTTAATAAGCCATATTACATTAAATATTTTTGTAGGTTCAAAAGCTGGTTGGTTCAATATCATTTTCGAAAAAAATCTTGGAGACCAAAATGTTATTTTTCTGTTGTGGTAGTTGCTGTTTGTTCTTCAATAAAACTAGTGAAATATTACTGTCTGTCCATGCTTGATGTAGTTCTTGGGTTTTCTGTTCATAATTTTACACAATAGCTGATGTGTTGAACTGATATATCCTCATGTGTGGTTAAATGAATAGTTTCCAAATCTCCCTAGTCTCTACACACTTATATTATGCTTACTTTTTTTCTCATTTAGTTAGATATTATAGTAGTTTGCTGCCTAGACGTCCGAACAACATTTTGTATTCACCAAAAAAAAAATATCGTAATTTGTTTAATATTTGAATTGGATTTCGTGTTTTATTATGCATCATAGTTTGAAAACTATTCCGTTTCTTTTTCAACTTTTTAATCAAAATAGTAACTGACTTTTTTTTATAACCACAAATGTTATCAATTTAATATTTAACATAAAAAGTCATAACCTTATGAAAGGTTTTTCAAAATAGATTATGTTCCTTGATATTAATTTAAGAAGGTGCCATTTATGAAAGAGTTAAGGGCATTCAGAGTTAAATTTTAAACTGCAAGTAAGCCTGATCTGTTACCCCTTATGGCTCTATACATCTGCAGACGTATTCTTTTTCATTCAGTGCAGGTCAAACTGTTCTACGCCCGAGACTGTGGAATGCACGAGTTTGCATCAGCAGAGAAGGTCAAACTGGTTTTTTATTAGTCCCACATCAGTACAAAAGGTACATGCCTTTAGTCATAGAAACTTTAAATACAGAGTCAGTACCCCTTAGTCAACATACTTACCTGGACGGGGTCAATTGGTGATCAGCAAGGCCAATGGTCTAGTCTGGTGACTTCCATTGCACCTAGGAAGGGTGCCTGACTAAGGTCTCCTCAAGCAGGAGAGCCTACGTCAATATTTGTGGCAGTAGGGGCCAGCGTTCGCGCGGCCCTTTCTAATACAGTTATAAAAATGAATTAATCTGATTGAATTTACAGCCTCGATTATATTTACTTGTGGCATTTTTTAAATTTTTTTTATTGATCTTTTGTAGTTGAACTTAAAGCTTTTTGTTGAATTATATTTAGTCATCTTAAATATTATATCTCATAAGCTCCATATAATGGGTAGACTAGACCAATTTCTATGAATAAAGGTGCTTTTGTACATTAGTGAATGAAAAGAGGGGGTCTTTTACACAATTAGAGTGAAAGGGATAATTGAAAATTGTACATTTGCTAGTAATTGAAGCCCAAAGTTAGTGGCTTACAGGTCATCTTACTTGTAGTGGTGCCCACAATCAATTTATATAAGTTAGTGGTTTAGGAACCAAAATAATGCAACGTTTGACCAAAATGACATATGTGGATCTCTCTGCAATTAGTCTCCGGCCATTCAAGACTAGTGATGCTGACGATTTCTTGTTATGGGCAGGGGATGATCAAGTGACTCGAAACCTCCGGTGGAAGACTTGTGGCTCCAGGGAAGAGGCTTTGGCCTTCATAAGGGATGTTTGCATACCTCATCCATGGCGTCGCTCAATCTGTCTTGACAACTGTTCCATTGGCTTTGTTTCAGTTTATCGTTGGTCAGGTGATGAAAGGTGCAAGGCTGATATAGGCTATGCTATTGGCAGGAGCTACTGGGGCAGAGGGATAGCCACCAAAGTGCTCAAGATTGCAGTGCCCGAAGTCTTCAAGGACTTTCCCGATTTGCTAAGGTTGCAGGCTTTTGTTGATGTTGACAACAAAGCTTCTCAGAGGGTGTTGGACAAGGTTGGATTTATGCGAGAGGGTGTTCTCAGAAAGTACACTTATTTCAAAGGGGTTGTTATGGATTTTGTTCTTTATAGTTTCTTGTCAACAGATGAAATTTCTCCTGATGACTAGTTTACTTGTGGTCATATTTGCTCCCGTTTTGGTTCAAATTATGTACGATTCACTGTAAAAAGGAAAGCTTGTTTGTGTTGTCAGTTCCATTCCATGAATAGTGCATTAATAGAATATTACTGCACGTTACTCTATTATTTCCCATAACTTCCTACCAATACACTTATATGAGACTGATTCCTCCAATTGTTGGGATTGTGAAGCTTAATTTGAATCCAGCTGTCCAATATAAACACAATTTTCTGCAAAATTGTTTTGCCTTAACCATTTGGTTTACTGTTGTGGGCATGGAAGCAGTTGGAATCATTAATACGGTGTTGGTATGTACTTCCCCGATTATTGTTTAATCATTGAATTTTTCCCATACTGATTGGAGTATTGATGTTTCATCAGTCATGAATAGTCTTTGCTTCACTAACTAATGATATAGATACAGATTTGTTAATCCACATTAACAAAGAAAACTTACATAAGATGATGTCCCACATTGCCCAAATAGGCTGAAATCTAGTTCAATACTGAAAGCCTACATGATCGGGCTAGAATAAAGAAAAAAGAGTTGGGTTTGATTTTTCGGCCATGAAAACCTCCCTTAAAAGACTTGTATCCCAAAGATCAGAGAAATAATTGAATGCAGTTCTAATCCTCTGAAATTTTCATTGAGATCTAAGCCATTAAAATTATTTAATTGATTTTCTAAAATGTTATAAACTTTTACCTACAATTCTTCGAGGTTAAATTCAATGCAAGGAATCACTTCCCAACTTGCTAATAGTCAAAGTGCAATGGTCTCAATATAAAACACATAAATCAAGTGCATATGAATTTGTTATAAAAAGAGTATCATGACAAGAATCACTGCCAACGAATTAATTAAATTAATACTATGATGGCAGCAGACAATAATTTTTTTTTTTAGTTTTATCTTAAATACAAATTGACTAAAGGATTGGGAGTGACATCATTATATTATTTTTAATCAAAATTTTAACGTTATGTAGGTTTGTGACTCAGCTCTATTTTACTATTTTTTTTTTATACAAGATGGGACTTTAAATCTTTTGAATTTTAACCTTCTTTCATACTACTGTAAATGTGTTCCATTACAAATAAAATTTAAAAGATTTTTTATTTTAAAACAATTTTTTATTATTTTTATATAATCATATTTATTTTTATCACTAAAATTATTAAAAATACAATTACTACTATTATAATTACTTATTACATACTGGATTGATTAATAAATCACTTAAGTGCATTAAATAGATAAAATAACTTGAAAATTTATGATGTGTTTCTAATGATTATATTATAATCTTAATAATTAAGTTTTGAAGAAAGAGATACAGATGGGATGGAAAATAATTCTTTGAGAGTTAATTAAAATTCTTCTCTATTAATAAATCAATTTTCCCAGACAAGAAAAATTGATAATTTTTTTATCAATTAAAAAATTGCACATTCAACTTTATTCATAATGTTAATTGATTTTAATGTTTCGTTTGTAATAATCAATAAGTTATGATTTTTTTATACTAAATTATAAAAATATAGTAGTCTTTTTTTAATACCTATTAAACACATTTTCTATTAATAGAGATAATCATTTGGTACTAAAATAATTATTAAATTTTATGTTGATACAGTTAAAAACAATGAAAAAATTTTCTTTATAACTAACATTAGTTGACACAGTTGAAGGTTTAAAATTTAGTAATATTACTTTTAATTAAGTATGAGGTACGATACTAATAGAATAGTTATAAAAACAATCATAAAATAATGATTAAATTAGAAATAAGGTTCAAAAGTTTATTATCCTTAGAAATTTATTACACGAAGTATTAGTATTTATGATTTTTTTTTCAAGATGATTATTTCTAATTAAATATACAAAATTGTATGACATTAATTTTGTTTATTTAGTTTTTAATTTTAAATAGCTGATTGAATGTATCTTCGTTTTTTCCTATATGAGCCCCATAAAATCTTCTTTCAGGTTTGATAAACATATACATTTTTTTCTAAAGTCATCATTTATAGATCTACTAAAAGGTAATATCAAATTCATCTATATTTATCTTAAAATATAATACATAAAAGATTGATTATATATTTTTAATAATAAACAAAATATTTTCTATGTTATAAAAAAAGTCTCAGTTGAATATTAGATTTTGTTATCTTTAAAAAAAATCGTAACAATTATAGTTAAATAATTAAAAATTTATGTATATAATTTGAAAATTTTAATTGAATTCCATAATATGTTTTTTATAAAATTTTTAATATTGATAAAAAAGTAAGATATTGTTTATATTTATATAATTTGAAAAGTATTATTAATAAATAAAGAAATGCTATAAAAATTATAATCTCTAATGCCTAAATGTCATACACTCATATTAAGAGATAAGTTTAGTGTCTCGGTGCAATCTTTCCATGGAAATGATGTGTTACAATTATTCCTAAAAAGTAATAAAGTATTATTAAACATCCTATTTACATTTCATTTTTATATTATAATAATAATAATTTTAATTTTTTTTATTTTGCATAAATCTTTCAATTATTATTATATTAATAAAAAAAAAAGTTGTCTTTTGTATGTTTTCTGGAAGCCGGTTGTGAATATATAACAACTGCTCTAAAGTCTAATAGATTAACAACTCTATTTATTAATATAATATTAATAAAATTTAAATTTTTTATGTTTTTTATTATTATATTATTAAACAGGGTTTATAAGATGGATGTTTAGAAATATTGAATTGTCTACTATCATTTATCCATCTTTCTATTATCAACATTCAAATAAAAAAAATGTCATATTTTCACACACCACTACCCTAATTTGTTTTAATACATACACACAAATCATGGTTTATTTTTTTGGTTAACATTAATTCGTTGTGATTTATCTGCACTGCACTAACAAACTCAACTCATTATCCACTACATTATTACATGACTTGCACCCACCAACCTGAACTTGGAACACCCTTGTGCACCACAAACATCATGTAGTACCCCGGCGGCGCAATCTCCGGCGTCGACGGCCCAACCACCGTGGCATAATAAGCCTCTCCGCCTAGGTACGTAACCCCACGCAGCTTCAACACCACCATCCTCTGATTCTGTCCAAAAGAGTGCGTAGTAAACGAAGGTGCCACGATCCTAACCGACACGTCACTCGCCGAACCATAATCAGCCACCGTGAACGTCACATAACAAAAAACCCTAAACCCTAAAACGTTATTATTCGTAACGTACCTAATTGTTGGCCGCACCGGGTTAAACTCCGGCGCTAAATACGGTGGAGAAAACGCTTCCAAGCTAAGATCAGTGGGGTGCTCAACCCCAGTGAAGTTGTAAAAAACGTGAGGGTTGCTGCCACCAACTAAAACCCTTCCATCTTTCAACAACACAGCTGAAGAGTGATATAACCTAGGCCTTGACGCCGGTGCCATAATAGTAAACGGATTTACAGTCTCCGATGGCTGGAATATCACCGGCGTCAAGACCGGTTCACGGCCGTGTTCCCACCCGGCGGTCCCGGTTCCTACTCCATTAATTATAACAACGTTGCCGTTAGGGAGGAGAAGCATGTCACCCATTGCTCTTGGCATCGGCATGTTCTCCATCACCCAATTAGGGTTAGGGTCAGTGAGTCTCAGCCTCCCGCACGTGCCAAGGGCTTGCATGAAGCTCCCACGTACGGCGCTTTCGAACGAGCCACGTGGCGCTCCGCCGCAGACTACCACTTCAGCTTGGAGGGGACCTTGGTTTTCGTCTAGTGGGAGAAGAACGGAAGAACCCGAGCTAGGGTAGTTTCGAGGATCTTCTCCTGGAATTGGAGGGAACTCTTTGATTACAGTGTTTTGTTTGTAGTCAAATAACACGGATTTTGTGTTGGCGAAGATGAATAGGTTTCCATCGGGTAAAAGATGCACGAAAGGGTATAAATTATTTTCACTTGTATCAGTGGTTCGTTGGAGAAAGTTAAGAGGAATAGAAGAAAGAGAATCGTTAGGGTTAGTGGTTTTAGGTAAGAATTCGTAGTTGAATTGTCTTCTACCTCCAACAACAATGACACGAGCATCTGGGAGTATTTGGTTTGTTGCATACCATCTTCTTTGTGATAACAAACGTGGGAACTCGACCCAATCGCAGGTTTGGTCGAAGCATGGGGTGAACATGCGAATGCTACGTTCACCATCGTTGTAGCCACCTGTTTGGATCAAAGTACCGTTGGGGAGAACCGAGCCTGAGGAACACCATGTGTCAGTTTGTATCATTAAGGGTCGTATCGTGTTTGTGGCAACGTCGTACAGTAAGGAGTGAGCAGAACAATCGAGTTTTAGGGCAATGTCAAAGGGGTCCATGCGACAACGACCATTGGAAAGAGGAAGATAAGAGTGGCCAAAATCGGTTCTGTCAAACATGATGACTTTGTCGTTGTGCAGAAGTTGCATGTGCATTGGGGATATGCCAATGCTTGATTGCATGAGTTGCCATTGCCCTCGGTTGGAAAAGGGTGATGACAGAGTCTGAGCTTGAAAACATGGAAATAATGAAGCTAGTACAAAGGGTATTACTATTAGGATCATGATACTTCTCATTCTTGGTAATTAGGTAGGGAGAAGGAGAAGTTTTGGGAGAATGTGGTTGAGTTTTTGGTGAAGAGTTGGTGGGGTTGGAGATTATTTGAGTGATATCAGGAATTGAATTGGAATTTAATGTATATTTGAACAGAGTACATGCCTGAAAAATGTCTGATCAAAACAAGAGAAAAAGATTGCATTGATATAAATTTACAGCAAAGGATAAAAAGGAGGGTATCTTTGAAAGGAATGGTTGTAAAGGAGTGTAGTTTAAAGGCAAGAAATATGACACCAAAAACTTACAAATCTTCAGTTGAGTTTAAATCATTGCCCACATGCTCAGTTCAGAAAAAATAGGCACCAGACTCACTGTAATTTTTTCAATGTAAAGTGTCCATCCACAGTGATTTTAATAGGATAAACCTCAAATGAGAAACCACAGTAGCACATCAGTCATGCTCTTTTCAACCTAATTTTTTTTTAACTATAGATTAAAATTATAAAATTTCATAACACTTACTCGTAATTTATAATTTTCAATAAATTGTAATCAATAAGACATAAAGAATATGTTCAGAAAAACATATATTAAAGAATGTGTTGTTATTTAGAAACAAATTATTAGTTAGTTCCGAATGTTTATGGGGTTCGATCAAATATTTACCTAAAATATAATAATATTTTTCAATGTTTGATTTTCTGTTTTTTTAGTTAGGGTGAAAATTAGTTGAAAATGGTATGTTCTAACGAATACTTTATAATTTGTTGTTGTTAACCCTTGTTAAGCTTTTCTTTTAATTGTATTGAATTGGCCAAGTGAAGGGAGAAGGCAAGACTTGATTTAAATTGTTTAAATATTAGTTATTTGAATCTTTAAGATGATATGATATTGTTTGATATTTATATTAGGGTTATGTAAACCATGCTTGAGAGTAAATTGTTGAATATTGTGATGATTAGTGGGATAAGTTCAACCAAAATGTGTGGAATTCGAATAGCTGAGAATAAATTAATCAAATAAAGAACACACTAATTATAGTTTAATATGAATTAATCAAGGAATTAATCCTTTTCATTATTTTGTATGTATAACATTGTGTATCTTTCCTCCAAATTGAAAATTTCACACTCGCACTACGTGTATATTTTTATTTTATTTTATTATACTCTTTTACTGTTTTTTAATGGAATTTATATAAATATATTGATAATGTTATATAATTTCTTTTTATTAAATATAACATTTATGGAATTTAATAAATATAATCATAATATATGTATATCCGTGTATAATTTTTCATTTCATCTATTTATATATACAGAGAGAAAAGAAATAAAGAATGTAGATAAAAAGATAATTATAACAAATTTATATTTAGATTTATATGTATGTTAATATATTAGATAATATTTGGGTTAAATATGTTTTTAGTCCCTATATTTTTAATGTGAAATTGAAAATAGTCACTCTGTCATAATTCACATAAAAATGATCTCTATATTTTTAAAATGATTGAAATATATTCCTATTTTAAACGGTGTTAAGTATATGCTAACCTGTCTAACAGAAATGATACGACTTATTCATAATTTGACACGTATAATTATTTTAAAAAATAAAATTAAAAGGTATCAAGCTTTTAAAAATCATTTAAATCCGCATTTATAACATTTAAAAGTCATTTAAAAAGAAAACTTTAGCTATGGTATACCACCTTCGTACTGCTAGTCGAACCACAACGAACCGATGAAATCCTCGAACTTCAAAGTCACTTTGACTTCATACAACATTTACGGAGAAAGGGGAAGAAAGAAAAGACATTTGGTGTGTTGCGAGAAAAGAAGAGAGAACGAAAAGTAACCGTGACGACAAAAGAAGAGAAAATGAAAAATGGTTGTGACTAGAACTGAAAAGTTTTGGTGCGTGAGGAGAAAAAGAAAGCTTCTACTTTTTAATTTTGTTTTTTTTTTAAATAAAAATCTCTATTGAATAATTTCTATTTTTTCAAAGAAGAGCTTTGTTTTTTTTTTTTTAATAATTACACGTGTCAAATAATGAATAAGTCTTACTATCTTTGTTAGAAAGATCACCATATATTTAACGTCGTTTAAAATAGGAACCTATTCCAATCATTTCAAAAGTATAAGGATAATTTTTATGTGAAATTTGACAGATGGATTATTTCCAATTTCATTATTTCCAATTTCACATGAAAGTATAGATACTAAAAACATACTTAACCCATAATATTTTATTGACTTTAGAAATACTATATGTGTCGGAGTTGATAATTAATATTTTTAAATTTATATATAATATTGAGTTTATTTAATAAATTTTTAATTCGTTCTTTATTATATTAAATCTCACGTTTTTTTATAGTTAAAAAATTTAATTTTTCATATTTAATAGTTTTGGAATTCATTTAATATTATGTAAACGTTTTGGATTATTTTGATAGATTTTTTTTATTATTTAGTTTTTATTATATAGTTTTTTTAAATTTATTAATTACTACATTAAATCTCGGATTACTTAATAATTAAGAATTTCATTTTTTTATAAAAAAATATGGAATTTATAAGATATCATGTTACATATTAGATTTACTTGATAATTGATTTTTTATTTTATCATATAATAATTTTGAAATTTATTTATTATTTTATTAAATCTTAAACTTACTTGATAATTAAAATTTTCAATTCAATCTAATAATATTGAAAATTAGTATTATTACGTGGAGTCTTAAACTTCTCAATATTTAATATTTTGAAGTTAACCAGATAATAATTATTGAAATTTAATGCCTTAATATTAGAAGAATAATTACAAAATATCAACAAACACAATTTAAAAAAAAATTATGTAACCTTAATTTTCCTCAGTAGAAGAACAAGTCAACACTTTATTATATCAAATAAACATTTTATTTTCAGATATTAAATGATAAACAATTAGATAGGACATTCTATATTTAAGAGAGAAATAAAATATTAAATTTTGTACAATAATCCATCTTAGGCTGAATTTTATAAGGTGAAATTCCTTTCTTATACTTGCAATCCATTCCCAAACTCAATTTTAATTTCGAAAATATTTTTTTAAGTTTTTTTTGTAATATTTTTAATAAATCATGAGAGTGACTTTTCCATTATTTTAAAGATTTTTTCTTATCCTGTAATTTTTTTATATTTTATTGGAATATATAATTTTTAAAAATAAATAAATAAATAAATAAATCATATTTTATAATATAGTTTTATCACGAAAAAAATCTTATTCTAAAATGCCATTTTTTTATAGTTAAAAGTAGTGTATTTTAACATAACTTTCAAAAAAATACAGTGTTTTTTCTTTTTTATTGAAGCTGTATTTTAAGTATATATATATATATATATATATATATATATATATATATATATATATATATATATATATATATATATATATATATATATATATATATATATATTAATAACCAAAGATGTGCATGGATACACAACTCTAAACTCGAAAGTATGAGTTTTTTTTTTAAAGATCTGTGGTGAACCGTCAAAGTACATAGGACATCTCAAGGCATTTTATTTGATTGTAAATTTTAAGATTTTTAAAATTTTTATTTTAATATTTATAATTAAAATGAGAATGTTGAATTTTCTACCGCTACTTATATTTATGCTTTCATGTCTCTTTCTTCAGTGTTGTCTTGCTTAATATTTACACGAACTATAAAGCTCCAACATGCTGATAAATATTAAAATAAAACTTTTAAAATATTAAAAAACAAACATACAATCAAATAAAAAAATCTTCACTTAAAAAGTCATACATATATTAACCAAATTAAAAAAAAAAATCTCCTTAGCTTGTTATTTCCGTAAATATTTTAGAAAATTAAAATATTTGATAATTATATGAATTTTAATTAAATATAATATTATCTATATAGTTGTATTTAAAAAAATTGTAGAGTTGTCACATATTGTAAAACCACTATCCCACACCAAAAAGTGAGATGATTCGGTCTTTGTTCGTGTAGAAATGGCGGATGATTCTTCGGAGAACATGGGAATTGTCAAATACAAAATATTTACTAAACAAGTTACTTATTTAGGATAGTTTGTTTTATTGAAAATTTTAATTTGCATCCTTTAATTCGTAAGGTTACCTAAGAGAAAATATATTGTTAAAAGAAACGTGATGATACTTTTAATATTATTTTTAATTTTTAACCATGATTAATTTATAATCGTTGTAATATGTAACCTACGATGACAGTTGTAGATAGAACCATTATTGTATGTGATATACGATAACGATTTTAAATAAACTGTCATTATATGTGCAAAACACTAACAGTTGTTATCATATGTCTAATCTTTTAACGACAGTTCTTTTATATATGTCACATATTATGACGGTTATAAAAGAACAATCATCATATGTCATATACGACGACAATTATTTACATAACCGTTGTTGTATGTCTTGTTAAAATTTTAAACTTTGCCTATTTTGTTCATTTCATCTTTGCGTTTCCACTTCTTTTTTCTTCTTCTCTCCTTTTTTTCTCTTCTCCTCCTCTGTTCCAAATTTTCTCTTCTTTTGTTAATTGTGATTAAACTCTTTTCTTCTTCTTTTACCTCTTTCTTTATTTTTCTCAAAGTGTTCCTCTCTATCATATACCATAAATGTCTTCACTACATGTCTCCAACACATCTAAAGTTGTCATAGGGGAGAATAACAGTGAAAGACAACGTTTTATTGATGTAGAGGTAAAGAACAATGTTTTGTTGAATCAATGGTAGAGAAAAATGTTCAACTGGACGTGTTAAAACTGAGTTAGAAGAACAATAACGAGAAGGTGGAGAAAACTTACAGATTTATTGCGGCGGAGCAACAAGACAGTAATGAAAGCTTTCGTTATAAATGAGCAATAATGAGGGAGAAAATTTGTCATTGTAGACCATAAATCTTGTTCGACCTCAAAATAAAGAGTAAAATACTTCCGTTCGAAGATGGGCAAGACCTAAAAGGTCCCTAGGATTGATCAATAGGCCCCATATTAGAATATGAATGATTTTTGTCAGGCGAGACGGTGGTCCCGACCTGACAGGTGCGAATTCCTATAAAATGGGGGACTTTCTCACTCTTTACACACAATTCTACAATTTTCCCTACTGTACTACTTTCAAATTACTCTCCTAGGACCCATCTGAAACATTTCTAGAGTTCTTAGAAAAGCATTATAGAGTGCTGCGAGAAAGACCAATCATCATTGTAGAGCGTGTGGATTGCCAAAAAACACCCTCTTTCAAGAACATACTATGCTTGCTTCGAAGGTTCCTATATACTCCTTTCTCTATTTTATTGCTTTTTAGATAATATCGTTGTGCATTAGTCATTTAGGGTCATGTAGTCAATAACTTAATTTTTGCAATGAATAAATAAGGGTAAAAATGTAATTTTATAGTTATTATTTCTTTATAAAAAATGGTCCATCATAGGGAACCCAAAAGGGGCGTCGTAGGTAAGCTAATATCTTCTCTACACGTAACTAATTCTCTTACCTAACTCTGATTGTAATGACCAAAGTTGGTTTTTCTTTAAAAAACCACTGCCTTCTTTTTCCTTTTCCAATGTTTTTGGTAAAAACATTGGTGACGACTCCTCGAACCTTTCGAAAACCTCACTTTTAGGTCCAGCCCGGTTATCGGACAACCTAAAAAGCATTGAACCACACTTTTAAAAAATGCGAGTAAAAAAACCATCGCGTCGCTCCGACCACCTTTTCTAACGGCGGCGACAGTCGTGAAAAAACTTATAGGTTTGTTGTATTACTTATCTGTTTGTTGTGGTACTTTTAAGTTTGTTGTGGCGGAACAACTTCTAGGTTTGTTATTTGTTGTAGTGCTTTTAAGTTTGTTGTTTGTTATGGCAGAACAACTTCTAGGTTTGCTATTTGTTGTGGTAGAGCAGCTAGGTTTACTGTGACAAAACAAAATGAGATTTTTAACATATGAATATAACCGTCGTCATATGTGTAATTTATAACGACGGTTTAAAATCGTTATTAATTTTTAACGATGATTCAAAAACCGTTGTTATAATTTTTCTAAATGTCCTAAAAGAAATTATATTTAGTAGTGATTCAATTTGAGTTTTTGCAAATGTTAAATTAATATAATATTTAGACAAATTATAATTTTTAGATGTATTTAAATTGAATTCCAATAATATGGATTTTTAGTAAAGAGAGACAAACTTTTAAATGTATATATGCTTTGTAAATTTTATTCTAAAGAATTCTCAACCAAGTGTGATGTTTTATTAATAGACATTATCAATATTGTACCAGTTGGATCAACACTATCAATTAGAATAATTCAATTATGATAGGATTTAATGATAATATAATCAGTTTTATTTCATTATTTATGCACAATTATGTACAACATTTATAAGGAGAATATTTTTCTGATTTTAAGGGATAAATTAGTTTATATGTGTATTACCTTGTATTCTATTTATACCTCCTTTGTATCTTTTCCAAAATAAGAAATACACAAAGTATTTTTTATATGGTATCAAAATTCAATCTGGATCATCCCTAACCTAGAGCAACCAACCATGGAAGAGAACAAGACAAAAAGTTCGACCATCAGTTTGGTCGAAGGACCTGCTCTTCCTATCACTGGTCACAAATTGAATTGCCAAAATTACCCTTGTCGCCGCCGTCAAAACGAGGCGGTCGGAGCGACACGATGGTTTTTTCGACCCTCTTTGATTTTCGCGTTTTTTATGGGTGGGTACAACGTTCTTAGGTTGTCCGATAACCGGGCTAACCTAGAGACGAGGTTTTCGAAAAGTGTTCTTGGGTTGTCCGATAACCGGGCTAACCCAAGAACGGGTTTTGAAGGGTTCGTGGAGTCGCCACCGATGTTTTTACCGGAAACATCGGAAAAGGAGTTTTAAAAGGCGTTGGTTTTCAAAAACCAACTTTGGTCATTAGAACCAAAGTTGGGTAAGGGAGTTAGTTACGTGTAAAGGAAGTGTCAGTTCCTTTACGACGCCCATTTCGGGTTCCCTATGATAGGCTGACTACTTTGGATAAATAATTAAACTGGAAAATTACGCTTTTACCCTTTTATTATGCGGTATTTAAATTTATGACTACATGACCCTAACGTTTATTGCATAATTTAAATGAAAGCAGTAAAGATAGAAAGGGAGAGTATGCACCTCCAAAGCAAGCTTTTTATATTTCTCTTTAAAGAGTGGGTGCTTTTTGGCAACCCTTCACTCTACAACTCTCTGAAACTCCGGAAATGCCTCGGAGGGATTCTAAAGAAGATTTAGAACGCTCAATTTATGCCTAGAGACACTCAGAAACTCCGGAAATGCTTCAAAGGGATTCTAGAGAGAGAATATCTAGAGAGAAGGAGGAGCTACTGTGGTTGGTGTATGGAAATGAGGGGGGGAGGACCCCTATTTATAGGTTTTCGCGCTGTCAGGTGGCGAGACCGCCGGTCTCGTCTGACAGGGTCGAGACCGCCGTCTCGTCCAACGAGACCGCCGTCTCGACCTGTCAACGCGGCGAGACCGCCGTCTGGAGTAACGAGACCGCCGTCTGGAGTAATGAGACCGTCGTCTCGTCCTTCGCAGGTGGCGAGACCGCCGTCTCGTCAAGCGAGACGGCGGTCTTGCCACTTGCATGAGGCGAGACGGTGGTCTGGGAATTCCAGAGGGTGGTCTCGTCCCAACAAAGCGAGGAAACTTATTTTTTGTACATAAACTCCCTCCTTTCCTAGTATGGGGCCTAATAGTCTCTCCTAATGGCTTGTTAGGCTTCATCCATCTTCAAATAGGAGGTCTTCTGGTCTTTATTTGGAGGCCGGACAAAAGTTGGGGTCTACAGCTGCCCCCCCTTTACCCGACCAGTCGACTGCTGGCCTTTTGTGCCAGGGTGATCGACTGGAGGGTAAAGGAGTTGACCCTCTTGCCCGGTTGCCCTTCAGATGCTCCGTCTTTGCGGCGGATGATCTTCTGGGGAAATGTTGTGTTGTGCGCTTCTGGGATGCTCCTTCGACGCGGTAGCTGACCCCTTCGGCTGATGGGTACGAACCCCCATCTGATTTGACGAGTACGAACCCCCGCCCGGTAAGCCCCCTTTTGTAAGGCCTGATGAGTTTACACCATCATCTGGTGTTTGACGAGTACGAACCCCCGCCCGGTAAGCCCCCTTTTGTAAGGCCTGATGAGTTTACACCCTCATCTGGTGTTTGACGAGTACGAACCCCCGCCCGGTAAGCCTCCTTTTGTAAGGCTTGATGAGTTTATACCCCCATCTGGTGTTAAGCCTCCGGATGCTCCATCTTGCGGTAGCTGATCCTTTGGTTGACGAGTACGAACCCTCGTCTGGTTTGGTGCCTCTAGATGCCCCTTCTTGCGGTGGCTGATCCTTTGGCAATGGTGGCGGCTTACTGATTCTGACCATGCGCCGACTCCTTGGGGAGTGATCTCTGTGTTAGTTGATTGTTTTTGGATTTCTTGAATGGTCATCCGGGCTGCGCCGGGGATTTTGTTGGTGTTTCATCCAGCTTTGTTGATTGCTGGGGATTCTCTGTTTTGATCTTTTGGTGACGCCTCTTGAGTAGGCGGATATGTAAATGGTCTTTCTCTTTTTGGTGATCTACCGGGGAATTGATTGCCTTCCCGGGGATCTAATTTTGATTTTCCCCTTGAGGGAATGGAGTTTTGACTCCTTGTTGGATGTTGTTGGTATGAGATGGTTTAATCCTGCCTTTTTCTCGCGGTTTTATCTCTTTTTTCTCGTGATTTAGGATTTTGGCTTTTTCCTTGAGCGTATGCCTTTTTCTTTTTTTAGTTTAAGTTTTTTTTTTTAACGCTGGCTTTTGCAAGAGATGACAAAAAGATGCATGAAATAGAATTTTTATTTATGGGGGAAATTTTTATTACAACCCTATTTTTGGAGTTACTATCCCTATGGGCTATCCTCTAGACCCGATCCCTGGGGAGGGAAATGCTGGTACATGTGATACCGGAAGTCCTCCTGCTCTTGGACTTCATCCTGGTATCGTTGCTGGAACGTGGTCCAGTCGTGGCGCATGTCCTGCTGGTGCTGGTACATTTCTCCCAGCCGGGCGTCAAAGGTATCTTGTCTTTGGGTCAATTGCTCTTGCCTCTGGGATAATTCCTCTTGTCTCCGGGACATCTGCTCTTGCCTCACAATCATATGGTCGAACTGCTGGCATAGGTCGCCCATGTGGCGGTGCATGCCAGCAAAGTCATCCGCATATCGGGGCGGTTGCTGCTGCTGCTGGAAGTCGGGAGGTGTAGGCAGATCCTGCATCGCGTCCTGGAGCTCCAGTGCAAAATCTAGTGTGGGGTGGAGGGCTAGCTGGGTCCCTCTGCGGATCAGCATTCCCATGCTGACCAAGATTGACCCGCCGATGGATTCGGGTCGCAGGTTGTGGGCCAGCTCTTCCCGGCCAGGGCACCCCAAACTTTCTGCCAGGGGGGTGATGAGTGGAGCCATGAGGACAGCCCCCGTGGATCTGTGCCCGAAGTCCTTGAGGGCTCTCAAGAAGAAGTACCCGGTGTTGCAGCGCCGCCTCTGGCTCATGCAATATAGTACGAAGAGGTCAGGGAGGGATATTTTCCCCTTACTCTCTTTCCTCCCGTGTATGGTTCCTGCCAGCAGCTTGTGGCAGATACGGAGTGCTGGGGGGAGTGCGGATCCCCTCATCAGCGTGCGCAGCGTGGTGGCTCCCGTGAGCTCACGCCACATCTCGGCGGCGGTAAGGTTGGTGGGCCGCGAGCAGATGGCCTCACGGTACTCTTGGGTCATGGCGTCCTCGGGCCGGACGAACCCGATGGCTACGTTGAACTCTCTGAGGGTGGAAGTCTGGTATTGTCCACCCATGAAGTAGGTCACCATCCTGGTGGGAGGTAGGCCCGAGACCGTGGAGGGGACCTCGGAGTAAGAGACCGAGGCTAAGAACTCCAGTACCGCTTGCGGGTACACATGTGTAGGTGGTGGCTGTAGCAGGAAGCCCCACCCGATGCTATCCGAGATGGGCCCGGACGTCGTCCTCCCATCCGAACTCGGCTAGGATGTTGAAATCCGGCTTGAGCATTGGATGCCACCGGTAGGTCCGAATGTTTTCCGGACGGGCCTGGTGCCGTGGCGATAGTTGAGAAGGGTCCTGGGGCGGTGGTGCTGCAGAACTACTGGCACCGGCAGTGTTTCTTCTCTTCCTGGAAGCGCTTCTGCTAAACATTCCGACCAAAGGGTGCTTGGGAGTGCAGGAGTTGAGAGAAATGAGGTTCTGGAGGCAAGGGGAGTTGTGAGGAAGTCCCCAAGTGCGCCCCCTATATATAGGGAATTTTGCAAAATCGAGACCGCCGTCTGGGTGAGCGAGACGGCGGTCTCGACGTTCGGCTTAAGCGAGACGGCGGTCTCGTTTTCGCCTGAGCCGAGACGACGGTCTGGTTTGTCCAGACGGCGGTCTCGTCCTGTTGGGTAACCGAGACGGCGGTCTAGTTGGTCTAGACGGCGGTCTCGAATTACGGAAGAGATTTTTTATTATTTATTTTTTATATATTTTTTATTGTTTTTTTTTTGTTATTTTTTGAGAGAGGTAATAGGACCTGGTCTAAAAACATTTTATGCATGCAATGTTTTTATTTTTTGATGTCCTATAATGCCTATTTTGATTAAGTTTTCAGAAGGATTTAACCAACGTGTCTCGTTGCGTCGGAAGCCTTCTGATTTGTCGCGTTTACTCTTGGTCTGTACCATGCCGGACTTCTTGTGACCGAAAGGTAATTTCTTTCTTCTCTCTTTCTCTTTCTTTTTTTTTGTTTTTTCTTTTCTAGAGCCCTTTTTGTCATGTGGTGTCCCCTTTTCCTTGCTTTAGGGATTTCAATCCTCTTGTTGACTATACGCCTCCATATTCCCAAATTAATTATTAGAATATTGTCGTGAGGGTCAAGAGAAAAGAAGTAAAGAGGTAGAAAGTCAATGGTTTGTGTTTTAGAGGGTTGATTTTTATTGATAAAAGGATTTGTAAGAACGGCTGACTAAGGTTAAGCCTGGGTGTTTAGGCTTTGTCTAAGCAAACATTTTTTTCCCTTTTTTGTATTTGCGCTCTTTGGTTTTATTTCCATTGCTTTTAAATGACTAGCTGATTTCCCTAGATCGCCCTTTGGGTTTTCGAACTAGGATACTGTGTGTTAGCCCTAACTTTTGTCTAGGTTCCTTCTTTTGTAAAATTTTGGAGAAATCCTAGCGGACCTTTATTTGTAACCCTAACTTTTGCCTAGGCTACCCTTTATTGTTGTTCGGGTATCCTACCGGGTTGAACCTATCTTTTGTGTAGCCCCCTTAGTGGGTTTCCTACCGGGTAATTTGCCCTTTTCTTTGGCCTTTGGCTTCTCTGGGCTTTTTCTTTATTTGTTTGGATTTTTTCACAGTATTGGCGAAGCATGACTTTCTTTAAGGATGAGGTGAAGTCTTATTTTTGATGTGCTTCTAATCAACTAACTTGATGGCAATAACAATGTTAATCATTTGGATGCGCCCCTTTTTTATTTTTCTTTCTCTCTTCTTTTGTTTACTTAGACAGGGTCATTTGCGTGGTCTAGTCAAAAGTAGAAAGAAGAGAAGCAGATAGAAAGAATCATTCTTTATTAATTAATGAGGGAATATGTGCCCTAAGATGCCCGGGGGTCGGGCTCGCCCCGGGGGATAATCTCTAACAATCATGGGGTTTACATCCCTTAAACAAAGAAAAAAATTTCCTAATGACTAGAATGGCTCTTGACGCTTGCACCCCTCCACTTCGGAAAATTTGCTTGAGTGTGCGGAGGAGAGACTTCCCTTTTCTCCTTTCTGCCCGTCCCTTAGTAGGGTCATATCCTAGGCCATACTTGCAAGGATTGTCTTTGAATTCTGGGGGTTCCCTCACGCCTTGGGAATCTGCCCCCAGGCCTTGGCCAGGATGGTAACCATGCTTCAACATCATGCGGGTTACCTTTGTGTTTCTGGGAAGTCGCTCTATGCTGGAAATTTCGAGCGCTTGAAAAGATGTTTCAAGGGCCTCTTCAGCCGCATCCGCATAAGGTTGGGTAGACGGTCCACTGATCAAGATATCGTCTTCTGCTTGGACCGTGACCAGTTTGTCGCCCACTATGAATTTGACTTTCTGGTGGAGCGTCGAAGGTACTGCCTTAGCGTCATGAATCCAAGGCCTGCCGAGGAGACAACTATATGCTGGAGTAATGTCCATTATATGGAAATTGACGTCGAAGGTAGTGGGTCCAACTTGGATTGGCAAATTGATCTCTCCCACTACTTCTCGTTTTGATCCGTCGAAGACTCGAACGATGGTGCTGCTCGGGCGCAGACGGGTTCCTTGGATAGTCAATTTTTCCAGTGTGCACTTGGGCATTACGTTCAAGGATGACCCGTTATCCACAAGAACTTTGGCGATGAGGTACTTCTTGCATTTAACCGAGATATGCAAGGGCTTGTTGTGGTTTGACCCCTCCAGGGGGAGTTCTTCCTCTGTGAAGGTGAGGTGATCGTTTGCCGTGATGTGACCGACGATCCTCTCAACCTTTTCTTGGGATATTGTGTGAGGTACATGCGCCTCGCTCAAGACCTTCAGCAGAGCGTTTCTATGCGGTTCCGAACTCATTATCAAAGATAGCAATGTGATCTTTGCAGGTGTGCGATTGAGCTGGTCTATAATGGAATACTCACTTTGCCTTATAAACTGGAGTAATTCCTCTGTCTCCTCTTTGGATTCTTTATTTTCTTTTTCTTCTTCGGTCTTTTTATTTTTTTCTCTATTTTGGAGGACATTTTCCTTGGGGGAGTAGATTTTTCCACTTCTAGTTGTGCCCCCAATGCCGGCTATGTTCGTTATTTCTTCTTTTATCGGTGAAGATTCCCCATATCTCCACGATACAACTTTATTTGACTCGTAGGGGAAATGACGTGGCATAAATAGTTGCACTGGCGTCCTTGACCCCTCTTCTTTATTCTTGAGGACCAACGGCCGAGGCTTACTTTGCGATGTTTCGACCGTTGGGGTGAGCTTTATTAGGAGTGGCTTTCTCTCCATTCTTCTGAGTTGGAAGACGTGTTAGTTAATCCTTCCTTTTTATTATCTTATTTATTAAGTGTGAAGGAGGGGAAATTCAAAATATGCAAATGAGTGCTCATGCATGAAAGTGGACAGTCATTTGAACAAAAAGAAATTTTATTTATTCAAAGAGAAGGTGTACATTCCCCTATTCTATACTGCGAAGCAACTTTTGGCAAAAACGGAAAACTTTAAAGAAACCCACAGGAGGGTCTTGATTCCTCTGTAGCTCCCTCTCAGCTTCCCGGACATGACGGGCAAGTGCTTCGCTTTGTTTGCGGACCGCCTGACTCATATCTTCACTGTACTGTTGAGCCTCTTTGATCTTCGCCTCTTGATGAACGACCAAGGCTTGTAGTTCATCGAGCTTTTCGACGGCTCGGTCTTTCTCTTGAAGTACTTGGTCGTACTGAGCTAGCCCTTCTTTTTCTTTGTGGCGTAGCTCAGAGAGACTTTTGGTGAGTCTCTTGTTGGCCTCTCGCTCTTGGCGGATGTCTAACCGAGCCTTGAGGAGCCCTTCCGACAACTCCTTGATCGTTTGAGCCTGCTTAGCTGATTCGGCCTCAAGGTGTGCTGTTTTGGCGTTTATCTCCTGCAGTTGGCTATCCGAATTGGTTCTGGCAGTTTTGGATGTTCGGATAGCTTGTTCGTTAGTGTCAACACATTGGTCCTTGAGGCGCTCTATTTCATGATCCTTTTTCTTGCCTTGCCTTCGCAGACCATCAATCGTGAGGATAGATTCTTGCTCTTTTTCTTCAAGGGCCCTCATCTGGGCTCCCATGATCTCTATCCTCTGGGTCAAGGCGTCAATTTGAGCCTGCAACCCTTCATTTCTGGCGCTCGTGGTAGGTGTGGAGGATGATTGGGCCACCCCTCTTCTATTCCTCCATGCCTCATAGTCACCGGTGACGGCCACCCGAGCTTTTCCTAGCTCTCTGTCTCCCATGTAGACTGGCCTCTCCCATGCTTTTCTTATGGTTAGAGAGTTGGCGATGGTGCATGGGTCTCCAAAGAAGCACAGTCCTCCGAGCTCCCCTCGGGAAATAGTAGTTTGGGTCCTCATGAGCTGCCTCATAGCTACTTTAGGTGAGTAGGCTATGCAGCCCCTGAGTCCGATCAAGGGTACACTCGGATAGTCCCCACATCTGATGAGAACTAGGCCGGGTCGGAACCAAGGATAGACCCATGATATACTGCTGGCGTCCTTGCATTCCCACTCATCCCTCCATTCTGATGTCAGACGACACTGGAGGGGGATCTTGGAGAAACTTCTCAAAGGATCGGGGAATATCCCCATGTGACTGGAGGCGTATAGGTGAGTGGCGCTCCACACAAATAGCAATGAAGAGCAACAACGGAGTATTTTGCCCTGCTTCTGGTGACAAAATTCCACCGAGAGCAGGGTGTCGGCAAGAATAGCAGGTAGGGGACTTTTCGAATTCACGTCCCAGGCGAAGAAGGCGTCCATGACGGCCTGATCTACTGTGTCGAAATGGAAGGGGAACAAGATTGTTCCAAAAATTATGAGTGCCAGGGTTTTGTTGAAGGCAACCCACTCTGTCCGTTCAGCCAGGTAGGACAGGTGGTCTTCTAACATCGTTACTTTCCAACCCTGGGTGTTCCCCTTCTTTATCAAGGTACTCTGGCGGAATGGTAAATGAATAAGGGCAGCGACTGGTGCTGCGGGAGTATATGCTTCGTGGCGAACATGGACCCCGGCTGATTTGGGCCACCTCAACATGGTCTCATACTCCTCTAGGGTAGGCACCAGGTCGAACTGCGGAAACTCGAAACATCGCAGATCTGGATTCCAATAGTGGATTAGTGCCCTTAAGAACACCTGATCGACACATATCTTTAGGAGGTCTAAAATCCGCCCGTAGGATTTTTCGAAGTCGGCGCGGACCTCCGATGGCATTACTGTGCTCAGCCGTTCCAATCTCTCAGTATGGAAACGGGGAATGTCCACCTTCTTTGTCTGCCTACTTGTCCCCTCCATTTCTAAAACAAGAATGCATGTTGGATGAAATGGATGCTTATTTTGAATGTGAGTGTTTATTTTCTATTTATCATGTTTTTCTACATGATATTTTGCGTATTTTTATTTTGAAAGAATAAACTATCTATATGAATGTTTCATGAGTATAATATTTTTGGACCAGGTCTTATTTATGAACTTTGGAAAAAATGGATTTTTTTATTTGCTTATTTTATAGCCTTTTATCTCTTTTGTCGGAATTGCGTGGCTACTTAGCTTACAAAGAACCTGAAACCAGGCTAGCTAAAAGGCAGACAGTCCGAGATAAAATATGGCTTTATGCGAAAGAATATTTAGCGTCCTTTATCTCTTCTGTCGGAACTGCGTGACTACTTAGCTTACAAAGAACCTGAAACCAGGCTAGCTAAAAGGCAGACTGTCCGAGATAAAATATGGCTTTATGCGAAAGAATATTTAGCGTCCTTTATCTCTTCTGTCGGAACTGCGTGGCTACTTAGCTTACAAAGAACCTGAAACCAGGCTAGCTAAAAGGCAGACTGTCCGAGATAAGGGTGTTTATTTGTAAAGAATATTTTTGGTTTTGTTTTGTTGTTTGCTTATGCTATGCAACATACAAATGCAACAATCATATGCACACACAATTCAATCATCCCCGAACAGGCGAGATTTTGTTTTTACGAGGTAGGGTTTTCCTGCAGAAAAGTGCATTGGCAAGGGTTGGTTCTAACTGTTCTCACCAGGCTAAGGCCCCCAAGGTGCCCCCATTATAGGGTCCCCACTCTCCAGCCGTCCGACCATGCTTAGCACTAAGACCATAGTCAGTCTTATTGCCAAAAGAGGAAGGTTATCACCTTGAGTGGTGGTTTCCGATCACACTGGTGGGCTCAAGGCCCTCACTACAGCGAACCGTACCTGTCACCCACTCCCTATGGTTATCTCACTTGCCCCCGGGTATAGAGGGAACTGTTGTGTGCAAGGGATTGTGTGCAGTTTATATTTCAAGCAATTTGCGCAAGTATAACAAACAACAGTTATTTGAAAGCCAAACAATAAAGCATGTTATAATACAAGGCAGGGTAAAAGCGCTATTTTCTTGGTTTAATTATTTTTAAGCCAGCCCATCACTAAATGGGATCAACTCTCTAGGCTTCCCCAGTGGAGTCGCCATCTGTCGCCGCCGTCAAAACGAGGCGGTCGGAGCGATGCGATGGTTTTTTTGACCCTCTTTGATTTTCGCGTTTTTTATGGGTGGGTACAACGTCCTTAGGTTGTCCGATAACCGGGCTAACCTAGAGACGAGGTTTTCGAAAAGTGTTCTTGGGTTGTCCGATAACCGGGCTAACCCAAGAACGGGTTTTGAAGGGTTCGTGGAGTCGCCACCGATGTTTTTACCGGAAACATCGGAAAAGGAGTTTTAAAAGGCGTTGATTTTCAAAAACCAACTTTGGTCATTAGAACCAGAGTTGGGTAAGGGAGTTAGTTACGTGTAAAGGAAGTGTCAGTTCCTTTACGACGCCCCTTTCGGGTTCCCTATGATAGGCCGGCTACTTTGGATAAATAATTAAACTGGAAAATTACGCTTTTACCCTTTTATTATGCGGTATTTAAATTTATGACTATATGGCCCTAACGTTTATTGCATAATTTAAATGAAAGTAGTAAAGATAGAAAGGGAGAGTATGCACCTCCAAAGCAAGCTTTTTATATTTCTCTTTAAAGAGTGGGTGATTTTTGGCAACCCTTCACTCTACAACTCTCCGAAACTCCGGAAATGCCTCGGAGGGATTCTAAAGAAGATTTAGAACGCTTAATTTATGCCTAGAGACACTCAGAAACTCCGGAAATGCTTCGGAGGGATTCTAGAGAGAGAATATCTAGAGAGAAGGAGGAGCTACTGTGCTTGGTGTGTGGAAATGAGGGGGGGAGGACCCCTATTTATAGGTTTTCGCGCTGTCAGGTGGCGAGACCGCCGGTCTCGTCTGACAGGGTCGAGACCGCCGTCTCGACCTGTCAACGCGGCGAGACCGCCGTCTGGAGTAACGAGACCGCCGTCTCATCCTTCGCAGGTGGCGAGACGGCGGTCTGGGAATTCCAGAGGGTGGTCTCGTCCCAACAAAGTGAGAAAACTTATTTTTTGTACAGAAACTCCCTCCTATCCTAGTATGGGGCCTAATAGTCTCTCCTAATGGCTTGTTAGGCTTCATCATCTTCAAATAGGAGGTCTTCTGGTCTTTATTTGGAGGCCGGGCAAGATTTGGGGTCTACAACCCTCAATGGGTGCGTTCAGTTAAAATTTTCCTTCAAGTAAAAGGGGAGGAAAGTTACATCACCAGAGACTCCAAGTGTCCAGTAAAGGGTGACCTTAATCTCAACAAATGACAACTAAAAAATAGTTTAGTCATGTCATGGTTATTCAACACCATGACCAATGAAATTGGGGAGAATTTCATGTACTATAACACTACCAAGGAGATGTGGAATACAGTGGAGGAAACCTACTCAAATGTGGACAATACGTTTGCGGTATTTGAGATCTAGAGCATACTCCATGAACTGCGACAAGGTGATTTCTCAGTCACTGAGTATTTTAATACACTCAGTCAACATTAACAACAACTAGACATATATGAAACATTCAATGGAGTTGTGTCGAAGATAAGAAGAAGTATAAAGAATTGATGGAGAAAGATAGGATCTACAAGTTTCTATTGGGGCTGAACATAGAACTTGATGAAGTCCGAGGGAGAATCCTTGAAACCAAACCTCTTAAAACAATATGGGAAGTATTTTCAGAAGTGAGAAGAGATAAAAGTAGGAGGAAAGTAATGCTTGGAAAGTCAAGTGCAGCCCCACCGAAGGCATAATAATGACAGCAAGGGGAAACCAATCTCGTCCATCTAAAAAAAAAAATGGACCCTGATACGATCACTGCAAGAAATTGAGACACACTAAGGACACCTGCTGGATTATTCATGACAAGCCTTTAGAGGAAAAACAGACAAAAAACCTGGACAACAGAGGCAACACAACAGAGGTAAATTCTATTCCATCTTCATTCAGCTAGGAGCAAATGGAAGCACTGCAGAAAATTTTCCAGCAAACAATTGGTAGAACTGTAGTAACACAAAAAGGTAATTTCTTGCATGTTCTAAATACTAGCACAGAAAAATCAAAGTTATTGATCATTGATTCAGGAGTCTCAGATCACATGACTAGAGACTTAACTGTGTTTAAAAGTTATACTCCTTGCCACAATAATTACATAGTTCGGATAACTGAGGAGATTCTTTCTAAAGTCATAGGTAAATGTTCAATTATTATCTCACAAAATATTAACCTGAAGTCAGTCCTTTATATGTCTAAATTTGACTGTAATTTATTATTCATTAACAAACTGACAAAATATTTGAAGTGTCATTAAATTCTTTCCTAACCTATGTGAATTTCAGATTTTGGAGACGGGGGAGACGATTGACATTGCTAAAGAATGTGTTGGACTCTACTACCTCCAAACTGAAGCCTCAGAGGAGAAACCCAAGGCCAACTCTTGTGCTGAGGTACCTAAAAATAAAAATAAATTCTGTAATGTTGTGGTACTGTCGCTTGACCACTCAAATTTTATGTACTTAAGAAGAATGTTTTCCACATTATTCAATAAAAATCAAGAGTTGTTTCAATGTGAAATATGTCAATTGTCCAAACATATCCGCCTCAACCCTATAAACCCTCTCAACCTTTCTCCCTAATTCACAGTGATATATGGGGACCATCACGGGTAAACAATGTCATAGGATCAAGATGGTTTATCACCTTCATAGACAATCACACACGTGTCACTTGGGTGTTCCTAATGAAGGAGAAATCAGGAGTTGACAAATATTTGAATTTTCTCATACTATGATGGAAACGCAATTTCAAAGTAGGATTAAAATACTTATGAGTGATAATGATCGAGAGTATTATCACTTTGTATTAAGTTCCTACCTTCAGAGACATGAAATCATACATCAGAGTTCATGTGTAGATACCCCTTAGCAAAATAGGATCATCGAGAGAAAAAAATAGACATCTCTTAGAAGTGACAAGATCTCTCATGTTGGTTACAAATGTACCCAACCAATTTTGGGGAGAAATTATCCTCTCTGCAACCTACCTCATAAATAGAATGTCTTCCCGAATCCTCAACTTTAACACACCTCACTCTACTCTCCAAACTTCATACCCTACTAGTCGTATCCTTATATTCATTCCTTTGAAAATATTTGGATGTTCAGCCATTATCCATAACCTCCATCCTCATCACAAAAAACTTGACCAAAAATCCATAAAATGTATATGTTCCTCAACTATTCTCCCCAATAAAAGGGGTATAAATATTATTCACCTCAAACCAAGAAATTTTACCACACCATGAATGTCACCTTTTTTTAGAATCAGGGGGAGTAGATTTATCCAATTGAAGTGGCATAATTCCAACTTTTGGGATTTGAGCTAGTTCACTCTACCCCAAATGTAGAACTAGTCAAGACTGCACCTGCAGCAAAAGAAACTACAGTAACAAATGCAGAGTTAGCCGAGATTGCACCTGAAAGAAAGGAAGAAAAGTCTTGAGTCTAGCACAACTCCAAGGCAAAGTCATGAATTACACAAAGCTCCAGAAAATGAGTTTTCCTTAGGTAATATTGTTTCTAATCATAAACCTATTGATGACATTGACATTCCTATTGCATTAAGAAAATGGATGAGATCTTACACTCAACACCCCATTGGGAATTATGTGTCCTATGAAAAATTGTCACAGGGTATAGGTTGTTTATGACAACATACATATCCCAAGAAAATTCAAGAGGCACTCCAACAACCTGAATGGACAACAACTGTAACAGAAGAAGTCCAGACCTTGGTTAAAAATGGCACATGAGAAATCACCACCCTACCAAAAAGGAAGAAATTGATTGGATGCAAGTGAATATTCTCCATAAAATAAAATGCAAATGGTAATATAAACCGGTACAAAGTCTGGCTGGTGACAAAAGGGTTTATCCAATCATATTGAGTGGAATACAAAGAGACGTTTGTACCAGTGGTCAAACTCAATTCAATCCGAGTTATACTCTCTTTAGCTGTAATTTAGATTGACCATTTTATCAACTAGACATCAGGAATGTCTTCCTAAATGGTGAACTAGGAGAAGAAGTTTATATGCAAATTCCTCTGACCTTAAGCAATCTCCGAGAGCATGGTTTGATAGATTGACTTGAGTTGTCAAAGAAGATGGATAAACTAATGCCAATCAGATCACATGATGTTTGACAAACACTCCGTAGAAAGGAAGGTAGCTCTGTTCATTGTTTATGTTGATGATATCGTTATCACATGAGACGATTATGATCAAATCAAGCATTTGAAGAGACTTTTAGCCAAGGAATTTGAAGTTAAGGACTTAGGCCAACTCAAATACTTTATAGGGATGAAAGTTGCTCGAACGAAGGATGATATTTATGTATCACAAATGAAATATACACTGGACTTACTTCAAGAAACTGACATGCTTGGGTGCAAGTAAGCCAATACTCCGATAGAACCGGAAAAGAGAGGTGAAGAGGAAAGTCCACCAGCTGATAAAGATAGATATCAAAGACTAATTAGGAAGCTAATCTACCTAACTCACACCAGGCCCGACATTGGGTTTGTTATCAGTCTGGCTAGTCGCTATACATCTAATCTAACTGAGGTCAACATGAACATGACAAACAGAAAACTCCAATACCTCAAAGATACACCAGGCCGATGACTTTACTTCAAGAAGAACTCAAACATAGGTATTAAAGTCTATACTGACTTAGATTGGACAAGATGTCCTTTTGACAGGAAATCAATTACTTCCTTTGTGTGGGGAAACTTGGTGACTTAGGGAAACAAGAAGCAACCTGGTGACAAGGAGTAGTGCAGAAGCTGAATTCAGAGTTATGACTCAATGTATCTATGAAGGAATCTGGCTTAAGAGGATGTTAGATGAAATCAAAATTCCTATCAATTACACTATGAGGATAATGTGTGACAGTAAAACTGTTATAATCATAGCAAAGAACCCAATCCACCATGATAGGACAAAACATGTGGAAATTGACTAACACTTCATTAAAGAAAAATTTGATTATGGTATTATAAGTGTTGATCATGTTCCATCATGCACACAAACAACAAATATCCTGACAAAGGTTTTTCTAAAGAACACATATGAAAACATTAGATCTAATTTGAGTATGATAGACATCTACCATCTAGATTAAAGGAAAGTGTTGAAGATCAACAATATCAATTAGAATAATTCAATTATGATAAGATTTAATGATAATATAATAAATTTTATTATATTATTTATGTAAAGTTATATACAACATTTATAAAAAAATATATAAATTTATTATCTTATATTCTATTTATACCGTTTGTATCTTTTCCAAAATATTCCTCTCATTTATCGTCCAAACATCTATCCTCCGTTATAAAGTAGACATGGTTAACCTGCCACTTCTTGTTGGATATTACATGTGGTTCAAAAATGAAAACAACAACCGCTACCACCACATGGGTTGATGGTTTGGTACATGTGATGTGATCATTCTGTATCTGCTCATAGACACTCACTTGTTCCTCTCAACCCAACAACTTCTTTAATATTTTTAAATTTTCAATTAAATTCTGATGTTTATGTTTTAGAAAGTTAACTAACTGAAACAGTGACTCTCTTCTTATAACCACGCACTAGTGCAAAAAGGGGTTTTTATGTCAGGTATTTAGGGCTTTTCACGTCGTATTTAAAACTGACGTTAAAACGGGAGACGTAAATTTACGTCAGACCCTTTAGCCCGACGTAAATTTACGTCAGACCCTTTAGCCCGACGTAAATTTACGTCAGTTATCAAGACCCGACGTAATTTTGCGTTGCATATACCACTAAACAGACGTAAAAACTTTCAGAAATTAAAAAAAAAACAGCAAATTTACGTCGCATATGGTATATGTGACGTAAATTTACGTCGCATATACCAATACGCGACGTAAATTTGTTGTTTTTTTTTAATTGGGTTGATTCTGTTTTACAACTAAAACCTGCAAATATATATTACAACCAGACAGTTCAGAGGTTCAATTTTCTTTAGCTAGTAATATAATGATGAATAAATATAATGTTATTTTCAAAATTTAAATACAAACAATAATTATGGTATTCACTTATTATAATAAGTTTCTAATCTTAGGATAAATGAACTGCAAAATCTTTGTTCCGGGTTTTCCACTTAGAACATTAGTTATAGACACGATTCTAAATGAAAAAAAGTCATATATTATTCAATACCTTTTCCATTTTCACTACCAAATTTCAAAAATTCATCAACTCCCTTTTCGTACTCTTCACTAATACGACGTGCATTCATCCAAGTTCGATTCATATTATGTTATAAAGTTTCGTCACTCCTAGATATTCAAAATCTATATTTAAAAATAAATTAATATACAAATAATAAAGCACGTATATGGAGTGTGTAAACCGAAAATGCACTCAAACAAAATAATGACATTCCAATAACAATCCAAGTGGAGACATTCATACAATGACGTGATTTAGATCCCCAAAAACAATCACGGATTCAATTTGAACATATATCAGGAGACATAGAACACTAACCTCGAGTAAACACGAAAACGATTTCAAACTCGAATCCAATCGGGGAGAAATGTCAAATTCGTAAAATGAGACACAATGTTGATGTTCTTCACTGCCAAAATGATCGAAAATGGTGTGGAAAGGTAGCTATCGTTGTCGTTTTCATTGTCGTTCTAAAAAACCCTTGCGGCGCGAGATGCGGGAGTGGGTATGGAAGAGAATAAAAAGAACTTTTTACGTCGCGCACCCCATGTGACGTAAAAAGTGATATTTTTACGTCGCGCACCCCATGTGACGTAAAAAGTGATACTTTTACGTCGCGCACCCCACGTGACTTAAAAAGCTCTCTTTTACGTTGCATTGTACCAGGTGCGACGTAAAAGAGGTTTTTAACGTCACCTCCTACAATATGCGACGTAAAAATTTCACCTCTTATTTATAAAATTGCTACCGTGTTTTATTTACGTCGAATATTTTGACATGCAACGACAATTGGGTGACGTAAAATGTCATTTTTGCACTAGTGACGTTGTAACAAAAGTGTGGCACTTTGGCACTCTGGGTCCATATTTGTACTGATGTATATATATCATCCATTCATAAATGCTTTATATAAACATTTTTCTACTCTCATTTTTAAAAAGTATTATTATTAGATATAAATTCAACGGTCAAGAAGAAGAGTGCTTCAGATAAGAGAAGGACTGAAACAACCTCCTTTTTGCTTCATTTGGCACACTTGGGCACCAAATTCATTTTCACTTCAATTATTTTCAAAATTATATGAATAAGATTTTTGTGTATTAAATGAGGATTCCATTACAACCACACAGTTCACAACCAACAACCCACGAGTTTTTCCTGATGTTATATAGCTCAGATTATATCCATTTTTATTGTTATCGTAAAATTTTGACAGAATTTTATATTTATATTTTGATATACATATAAATGAACGATAGAAGAACATGATGTATGAGATTGGACAAAAACGTTTTCAGTAAAAACATATCTGGATGATGTCTTAAAAGAATGACCCGGAGAACATTTGTATCCAACGGGTATAAAATATTTTATCAAGTTTTTATATAATATTAATTATTCAATTAAGTTTTGTAAAGTTAGTCTTATACTACGTGCATTAATTGTGATGTATATAATATATATGATTTTAATTAAAGAAAATTCAATTTTATAAAAGATGATGATTATATGAATATTTATTATTAGAATAGTTATTTGATAATATTTATATGATACGCATAATTTAATAATTGATTTGACAAATTAATAATTATTTTAACAATATTAAGTACAAATATATTTCTTAATTATTATATACAAAATATATTTTAATATTTTTTTATCCTGATTTAAATTGATTTTTATAATCCACAATTCGAAAATATCCGAGGAATCTTGGTCCTACAACATCAATGTGACAATAATGAATAAAGGTAAAATATGTAAAACAATGATAATAAAAAAATTCTTATTATAATAATAAAAATTGTCATTGGACAAATCTAATTTTTTTTTTTGTGATATGCCCAATAATAATTTGCTAGCACCCTTTATAAATACTAGCAGCCTCAGCTACACTAACTCATTCTTACTCAACCAAAATCCACAGCTTAGACATATTTCTCTTCTCTTATCTGCTAATCATCATGGCCTCTCCATCACCATCTCTCTATAAAGTTTATGAGTGATGATATATAGACAACCTTCATTTATCAAACATTCATCCAATTTTATTTATCTTATTTTATACTCTTTTCATCAATCAATAACAAATATTGTTGTTTGTTAAATGTTATAGAAAATTTTCGATGGCAATTAGTCTTTCTCTAAAGTTTACAGTACGCAGATGCGAGCCTGAGCTTGTGCCTCCTGCTCTGCCCACTCCTCATGAAACGAAGGTACTATCCGACATAGATGATCAAGATGGCCTGCGTTTCCAGATTCCGATCGTACAAATTTATCGAAAGCAAGCATCAATGGGAGAGAGAGACCCGGTTGAAGTGCTTCGGCAAGCACTGTCACAAACACTTGTCTTCTATTACCCATTTGCAGGGAGGCTGAGGGAGGGGCCTCACCGCAAGTTGATGGTGGATTGTACCGGAGAGGGTGCCATGTTCATCCAGGCTCATGCTGACGTCACACTTGATCAATTCGGTGATTTCCTCCAACCTCCATTCCCATGCTTCCATGAACTGCTCTATGATGTTCCTGCCACGCAACAACTTACCAACACTCCTCTTCTACTCGTACAGGTTCAATCGCAGTACATGTTTGATTCATTTTCTTTTTTTAATTTTAAAAATGTTGGGAAAATTAGGATTATTATTGTGAGTTGGTTTAATATATTTTTAAAAGAAATATATATTTTTACTTTTTGTAAGAAAGTTACAAAATATAAGAATGACGCATATAATCATACTTGTGTTTCAAAATATATTTATTAAAAAATATAAAATAAAAGTAAAAAAAAACAAACAAAATTTAAGAGAAGCAAAATAGAAAAATATTTATGTCACTCCTTCTTTTCTTGGCGGGACTGCTCAAAATTTGTGAAGGTCCCTGATCTTTTTTTTTTTTTTTTTTTTTGAATTCCTATTTTTGCTTCTGTAGCTTTTTATACAGGGAGGGCAAAAAAAAAAAAACTAGAGAAGATATGAAGAAATTCGAAAAAAAGAGAAAATATATGAAAAAAAGTGACTAAGTGAGTTAAGGTACATAAAAAATACATCATGACCGATGAGAAGGAGAGAAAATGAAAACTCAGAGTACGAGAATATATTTTTTTATTTTATTTAAAAGTAAAAATATCTTTTTTTTTTTTTCAAATTAAATAAAAACTTTTTTTATTTAATCCTTTTTACTATATTTTATTTTTATTTTATTAAATTATTCAAACCCATAATTTTCCAACGAGATTGGGTTTTGATACTTCAAATAACATTTTAGGATAATATTAGTACATAAATTTCTACGCTACCACTTCAAAATTTATATATCTTTCTGTTTTTCTTTACATTTACTCATCATATTTTACAGAATTTCCTTTCACTTAGTATTCGTGTTAGTTGACTTTAGAAAAGAAGGGTGGAAAGTAGAATTTGTGAATTTATTGAGGTTGTCGGAATGAAAATGCAGGTCACACGACTCAAGTGCGGTGGTTTCATATTAGCCATCCGCCTGAACCACACCATGAGTGATGGACATGGTCTTTCACTATTCCTGAACGCCTGGGCCGAGATGGCTCGAGGTGCAAGCAAACCTTCGATTGCACCAGTGTGGCGTAGGGAGCTTCTGATGGCAAGAGATCCACCTCGCATAACATGCAAGCATAATGAATATGAGCAAATCCAAGATACCCTCACTTCTTCCCACCACAACTTGGTTCACCGATCATTCTTCTTTGGTCCTGTCGATATAGCTGCACTTCGCGGCTTGATTCCCCAACACCTTCAGCATTGCTCCACATTTGATATGATCACAGCATGCTTCTGGCGCTGTCGCACAAAAGCATTGCAGATAGAAGCAGATGAGGATGTTCGCATGATGGTGATAGTGAACGCACGTGCTAGGTTCAATCCTCCTTTACCTGTTGGTTACTACGGCAATGGTTTTGCATATCCGGCGGCGATCACCAAAGCAGGGAAGCTTTGCGGAAATCCATTTGGGTATGCGGTGGAGTTGATAAATAAAGTGAAAGGTGAGGTAACAGAAGAGTACATGCATTCTGTGGCAGATTTGATGGTGACGAAGGGACGATGCTTATTCACAACTGTAGGGTCTTGTATTGTATCAGATTTGACTCGTGCGAAGCTTAGAGAAGTGGACTTTGGTTGGGGTGAGGCTGTGTATGGTGGAGTGGCCCAAGGTGGGGCAGGGGAGTTTCCAGGAGTAACATTTTTCAATCCAGTTAAGAATGAAAAAGGAGAAGAATGCATAGTATTTCCGATTTGGTTACCTGCTGAAGCCATGGAGAGGTTTGCCAAAGAGTTTAATGCTATGCTTAGCCACCAAAACCAACCTTAGGTCTCCAAGGTCTACGTGATTCTCATGTCAGCTTGGTTTATGTACATATATTTGCTTTTTTTTAAGGTAATTTTTTTTCAAGTAAATTTAAAAAAAAATTATGGACGGTAGAGTTCTATTATCAATTAGATTCTAGATGTACTACGTGAATAAGTATTACTTTATAACACGATTTAAGTTTTTTTAAACAAAAGAGTCCTGTTAGAATTTAGAGTCTATATATAAATTTGTGTAAAAGTCCTACTGTCTAAATAAATATTAATAATTATATTATTTCGATCAGGAGAAATCATATAAAAATAAGTCAAGTTGATATATGTTAGATGACGCTTATTGAATCAAATTAAGACAAGTCTTATGGTGTGATTTGATTTCATTTTTTTGACCGATTTCAGTAAAAAAAATGGAAAAAACCCACGCCAGTTAAAGGTGAAATTTTTAAATACAAAATGGGTTGGATTGAATTAAGATAAATTGATTTTAAACCAATATAAAATGAACCATATTAAAAATGATTAAGTTGAGATTGTTTAAGTAAGTCAAAACATATAAGATTGAACCAAATTAAATTAAGAAATGATTAAATTGGACTGAGTTATGTTATTTTTATTTGAGTTAAGCTTCGTTAGGAAAATCATTCAGAATGAGTCGAAAAATATCTGAAAGAAATCAAACAAAAAATATAAATATGATAAAAAAAATTTTATTTTTATTTTTTAAGTAAAATTAATTTATTATTGTAAATAATTAAAATATTCTTCTTAATTACAAATTTTTTAATTATTTTCAAAACTTTTTATCTAAATAACAAACTTTATTATAAATTATTTTACATATTATATTAAAAGGATATATATATATATATATATATATATATATATTTATATTTATGATTAAAGAGTTAGGATATTTTGACATTACATAATAACCCAAAACATTAATACAATAATAATTTTAATATTATATTAATTTAATAAGTAATATTAGTATCCGGGTTGTCAATAAATTTTTCCTGATACGTTACCTAGTAGAGAAAGCTGATATCGACAACAGGCTGAGACAAAACATTCTCGGCATAACTTATTTTATTATTATAATAAACATAAACTGATGTTATGAAAAGAAAAATAACAAGAAGTTGTTATACGGATGCGCGAAAAAAGAAGTGATTTTTTCCCTAATAAATAATAACTAATAATGCACTAAAATTTTCAATTATTGTTTTTTAATTTAACATAACTCAAAATCTCATCTGTAGAGAATATCTTAATGGTCATTCAACCTCCCGCGAAACATAAACGTGACAAAAACAAAATAATTTTATTATAGAAACTCAAATAAAAAGTTGTTAAATTTATAAAAAATATAATTTATTAATCTATCCAAATTTTTAATTTAACTTTTTTGGAACTAAATTAAAAGAAATAAGATGTGACTAATTGTTAATTTTTTGACGGTTATTTTTCTTCTAAACTTTAATATTGACATCAGTTTCCCAATAGCATTTGGAGTAGTTATAGGTTATATGTGATAAAAATAATTTTAATGGTGGTGTAAAAATATGGAACCAGTTATCTAAGGCAGATTCAAAAAATAATTTAATTAATTGAATTAAAATAAAATGAAATTAAGATATTTTTTACCTCTAATTGTTAATACGAGAACAGCAATTTTGAGAAAACATTAAAACATTATTAGAAAAATATAAATTAAGTGGCACCTCATGATTGGTTGGAAGGTAAATGAAGCGCCTTGGCATTGGATACAAACGACACGAGAAAGAAACAGTGCCTCACAAACACACGCACACGACACTATATATATTGAGACCCCAAGCACTCTCACTCACACACTACACTCCACTTGCTTTCTCTTTTCTGTTTCCGTTTCTGTTTCGTTGTCTCTTCGATCAACACTCTTGTAAGTTGAAGAGTTATGAAATTTCAACTCTAATTCTTCATTCATTCTCTCTGCACTTCAATTACTCTTGTTTTGTAAGAGTGAAAGAGAGAGACACTAACACTCACTCGTCACAGTGTGTTTCATTTCTGTTTCATACTCTGCACTTCAACCGTAGTTCTTCTATTGCTTCTTTCCTTTTCTTATTTCCGAATTGTTTTGCTCTGATTTTCGTTCATACTATTTTTGTTTCCTTTGTATTACTCTTCTCCTCTGATGAACAACATAAACATAGATATTATTTTTACCTTTGTCGATTACATTTTTGAGAATGGTTTTAACTTGTTGAATCATAGTTTTTCGGATACATCTTTAATCAATCTATAAGTTTCCTTTTCTTGCGTAGATTTTCATTCGTTTCTTAATTAGCGATTGTAGCAAATAAAGAGTTTCTTATTTTAGAATATTTGATTTGATTTTCTCGATGTTAATGATTCCGTACAAATTATTTTATTTTTAATTGATTCTTCAGTTCTGCCTTTAGGTCCTTTTTTATATATTTACTAATTAATTATTGAAGATGCTCTCAAATTCAATTTGCTTGGACAGGACCACGGCAATGCCTTTTGTTTCCTGTGGCAATTGATATGTTATTAGGAAAATGCAGTTTGTGCATTTATTTCTATAATATTTAATATCTTGTTTTAGAATTTTATGTTATTTAATGAGATATACCTTAGACATGAAATTAACAGCATCTCCAGTGGTGATTTTCTATGTTATTACTTAAGACTGTTTCTGGTAGAAGCAGAGTAGCTGAATCATTGTGTGTAAGACAAGTGATAGTATGCGGATATCAGCTGGAACCTAAATTAATTTGCATAACAAGAATTTTAATAATATTATTTTATTTCCTGTTTTAGCAGGATTTGAGAAATGGATGCCTTTAAACGTTTGCCTATGGCGAGGAGAGGAACTGGATCTACGGGAAAGAGCATAGAGCTTCTTGCTAACCATTTTAGAGTTGATATGGGGAGGAACAAAGGCTACTTCTTCCATTATGATGTGTTTTTCCCCTTTCTTCTTTCCTTTTACCATATCTTTTGTGTGTGTTTGCATGTGCATGTGAATGTGAAGCATATCCATATATTAATGCTTCCTGATTTAACATGATAAACAATTAAGCAAGTTGTTTGGTTAGGTTGCCTTGCGTAATGAAGATGGGAAATCAGTTCAAGCCAAGGGCATAGGGAGAAAAGTCCTAGATGAGGTTTGGAGAACATGTACTGAACTGGCAGAGTTTAGTTTTGCATATGACGGTGACCAAAGTTTATTCACTCTTCATCCTCTACCATGTGAGAAGCAACAATATACTGTTGAGTTAAAGCAAACTTTATCAAGGAGGTAAACAAGAAAAGCCATGTTGTCATCATAATAGTACTGTGATTATGTGTGTACAATACCGAGTTCTTTGTGTTGCATTTATCAGAAGATCATTATTTGTTTTTCAGGGTTGGAAGCCCCGATAAGCGTCTTAATGGAGGAAATATAAAAATTCACAATTCGGATATCAACTACGAGACCACAATTCCGTTGCGAGCTATTGAGAATACAATGGATGATCAGGCTTCTGGAAACTCTTCGGAAGCACATGATGTTCCAAACAACATTCAGAGACAGCATGCTACAACACTATCACGATCTCGGTTGAAAGTTATCACTGTGGATATCAACTATGTAGCCAAAATTCCATTGCAGGAAATTGCAAATGCATTGAGTGGTCAGAATTCTGGGAAGTTTCAAGAAGCACTGAGGGTTCTAAACATGGTGCTAAGACAGCATGATGCAGAAAGGTATGTCAAAACAAAATAGGAGTTTCACTCAATGTTTTATAGAGTTTAATAAATGTTAACCGATAATGATTAAGTGCGTATTATAAAAACGAACGTTATAGATCCAGTTGTTTTCATTTCTCTAACTCGAAGGGTTAAATTGTATTACTCCTCTGGCTGTTTTCCTTTCAGGGGATGCCTCTTTGTTCGCCATTCCTTCTTTCAAAACAATGAGATAAATTGTATGGATATTGGTGGTGGTGTGCTAGCCTGCGGTGGTTTCCGCTCGAGCTTTCGTTCCACACAACGAGGATTATCTCTCAACGTTGGTAAGATTCTTAAGAGGAATGCTTGGAAATTTATGCTACTTTTATTATGGATGGTTATTTACTTTTGATGTTCTTTCTTTAAAGATGTGTCGAATACAATGATTGTAAAGCCTGGACCTGTGGTGGACTTCCTTCTCCAGAATCAGAATGTTGGGAACATTAAAAACATTAACTGGACAAAGGTTATATTATTGCCTTTATATCTAGTAGTAGAGGTTTCATACATACATGTACTATGAAACTGTGGCTGTTAAATGTATGATTATTTTTGTTCAGGCAAAAAGAATGCTTAAGAACCTAAGAATCAAGGTTAATGGTGTTGAATACAAAATCACTGGACTGAGTGACAAAACCTGCAGGAATCAGAAGTATGCTTTTCTTGTGCTTTCTCCATTTACTCACTCTATTAGAATGAACTTAATTTTGATACATTAGCACATTTTACCCTATACAATGCAAAATGATGGGGCTTATCTATTTATTGCAGATTTCTCTTGAAGCAAAAGGGTGAAGAAAAGGAGAATGAAATCACAGTTTATGACTACTTTACAAACAATAAAATGATTGGCCTGCATAGTTCAGCTGATATGCCGTGCATCAATGTTGACAAACCACAACGCCCGTGTTACTTTCCAATAGAGGTGCTAAATTATATACTGTTTTTATTTTTTAGAGAAAACCTGTTTTTAATCTCCTTATTTAGAATAGAATTGTTTTTTAAAAATTTTAAGAGATGGTTCGTATAATTTATTCTTCTAATATGTTTTTCTTTCCTATCATTTTCCATTTTGGATAACTTTATAATATAATTCTATTCTTGTTTTGCAGCTGTGTGAGTTGGTACCGTTGCAGCGGTACACCAAGGCACTGACAAATTTGCAAAGGGCTCAGCTAGTGGAAAAGACAAGGCAAAGTCCCAAAGACAGGAAAGCTGAGGTTGAAAAAGTACGAGGATTTTAAATCTTAAAATTTATGTAACCCAGTAACACTCTTTTTCAATAATTTTTTTGGTACACTCAAAATGTTGTATGAAGTGCTTGTTAATATTTTTGCAGTCCTTAAGAAGCAACGAATATGATAACGAATTAATGCTTCGCTCTCTTGAGATTAACATTGATCATAACATAACAAGACTTGAGGGTCGTGTATTGCAACCTCCAGAGGCAAGTTTACCTATATTATATGAATTTGTATTTACGAGACAAATTGTAGTATTTTTACAAAATTAAAATTAATTTATATCTAAGTTAGGTTTAATAATATGGTCTTGTTTTAAAACAATTTTTGTTCGATTTTTAGTTTCTCTAGAAAAAAGAATAAAAATTGGCTTTGGTTTCTTTTAAAACAAATTGGACTGAAACAAAAATAATATAAATTTATTTTATAAGGACAAAAAGAATACACAACTACATTTTTAAAAACAAAAACATGTTTAAGGTTACAAGTTAAAGTGAGCAATTTGGAAGTTGTGTTGATATATTTTTTTACATGTTCTCTTTGAAAAGTTTTTGGAAAATGGGCAGTTTCTTATCTTTGTTTTGTTTATTGCATGAATTTACGTCTTACTTTTTAATGCCAAAATATATTTTTGCAGCTTATAGTTGGACAACAGAGATGCATCACTCCCCTCCATGGGCGCTGGAATTTTATTGATAAGGTGTTTTTTTAAACATTCATCTTATGTTAATGTTTATGTTGTTGAATGATGTTTAGGGCGACTTTTTTTAACAATTTGGGTATCATCTATCTTCTTTCAGCAACTATTTGCCCCTGTGACAATTGATAAATGGGCCGTTGTAAGCTTTTCAAGTGAGTGCGACACAACACTGTTGATAGAAAACATTGACAATATTAGTGCTGCTCTAGGAATGGTAAGTTTAATTTCACAAGAATTGTATGTCAACTTAATTAAATTTTTATCTTTATAAATGCACTTAATAATGGTTGGATTAAATTTGTCCTCATAATATGTTTTTTTTATTATTATTTTTGTCAGGTAAGATAAAAAAGAAATGGAATTGACTTTTTTTTTATCTTCAAAATTATCCAAGTCACTCCTCAAATAGCAGTAATCTTCATTGATGTTCTAAATGTATTTTTCTATTGCAGAACATAAAGAATTTACTACACGGGAAGGTAATTGAAGAGAATTCTAGATTTATAAATCAACCAGCACATGTGAGGATAGAACAAATGCATAAAAAGTTGGACAAGACTCTACCAGGAAAACCTAGTTTTCTGTTGTGTATTCTTCCAACAAAGAATTCTGATATTTACGGTAAGATCAACGAGTTCAGCTGGTTTTGTTTTTGTTTGCTACTTTTTTTTTGCTGTTAGTGAACGTTTTTCTAATGACATATATCGATGTTGTACTTACTGTAAAATCCTATTGTTTTTAATTTGTAGGTCCGTGGAAAAAGAAATTTTCTATTGATGGCGGGATCGTAACACAATGTATTAGTGCACAACAAAAATTTGATCATCAGTACATTACTAATGTACTCTTGAAAATCAACCTGAAGGTAATATATATACCACGTTACATACTTTTTATTTATAAAGAGAACTCTTGTAACTAAACTTTTTATAAAATAAAAAATATTTACAAAAAATGTTCATAAAAAAATTATCGCTTTGATGCAGTTTGGCGGGGTGAATACCAATCTGTCAATGGAGCATGAGAAGAAAATTCCTATTGTTTCTGCTAAACCCACCCTAATTCTTGGTATGCATGTTTCTCATGGATCTCCTGTTGGATTAAATGTGCCCTCCATTGCTGCGGTATGATATTAGTTATAAGCATCATGTTAAAGTCTGATATATTTAGTCGCATGTAGTGGAATGAAACCTTAACCCATGTTGTATACTTAGGTTGTGAGCTCAAGATGTTGGCCTCAAATTACGCGTTATAGAGCTGCTTTCCGTGTACAGTCAGCAAAAAATCAGTTGATTCAATCTTTGTTTATGCCTGATGAGGCTGATCATCCTTCAGAGGACAAGGGTATCATCAGGTGCCATTTCTAACAAAGCCATTGGAGTTTTCCTAAGGCAAATTTTTAAGTTGTGTTAATTAAAATTGTATGTCTTTGTCCTTTCCTATATGTCACTTACCAATCTGTATCTTGTGTTTTTGAATTTGTAGGGAGCTACTGTTGGAATTTTTCGAAAGTTCAAAGAGTATAAAGCCTCAACAAATTATCATTTTCAGGTGCATTTAAATTAAATTCCAATAATCTGGATTTCAGTCAAGAAAAACATCTTTTTAAAATGTATGCTTTTCATTGAATGCCTAAGTTAATGTGCAACATTCCTTTCTTTCTATATAGAGTTTCGGAAATTTCAAACTTTTTATTTTATTTTATCTTTTATATGTTTTCTTTACCATCATTTCTATTATACTTTAGATTGTTTTCTTCATATCTATAAACTAGCTAGTATCTCTATTCCACTTTAGTGAATCTTATCAATCTTTTTCTAGTTGACAATGTTCTTTTTTTTTCTGAATCATGTTCTAGTTCATTCTTCAGGATTAGTCAAGTTAATTTTTTTGTTTCAATTATCAGAGCCAAATGTTTTATTTATCTTAATTAGGCATTCACCCATATAGATGTGTGTTATTTTAGGGATGGAGTGAGCGAATCACAGTTCAAACGAGTACTAAATGATGAGTTAAATCAAATAATACAGGTATATATGTTCATTCTTATCAATTTATATATCAAATCTGATTGTACTATTCTATGAATTGAATTGAACTTGGATTTCAGGCATGCAAATTACTTGATGGAGACTGGGACCCAAAGTTCACTTTGATTATAGCCCAAAAGAATCATCATACTAGGTTCTTCAACGCCAATGATGAAGATTATGATGTTCCAGTTGGTTTGTCACCTCAACAGAAAAAGAAAAGAAAAGTGAATGCTGCTGTGGATTAAATTTCTAAGACACTACATTTTGTTGTCTGTAGGAACCGTAATTGACAGCACTGTCTGTGACCCAAAAAACAATGACTTCTACTTGTGTGCTCAAGCTAGGGAGAAGATCAAAGTAATGTTTATTTATCGTGAGTTCAAGTTAAATTAGCAATTCCTAATTTTCTACTGTCACGAACGTGTCTTTGCCAACAGGAAACGACCCGCCAACATGGAACAACTCGACCTGTTCACTACCATGTTTTACACGATGAAATCGGGTTCTCAACTGATGAACTGCAGGAACTAGTGCATTCTCTATCTTATATGTAAGTACATGAAGTTAAATTAGCCTTTTTGTAAATTCACAGAACAATATATATCTCCTCTACAAACATTTTTGGCAACCCTTTTCGAATTTTATACTGACTGATGGATTTTTCTAAACCTTCACAGGTATCAAAAGAGCACAGCTGCTGTATCGTTAGGTAAATTTTCATAATGCTAAGTATTTAGTTTTCCTAGTGTCAAAGTTTTCTCTAAACTATACTTGTTCACAATTTATTTTAGGATCCACTTCTGTGAGAGGTTGAAGTATACATAATTTCTATGACGATTCTGGTTTTGTGTTTTTAAAGGAATGATAATTTATTGGATAGATATAAAAGTTTAAGATGAGTATGATTATGGTCTACTCTTGTTTATCATTCATTGCAGTTGCTCCCCTTTGTTATGCCCGCATGGCGGCTAGACAGGTGACAAAATTTGTGAAGTTTGATAAAGAATGTAAGGCTTCTGGCAACCATGGTGGAGGCACATCTTCTGCTGCACCTCCATTATCAATTCTTCCCGAGCAACTCATGGAGAGCATGTACTTATGTTAATATTTCACTTCATCTTCTCTTCACCAAGCTTTTCATTTGAATGCTGCTGCCACAGTGAACTAGTATTCTAAACAATGTTGGCACCCTTACTCCTTGTTACATATCTCTCAAATAAAAGTTTTTCCAATGCTATATAAATCACATTACATATCTCTCTAGATTTTTTTATATTATTATTCATTTATTTCACTCCATAAAAAAATAATTATTGTAAAGATCTTAATAAGATGTTGGTAAAAATTGAGTGTCAATTCATCTTTTTATTTTACTACGCTTAGAATATGAAGTGATTTTTTCATAATAACACACTCAACATTATTTTAAATATAATAAATTTTTTTCCTTTAATTATTGTTTCATAAATAATTCAAAATCTTTTTTTTAAGTTGTGTTTTAAAATAATTTTAAATATATTCATGCATTTAATTTGTATAATAATGTAATTTAGTTAATATATATAAAAATCATATTTTAAATAAAATAAATCATTCAGTATATTTTAAATTGAATTAAATATTTTAAAAAAATTACGTTTGACTTGAAATTTGATTTTACATCGTTTAATAAATTAATGTATGATCAAATAAATCATAATATTTGCATAATTTTAGAAAATAAATAAAATTTACAAGAACTTGTTAGAAAAATTAACATTCCCCACTAATATATTGAAAAAAATATTAGAAAGAAATTTAATAACTAAATTTATAATGTTTATCATATCAAACAATGTTCTCTAATCAAATAAATAAATTATTTACAAATTTTAAAATTTAAAATATGATTTTTATTTATATTCAGATTAAAATATATTATCATTTAAATTAAATCTTTGAATATATTTAAATTATATTGAAGAATAATATTTTTCAAAGTTTAATTAATATTTTTTTTAGGTTACGTGTAAGAACACACTTAAGAGAGAAATGAAAGAAAAATAAGAAAGAGAGATAAAAGAAAACAATAATGATAAAAAAGAGAAAAAGAGATTCTTACATGAAATATAATAAACTTAACGAATTTTCAAAGGATTTCGTAATAAACATTAATTGTTAGAAGATTGTACACGTTACAAATCTCACCAATGTTTTTAGACATTTTTATTGATCAAACTCTACTCTCAGATTTATTGTCTTAAATAATACATACATAAATCCAAACTAAACGAAATCTATCAAATAAAGAATATGTACCTCTTTCTAACTAAACATATATTTTTTATATATAATAATAATAATAATAATAATAATAATAATAATAATAATAATAATAATAATAATAATAATAATGAATAAAACCGTGTTTTTTATGTATTGCTTTGGTGGTTACAGGGAAAAACTACACTTGCCGCATATAGGAATCAACCGAGTCAAGTTACTAGATTTGCGGAACATACCAAAAAGTATCTATAAATTTAAAACTATTAGCCACGTGATTTCAACGTTAAAAACTCAAACATATACGTAGGCATAAAGATAGGCTTTGATTTATATACATATAAAATAATAATAATTTATATATTTTAACTTATTAGGGATGAGTTTAATATTTTTCGAACAATTTGTCACAATGTGTATCTTTCTAAGATATAACGGTAAATTTTTTTGCCAATATTTAATATTTTACAATTTATTAGTTATGAACAAATTTTGTAGAAACATAGTATTTTCCAAAAAATTTGCCGTTAATTTGTATTTTCCAATTTATTAGCAACAAAAAATATTGTCATTACTTTATATTTTAATTTTTTTAATAATAATTATATTCTATCATTAATTAGTGGTTTTTTAGTGACGGACTTATTGTTAACTAGTGTTTTAAATTTATTAACATTGGAAAAATTATCACTGATTTATATTTTTTATTTATTATAAACAAAAAAATTCTGTCACTAATTAGAAATCTCAAACAAGTAAAAAATGTCGAAATTTCATTGAGTATTTTTCAACAATTTATTTATAAATAATTAATACTTTTTACTTATTAGTGACTAACAAAAATGGTGTACTTATTTTTTTTGTACATTTATTAGAAAAATTACATAAATTTAAATAACTATACAAAATTATTTCAACTAATTATTTTTTAAAAACTTATTAAAGATTTAAAAATATTTATTTGAATTAAAACACACTTGAAAAATCGGTTTCCTATTTACAGATTATATATAAAAAAAATACTTGTTAAAAGATGTTATTTAAAGGAAAAAAAAGGTCACAATCTGTTTCGAGACGTAACTGCTTTATTTTATTTTATGAAAAACATTAAAACATGGTACAGGCACAAGAGAACTGTAAGGACCATCCTACCCTCAATTAAAAAAGCACAAACGGGTCAAAGGATCTACCGGAATAATAAATCTGGACACCCATTTTAACTCACCCTTCTCTCTCTCTAAACTTGAAACGAATCCTCGCCACTGCAACAAACACAACCACTCCAAGTGCTCGCAATTCCTCACTCATCACGGTTTGTTCCTCTTCCATTTTCTCCCTCCCTAACTGCATTTCCTTTTCTTCCATTTTTCCTCTTTTCAATTCCATACAGTAATTTATCGCATCTCATAATTACTCTGTTTTAGCTCATAGCTCTTGCGAAGTGCTTAACCTCATGATCGCCCTAGTAGGGTTATGTTTTAGTTTTCTCTATTTCTATTTCCTCTTTTTTCTTTCCTTTCCGTTATTTGTGTCCATGATTTGGGCATTCGATAGCTTACGTATGGTATGACTTTTAGGTGTGTGTTTGGTTTTTGATTACGCAACTCAGCGTTTTGATTTAATTCGCATTGAGTATTCGCCGCGTTTGATGCGCGATTATGCTTTGACTGGTGATTCCGACAGTATCGAGAGAACACTTTTGAACTTTGCCTGGATTCTGAGGTTGACTGGGAATTATTGTAAGAAATGACGTAGCGTGTTTGGGAACCTCTTGAGAAATACTAAATCACGTCTGAGATTAGTAACCATAACAGCTTCTCGAAGCTATAACTATTGCCTTCTTAGTAGATTTTAGTATATCAATATTTGGGATGTTCAGAAGACTAAGCTCCATCTTATATGATAGCAGAAAATATCTGATAATAATTATCTACTGTTACAGAGAGTTCTAAATGGTTGTTTCTAGGAGGTCCCACGTTATACGATTATGTCTAATGGCTATCTGTTGAAGTCGAAGTGTTTGGATGTGCCTGTATTTAAATGTGCACCTGAAAGAGTTTTTCTACACAGAAAACTTCCTTTTGTTAAATAAATGGTCAAAATCCATAAATTGCATCTTGTCATTTATGCAGCTGGAAATGCTCCTAAGTAGAATTCCTTTTATTGGAATTAAATTCTCAGTTTAGACCTGGGGTTATGATTTAAGCTATAGCTATGTGATTTATGTACATGTCAGTTTCTGCAATGCACCGGGTGGGTAGTGCTGGTAATGGAAACAATTCAACTCGACCTCGCAAGGAGAAGAGATTAACCTATGTGTTGAATGATTCTGACGACACTAAGGTGAACTCATTATTTATTTATTTATTTATTTGTTACCGGGAATTGGACAGTTTCTATGCTTGGTTCCAGTTGTTGCATCATTTTCTTTACAAAATTTGTTATTTGATATCATCCTTCCAAATCTGTTAAATAGTTGAACTTGATTGGGATGTTTTTAATGATCACATGCATTTCTTGGTTAGATGAAAAATATTATTTAAATTATACCTTGAATTCCCCCTTTGGTCCTTGCAAGAGTTTTTAAACCTAATTTTCTCCTCAAAAGATTAGTGACCATAAATTGTGCACTAGTGAGAATATTTGGTTATTGTCTGACATCAATTGGGTCCTAGTAAACAGTATTTACACAAGTTTGATTTTAAAACCTTTCGTTTGAGGATCTAATGAATATAATCACCTTTGGATGATCAAATGGATGTTCCTAGATCTTACAAAGATCAAGATGGAAGCTTGCCCTAGCTTTACTATTATTGTTTTTTTACATTGACTTAGACCCATTTATATTTTGACCTTTTTTTTTATTATTTACACGATATTTTTCTTTCCAATCAATTGAAGGTTCATTTATTGTTCATATTGTACTTGGCTTCTTTTCTGCCAGGTACTTAGCATTTTGCAGTGACAGGTGTTATTGCATGGATATTATTTTTCCATCAAGATTGCTTGTTTTGGTTGAAATTGTTTCAGTTTTGATAGATTTCTTGGTTGCACATTCTAGAATTTCTTGTAAGTTGGCCCTTTTCTGCAGCACTGTGCGGGCATAAATTGTCTGGCTCTACTTTCTTCTGGAGCATCTGATGGGTCTGATTATCTCTTCACTGGGAGCCGTGATGGCAGGCTAAAACGATGGGTACTAGATGTAGATAGAGCAACATGCTCGGCTACATTTGAATCTCATGTTGATTGGGTAATCCTTATGCATTTTGCCATTTTATTTTTCTTCTCTTCCATTTGTTTGTTTACTTCTTAGTTCTAATATAGTAACTACTGTTAGATACCCATGTTTTTTAGTCATGGTTACTTGATTAAGCATTATCTGCAATGGATTCCCTGCCCCTTTGGCTTTTTCTTGCACAGAGCAGATTGTTTTGGTGGACTTACGTTATACTTTTAATAATGCATTTTTTAATAAAAGCTTTATGCTCAATCTCAGGGACGAGATCAAAAGGTGTAAGGAAATATATGATGTGACATAGGAAAAATATTTACCATTCTATGTGCATGTCTCATTCTTGGGATCTTGCCATCATGTTTAGTTGTGGGGCCTGTATGTTATGTTTTGGTTAAGATGAGTAGTTTTTTTGTATTTTATCTTCATACAGTGGTATGTAATGGTCTGAATTTTTATATTGAATTTTATCTATTTTATGCTATAGAATACTTCATCGGACATCCTTTCACTCAATTGATAATGATTTGTTGTGCTCCTGTTGTTTTGAAGTTTAATGAACATTCTGTTAGAAAAGATATGTTTGAAAGGGAAAAGGCAATGAAAACCCATTGGATTCTCATGTTCAAAAAAAATCGTAAAACTGAGTGTAAGTTGAATTTTATTGTGTTGTTTGTGTGAAGTTTATCTATGTATTCTGGAACTTTGGTTTTAGGTTGTCTTTTTGTCTCGTTTCCTTCTCATATATTGTAAAATTTATAATATCCTGAAATGTATCCTGTATGCTTTTTCCTTCAAAATATCCTCTCTTTTTATAATCATTTCATGTTACTAGAAAATTCTGCAATCCTTTTTGTTCAATATGTCAAGGTACCTGAATCAATCATCATCTTTTATGTTTTCTCCCTAAAGTTCAAAGCCTTGCTTGGCTGTTTCATTAGCATTCAAGTTATCATCACAAAACATGACACCTGGGCAATCTATAACACACGCATAACAGCATAAGTACAATTGAATATGTAAATGTTATTTCAATCATGCAGGTTAATGATGCTGTTCTTGTTGGTGATAGTACGCTGATTTCTTGTTCTTCAGATACAACCATTAAGGTTTGTATGATTGCTAGCTTTTTTTGCTCCAGCCAGTACTTACTCTTCTGAAATAATTCCAGTACTTGCATAATTATTTACTCCTTTTTATATGTTAGCTATGGAATGCCTTGTCCTTTGGAACTTGTACAAGGACACTCCGACAACACTCAGACTATGTTACTTGCCTTGCAGCAGCAGGGAAAAATGTAATGTATTTAACAATCTTATGTTTCTTATTAAGTGCATCAAGAAAAAGTTTATTTGATTACTTCTGTATGTTCCATATTGAAAGAAATAGATACTTTGGTTGAATTATCAATTTCAAATCTATTCTTTGATTCTTTAATAGTGTCATGCTTTTTAGAGCAATATTGTTGCCTCTGGTGGTCTTGGTGGGGAGGTTTTTATATGGGATATCGAGTCTGCCCTTACTCCAGTCTCTAAGAATAATGATGCTACGGGGGATGAATCTTCAAATGGTATCAATGGTTCCGGCAACTTACTACCATTGACAAGCTTGTGCAGTATTAGCTCAAATGACAATATGTCTATGCACACTACTCAAACTCAGGGATACATTCCAGTTTCTGCCAAAGGCCATAAAGATTCTGTCTATGCTTTGGCTATGAATGAAAGTGGAACAATTCTTGTCTCTGGTGGCACAGAGAAGGTATAATTTGGCATATGCTCTACTTGCCAAGGCTTCTTTATTTTTTGGATGTTTGAGGTGACTTGTTTGCACTGTAGTAGCTTGAATTTTATAGATGTTGTCTCTGACCATGGTTTATTTCTTCTTCCATTTTTTCTGGGATTCTCTAGGTTGTACGTGTCTGGGACACAAGATCAGGATCAAAGACTCTAAAGCTAAGAGGACATACTGATAACATTAGGGCTTTGCTTCTGGATTCTAGCGGCAGGTTTGTGGAGTGGATTTCTGAGTTTAGTTGCAAATTTTCAGTTTACAATTATATTTTACAGTTGGTAACTTGCTTTTCCTCCTATTGGTTTATAATCTTTTTATTATCAAAATTCTCTCCCACTCTCTGCATTGATCTTTCCTCATATGACATCTCTGTTTTTCCACAATATATAGATAATAACATAACACTTTGATGGCTATGTATGTTAAACTGGACTTATTCAGAGGCAGAGTTAAAAGGAGGAGGGGGGTGGGGGTGGGGAGGTGCAGTGTAAAGAAAAAAACATTAAAAATAAGTGACCATGGCATGTCCATGCCACCTGAAGATCCGTCCTAGACTTATTTAATAGTCAATCATAAAGTGTGTGAAATTCTGTGGGGTTTTCTTTCAATTGGATAAATTTATTAAGGGCAAGCTTGGTAAGAGAGAAAGAAAAGAGCGGAAGTGTGTACTTTGGTAAGAGATAAGTGTGAAGAAATAAAAAATAATCAGCACGGGCCCCACTTATTTTTCCATGCAAACCAGCAAAGGAAAGTGGGGAAATTATGTTGTGCATAGGGTGTTCTCAGTTATAAAACACTCCCATAATCAATTATGGGAGGCTTGAGTATTTTTTTCCCAGACCTTATTGTTATAATAAATAAATAAAATAATATCAATATTAATAATAAATAATGATAAAAAATAATATATCAATATAAAAATAATTTATCTTCAACCAAACAACCTTCATTTCCACTTTATTCCCTCTTTTTTTCATGTCCACCTAACATATCCTGTTAAATTCAATGTTTTCTTCCCGACAAGTCAGCTGTGATGTTTCCGGTTTTCATTATTGCAGATATTGTTTATCAGGATCTTCAGATTCTATGATAAGGTAATGCACATATATGGATTGATAAGCATTTGTTTTGTTTTGTGATTGATTAATAATCCGTCTTTCCTCATAGGCTTTGGGATATAGGTCAGCAGAGATGTGTTCATTCTTATGCTGTTCATACAGATTCTGTTTGGGCACTTGCCAGCACCCCAACATTTAGTCATGTTTATAGTGGAGGGAGAGACTTTTCAGTGAGTGCAATCTTACATCAAACTATTTTTTATTATTACTTTTAAATATATGTGACGGGACATCTCCCTTTTATATTTAACCTGTTAACCTCATCTTCTGATGCCCTATTCTTTTATATCCTAAGTTATACCTGACAGATTTGCAAACTAGGGAGAGTAGTCTGCTTTGCACAGGCGAGCACCCTATTCTTCAATTGGCTTTGCATGATGATAGCATATGGGTTGCATCAACAGACTCTTCAGTTCATCGATGGCCAGCAGAAGGATGCAACCCTCAAAAGATATTTCAGAGAGGCAATTCTTTTATAGCTGGAAATTTGTCCTTTTCAAGAGCAAGAGTGTCTCTAGAAGGATCTACTCCTGTATGTTATATGTATTTCTGACAAATAATTACCATATTACTTTTCTATTATTTTATCTTCAAATTGTTTGCTCTCAGTACTATAATACCAGTTGCATATGAACATCTATAGAATAAGCGTGTTACTGTACATATCCAAATATTAGTTCTTCCTCTTTAGCACATATGACAGTTAGTCTTCTAAACAATTTTTTGTGGGAAATATTTTTTGCTTTTGGTTCTTTCCCTTCAGCAGAACCAATAATTGTCCTTTTGTTAACAGGTTCCTGTATACAAAGAACCTACCTTAACTATCGTTGGTACACCTGCAATAGTACAACATGAAGTTTTGAATAATAAGAGGCATGTGTTGACGAAGGTAACCATGGTGTTTTTCTGGTAATTTTTGTGCCATGCGTATTGATATTCCATGGTTTTATCTATTTTTCTGTGAAATTAATATCCTTTATCTGTTATTTTCTTAAGTGGTTAATAACTCTGGTTATAGGATGCATCTGGTTCAGTGAAGCTATGGGAGATTACCAAAGGTGTTGTGATTGAAGATTACGGAAAGGTGACAACTGGTTGCATTTTCATTTGATAACTTGCATGACAATCTTATTTGCTAGGGAAGTAGATTGGCTGTAATGAGTTATATTTTCACAAATTTCAACTATAGCTGATGATACAACTTATTTATGCATATTATAATAGCTCATACTTTATTTGTGGACTATATCTACTAGGTTTCTTTTGAGGAGAAAAAGGAAGAACTATTTGAGATGGTATGATTACCGATTTAAATCCTGGATTCCCTTATAATAATTATATTTTTTAGTTGGTAAGAGAACTTGATGATTTCCAGTAGATTTTTTGTTCAAGTTGGCTTTTAATTTTCTGCTGAGGCTTTAGGTTAGCATTCCTGCATGGTTCACGGTGGATAGCAGGCTTGGAAGTTTGTCAGTTCATTTAGACACTCCCCAATGTTTTTCGGCTGAAATGTATTCAGCAGATCTTAACATTGTAGGCAAGCCTGAAGATGATAAGGTAATGGCTTTGTTGTCATGAACGGTGTGTCGCCTGATCTTATATTCCTAATTATATTAATTCTGTTCCTATTTTTTGGTATCCTGTAACAATTATAGTCAACTATTATGCAACTATGTACTTGTTACTGTTGGCTATAATTGATGTCTAGTCTTATTCAATTTTCAACCAATTCATCTTCATGGGATCCATTTGTTAGTGGCACATTACCACCATACTATCTTGTTGTTGCTCAATCTTAAATAATTCCTGTAATGATTTATAGTTTAGTGGACATGGAATTATTAAGTTTCTTTATCTTCTGTTGAACTGGCGGTAGCTGAGTTCTGTTATGCACTTCTATAGTTTCAACCTTCAGAAATATGAGTCATGCATTCAGTGACATAATAAGAATGTTTTTATTAATTTGCTGTCAACAATCTATATCAATGCCTGTTACTCTGCAGGTTAATTTAGCTCGAGAAACCCTTAAAGGGTTACTTGCTCCTTGGTTGAGAAAACGAAAGCAAAGGTCAGGGTCTTCAGTTCCAGCTAATGGAGAGTTATTACCTGGAAAGGATGCTGCTTCAAGAAGTAGTACCCATTCAAGAATTGAGGTTGACGGTAGTTCTGAGAATGATGCTATGGTGTATCCTGCGTTTGAATTCTCAGTTACTTCCCCTCCTTCCATTATTACTGAGGGAACTCATGGAGGTTCATGGAGGAAAAAAACTACTGATGTAGATGGAACCAAGGATGAGAAAGACTTCCCCTGGTGGTGTCTTGACTGTGTTTTGAATAATCGTTTACCTCCCAGAGAAAATACTAAGTAATTTTCCCTCCCTAAAAAATTGCTTTTAAGCACATGGTTGTATTTGAAAGGATTAAATCGTGCTTGTGACAATTTTTTTATGTAGCATAATTTCCTAACTCTGTTGATTGTACTAATAATCACATAAAAAAAATATGGTGGTACATAACATGGCTCTTGTACATGACAGAAATTGACATATGGTTAAGATGTCGTAGGAATCTATCTTCCAATTCATGCTGTGGTACCTGTTGATTTGGAATCATCTATATACTTAACACAGTATCTTCAAACATATTTTGTACTTCTATGATATGTTAAATTCTTTTTCTTGCTCTCATAGATATAGATTGGCAATGGTCATTTCTATAAATTGAATCTGAGTATGATGCAATCTCAGACTATGATTATACTCCCTTTGATATATATTCATTTTGTGATAACAACTGCAGATGCAGTTTCTATTTGCAACCATGCGAAGGCTCTTCAGTCCAGATCCTCACACAAGGGAAACTAAGTGCCCCACGTATATTAAGAATTCACAAAGTATGTTCTTATATTTATATTGACAGTTGTTACTAATAATTGCATTCAAATCTTGAGCTTTTCTGTGTGTATGTATGTGGATTCTGTAAACATTTTCTCACAGGTGCTGATGGATTTTTGAATGATCTACTTCCCTTGTTTTGTTGGTTTAGGTTATTAATTATGTAATAGAGAAGATGGTGCTTGACAAACCTTTGGATAACTTAAGTGCTGAATCTAGTTTTCCCCTTGGTCTTACTGGGTCACAGTCACAACACCAAGAAGTTGGGGATGGATCTTTTCGATCTGGATTTCAGCCTTGGCAAAAGCTTAGACCTTCTATTGAAATATTGTGCAACAACCAGGCAAGCAATTTGTTGTTATATACAATCTTATGACAGTGTATATAGTAGGTTAAGAATTTAAGTATGAAGAAAGTAGTTGAAATCTAAATATCAGTTCGTCTTATGATATCCTCTAACTATAACATTTAACGTGACAATTTAGGCCTTAATTATAGAATTCAATACCAGCTATTGGACACTCCTTATTGAGCCTTGACTATTGTATTTAAGTATTAAAATATATTGTAGTGCTCATATTTAATCTGTAGTTTTGACTTTTTTGTGTTACCAACTTTGTTTTCAATTTCATATGACTTAAGCAAGTTTTTTATCTTATAATACCTTCGATTGGTTTGAGGATGATAGCATCATTTTTGAAGATTGTTTGGCCCAAATTGATTGAATGTTTTATTTGGTTCACAGTTGGCTTTGCTTTGTATGATTACTACTTTTCATGAAAATGATGTACATTTAGCCAACCAGCTTTTTGGTTTTTCTTTTCAGGTGCTGTCTTCTGAAATGAGTTTAGCCACAGTGCGAGCTTATATATGGAAGAAAACAGATGACTTGGTTCTAAATTACAGACTAGTTCAAGGCAGGTGACTACAAATTGCATAATGCATCTGAGGTGGGTAATTGAACCTTGCTTGGCTTTCCTGAGCTGCAATATATGCTTTAATGACTTTTCATTCCTGTATTTTTCTTATTCTGGGAATGTTATTTACTGCCAACTGGAAAGGGGAAATAGTTATTTTAGGATAGTTTTTTTTAAATGATGTGAATGTTGATAGTGATCTTAGATGATAAAGCCTAATCTTTATTTATCATTTGTTCGCTTTCAGATTGGATGAAAGTTAGCTTTAATCATGTCTGAATGTTTTGGTATCACAAGTAACTTTTAAATGATTTTGATGCCATTGCATAACCATTTCGTTTGCTTTCTTACTTTTTACATTAAGTTTTATCACTAGTAGATAAATAAGTTGGAGGCAAAATATTTTATCAGTTTTTATACTGTTTTGTTGTGTTCGGTACAAGCCTCACCTAGTAGGATAAGGTTGTTGTTTCAATTCAGAACTAACGCCTTTTTCTCATGCTTAGTTATTCATGAGTGTGAAATATATATATATATATATATATTCCAGAAAGGATTGCTGACTTTATAATCATTTATGATTAATACTTGCAGGTTTTCTTGTGATTATGTAAAATACTTCTGAGCGACAATTCTTCTCGGGGGTTACCTGCATTGCTTTGGGGTATTTTAGGAATTTGTAAATTTTGGTCCGTCATTTAGTCACATTCTCCAAACCTGCCTGGATAGTTTTTTCTGTAGTAGAGAGATGTTACTGTAAATTTTGAGCTACATCTGGCTGGCATGCATACTTCTGCTGGACACGGCATCTTCGGCATCTGGCATGATGAAGGTTTTTAATTGACTCTATTGAGAATTAGTAAGAATCATACTGGCACAGTGGGGTGTTTTCAGGAATCAGGTAGTTCATTTAGAGATGATCGACAAAAACTCTGTAAATTTGAATTGTGCGTTAAATACCTGGCCATAGAAACTATGTTGTCCAGGTGCATATTTACTTTGAGTTAATTGCTAATAATATATTCTCATTTCTTGAAGTTAGTCTTTTGATATCCAGTCCTGTGTACGCATATTTTAGTATACTAAGCAATTCTGAAAACGAGGCAATGTTTAACAGGCATCAGCTTTAGTTGAGACTGCGACAGTGTTAATTGTAGCTTTCGCATCATTTGTTTGGTGGTTTATATTTCGAATGTATATTCAAAATGTTGTAACTGATAATATTTTACGTATGAATGTTGAGCGAACTATGTTATGGAAACTAATGCTGAATAGTAGTAGTATATCTTCCGGATTTGTTATTCGGGAAAACCCTAAAATAAAAATTCCCCTACAAAAGCCTACGCGACCCGAGAATGAAAAGGGAAACTGACTACTTGTGTGGTTGATGAGTCCTCATATTAAGTAAAAAACACAATAAATGGTTGTGATCTAATTAACAAAAACATCTACTTTTTGTGAAGTCAAGGGGATTCAAATTAAAAAATAATTTAGATTATTATAAAAACCCAATCTATCCTTGGAAAGAAGGTAGCACCCAAGGAAGAAAGGAAAATGCTAGATGACTTTTTCTTTTTCTTTTTCTTTTTCGCAAAGCTAAGATCATTCGCTAAGTTAATGAAGTGGGTCAACCTCTTTTTGGTTTCCGTTAAACAATTTTTTTTCACTAGGCGAGCTTTTTCTAAAACAATGCCATATGAAAACGTCTATAACAAAACTTTGTTGCAAATCAGTAGTTCTCATGTTCCAACTATGAGAAACTTGTTTCAACCCATATAGTGCATTTTTTAATTTTTAGACTTCATTCTCTTTCCCTTCAGCTAGAAAGCTTGTACACTTCCTCTTAAATGGATTATAAATGTTGATTTAACATCCATTCGAAGCAGGCCATCCTTTTGTGCTAGCAATAACAATTGGCAACATTATTTTTCCAAGGTTCAAACAATTTTTATAAAATCAACACCCTCTCAACTTTTAACCAAATTAACATCGTCCAAACCCAATTATCTCCCAGAAAAAAAAAAAAAAGTTTACCAATAAAACCAAAATCTTGCCACAAATCACCTATCAAAGCATTTAACAAACGTTCTCAAAAGGACTTCACTTCAAACCTTCTTTTAAGAACAAAACCAAACAATTTTATGAGTTGATATTACTGGGTTCAGATTCATTAACAATCAAACACTACAAAGATCCAATTGATCCTTTGACATATATCCATTCGACCATACAGTTCTCGAAAGCGCTCACACGACCACAGTTTGACAAAAAACTCAAACCCCACGAAGAAGTTTTCTCAACACGTTGACTCAATCGATTATAACTATTGGGATTATGTGGAAGCATGAAATAAAGTGTTACGGTACCAAAACAAAGTCAAGTTTCATCGCTAATATATTTCAAAAGAAATGTCCAATACCAATTTCCTCAATAGTTCCTTCTATGGGAGACATATTTGAATCAAATCAATAAATCCTTTCCTCTTATTACTAAAAGGATTTAAAACATTTTCAAAATTATATAATTCACAAGAATCGTGGATTTCAATGTCTCAAGTTCTTTTCAGAATGACATGGTACAGCTATGAAAAGACAAGTCCAAATCTGATGCCACAACTACAAAAGATTTTCTCTGTGAAATGGTGAACCCAATTTGATTATTCAAAGGCAAGCCTTGAAGAAATTAAGAAAAATGGTTTCAGAAAAACACAAAATGGTCCATAAAAACACGAAGTTTCTGAAGCTAGCCGATGGAGAGATATCTTTGTTTCTCAAATAGAAATAAAATATCAGAATACGCTAAGAGAAGTTACGTGAGGAAAATTTTATACTGGTGCTTATATTGAATATTATCTTTGTAAATTATCTTTTATCTTTTTATTTTTTATTTTTTTTATTAGTACATTACATAATAAGTGAGGAATTTTTTTTACAATAGCAAGTATTCATTTTTTAATTACTCAACTAACATAATGTAGGTTTTATTTACTTAGATAGCACCGTTTTTTGTTAAGTTGAGAATTCGATTTTTCGAATACGAAATCTAGACGTAATTATATTTTATAATTTTTCCAAATAATTTAGAATTCGATTTTTCGATAATCGAATTGTGAATAGTTTTCTTTTTATTTTGTTAAGAAAAAAAATAACTAAATATATATATATATATATATATATATATATAATATGTTATAATATTTTATTTAACATTTATAGTTTTAAATTAAGTATTTAAAAAGATTTGTATATTTCTAAAATTAATAATATATTTAGATTTATTGTTGAAAGTAGTAAAATAATATTTTTAAAATATATTATTAAATATTATATTTAAATTTATTTGTATGATTAAACTTTTTTTAATTTTTTGATTTATTTGATATTATAATTTTTTTCGAAATTAATAATAAATTAGGAGGATAATAAAAATCTTAAAAATTATATGTATATAAGAAGAAATAATATTTTGATGTAAAATTATATATATATTAAATATAAATTATTTTCAAGTTGATAATTATTATTCTAATTTATGCAAAATATATATGATAGCGGTTCAGTTTAACCGTTCTTAAAAGTGATCGTATGACAATGGTTCCAGTTTAACCGCTATTATAGTTAAAAAACTAATCGATTATTTCAAAAAGTAATCTATTAGTTTTTCATACTGAGAACCAGTTTATTTTTTAAATAATTGATTAATTTTTAAATAATCAATTAGTTTTTCAAATATATATTAAATAATTATAAATAAAAAATATATCAAATTAAAATTAAAAAAAATTATTTTTAAATTATATATATTATATAAATTAAAAATATAAAGTTAAAAAAATTATATTTAAAATTATAACCTTAAAAATTATAGTTAAAAAAATTATATAATTGTATATAAGAAGAAATAATATTTTGATGTAAAATTATATATATATATATATATATATATATATATTCTAAAATATAATTTATATTAATTACTATAATATAAAATATATATTCCAAAATATAACTTATTTTCATTTATATGTATATTATAGAAATTAAAATAAATTATATTTTAGAATATATATATATATATATATATATATTAAATATAAATTATTTTCAAGTTGATAATTATTATTCTAATTTATGCAAAATATATATATGATAGCGGTTCAGTTTAACTGTTCTTAAAAGTGATTGTATGATAGTGGTTCAGGTTTAACCGCTATTATATGTTCACATATAAGAGCTGGTTCCACGTTAACCGCTGTTATATTAAAAAAACTAATCAATTATTTCAAAAAGTAATCGATTAGTTTTTCATATCGAGAACCTAGGTTATTTTTTTAAATAATTGATTAATTTTTAAATAATTAATTAGTTTTTCAAATATATATTAAATAATTATAAATAAAAAAATATATCAAATTAAATTTAAAAAAATTATTTTTAAATTATATATATTATATAAATTATAAATATAAAGTTAAAAAAATTATATTTAAAATTATAACCTTAAACAATTTTCCTCAAAGTCCAGACATCCAGTGTTAGAAAACAGATTCAACCTGTGGCCCTTTTCTTTGCGGCATTCCCCGTATCCTTTGACATGCTTGTGATCATTCTGATTGACCCAGCAATTCGCTCATTGGCTTCGTCGTATCTAAGGGAGGGCTAGCTTCTGACATTGGCCTTTTTCCTCATGCGCATCAAGAATCAAAGATCTAGGAAGACTTCTAGAAGCTTTCTTCTGTCTCTGCCAATGCCATCTGGGAATTGAGCTGTAGCTCTGGTGGGGTTACCTTCTGAAGATGCTGTTGCGGAGAAGTGGTTGTTCTTCATGTCAGACTTCACTTTACACAACTGAGGATTCTGAAGCTTCTAGTGAGAGTTGATTATGTGGAACCCAAGGAAGGACTACTTCTTAGCCACCTTTCCTTTTCTTTACGGGTGTGGTCACAACATCATAAGAATTTGACTTGGTCATTGCCTATGCGGCTCATTGTCTTCTTCGGACGTCAATCAGGGGAATAGCTGCTGTTCCAGGGAGCTAACGCCAGACAAAGGACTTCCTTCTTTAAAACGAACGAATACGGAGAAGAGGCCTTAGTTGGTTAACTATCTTGAGGGATTAGGTGAGAATTTAGTTAGTAGTAGTGGTAAAGATTCTTTACTCGCAAGTGGAACGGTCGACATCTCACTCTAATGTCCTAGGATGTACCAGAGAGGGTGAACCAAGTCAAGCCCCTTAACGTTTGTTATCCCCCTAGACAGATCAAGAATACCCGAAATAAGGTGACTGTCAACTCCTTTCCTGGAATGCCAACTGATGGGGAGGCCCGACACTTCTGCAAATTCTTGGAGTAATTATGAAATTCCAATGGTGGGGTGTAGACTAGCTACAATCCTGTACCATTTGGAGAGTGCCTAGTTTACAGGGTTCCTATGGTAAATAGACTCTTTTCCTACCAGAGTGGTATGCGAAAGTGAATTGGCCTATTGGATTTCCGTGGTATAGAACAAAACATGCAGTTAAGCTGAGTCTTGTTCTTCCTTTGCTACCGCATTACCGGGTGTTCTTTTGCGGGATAAGTTACCTCAATTATGAATTATCCTATTGTTTCCTTAAGCAATATTTATAATAAAATATTTATAAGTAAATTAAAATCACAACAATAAAATATTATATACAAAAACTTAATGAGAATAATTTTTCATTGTAAATTTTAAAGATAAAATAAATTTTAAGAAAAGATAATTGTGGAAAAAGAATTGGAAAAAGACTATAGACATTTAACTTAAGAAAAAATTAACAAGAACAACACTATAGTAAATATAAGGAGAATTGTACAACAAAAGAGATTTGAGAGTCCCTACACATTATGAGTATATCACATCAAGAAAAAGTTTGTGTTTTCAAAGTTTAGAAAAAATAAATTCTTCGACTATGTTAACAATGTGAAATGTTATTATTGTTAGCCGTGATACAAATATTTGTGTGCTCCAACTAGAAGACTTAAAAAAAAAAAGAAACTTGGTTTACAGGTTGTCCAAATCTCTGTACGGTTTAAACCAGATGTTTAGGTGTTAGTACAAGAGATTTGATTCTTCATGATTAGCCTTGATTATAACAGATTAAGTTCAGACTATTATACCTATTATAATAAATTTGATGAGAATGATTTTATCATTTTGTCCATGTGGATGATATGTTGGTGGTAGGTTCCAACAAAATTCGAATCCTGATTTTGAAGGTATAGTTGGTTACGAAGTCTCATATGAAGAACTAGAGACTAACAAACAAGATTTTACGGATGCAAATTTACATGACATAAAATATAGTAAGGTTTGGTTTTATCAGAAGAATTAATTACTGAAGGTCTTGTAGTGCTTTAACATGCAATGATGTAAGTTAGTTTTTATCTTATTTTCTATCAAATTATCCTTAAGTATTAGTGATAACAATGAAACAAGGAGGATGAAAATGTCTCAAGTATTATTCAAGTTTTGCAGGTGATCTTGATGAGTTTATTTTTGTTGGAGAGACAATAATTGATTATCCAAGTTGATGTTGTAACTTTGTCTATCACAAAAGTTAAATACATGGTAGTCACCTAGGCATGTAAGGAAACTATTTGGATTAAGAAGATAATGGAAGAACCCGAGTGCAAGCAACAACAAATTGTTGTAGTATTATGACAGTTAGAATGTCTTGCACATTGTAAGTAATCCTATCGTGCATTTCATAATAAAACAAGAAAAAATCTAACAAATGTTACGATAGTAGGTTAGCAACAAGTTTATGTAGAGATATCCTAATGAAGATCTATTACAATAATAATATGGAAGACACTAATAATGTACTATAAAAATTTAATTAATTTAATTAAAATTTTTACGTGAAGAAAAAAAATCATAATAAAAAAATAATATATGTTGTTGTATACTGTTATAAAAGAAACATAGTATTTATTTTATAAATTATCTTGAATGACTTATTTATTTATTTATTTATGGGAGAATATTATTGTCGTTTTGGGAATTGAATAACGTAATTTCTTTGTTACTAACGTACAAAATCATAAATGCATTAACAACCTCGATCATTAAAGAAATAATTGTCAAAGTTATCATTGTGAACAATATTTTATGACGTTATCAAAATGAAGATGATTGTTATGACATCAATTACGAAGAAGATTAGTTGTGTAAACTGTAGCTACAAACATGACCCGAACTATCGAGACAAAGAATTTTCAAGTCTATAAAAATGAGGCCTGGATCATGTTGTGAGGAACCTTTCTTTCAATAGAATCTCTTTAAATTTTTTGCATTTTTGTTCTCCGTCTTCCTCTGGTCCTGTCTATACGTGCTACTGCGATTTCAAAGTTAATTTTTTATTTTATGCTTCTTACATTCACCATTAAATATTTATGTTGTGATGTCTGATAATTATCATGGCCTCTTCGTCACCATTTCCCTCTCTAAAGTTTACAGTACGCAGATGCGAGCCTGAGCTTGTGCCTCCTGCTCTCCCCACTCCTCATGAAACGAAGGTACTATCCGACATAGATGATCAAGATGGCCTGCGTTTCCAGATTCCAATCGTACAAATTTATCGAAAGCAAGCATCATCAATGGGAGAGAGAGACCCGGTTGAAGTGCTTCGGCAAGCACTGTCACAAACACTTGTCTTCTATTACCCATTTGCAGGGAGGCTGAGGGAGGGGCCTCACCGCAAGTTGATGGTGGATTGTACCGGAGAGGGTGTCATGTTCATCCAGGCTCATGCTGACGTCACGCTTGATCAATTCGGTGATTTCCTACGACCTCTGTAAGTAAATAGAATATAGAATATATTGGTGCAGGAACTCAACGTCTATTTCATTAAACTCAGGCTATTATATAGCCAAAACAAAAACAAATAATGCATAATAGGAAATATTCCTACAGACCAAGGATTTATTAAACTGATATAACAAATAATAAACATGTTTCATTCCCTCCTTTAAACTGACTGACTGCAATATGGAGTTAGTTTATTTTAGCAAGATCAATCATTCCCATATTCTTCCTATGCTTCTCAAAAGCCTCAAATTTCAGGGCTTTAGTCATTAGGTCTGCAACTTGTTCCTGACTTTCACAGTATACCATCTCAACTTCTTTGTCTTTCACTAGATCCCGCAAGAAATGGAATCGCACTCTAATATGCTTGCTTCTTCCATGCATAACAGGATTTTTTGAAAGTTTAATGGTTGAACTATTATCACACATAATTCTGGTGCTGTTTTGAGAATTAGTTAAAAATCTCAATACCCTTTTCATCCATATAGCTTGGCAGGCACAACCGGCAGCAGCCACAAATTCTGCCTCTGTGCTTGAAAGAGTAACAATTGGTTGCTTCTTTGACATCCATGATACAACTCCTGAACTAAATAAGAATACATATTCAGATGTACTCTTTGAGTCATCCTCATCACCTGCATAATCAGAATCTGTGAAAGCAAGTAGATTTGCCTCCTCTCCTTTCCTATAGAATATTCCATAGCTGGTAGTCCCTTTTAGGTAGCGCAGGATTCTTTTTGCTGCTTGCATATGTAATTCAGTTGGTCTGGACATGTACCTGCTAATTAAGCTTACATTGAACATAATATCTGGTCTTGTAGCCGTTAGGTACATTAAGCTACCCACAATTTGTTTAAAGTTGATATCATCCACAAGCATACCGTTAACATCTTTGTTAACCTTGCTGCCTGAGACAATTGGACTCTTCACAGGTTTGCTTTCAAACATTGCAAACCTTTTCAGGATGTCATTGGCATATTTTTGCTGGCACAAAAAGATTCCTTCTGGTTTTTGTAAGACTTCAATTCCAAGGAAAAACTTCATCTTCCCTAAATCTGTCATATCAAAAGCATGTGTCATACACTTCTTAAAATTAGTCATCATACTCACATCATTACCGGTATAAATCAAGTCATCAACGTAGATGCTGACAATTAAAAAATTCTTCTCAACGCCCTTTTTGATAAATAAGGTTTGCTCATTCGGGCATTTTTGAAATCCATTCTGCAAGAAGTGTGCTTCTATACGGCTAAACCAAACTCTTGGTGCTTGTTTTAGACCGTACAAAGCTTTGTGTAATTTGTAAACCATGTGCTCCCTTCCCCTTTTCACATATCCCTTTGGTTGATCTACATAAACCTCTTCATTCAACTCTCCATACAAGAAGGCAGATTTAACATCTAGTTGAAAGATGTCCCACCCTTTGCATGCAGCAAGAGCCACAATCAATCTTACTGTGTCCATCCGTGCAACCGGTGCAAATAATTCAGAGAAATCAATTCCATGTTGTTGTGAATAGCCTTTGACTACTAACCTTGCTTTGTATTTATCAACTTCTCCCATTTCATTTAGCTTTGTTTTATAAATCCACTTCACTCCAATTGTTCTTGCTCCAACCGGTAGATCCGTTAGCTCCCAAGTGTGATTCTTTTCAATTGATTGCATTTCACTGTCCATGGCTTTCCTCCATTTTTCATATTTGATTGCTTCTTCAAACTAAACCGGATCATCATTGATGACATTTTGGACCATGTAGGCGGTTGCCTCTTCTCCTTCTTCTTCTTCACTTAAACCTGCGCCACTGACATAATCTTGCATCCAAGTTGGTTGTAGTCGCTCTCTTCTTGGAACTGCACTGGTTTCACCAACTTCTTCAAGTTCTGTGTTGTCTTCAAGTTGAATTCCATCATTGTGTTGTTGTTGTTCACCGTCGTCACTATGGAGTTCATCATCACTCCACATCAATTCAGTTTCAAGTTGCTCTTTATAATTTGTACCCCAATCCCATCCTTTTTCTTCTTCAAATAGGACATCTTTGCTAACCACAATTCTTTTGACTTTGGGATCAAATAAGCGGTAACCTTTGGATTCATCACTAACACCTAGCATGATACAAGGGAAACTTTTATCATCAAGTTTACCTCGTTTTGCATCTGGTATGTGAACGTGAGCTAGGCATCCCCAAACCCGAAGGTGTTTGATAGAAGGTTTGATCCCACTTCAAGCTTCTTGTGGTGTGATATATTTTACCGCATGTGTGGGACACCGATTCAGCAAATAGAATGCCCAATTAACTGCTTCATGCCAAAAAGTTTTAGGAACCCTCCTTGCGGACAACATACATCATACCATATTCATAACGGTTCTATTTTTGCGTTCCGCTACTCCGTTTTGTTGTGGCGTGTACGCTGAGGTAAGTTGTCGTTTGATACCATTTTCATCACAAAATGATCTGTAAGCAAGGGAATTAAACTCCCCCCTCTATCTGTTCGGAGACACTTGATGAGCGCCCCCGTCTCCTTTTCAACCATGTTTTTATATAACTTGAAATAGTCCAAAGCTTTAGATTTCTCAGACAGTAAATACACCCAACCCTTACGGCTATAGTCATCAATAAGGCTGAATAAATACCTCTTTCCACTGTTAGAGATGGGTTCTATGGGTCCACAGATGTCTGCATGTATGAGCTCTAAGATGGTGCTTGCATGTCATTTGCTTGTTTTAGGAATTGGAGTGCGATGTTGTTTGCCAGTGAAACAATCAGACCATAAAATACCCGTGGAGTCAAGTGTGGGTAGACCAAGCACCATATTATGTGTTTGTAGGGTCTTCAAGCCTTTGTAGTGTAGATGTCCAAACCTTTGATGCCAGAGGTTAGTGGTATCAGTAGTAGTATGCAGGCAATCATCAATGGAAGATGGTGTGGTGCAACCTTCATCAAATAAAATGAACATGCGATTTGAGGTCATGGTTGTTTGAACAATCAGACCTTTGGATTGGTGATAAATACTACATTTTCCATTTTGTATGAGAATGGAAAGTCCTCGTTCCTGCAGCTGCCCAATACTTAACAAATTTTTGTGAAGTTCAGGGACATAATAGACATTTCGTATCAGAAAAGCAGTACCATTAAAAGTTAATCTGACACTTCCTGTGCCAACAACTGTCATTCGAGAGTCATTGCCACATTTGACAAAATGCTTGGCTTCATTAACCAATTCCATGAAAGCATTCCTATCACCACACATGTGATTCGAACACCCGGAATCCAAGAACCATGCAACCTCCTTGTTGATTTGCTCATCGATGGTGGCCATCAGGACCAACTCTTCAGTGTCACCTAGTTCGGCATAATTTGCTTCCTTGTTCCATTGGGGGCATTCATATTGGAAATGACCCAATTTGTGGCACTTGAAACACTCCACGATGGCCTTAGAGAAAGCTTGTCTTCCTCTACCATGTCCACGACCTCAGTTGGGCACTCTCCCTCTGCCTCGTCCTCCATTGCGACTGTTTTCTTATGTTAGTACCTGCTCGTCATGTCAGTTCATTCTTCTGAATTTTTGCTCATGAACCACCAAAGTGCTTTGTAGTTTATCAACAGACATGGTCTCTGTGTCGTGTGATTCTTCAATAGAAACTACTACATAAGTGAAACGATCTGTCAAAGTGCGGAGTATTTTTTCAACCACCTTGGAGTCAGGTATAGTTTCACCGTTGCTACACATCTTATTTGCCACCGTCATTACCCGAACAAAGTATTTTGTGATGGTTTCAGTGTCAATCATTTCAAGCACCTCAAACTCTCGTCTTAATGCGTTGAGCAAGGATTTCTTAACTCATGCATTACCTCCAAACTTGCGCTTTAAAGAATCCCACACAATCTTCGACGTGCTTCTGTCTAAAATTTGCTCAAAGACAGTCCGGTCAATAGCTCGAAAAAGGTAATGCTTTACCTTATGATCATCGAGCCTAGCGTTCTCCAATTGTTCCAACTATTCGTCAGTTAGATCAGCACTCTCATCTGGTTTTTCAACACCAAATTTGACAATATCCCAAAGCCCCTTGGCACGTAGGAGATTCTCCATTAATTCACTCCAATGGTCATAGTGCTGACCATCAAAGTGGGGAATTTTGGTGGAGAATTTTTCACTTTGCATGGTTAGATGTTATTGTTCTCACACGTTCTCACAAAAGCTGCAACTTGTGTATCAGGCCCCGTAGAGCTCTGATACCAGTTTGTAAGTAAATAGAATATAGAATATATTGGTGCAGGAACTCGACACCTATTTCATTAAACTCAGGCTATTATATAGCTAAAACAAAAACAAATAATAGATAATATAGACTGCACACGTTGTGCCTACAAAATAAGAAATATCCCTACATACCAGGAATTTATTAAACTGATATAACAAATAATAAACCCGTTTCAACCTCCATTCCCATGCTTCCATGAACTGCTCTATGATGTTCCTGCCACGCAACAAATTACCAACACTCCTCTTCTACTCGTACAGGTTCAAACACTCATTGGCATAATTAGTTTAAAAGATTAAATATTTTAGGGTTTATTTATTTGATAGTTTTCCTTTTTATGTTTAGTTTGGATTTATGTAGTATTATTTAAAACAATAAAACAAGAGATGATCTGAGAGTAGAGTCAATACAAATGTCTAAAAACATTGGTGAGATTTATCTTAACAGTAATCCTAACGTGTACAATCTTCTAACAATTAATATTTATTACGTAATCCTTTGAAAATTCGTTAAGTTTATTATATTTCATATAAGAATCTCGTTTTCTCTTTTTTATCATTATTTTTTTCTTTAATCTCTTTCTTATTTTTCTTTTATTTCTCTCTTAAATGTGTTCTTACACGTAACCTAAAAAAAATATTAATTAAACTTTGAAAAATATTATTCTTCAATATAATTTAAATATATTCAAAGATTTAATTTAAATAATAATATAATTTAATCTGAATATAAATAAAAATCATACTTTAAATTTTAAAAATTGTAAATAATTTATTTATTTAATTAGAGAACATTTTGATATGATAAACATTATAAATTTAGTCATTACATTTCTTTCTAATATTGTTTAAATACATTAGCGGGGAATGTTAATTTTTCTAACAAGTTCTTGTAGATTTTATTTATTTATAATATTTATTTTCTAAAATTATGCAAATATTATGATTTATTTGATCATACATTAATTTATTAAACGATGTAAAATCAACTTTCAAGTCAAACGTAATTTTTTAAAAATATTTAATTAAATGTAAAATATACTGAAGGATTTATTTTATTTAAAATATGCTTCTTTTATATATTAACTAAATTACATTATTACACAAATTAAATGTATGAATATATTTAAAATTATTTTAAAATATAATAAAAAATAAAAGATTTTGAATTATTTATGAAAAAATAATTAAAGGAAAAAAATAAATTATTATATTAAAAATAATGTTAAGTGTGTTATTATGCAAAAATCACTTCATGTTCTAAGCCTAGTAAAATTAAAAGATGAATTGACGCTCAATTTTTACCAACATCTTATTAACATCTTTAAAATAATTATTTTTTTATGGAGTGAAATAAATGAATAATAATATAAAAAATGTAGAGATATGTAATGTGATTTATATAGCATTGGAAAAACTTTTATTTGAGAGATATGTAACAAGGGTTTAAGAGAACAGTAAGGGTGCCAACAATGTTTAGAATACTAGTTCATGTGGCAGCAGCATTCAAATGAAAAGCTTGTGTTCAGTGGAAGGTGAAGAGAAGATGATGAAGTGAAATATTAACATAAGTATATGCTCTCCATGAGTTGCTCGGGAAGAATTGATAATGGAGGTGCAGCAGAAGATGTGCCTCCACCATGGTTGCCAGAAGCCTTACATTCTTTATCAAACTTCACAAATTTTGTCACCTGTCTAGCCGCCATGCGGGCATAACAAAGGGGAGCAACTGCAATGAATGATAAACAAGAGTAGACCATAATCATACTCATCTTAAACTTTTATATCTATCCAATAAATTATCATTCCTTTAAAAACACAAAACCAGAATCGTCATAGAAATTATGTATACTTCAACCTCTCAGAAGTGGATCCTAAAATAAATTGTGAACAAGTCATAGTTTAGAGAAAACTTTGACACTAGGAAACTAAATACTTAGCATTATGAAAATTTACCTAACGATACAGCAGCTGTGCTCTTTTGATACCTGTGAAGGTTTAGAAAAATCCATCAGTCAGTATAAAATTCGAAAGGGTTGCCAAAAATGTTTGTAGAGGAGATATATATATTGTTCTGTGAATTTAAAAAAAGGCTAATTTAACTTCATGTACTTACATATAAGATAGAGAATGCACTAGTTCCTGCAGTTCATCAGTTGAGAACCCGATTTCATCGTGTAAAACATGGTAGTGAACAGGTCGAGTTGTTCCATGTTGGCGGGTCGTTTCCTGTTGGCAAAGACACGTTCGTGACAGTAGAAAATTAGGAATTGCTAATTTAACTTGAACTCGCGATAAATAAACATTACTTTGATCTTCTCCCTAGCTTGAGCACACAAGTAGAAGTCATTGTTTTTTGGGTCACAGACAGTGCTGTCAATTACGGTTCCTACAGACAACAAAATGTAGTGTCTTAGAAATTTAATCCACAGCAGCATTCACTTTTCTTTTCTTTTTCTGTTGAGGTGACAAACCAACTGGAACATCATAATCTTCATCATTGGCGTTGAAGAACCTAGTATGATGATTCTTTTGGGCTATAATCAAAGTGAACTTTGGGTCCCAGTCTCCATCAAGTAATTTGCATGCCTGAAAATCCAAGTTCAATTCAATTCATAGAATAGTACAATCAGATTTGATATATAAATTGATAAGAATGAACATATATACCTGTATTATTTGATTTAACTCATCATTTAGTACTCGTTTGAACTGTGATTCGCTCACTCCATCCCTAAAATAACACACATCTATATGGGTGAATGCCTAATTAAGATAAATAAAACATTTGGCTCTGATAATTGAAACAAAAAAATTAACTTGACTAATCCTGAAGAATGAACTAGAACATGATTCAGAAAAAAAAAGAACATTGTCAACTAGAAAAAGATTGATAAGATTCACTAAAATGGAATAGAGATACTAGCTAGTTTATAGATATGAAGAAAACAATCTAAAGTACAATAGAAATGATGGTAAAGAAAACATATAAAAGATAAAATAAAATAAAAAGTTTGAAATTTCCGAAACTCTATATAGAAAGAAAGGAATGTTGCACATTAACTTAGGCATTCAATGAAAAGCATACATTTTAAAAAGATGTTTTTCTTGACTGAAATCCAGATTATTGGAATTTAATTTAAATGCACCTGAAAATGATAATTTGTTGAGGCTTTATACTCTTTGAACTTTCGAAAAATTCCAACAGTAGCTCCCTACAAATTCAAAAACACAAGATACAGATTGGTAAGTGACATATAGGAAAGGACAAAGACATACAATTTTAATTAACACAACTTAAAAATTTGCCTTAGGAAAACTCCAATGGCTTTGTTAGAAATGGCACCTGATGATACCCTTGTCCTCTGAAGGATGATCAGCCTCATCAGGCATAAACAAAGATTGAATCAACTGATTTTTTGCTGACTGTGCACGGACAGCAGCTCTATAACGCGTAATTTGAGGCCAACATCTTGAGCTCACAACCTAAGTATACAACATGGGTTCAGGTTTCATTCCACTACATGCGACTAAATATATCAGACCTTAACATGATGCTTATAACTAATATCATACCGCAGCAATGGAGGGCACATTTAATCCAACAGGAGATCCATGAGAAACATGCATACCAAGAATTAGGGTGGGTTTAGCAGAAACAATAGGAATTTTCTTCTCATGCTCCATTGACAGATTGGTATTCACCCCGCCAAACTGCATCAAAGCGATAATTTTTTTATGAACATTTTTTGTAAATATTTTTTATTTTATAAAAAGTTTAGTTACAAGTGTTCTCTTTATAAATAAAAAGTATGTAACGTGGTATATATATTACCTTCAGGTTGATTTTCAAGAGTACATTAGTAATGTACTGATGATCAAATTTTTGTTGTGCACTAATACATTGTGTTACGATCCCGCCATCAATTGAAAATTTCTTTTTCCACGGACCTACAAATTAAAAACAATAGGATTTTACAGTAAGTACAACATCGATATATGTCATTAGAAAAACGTTCACTAACAGAGCAAAAAAAAGTAGCAAACAAAAACAAAACCAGCTGAACTCGTTGATCTTACCGTAAATATCAGAATTCTTTGTTGGAAGAATACACAACAGAAAACTAGGTTTTCCTGGTAGAGTCTTGTCCAACTTTTTATGCATTTGTTCTACCCTCACATGTGCTGGTTGATTTATAAATCTAGAATTCTCTTCAATTACCTTCTCGTGTAGTAAATTCTTCATGTTCTGCAATAGAAAAATACATTTAGAACATCAATGAAGATTACTGCTATTTGAGGAGTGACTTGGATAATTTTGAAGATAAGAAAAAAAAAAAGTCAATTCCATTTCTTTTTTATCTTACCTGACAAAAATAATAATAAAAAAAACATATTATGAGAACAAATTTAATCCAACCATTATTAAGTGCATTTATAAAGATAAAAATTTAATTAAGTTGACATACAATTCTTGTGAAATTAAACTTACCATTCCTAGAGCAGCACTAATATTGTCAATGTTTTCTATCAACAGTGTTGTGTCGCACTCACTTGAAAAGCTTACAACGGCCCATTTATCAATTGTCACAGGGGCAAATAGTTGCTGAAAGAAGATAGATGATACCCAAATTGTTAAAAAAAGTCGCCCTAAACATCATTCAACAACATAAACATTAACATAAGATGAATGTTTAAAAAAACACCTTATCAATAAAATTCCAGCGCCCATGGAGGGGAGTGATGCATCTCTGTTGTCCAACTATAAGCTGCAAAAATATATTTTGGCATTAAAAAGTAAGACGTAAATTCATGCAATAAACAAAACAAAGATAAGAAACTGCCCATTTTCCATAAACTTTTCAAAGAGAACTTGTAAAAAAATATATCAACATAACTTCCAAATTGCTCACTTTAACTTGTAACCTTAAACATGTTTTTGTTTTTAAAAATGTAGTTGTGTATTCTTTTTGTCCTTGTAAAATAAATTTATATTATTTTTGTTTCAGTCCAATTTGTTTTAAAAGAAACCAAAGCCAATTTTTATTCTTTTTTTAGAGAAACTAAAAATCGAACAAAAATTGTTTTAAAACAAGACCATATTATTAAACCTAACTTAGATATAAATTAATTTTAATTTTGTAAAGATACTACAATTTGTCTCGTAAATACAAATTCATATAATATAGGTAAACTTGCCTCTGGAGGTTGCAATACACGACCCTCAAGTCTTGTTATGTTATGATCAATGTTAATCTCAAGAGAGCGAAGCATTAATTCGTTATCATATTCGTTGCTTCTTAAGGACTGCAAAAATATTAACAAGCACATCATACAACATTTTGAGTGTACCAAAAAAATTATTGAAAAAGAGTGTTACTGGGTTACATAAATTTTAAGATTTAAAATCCTCGTACTTTTTCAACCTCAGCTTTCCTGTCTTTGGGACTTTGCCTTGTCTTTTCCACTAGCTGAGCCCTTTGCAAATTTGTCAGTGCCTTGGTGTACCGCTGCAATGGTACCAACTCACACAGCTGCAAAACAAGAATAGAATTATATTATAAAGTTATCCAAAATGGAAAATGATAGGAAAGAAAAACATATTAGAATAAGTTATACGAACCATCTCTTAAAATTTTTAAACTATGTAAATGCTCCTTGATTTTAACACTTCCAATAATCTCCATTATAGTAGTACAAGATGTGATGTTTTTGAGATGCTTAGAGGGGTTAATGTAATGTAAAAAGGATATTTGTGTAATGTTTTCTAAACAATCAAGGAAGATATTATAGAGATAGGAAAATTAAGAGTGTTTATATATAATGTTACACAATTAGAGAGTGATTAATGTAATGTAGTCTACATGGACATGAAAACATAAACAAACACCTTCATCACGTTTGACACTAAATAAGGAGATTAAAAACAGGTTTTAACAGTATATAATTTAGCACCTCTATCGGAAAGTAACACGGGCGTTGTGGTTTGTCAACATTGATGCACGGCATATCAGCTGAACTATGCAGGCCAATCATTTTATTGTTTGTAAAGTAGTCATAAACTGTGATTTCATTCTCCTTTTCTTCACCCTTTTGCTTCAAGAGAAATCTGTGAAGAAAGAAGTCCCACATCGGTGGGAACTTCAATTGGGGGGCTCTCCTCCCTCTTATAAAAGGAGCCCCTCCCTCCTTATTTCAACATCCCAAAATTTCTTTCCTTCTCTAAGTATTAGAAAGTGTTGTCATTCTTAGGACTAGAGAAGGGGTATGTAATTTTTCTTTCTATTATAAAATTTCCACTTTTGTCTATTATTGCTATTCAATTTTTCTCTTCTCTATTTTAGTTGAGTTCTTATGCAAGTAGTCTGATACCTAACAGTGGTATCAGAGCTGCGTTCGAGTCCCGTTGCGCTAGTCACTAGAATAGTGTTGGTAAAATTCTGAGAATGCTATGTGGTTGCAGTTTAATCTGATGTTCCACATCAGAAAGGAGTTGTTACTGGAAAAGGTGTGGTAGAGTGAAAGTACTATTGAGGAAAGTTCTGGCTAGGAAAGACTTGGTACTTAAGCGTGTCCATTAGTGACCCACCTCTCTTTCCTGGGAACCTACTTGGTGTATTGGTTCACGGTTTACTATTATTGTTCCAGTAGACAATACTATTCATAAGTGAGAGTTGCATAAGTGGAAACACAACCATAGCAGCAAAGTATGAGATAGAGAAGTTTAACGGGAACAATTTCTCGTTATGGAAATTGAAGATGAAGGCAATTTTAAGAAAGGACAATTGTCTTGATGCAATTGAAGGAAGATCCGCAAAAATGACGGATCAGAAGTGGAAGGAAATTGACAGCAACGCTATTGCAAATTTACATTTGGCAATGGCAGACTCAGTTCTATCCAGTGTTGCGGAGAAAGATTCTGCAAAGGAGATTTGGGATGCCCTCATTAAATTATATGAGGTGAAGTCACTTCACACAAGGATATTCCTGAAGAGGAAACTCTATACTCTTCGGATGAGTGAGTCCACATCGGTGACGGACCACATCAACCAACTGAACACCTTGTTTGCCCAATTAGCGACAGCAAATTTCAACATAATTGAGAATGAGTGTGCGAGCTTTTACTTGAGCTTGCCGGACTCGTATGATCAACTCATTATCAACATTACAAATAATAATATTGAAGGACAACTACACTTTGACGATGTTGCTGGAGCTATTCTAGAAGAAGAATCCAGGCGAATGAATAAGGTAGAAAGTTCTAAACAAGCGAAGTTTTGACGATGATGAGAGGAAGATCAACAAAACATGGCTCAAGTGGGAGTCAAGATCATGGCGAGATCGAGCTCTCGAAACAAGAAGACTTTCAAATTTAAATGTTACTACTTGTGGCAAGAAAGGGCACACGAAGAAAGAGTGTTGGAAGAGGAAGAATGAAGAATCAACCTCACGGGGTTGCGTTGCGAGTACTTCGAGAGGAAGGAGTAATTCGGTAGCGAAGCGGCAATCGGCTCTAATGGCGGAAACGAATTTCATGACAAGTGGATAATGGATTCGAGTGCAACTTGGCACATGACCCCACACCGAGATTGGTTTCAAACCTACGAGCCTATCTCGGGTGGATCCGTGTTCATGGGAAATGACCATGCATTAGAGATTCTTGGAGTTGGTACTGTCAAATTAAAAATGTATGACGATACTATTCGTACAATCCAAGAAGTACGACATGTGAAGGACTTGAAGAAAAATATATTGTCTATAGGGCAATTGGATGACCTCGACTGCAAGATCCATGTTGAAGGAGGAATCTTAAAGGCGAGTGAGGGGAAACATAGTTGTCATGAAAGCGAGAGAAAATCATGGCAAACTTGTATGTGCTTATGGGAGACACCTTGCAAGAAAATCATGCAACAAGCTGCGTCAACAAGCCAAGAAGAAGCGGCGGTAACATGGCACCGTAGACTTGGACATATGTCGGAGCGAGGTCTGCAGATTCTTGCGGAACGTGATCTCATACTTGGGCTCAAGAAGGTCGATTTACCCTTCGTGAGCATTGTGTGACAAGCAAACAACACGGGTTGAAGTTTGCAAGAACCACCACAAGGAGTAAGCAAACTTTGGACTTGATCCATTCGATGTCCGGGAATCGCCGGAATTATCTCTTGGAGGAGCAAAATATTTTGTGTCGTTCATCGATGACTACTCGAGGAGATTATGGGTATACCCTATCAAGAAGAAGTCCGAAGTATTTGCGCGGTTCAAAGACTTCAAAGCACAAGTAGAACTTGAGACCGGAAGGAGAATCAAGTGTTTGAGGACGGACAATGGAGGAGAATATGTAGATGGAGATTTTCTAGCATTACGCAAGCAAGAAGGAATTGTGAGACAATTTTACGTTCCACACACGCCTCGGCAGAATGGTGTAGCGGAGCGGATGAATAGAACTCTTCTAGAGAGAACCGGAGCTATGCTGCAAACTGCGAGCATAACAAAATCTTTTTGGGCGAAGTCGTGAATACTGCCTGTTACTTGATAAATCGGTCTCCATCAACGACAATTGGGTTGAAAACTCCTATGGAAATGTGGAGTGGAAAATCAACCGATTATTCTTCCTTACATGTGTTCGGTTGTCCCGCGTACGTGATGTACAACACCCAAGAAAGGACGAAGTTGGATCCAAAATCCAGGAAATGCATCTTCTTGGGATATGCTTGACAATGTGAAGGGGTATCGCTTGTGGGATCCCACTGCCCACAAAGTTATTGTTAGCAGAGATGTCGTCTTTGCGAGAAAATGAGCTGCAAAGCAAGCGGATAAATGACGACTCGGAAAAGGACAAGACTATAGTACGAGATAGAGAAGAAGACTTCGGAACATTCCTCCGAGTCGGAGGAGGAGCATGAAGAACATGAGCCAAATGAGGTGGAAGAAGGAGAACTCCGACGATCAACAAGAGAAAGAGTCGAGACCATCTTGGCATTCACAATATGTGATGGCAAGTCATGATGCGTATTGTCTCCTAAGTGAAGAAGGAGAACCTTCAACTTTTCAAGAGGCCGTGAGTGGTTCGAAGCTCCTCTATGGATGGTCTGCTATGGAAGAAGAAATTGAAGCTCTTTATAAAAACAAGACATGGCATCTTGTGGAACTTCCAAAAGGTCGCAGAGCCATTGGTTGCAAATGGGTCTATAAGATCAAGAGAGATGCCAATGATCAAGTGGAAAGATATCGTGCTAGGCTGGTGGTAAAAGGATATGCTCGGAAAGAAGGCATTGATTTCAAGGAGATATTCTCACCGGTTGTTAGATTGACAACAATCGGAATTGTCCTGGCGATGTGTCTTGCATTTGATTTACATCTTGAGCAATTGGATGTAAAAGCTGCTTTTCTTCATGGAGAACTTGAAGAGGAAATATATATGCTCCAACCAGAAGGCTTCAAAGAGCAAGAAAACTTGGTTTGCGGGTTGAACAAATCTCTATACGGTCTAAAGCGAGCGCCAAGGTGTTGGTATAAGAGATTTGATTCCTTCATTATTAGCCTCGGATACTACGGACTAAGTTCGGACCATTGTACTTACCACAATAGGTTTGAAGAAAATGATTTCATCATATTGTTGTTGTATGTGGATGACATGTTGGTGGTAGGCCCTAACAAAGCTCGAATCCAAGAATTGAAGGCACAATTGGCTAGGGAGTTTGATATGAAGGACTTGGGACCAGCAAACAAGATTTTAGGGATGCAAATTCACCGAGACAGAAAAGATAGGAAGATTTGGCTTTCTCAAAAGAATTATTTACTTAAGATCTTGCGGCGCTTCAACATGCAAGATTGCAAGTCAATTTCTACCCCACTTCCGTCAACTGTAAGTTATCCTCAAGTATGAGTCCTAGCGGTGAAGCGGAGAGGATTGAAATGTCTCGAGTACCGTATGCATCGGCGAGTGGGAAGTCTTATGTATGCCATGATTTGTACAAGACCGGACATTGCACAAGCGAGTGGGAGTGGTTAGTAGATTCATGGGGAATCCTGGTGGAGAGCATTGGCAAAATGTGAAGAGGATCCTTAGGTATATAAAAGGAACCTCAAATGTTGCATTATGTTATGGAGGATCGAAGCGGTTGTTAGAGGCTATGTTGATTCGGATTTTGCGGGTGATCTGGATAAAAGGAAGTCTATTACTTGGTTATGTGTTTACCATCAATGGAGGGGCAGTAAGTTGGTTATCCAAGTTACAAGATGTGGTAGCTCTGTCTACTACGGAAGCTGAATACATGGTCGTCACCCAAGCATGTAAAGAAGCTATCTGGATTAAAAGAATAATGGGGGAACTTGGTCACAAGCAACAACAAATTGTTGTGTACTTGTGATAGTCAAAGTGCCTTACACATTACAAGGAATCCGACCTTTCATTCGAGGACAAAACACATAGGAATAAGATATCATTTTGTTCGAGAAGTAGTAGAAGAGGGAAGTGTAGATTTACGAGAAGATCCACACTGAGAAGAACCTAGCGAGATGTAATGACAAAGCCTAGGTTAATGTCGACAAGTTTATACGGAGTCGATCCCTCTATGGCCTATCAAAAGCATAAGCAACATGGATGTGAGAGAAGAAGACATAGTGTGAAGATTTGATTAATTTCATCAAAATCTTCAAGTGGGAGATTGTGAAGAAAGAAGTCCCACATCGGTGGGAACTTCAATTGGGGGGCTCTCCTCCCTCTTATAAAAGGAGTCCCTCCCTCCTTATTTCAACATCCCAAAATTTCTTTCCTTCTCTAAGTATTAGAAAGTGTTGTCATTCTTAGGACTAGAGAAGGGGTATGTAATTTTTCTTTCTATTATAAAATTTCCACTTTTGTCTATTATTGCTATTCAATTTTTCTCTTCTCTATTTTAGTTGAGTTCTTGTGCAAGTAGTCTGATACCTAACAAAATCTGCAATAAATAGATAAGCCCCATCATTTTGCATTGTATAAGGTAAAATGTGCTAATGTATCAAAATTAAGCTCATTCTAATAGAGTGAGTAAATGGAGAAAGCACAAGAAAAGCATACTTCTGATTCCTGCAGGTTTTGTCACTCAGTCCAGTGATTTTGTATTCAACACCATTAACCTTGATTCTAAGGTTCTTAAGCAATCTTTTTTGCCTGAACAAAAATAATCATACATTTAACAGCCACAGTTTCATAGTACATGTATGTATGAAACCTCTACTACTAGATATAAAGGCAATAATATAACCTTTGTCCAGTTAATGTTTTTAATGTTCCCAACATTCTGATTCTGGAGAAGGAAGTCCACCACAGGTCCAGGCTTTACAATCATAGTATTCGAAACATCTTTAAAGAAGAACATCGAAAGTAAACAACCATTCATAATAAAAGTAGCATAAATTTCCAGGCATTCCTCTTAAGAATCTTACCAACGTTGAGAGATAATCCTCGTTGTGTGGATCGAAAGCTCGAGCGGAAACCACCGCAGGCTAGCACACCACCACCAATATCCATACAATTTATCTCATTGCTTTGAAAGAAGGAATGGCGAACAAAGAGGCATCCCCTGAAAGGAAAACAGCCAGAGGAGTAATACTATTTAACCTTTCGAGTTAGAGAAATGAAAACAACTGGATCTATAACGTTCATTTTTATAATACGCACTTAATCATTATCGGTTAACATTTATTAAACTCTATAAAACATTGAGTGAAACTCGTATTTTGTTTTGACATACCTTTCTGCATCATGCTGTCTTAGCACCATGTTTAGAACCCTCAGTGCTTCTTGAAACTTCCCAGAATTCTGACCACTCAATGCATTTGCAATTTCCTGCAATGGAATTTTGGCTACATAGTTGATATCCACAGTGATAACTTTCAACCGAGATCGTGGTATTGTTGCAGCATGCTGTCTCTGAATGTTGTTTGGAACATCATGTGCTTCCGAAGAGTTTCCAGAAGCCTGATCATCCATTGTATTCTCAATAGCTCGCAACGGAATTGTGGTCTCGTAGTTGATATCCGAATTGTGAATTTTTATATTTCCTCCATTAAGACGCTTATCGGGGCTTCCAACCCTGAAAAACAAATAATGATCTTCTGATAAATGCAACACAAAGAACTCGGTATTGTACACACATAATCACAGTACTATTATGATGACAACATGGCTTTTCTTGTTTACCTCCTTGATAAAGTTTGCTTTAACTCAACAGTATATTGTTGCTTCTCACATGGTAGAGGATGAAGAGTGAATAAACTTTGGTCACCGTCATATGCAAAACTAAACTCTGCCAGTTCAGTACATGTTCTCCAAACCTCATCTAGGACTTTTCTCCCTATGCCCTTGGCTTGAACTGATTTCCCATCTTCATTACGCAAGGCAACCTAACCAAACAACTTGCTTAATTGTTTATCATGTTAAATCAGGAAGCATTAATATATGGATATGCTTCACATGCACATGCACATGCAAACACACACAAAAGATATGGTAAAAGGAAAGAAGAAAGGGGAAAAACACATCATAATGGAAGAAGTAGCCTTTGTTCCTCCCCATATCAAGTCTAAAATGGTTAGCAAGAAGCTCTATGCTCTTTCCCGTAGATCCAGTTCCTCTCCTCGCCATAGGCAAACGTTTAAAGGCATCCATTTCTCAAATCCTGCTAAAAGGGAAGACAGGAAATGATATTATTAAAATTCTTGTTATGCAAATTAATTTAGGTTCCAGTTGATATCCGCATACTATCACTTGTCTTACACACAATGATTCACCTACTCTGCTTCTAACAGAAACAGTCTTAAGTAATAACATAGAAAATCACCACACTGGAGAGGCTGTTAATTTCATGTCTAAGGTATATTCATTAAATAACATAAAATTCTAAAACAAGATATTAAATAATATAGAAATAAATGCACAAACTGCATTTTCCTAATAACATATCAATTGCCACAGGAAACAAAAGGCATTGCCGTGGTCCTGTCCAAGCAAATTGAATTTGAGAGCATCTTCAATAATTAATTAGTAAAATATAAAAAGGACCTAGAGGCAGAACTGAAGAATCAATTAAAAATAAAATAATTTGTACGGAATCATTAACATCGAGAAAATCAAATCAAATATTCTAAAATAAGAAACTCTTTATTTGTTACAATCGCTAATTAAGAAACGAATGAAAATCTACGCAAGAAAAAGAAACTAATAGATTGATTAAAGATGTATCCGAAAAACTATGATTCAACAAGTTAAAACCATTCTCAAGTAAAAATAATATCTATGTTTATGTTGTTCATCAGAGGAGAAGAGTAATACAAAGGAAACAAAAATAGTATGAACGAAAATCAGAGCAAAACAATTCGGAAATAAGAAAAGGAAAGAAGCAATAGAAGAACTACGGTTGAAGTGCAGAGTATGAAACAGAAATGAAACACACTGTGACGAGTGAGTGTTAGTGTCTCTCTCTTTCAATCTTACAAAACAAGAGTAATTGAAGTGCAGAGAGAATGAATGAAGAATTAGAGTTGAAATTTCATAACTCTTCAACTTACAAGAGTGTTGATCGAAAAGACAACGAAACAGAAACGGAAACAGAAAAGAGAAAGCAAGTGGAGTGTAGTGTGTGAGTGAGAGTAGGGTCTCAAGGGTCTCAATATATATAGTGTCGTGTGCGTGTGTTTGTGAGGGACTCTTTTTTTCTCGTGTCGTTTGTATCCAATGCCATGACGCTTCATTTACCTTCCAACCAATCATGAGGTGCCACTTAATTTATATTTTTCTAATAATGTTTTAACGATTTTATTTTAATTAATTAAATTATTTCTTGAATATTAGATATTACATTCTCTACTTTTTCGCTACCTTTAGAAATTCCAGAAAAGTTAAATTAACAATTTAGATAAAATTAATAAATTTAAATTCATTTGTAGTTTTTATAAAATAAACAACGTTTTACTTGAGAGATAAAATTATTTTGTTTTTATCACGTTTATGTTTCACGGCCCGTTTAAATGCGTCCTTGAGCTTTTGATAATAAATAAAAAGTTAAATAAATTTATTCAGCATTAATAATTATAGTAAATATTATTATTTATTATACAATAATAATGAATATAATATAATTAATTTCCTTTTTATGTAATTTGAATTTTAATAAAATATTTAAAATATAATTGATTATGATTTTTTTTCTACATAAGCAAATTAACATGGAAAAGTGTTCTACATCTCTTCTTCTCAAGGAAAGAATGTTGACACATTGATACTGATAAAATAATCCTATTTATTAATATTATATTTATAAAATATTAATTTAAAATAAAAAATTATTATTTTATTAATAAATGAATAGATATTTCTTGAAATTAGGTTGTATGAATCTTTTTTCTCATGAAAACTATTGACACATTTATTGGGATTTACGCTTTTTTATGCAAAAGAAAAAGCTAAAGATGTTTTGAAAACTTACATTTAAACAAATATCACGGTCAACAATCATTTATTTGTATTTCTAATCATATATTTACTTATTATATATTATTATTATTATTATTATTATTATTATTTTAATATAAATGAATTGTCTAAAGAATGTATTTTTTTATCGACAAGATATCATTGCTGAAAAAAATATTCAAACTATTATTACATTTATTAAACAATTCATCTCATCTTTATGTATATTAAACAACTAAACATATTAATATAATAATAATAATAATAATATTTAATATAATATTAATATTTGTATTGTATTTAGATATTTGGGGGTATCATCATATCACCTATGTAAAATCATTAGAGGAATGATCAATTTACACCAATTCATCTTGACAAGTAAAAGTGCATCTCATTTATTATTATATTAATATATTTAATTATATATGAGACAAAATTGATTGGGAAAGAAACATGTTCCAAATCATTAAACAAGAATTGTAAACCAAACATTATGATACTCTATGCAAAATTAATCAATAATCTCTACCAAAGAAGATCCAGGAGCAAAAACACAAGTACAACAAACGGAACATATTGTGTTACTAAAGTGAAATTTTATTTTGACAGCACACTTAAGCAAACATTCATCATCCAAAAATTTCATTTTCAATTATATATCTTAATATGAGTGATAATATTTTCACACCACTAAAAACATAATCATCAATAATTTATTCATTATTATTTTTTATTTTTTCTCTTCGTGATCAACCAAAATATTATTATTTTAATATCATAAGTGAACGTGAAAATATCTCTTTCGTTATATGTATTAACCTGGTAGGTATGTAGCATATTCTCTATGAGAATCACCATACCTACCTCAGAGGGTAGACCTTATAAACATAGCACTACTCCTTTGAGGTTGATTTTGGTGGCTAAGCATGGCATTAAACTCTTTGGCAAACCTCTCCATGGCTTCAGCAGGTAACCAAATCGGAAATACTATGCATTCTTCTCCTTTTTCATTCTTAACCGGATTGAAAAACGTTACTGCTGGAAACTCCCCTGCTCCACCTTGGGCCACTCCACCATACACAGCCTCACCCCAACCAAAGTCCACTTCTCTAAGCTTCGCACGACTCAAATCTGATACAATACAAGACCCTACAGTTGTGAATAAGCATCGTCCCTTCGTCACCATCAAATCTGCCACAGAATGCATGTACTCTTCTGTCACCTCACCTTTCACTTTATTTATCAACTCCACCGCATACCCAAATGGATTTCCGCAAAGCTTCCCTGCTTTGGTGATCGCCGCCGGATATGCAAAACCATTGCCGTAGTAACCAACAGGTAAAGGAGGATTGAACCTAGCACGTGCGTTCACTATCACCATCATGCGAACATCCTCATCTGCTTCTATCCGCAATGCTTTTGTGCGACAGCGCCAGAAGCATGCTGTGATCATATCAAATGTGGAGCAATGCTGAAGGTGTTGGGGAATCAAGCCGCGAAGTGCAGCTATATCGACAGGACCAAAGAAGAATGATCGGTGAACCAAGTTTTGGTTGGAAGAAGTGAGGGTATCTTGGATTTGCTCATATTCATGATGCTTGCATGTTATGCGAGGTGGATCTCTTGCCATCAGAAGCTCCCTACGCCACACTGGTGCAATCGAAGGTTTGCTTGCACCTCGAGCCATCTCGGCCCAAGCGTTCAGGAATAGTGAAAGACCATGTCCATCACTCATGGTGTGGTTCAGGCGGATGGCTAATATGAAACCACCGCACTTGAGTCGTGTGACCTGCATTTTCATTCCGACAACCTCAATAAATTCACAAATTCAAAAAAAATATCAGGGACCTTCACAAATTTTGAGCAGTCCCGTCAAGAAAAGAAGAAGTGACATAAATATTTTTCTATTTTGCTTCTCTTATATTTTGTAACTTTCTTATAAAAAGTAAAAATATATATTTCTTTTAAAAACATATTAAACCAACTCACAATAATAATCCTAATTTTCCCAACAGTTTTTAAAATTAAAAAAAAAATGAATCAAACATGTACTGCGATTGAACCTGTACGAGTAGAAGAGGAGTGTTGGTAAGTTGTTGTGTGGCAGGAACATCATAGAGCAGTTCATGGAAGCAGGGGAATGGAGGTTGGAGGAAATCGCCGAATTGATCAAGTGTAACGTCAGCATGAGCCTGGATGAACATGACACCCTCTCCGGTACAATCCACCATCAACTTACGGTGAGGCCCCTCCCTCAGCCTCCCTGCAAATGGGTAATAGAAGACAAGTGTTTGTGACAGTGCTTGCCGAAGCACTTCAACCGGGTCTCTCTCTCCCATTGATGCTTGCTTTCTATAGATTTGTATGAGTGGAACATGGAAACGCAGGCCAAGTTGATCATCTATGTCGGAAAGTAGCTTGATTTCGTGAGGAGTGGGGAGAGCAGGAGGCACAAGCTCAGGCTCGCATCTGCGTACTGTAAACGTTAGAGAGGAAGATGGTGATGGAGAGGCCATGATAATTATCAGACATCACAACGTAAATATTTAAGCTATGGCTTTTGGCTGAGTAAGAATGAGTCAGTGCAGCTGAGGCTGCTTGTATTTATAAATGGAATATGGTGTCATAAAATAAATTGAAAACACGTTTTTGTATAATGACATAATCCATGGACGATAACCCTTCTTGTTTTGAGAAATATTAAATATATTTCAACAATAAAAAAAGTTTTTTATTTTAACATCCTCTTAACACTATGAAATATTATAACAAATATTTATATAATAGATTATCCTCAAATTATAGATTAACAAAGTAGAGTATTTGACGAAGTTTTCCAGATGAAACTTGCAAAACTTGGATACAAATATGTCTTTTATTGATTATTTATATGCATTCCAAAATGTTGAAATTGAGACATATTTACTGTACTGTATAACTCTTTCCGAAATTATCACAAAGAAGATGGTCTCGTATCAATGCAATCTCGGAGATATTCAAAGTTAATATAATAAAAAACAATAATCGAAAACCGATAAAAAGCTAAAAATCAATCAAAACTACATTTTCTTTAATTTTTTTTTTAATTTACCCTTTCGTAAACCAGGTTTAGGTATAGAATTAAGAATAAAAAACCATACTATATTGTTTAAATATAATGTCAAATGCGTAGAAATAATTACCAACTAACAAGCATCATAAATATGTTTTTTATGATTATTTTATAATTTCATAGTATATTATTTCAGGTTTAGTATTTTATTTACAATATATTTATAGTTATCAAAGCATAATAACAATTTTATATTAATTGTAATTTAACTATATATATGCAACCTACTTATAAATATGATAAAAATTAAAAAAATCATATGTAGTTCTATTTGACAACTTTTAATTATAAAATATAAAACATTGTATTTGTAAACAATAACATTTATAAAAAAAATTATTTCAAACAATTAACGTACGCAGAATAATATTTTACATTATTTTCATATTTCATTAACAAAATTGTAGAAACTCTTTAATATCATTCTTATATTTGTTATTTCAAATTGAATTCATTCAATCCCCATTCTTATACTTCTTGATCATCATCTTAGGTTGTCTTATTTTTTAAAATTTTAATAACATTTTACAATAATCTCAAAATACACTATATAAAAAAATTGAGATAAAACTCATAACAACAATAAAATATGTGACCAAAACATAAACATGAAATTTAATAAATTTTACGATAACAATTACATTAAAAATGTATATAATTTGAACTATACAACATCACCGCCATACATCCTACATTGAGAAACAAATTTAGACCATATTCAATGGCTCAACGTTACCTCAAATCTACTAAAATAACTTCCTTATTTTAGTGGTTATTGACATGCTTCACGTTTTTTTTTTTATGTCCAGTACATTCAAGAAAATATCTGCTGTTGTTGGTTGTGATTGCTGTGTGGTTGTTATGGAGTCCTCATTTAATACACAAAAATCTTATTCATATAATTTTGAAATTAATTAAAGTGAAAAACGAACTTGGGTACCCAATCACTAGTGCAGAATAGGCCTTTTACGTCACCCAATTGTCGTCGCATGCATGAATATTCGACGTAAATAAAACGCGGTGGCAATTTTGTAAATATGGGACAAAACTTTTACTTCGCACATCCCAGTATGCGACGTAAAAAGCCTCTTTTACGTCGCACCTGGGAGGCGCGACATAAAAGATGGACTTTTACGTCGCGTACTGGGGGGCGCGACGTAAAAAGCCTTAGCTTTACAGAAATTTATTTACGTTACCCAATTACTTTTAACATTAGTTAAGTTTATTTAACTTTATTTATGTTGCATGCTTACAAGAGTCAAATTCATGTTTCAGGTATTTCAAGATCAATCTCCATTACCAGAATCTGAGATTACAAAAATTAGAGAACAATGGGCAAAATTTTTTGTTCAACAATTCTAGTACATTATTTTTTAAGTTCTTGTTCATATTATATTGTGTGTATTATGTAGTTTAGTTTAGTTTGTATAGGTAGCTTAGTTTGTATAGGTAGCTTAGTTTATATAGGTAGCTTAGTTTGTAATAGATTTTTTAGTTTGTATGTTTGTATTATATTATTTTATTATGTAGTTTGAATTATATAATATTATATTTTTAATTTACTAGCTAAAGAAAACTGAATCTCCTGATCGTTCTGGTTGTAATATTGGCAGTGTTTTAGTTGTAGAAACGTAATAAATAAACTCAATTTAAAAAAAATAGTAAATTTACGTCGCATATTGGTGTATGCGACGTAAATTTACTGTTTTTTTTTAATTTAAAAGGTTTTTACGTCTGTTTAGTGTAAATCTACGTCGGATCTTGATAATCGACGTAAATTTACGTCGAGCAAAGGGTCCGACGTAAATTTACGCTCTCCGCTTTAACGTCAGACTTAAATACAATGTAAAAAGCCCTAAATACTTGACGTAAAAGCCCCTTTTTGCACTAGTGAATGAAGCAAAGAGGATGTTGTTTTAGTCCTTCTCTTATAGCACTCTTCTTGACCATTGAATTTATATCTAATAATACTTTTTTAAAATGAGAGTAAAAACAAATGTTTATATAAAACATTTATGAATGGTTGATATACATCAGTACAAAGATGGACCCAGAGTGTCAAAGTGCCCACACGATAAGAAAACACTGGTGGTGGTCAACCATATGAATGTCTCCTTACAAATTTTGCATTTTTCCTCTCAGATGGTAAAGTTTCTAAAATATAAACATTAGAATTTAATTGAAAATTTAAAATATTAAAAAAGTTGGTTTAGTTAATGTAATATAAAAATGATTGTTGATATTTATTTTACGAGGAAATGATGGTGGGAATGTTTGGATAGGGTTAACAAAATTATGGGAGTGATTTTTAGAAGAGTGATAAATGGAGGGTTGAGAGGAACACGTGTCTATAGCAGATACAGAATGCTCACATCACATGTACCAAATCATAAATATGAACCCATGTGTTCACAGCTGGTGTTGTGCTCATTTTGAATTCATGCGGTGTGGCCCTCGTTTTTTTTCTCGTGCTAAATTTTGAACCTATGTCTGGTTGTTGTTGTTGTGCTAATTTTTGACATGTGTCGGATTTCTTTTAAGACGGTTTTTCTTTTAGAATTAAAAAAAAATACAATTTAAAAAACATAATTATTATAATTTATATATTTTGAAAAAATTAATTATACAATAGACACGTATACATTTTAGTGTATATGTTTTTCACTTGTCTATCATTTATAATATAATATTATTTTTTATTTAATACATAAAAATAATATAAAAATAAAAATTAATTATTATAATTTCTATATTTAAAAAATAAAAAAAAACTAATATATTAAATAAAAAAATAGATAATAAAAAAACAAAATATAATTTTCAAAAGTTAATTATAAAAATATAGATTTTCTTTTATTTATTTTCTACTTTCACTTTTTAAATATATTCATTTTGTTTTCTTTATTTTTATCTCTTGTTCATACTTTTTATTATTTTTTAAATACATACATCATAATAAAAATTATTTTTTTAATTTTAATATTTTTATTTTTTTCTCTCCAATAATAAAAAAGAATAATTTAAAAATATTCTTTATATATAATTATTAATAATAAATAATAAATAAATTTATTTTTAACTTTTTTATTTTTCTCTCATTTCTTATTTTTATTAATAACTTTATTTTTATTTTTATTTTTATTTTTTTTCTCTCTCAAGTTCTACATTTCAAAAGACTTAAAAAATACATACAAATCATTTTACACTTATTATATGAGTTAATTGATGTGATTTGATTAATTAACATAATCATTTATTTAATACTCTTTTATTTTGTAGTATATTTTATTCATCTCTTACATTAAAAAAAAATTATACACAAAATGTTTTAGTGAATATATATTTTACTATGAATAAATATTTTTCATATAATAATAACTATTATAAATATTTATTTTATTATTTTTTATTTTTATAAATAAATAATTATCTATTTTTAATTATTCTAATAAAAAATGTTATATTTATATTATATGGAACATTAAAATATATGTTTATGATTATGAATTTAAGTTTCATGTAGGAAATAAAATTAAGGTTTTTATATTATTTAAAAAATTAATAGCAAAAAATAAATTATAAAAAAAATGTTGAAAAATTAATTTGACAAAATATATTCCTATATTATGAATAGTAAAATATGCATAAAAATTATTATGATTAAAATGAATGAAATAAAATAAGAAAAATAGTAATTTTTTATTGTGATAAATAAAATTTAATAGAATAATATATATATATATATATATATATATATATATGGATAAAATATTCGAATTGTAGAAAATAAATATTTGTCTAGATAAATTTTTTTAATTATGTTAAAAATAAATATTTTTATGAAAAAATATATTTTTTTATAATAAATACAGTTACATTATAGAATCTGTTGAAATCGAATAAAACTATCAATTGTAATGATTATAATAAAAATAATAAAATTTATATTAAATAATTATACCAAATATTAAAGTCAAATGCTATTTTTTTTATTAAAAATAACATAGTGTTTCTTAAATTAGTTAAATTTCCTTCTTTAATCCCATGTAACTAACAAAGGATAGCAAAGTTTTCTCTCACAATATATTAACTTTTGTTTATTTCATAAAAATATTACATATTAAAATTAAATATATATATATATATATATATATATATATTAAAACTCTAATTACATTTTAAATTTATTAAATAAACCTCAACCCAAATAATTGTTTAAAAAATGATTAACAAAATTTAAACCATGAATCCTAAGGACGTATTAAACCCTAATGCTTTTAAACAATATTGAAACTCTAATAAACCTTTTTAAACAACTTTAAAAAAAATATTAAAATTGTAATAACATTTTAAAATTATTAAAAAATCTAAACCGACCAAATATTTTTAAAAATATTATTAAAATTAAACCCAACAAAAAATTTCAAAAAAATTAGTAAAAACCATTAACCAAACAAAAAATATAAAAATTGTTATTATAACTCTCATCATAATGTCAACCATACATCAGTATATAAAATTTTGGTCTCGTTTAGATAAGTTTATTTTTATTTTTTAAAATATAAAATGTTTTACTTCAATTTAAAGTGGTGGATTAATTTTCGAATCTGCCTAACGAATAATACTGGCATAGAAAAGAAAAACTAAGATATGTGATTAAGAATAATTAATTAGATTTCCTTTTTGAAGGTGAAAATATAATGAATAAAGAGTATATGATAGAGAACGCATCATTAGTTTTTCAAGTTTAGAGGAGAGACACACTATGTTGAGTCCCATTATCTCTTCTCATTTATGTGCAAATTATACTAAGAAAATACAAAGAGTTCCAGAATAAATCTAGAAGGTAGACCTGATAGAACCAGGAACAGTTCTTGTAGGTTGGTTTTGGTTTCCATTAAGCAAATCATCCATCTCTTTCACAAACCTGGGCATAGCTTTTGCGGGCAACCAAACTGGTAATACCAAACCATCTTCTCCTTTTGCATTCCTATACGAGGTAATGTTTGTTCCTCCGTAAAAGGGTCCAGTGCTACCTTTCGCTGGTCCAGCAGACACAGCCTTGCCCCATCCAAAATCAACGTCTCTAAACCTCGCACGTGTTAGGTCTGACACCAGAGAAGATCTTACAGTTGTGGGCATGCACCGTCCCTTGAGCACCATTAGATCCGCCACGGAATGCATATACTCCTCTGTCACCTCACCCTTCACATTATGTATCAACTCCACCGCATAAGCAAATGGATTTGTGCAAAGCTTCCCTGCGGTGGTGACTGCAGCGGGGTATGCAAAAGCGTTGCCGTAGTAACCAACGGGTAACGGAGGATTGAACTTATTACGCGCGTTCACGATGCACATCATGCGAACATCCTCATCTGCGTCTGTTTGCAGTGCTTTTGTGCGGCAACGCCATAAGCATGCTGTGATGAGATCGAATGCGGTGCTGTGTCGAAGGTGATGGGGAAGCAAGCGGCGAAGGGCAGCCATGTGAGCAGGTGCAAAGAAAAATGATCGATGAACCAAGTTGTGGTTGGAAGAAGAAAGGGTGTCTTGGATTGGAACGTATTCACGATGGTTGCACGTAATGCGAGGTGGATCTCTTGCCATTAGGAGCTCCCTACGCCAGAGAGGTGCAATGGAAGGAGTTTTTATACCTCTTGCTATTTCACCCCAGGCGTGCATGAACTGTGACAAACCACTTCCGTCTGCCATCACGTGGTTCCAACCAGTCGACACGATGAAACCACCACACTTGAGTCGTGTCACCTGTCACTCGTTTATAACTTCGTGTTAGAGAATTCTATGCCAGGATTTCACGTTAGAGAATATTTGGTAATGCAATTTGCCATTGTTTTCAAAACGTTGGTGTGGTTTGCTGTGTTGTGTGCATGAGTTTTTTTCTCTAAAAGAGTGGATGATAAGTGAATTGTGAAGTATATTAGTAGGACCTGGATGAGTAGAAGGGGCAATTTTATAAATTCTTCAGAGTCTAGAACATCACATTGGAACGCTTGAGAATACATGAATGGAGGTTGGAGATTGTCACCAAATTGATCGAGTGTTACGTCAGCGTCAGCCTCAACGAACATGACACCCTCTCCAGTACAATCGACCATCAATTTGCTGCCACGACTCTCCCTAAGCCTACCCGCAAATGGGTAATAGAAGACAAGTGCTTGTGCCAGTGCCTGGCGAATCACTCTCACTGGGTCTTTATTCGCCATTGATGATTCATTTCGATAGATTTTTATGATTGTATAATGGCAACGCAGGTACCTTTGATCATCTATATCAGATAGTAGTTTAGTTTCGTCAGGAGTAGGTAATGCAGGAGCCACTAGCTCAGGTTCGCACTTATGCATTGCAAATGATAGAGAGGGAGACGTTGAAGCCATGTTATTCATCTGAGGATGAGATCAATTGCTCATTAGGAAAGAGCAATTAGGGTTATTATATTAATGATGTGTTTTGAATAAGTCAGTGTGAGTTTGGTTAAACTTTTTCCGTCCACATTTGTCCAAGATTTACGTAAACAGAAAAAAAAAACATGAAAAGACCTGTCTGTTAATTTAGTGGAGCATATACAAGCTTTAATACGACTGTGGATCCAAACACATGGTCAATGGTGCAAGAACTATGCTGGACTTTGTAAAGGCTTGCATTTATACGAACATATATTTGAAAGGAAAAAGATTGATTGAGACCCCAAAATTTATGTACATTCCTGATAAATAATTTTTTTTCTTGATTTATATAGTGAATTTGATGTGAAATACTCGATCATTATATAAAATTCTAAATAAGGGGTATTATAAGAATATTAGATCAATTATGGGTGGGTCTTTATATATCATTATTAATTCTCTTTGAAGAAGATATGGGTAGTGTTTGAGAACCATTATTTATCCTCTTTAATCTATAATATATAATTAGTTGAGAATTCCATATATTACATTAGCACAGGATTTCAGATAACATTGGATCCAAAAATAACAAAAAAAAAAAAAAAGTGACGATAATTTTATAAATAATGGAGTCGGCTTTTATTTCGGATATAGAAAGAATTTATGTAAAAATGGCTTTTTACATTGAGTGTACAGTTGTTTGACGTAAAAAGTGAGTTTTATGTTATTCAATTCTAGGTTCGAGATAAAAGTCACGTTGCGCGGTGATAATTTTATAAACAGTGGGCTCAAAACTTACATCTGATCTAGAAACGACCGACGTAAAACTCGCATTCAACGTCAGTTACTTATAGATTCGACGTAAAACTTGTGTACGCCACTTTTTTTGTCTCGAACAACAAGCATTTTTAAAGACTACGACGACAGCGACAATGACAAGCTATTCTCAAGGTGACACAGTGTGAGTGATGAGAATATTTTTATTGTGTCTCATTTGTGATGTAAAATATTTCTCTCGGATTGAATTCAAGTTTTATATTTTTTTTTTATATTTGAGATTAGTATTTTATATACATCGTCTCCTTTTTTATATGTTGAAATTGAATATTTCTACTAGATTGTTATTGATATTAAATTGTTGTAGTTAGTGTTTTATGCGTTTGAATCTTACTTTTTTTGTTGTTGTTTTGTGTATTAAAGTATCTTCAAAGGGAGTTGCTTCCAAGTTGCTTAGGAATAAAAATAAATATTTTATTATGGATCCTCGCATAGGACATCTCCAAAGAGAGTTTTTAAGTAGAGTTAGTTAAAAATAAAATTAAATATTTTATTATGGGTCTTACAGTTGAGTTGCTTAAAACATTATCAGAGTTGTTTATTCAAGCAACTTTCTTCCAATTTTAAGCAACTTTCTTCACTTTTAAGCAACTATTGGTAGCAACTCCCATTGGAGATGCTCTAAGTTGCTTAAAAGTGAAAAAAATTACTTAAAATTGGAAGAAAGTTGTTTGGATAAGCAACTCTGATCAAGTTTTAAACAATTCAATTGTAAAACCTATAATAAAATATTCAATTTTATTCTTAAGCAATTCTTATTAAAAATTTCCTTTTGGAGATGTAGGGTTTTATGATGAAAAAAGAAATGGAAAATGTTCGAAGCAAGATCATTTTTGACTTGGATGTCGGATTTGGACGCAAAACATATTAAAACAAAGAGAGAAAAAAAAAAGAAAAAAAGAGAGGGCAAATCCAAAGGGGAATTTGTCTTAATAGTTTTCCCAAAATATGCTCCTAAGCACATGTAATACACAAAAGTTTGTGCGAGTATGACCAGAGGTCATTGTTTTTAATATTTGTTAAGTTCATTTACCTTTGTGTTTATTGTTAACTGGAGTCAAATTAATGTTTCAGGTATTTCAATATTTATCCATCTACACTATCAGAACATTATATTACACAGATTAGATAACAAAGAATAAGGTTTTTCGTTCAACATTTCTAGTTTGTTTTGTATGTTATTGTTTGTTTGTATTGTTTGTATGTTTTGTATTGTATGATATCTGGATTCACTGCAAAAAAAAAACAAAATTTACGTCAGACCAGAGGTATACCCGACGTAAATTTACGTCGGTTACCCCAGGGTTCGACGTAAATTTACGTCGATTATCATAAGATCTGACGTGAATTTACATCCGTTACCACAAGATCTGAAATAAATTTACGTCAGTCATCTCTAAGATCGAACGTAAAATTATGTTAATTATCCTAGGTTTGATGTAAATTTACATCTCCTATCTTAATGTTGGACTTGTTTATGACATAAAAAGGTTAAAATAATATACGTAAAAGTTCAATTTTATACTAATGTTAATATAATAATTTATTATATAATATATTAAATTATTAATTAGATGTGTTGTCAATTTTTCTTTTTCTTTTTTGCTTAGGTCCACCAGCACGGGTAAAATTGGGCAAAATTGATAAAAATGATGTAATTTGTTTTATTTATTCTGAAGATGGGTAAAAAAAATTTTAAATTATATATGGGTAAAATACGATTTTATTTCGTGAGTGGAAAAATAACTTTTTCATTTTTTTTAAGTTGTGTTCCAATTAAAGATTTTAGCATTTTTTTAAATTTGAGTTGTCAATTTATTGACAGCTTTAGTTTAATTTCTTTTTATAACGAAGTTGTCATTTAATTGATGATTTTAGTTCAATTTTTTTTTATTGAAATTGTTAATTCATTAACGATTATAGTTTATATATTTTAAATTAAATCTTATTTTTAAAGTTTTATTTTATTAAAAATTTAATAACATAATTAATTAATTATTATTTAGATATCTATAATATTAAATAAATTTTAAATATATTAAATTATTAAAAAGAAAATATGGATTTATTAATGAGAAAAATATGTATATATTATATAAAAAAATAAAATTTTATATTTTCATTGTCAATATGAACAATTTTTTCATTTGGATAAAATGAACTTTTTTTTTACTTATTCAGAATAAGTTCTTTCATTTCATTATGAATGCAATTTGTTGTTGGTCTTCTTGGTTGTTGTCGAAATAGACTTGGATTATGAACAAATTTTGGACCTAAATAAGGAGATAAATAATTTTTGTTCGAACCAGATGAAAGTGCACCTCATAAGTCTTTTAAATAGTTTGTAGTTTATACATCAAGTTATGTGTCAAGGTGTAAGTGACATTATCAACATACATCAATGACATAAGAGTAAGGAAGTTGGAGATATTAAAACTATATATAATCACATCACCAATCATTTAATTTCACTGTATAGTTTACGGGATAACTACCACGTTGAAATTTGATACCTCTTCAAATCAAACTATATTTTCACAATTGTAGTTTTGAACAATACATATTTTTTTACACATCATTGATTTTCTTTGAGCAAGTTAACGATATCATGCTTGTAACATTCACTCTGTTTTGGTTTCTTATTCAATAAATAAATCATGATTTAATTCTTTTAAACGTGGATTTCAAGAGAACACAAGTAGATAAAACACATGCTTCTTTCTAAATTGAGTTGACATGCTTAGCAAGATTTTTCTTATGTGTTTTTTTTTACTTAAAATATTAATATTTTCTTTTCGATAAATATTAAAATCAAACTTTTACTAAATAAAAAAAGTATTTAAAATATATGAAATATTAAAAAAAAATCAATTAAAATAGTCATTTAAAAGATAACTTCAATAAAAAAAATCCTACTCAAGCAGTGTGTATATAAATACAACTTTTGAAAAGAAAAAAAAAACGAGTTACTAAAATGTCGGATATATATATACATACGCCTTTTATTAAAGTCGTCTGTCAAATTCACGAACTTTTTTCTATCAAAACCTATTCCAATGCACCACTTACCTGTAAACAATTTTTTTTTTTTTTAATTTATCCATTTGAGAATAATAAAAACAAATTACACGAAAATTGATAGTAAAATTGCGTGTCTTGCCTTCTTCGTCTGCATTTTGCCCAGTGTGCAACAAAACTCAACGTTGTAGAACCAAATGTATATAATGTAGAAAGACCTCTACCATAGTTGGCATGAATTTCCATGTAATAACTTTCGACGTGCTTTGAAAACCTCTACCACAGACTTATGAATGAATATTGTGTTTATTTGTCTGAAGAATCTGAAGACCGGACCAAAATTTCTACCACAGCATTTTTACACATGTCATATACAAAACACACATGTTTGTGATGGTCCTCCAATATCATTGGTATCAGTGGAGGTGTTTAACAAGTGGAAGGTTAACGTTGTCGTTTTATTATTTGGATGATTGTATTTTTACCAAGGTGCAACAGAGAACAACGTTGTTAATTTTGGGACCATGAACTTTTATATAAAATGGTCCTCCTTTAACAAGAAGTAAAGACTAAATTGTATCCTCATATTCAAGATACGAAATCCCTAAAGTCTTCTATTACTTGCACGTCAGTACAATCTCTTGGCTGGAATTTTAAAAATATGATAAAATACGATAGATATATTATATCTTTATTTCTTAATATTTCAGTGGTTTTAAACGTCACAAGTTATATTTAAATATTACGAAAAGAAGTAAATGGACATCTACTATAATCCTAACATCCATTCATTATAAAGTAGACATGGTGAACCTAGGACTCGTTATTGTAGTTTGATTTTGGTTCCCAAACATGTCATCCAACTCTTTTGCAAATCTATTCATAGCTTCAGCAGGCAACCAAATTGGTAAGACTATTCCTTCTTCTCCTTTTGCATTCTTATGCGACATCTGAAAGGATGCTCCAAGAAACCTCCCAGCCCCTCCTCGGGCCAATCCACCATACACAGCCTCACCCCACCCAAAGTTCACTTCTCTAAACCTCGCACGTGTCAAATCCGAAGTAATACAAGACCTTATGGTTGTATATGAGCACCGTTCCTTAATCACCATCAAATCTGCCACAGAATGCATATACTCTTCTGTCACCTCACCTTTCACTTTGTTTATCAGCTCTAATGCATACCCAAAAGGATTTTCACAAAGCTTCCCTGCAGTGGTAACTGCTGCAGGGAATGCCAAAGCATTGCCGTAGTAACCAACGGGTAAAGGAGGATTGAACCTTCCACGTGCATTCACTATCACCATCATGCGAACATCCTCATCTGCCTCTATCTGCAATGCTTTTGTACGACAACGCCACAAGCATGCTGTGATGAGATCAAATGTGGAGCATTTGTGAAGGTGTGGTGGAACCAAACGACGAATAGCAGCTACTTGGGTAGGTCCAAAGAAGAACGATCGATGAACCATGTGATCATCGTTGTTTGATGTGATGGTTCCTTTGTTGGTGTCGGGGACATGTTCGTATTCGCGATGGTGGCATGTAATGCGAGGTGGATGTCTTGCCATTAAGAGTTCCCTACGCCAGACAGGTGCAATGGAAGGTTTGGTTGCACCGCGAGCCATTTCAGCCCACGCGTTCATGAATGATGAAACACCACCGCCATCACACATGGTGTGGTTAAAGTTGAAGGCCAAGATGAAACCACCGCACCTAAGGCGTGTCACCTGTCATCAGAGTTAAAGTCCCGTATCAAGAAACTATATAAAGAAAGAAAAGTTGTGAAGAATGGACTTAGATATCTGAGTTTTTAATAGTATTGAATGGAACAATAATTATGTAAACAAAATGATATCCTGCTTGTAACATGCACTTCTTTTTTCAAATCGTTTTTAATACATAATTTTTCTATTTTTTTTTCAAGTAGCTTAGATATAATTATCATTTTAATGTTTTTCCCGAAATTAATTAACATTAATTTAATAAGTGAAAATATTATAACTAAATAATTATTTCATTTTATTTTTATTTTTTTCAATTTATGTTAATATTATATTTTGTATTTTATTTTTCTTTAAAATGAATCGATGTAATTTTTTTTCATAATTTCGATAAGTTTTCATAAATAATATACCAATAATATAAATATATAATAATATCAAGTTAAATATGATTACGTTAATATTATATGATAATTCTTTTCGAATAATTTAATAGAGTATACGGAATAAATCACCTTGATTTAATTAGAAAATAGACTAAATTAGTATTAAAAATAATAAAAAGGATTAAGCCAAAAAAAATCATGGTAATTTATACAAAATATATATGAAATAATTTGAAATTTTGACGGGAATCTATGTCCGTTGGATAAACTAATAAACCGGTTAGACAAATTAAAAAATCAGTCTGAAAAAAAAATCGATTAAATAACTGAAAAAATAGTTGAAAATGATAAATTGAATGAATAAAAAACTCAACAATATATCATATTAAAAAATAAATTCTAAAATATTTAATCTTTTAAAATAATTATGTCGGTAAAATTATTAAAATGGTATAATTTTAAACTTAAATTACTAATTTAAAAAAATGTGAAGTAAATGAGTAAATTTAATAGCACGATTTTATAAAAAAGAATTCATGCTGTAAATTATAATTTCAATTTTTTTTAAATGACAACAAAAAAACTGAAATCGTGTATAATATAACACGATTCCATTATCTGAAATTCTATTACCAAAATAACTTACTCATTTAAAAATTATGATTTAAAACTGAAATCGTGTTTAATAGATTTAAAATTGCTATGATTTTTAAGATTTATGTCAACAATATGTAGTATTTGGACCTGTATGAGCAGAATGGGATTGTTGGTAATTTCTTGTGAGCCAGGAACATCATAAAGCAGTTCATGGAAGCACGGGAATGGAGGTTGGAGGGAATCACCAAATTGGTCAAGTGTGACGTCAGCATGAGCCTGGATGAACATGACACCCTCTCCGGTACAATCCACCATCAACTTGCGGTGAGGCCCCTCCCTCAGCCTCCCTGCAAATGGGTAATAGAAGACAAGTGTTTGTGACAGTGCTTGCCGAAGCACTTCAACCGGGTCTCTCTCTCCCATTGATGCTTGCTTTCTATAGATTTGTATGACTGGAACATGGAAACGCAGGCCAAGTTGATCATCTATGTCGGAAAGTAGCTTGATTTCGCGAGGAGTGGGGAGAGCAGGAGGCACAAGCTGAGGTTGGCACCTGCGTACTGTAAACGTTAGAGAGGAAGATGGTGATGGAGAGGCCATGATAATTATCAGAGATCACAACATAAATATTTAAGTTATGGCTTTTGGCTGAGCGTGAGTGAGTTAGTGCAGCCGAGGCTGCTAGTATTTATAAATGAAATATATATTGTCATTCAAAAAACGTTTTCATTGTGACATAAATAGAAGTTGTGTATGTTTCAGATTTTTAATTTAAAAACTCTTTTAAATGAACGAAGATACTAATAATTATGATAAAAGACCATGATTTCAACAATTTTAAAACAAGAAAAGAGTAATGTATGACAACTACTAGTACAAACTTAAAATTTAAATAAAAATATATTTTATCAGATTTTTGTACAAATTGAAAGAAAAAATATTTTTAACAAGATGGTTATTAAAATTGTTTTTTAGTTTTTAAAAAATTAAAAATTATTTTTAAAAATAATAAAGAAGCATGCCTTAAGACTTTGTAAGATCTATAAATATAGGAAAGTAGTAAATAATTTTAGAAAATAATTATATATCTTGATAATTTTAAATTAAATATCTTTTACGTGGCATCTATAAAAATTTAAGTTATCTGGAAAAAGTTTATTGACATACGAAGGTATTATATCATAAAAATATAATGAAAAATATAATGAGAGGTTTGATATACATGAAATAAAATGATAAAATCCTAAGAAAGATTTCTTCTTAAAAAAGTAACATATATTATAGTTTTTTAAAAAATCATATAAGACAAAAGACTTATTAAAATTAATTAACATAAATATTTAAAAAAAATAATAAATAATTTATCATTTACATTTATGATTTGTTGAGAATGATTTGAGTTTATATCATTAAAGAAAAAAATTTAAGAAATTTAAAACTCTACTAAACATATATACAAGTTTTAAGAAATAATTAAGAATATAACTCACTTAAACTTTGTGAATATAAAATGATAAACTAACCTCTTGTAATAGAATATTCACAATAATAATAATAATAATAATGGAATGTCAAAAATAAAGAATTCCACAATCGTATTCATAAATAGATCAATGATAAAAAAAAGAAAGGTTTGCCTAATTTGTTTGTTTCGACAAGAAGAGTTTATATTATGGTATATATATATATATATATATATATATATATATATATATATATATATATATATATATATATATATATATATATATATATATATATATATATATATACTGATTGATGTCCAAATTATAAGATAGTTCAAGACAAAATTCTAATTGAAATTTAAAATAGGAAAAAATCACTATTAAATACTTAAAAGTTTACGAAGGAATCTTTATAAGATATAACATAAAGGTTATAAAATTGATAACCTATAGGCAAATAAACTTACTGTTAATAGAGATATTGAAGTTGATTAAAGTATTCATAAGTTTGAAAAAAAAAATAAACATCTTTATTTTAATACAACAATCTTGAGAAGAAGTTCAAAAAAGTAATATAAGATCCAATACACTTCCTTACCAGTATAATACAAAAAATTCACCAAAGTTTACTTATAGACAAGTAAGGTACTTGGATATACAAAACATACACCATCACAATGTTAAGTTTAAATGTTATACAATGTTAAGTTTAAATGTTATGAAGAAATAGGAATGTAAGAAGCAGTGGATAAAAAAATGGAAGAGTTTATTAAAATGATTGAAAATAATTTGATAAATGGCAAATTTTCTCAATGAAAAAGATATAATTGGAGTTAAATTAATGAGTTTATTAATAAAACTAAATTTTGATAGTACCATACAAAAGTACAATAATATGTTGGTGATAAAGAATTATTTATAATAATTTAGAATAAGCTATAACAAGTGATTTGTCATAGTTTAGATAAAATTAGAGTTTTAATAGTTTTTAATGGAATATTCATCGATTAAATGTTGTAACAATTTTTTTATATTGTGTATTTGAAAAGATACATGTGAAATTTATAAGTAAGTAAAATGAAGTTAAAGTGTTGAGGTTAAGAAAAATTATGAATTACTTAAAGTAAGTTCTTTTAAGTAAGATAAGATGAAATTGTTAAGGACTTTATTGATTAAGGATTTAAGATGAATAAGAATAAACTAATATTATACATGAAGATCTAAAGTTAGTATGAGCATACATGATTAAAATATTTGGGATAAGTGACCTTGACTTATTAATTATTTTTTTAATATAGAGGTAAAATGACAAATGGAAAAAATATTTATCTCTACAAAAGTATACTAAAATTTAATTAAAAATATTGAAAATATTTATTTACAAATTTGTGAATATTTTGATTGAAAGTTTAATATATCTTATCTATCATCGGAAGAAAAAGTCAAATTCACCTTAGAGTAACAAAAGAATTTTAAAATATTTATAAGATAAAAGAGTTTGGTATTTAATATAAAATCATAACCAACTCAAAATAGATTGATGGACTTATATGATTGAACATGATTAATAGATTAATAAATAATATGAAGAGTACATTTTATATTTTCTTACTCAAATCTATGGACATAAAAAGAAAAAGTAAACAATAGTGACACAATAGCATACACAAAATTGATATGTCCAGAAATTGAATTTATAAATATCAAACCATTCGACTTTAAAATATTTATCAAGATATAGAAAAATAATAAAATGAGTTTACTATAATTAATTGTGACAACAAATATATAATAACAATCATATGTTATAGTAAGACAAAATATATAATAATTAAATATTATTTAATTAAAAAAAGAAAAAAAGAAAAAATCAAAGTAAAATATTATGCTATGAAATTGTAAACATATATACCAAAATATTATAAAGAGATAAGTTTAAATAATTATTGAAATTTATATCAAAAATATTGTTGAATTTAATACAAATTTCAAAAAGTTATGAAAAAAAAATTATAATCATAAATACATAAAAATAATAGATAAAATTTATAATTTATAATTATAATTTTTTTAAAGTTAACAAATATAAAATTATTTATAATATCATAAAGTTAATCACTACCACTATTGAAAAAAAAAAAGCTTTTATGGTCACTCAATTGTCGTTGCATGTAAAAATATTCGACGTAAATAAAATATGGTAAAATTTTATAAATAAGAGACAACGTTACGCACATCTTAGGAGGTGAAGTAAAAAACTTCTTTTATGTCGTAGCTGGATCGCACATCTTAGGAGGTGATGTAAAAAGCCTCTTTTATGTCGTAGTTGGGTGATGCAACGTAAAAAAAAAAGGGTTTTTTACGTCACATGCTGGATTACGCGACATAAAAACTATCACTTCTTACCATGAAATAATAAACCAAACTTAAAAAGTGTTAGGAAGTATAAGAAAAAATTAATATAAACTTTGTCATATTTTTGAAGATTATTAACTACATTTTTTAACTTCTTATTGATCATTTTTGAAGATTATTAACTTTCTTTCATTTTTCTTACGTGTTTCAAATATTTGACCGATACTGATCGCTAACTTTGTTGTCTCCATAAAAGACAAATGTTAGCAGAAGTGGGGAAACCACTGGAATAAAAACTATTTTTATCAGATAAAAAAGTTTATAATAATAAAAGTAAAATAATTTTATTTATTAGCTATATTATTATTATAGTAAAATAAATATAAATATTATTAATATATATAGCCAATTATGTTTTTAATCTAATTTATTATAGTAATTTTCGTTTTTTTTTTATTGCAAAGACGTTAGTTTGTCTTGTTATTAACACGTGATTTTCGTATATATCTGACTAGACAAATATGGAAGTGTCCTTCCACCCTAATTCAGTAAAAAAACAAACAATAAGAAAGAGAAAGGGATGGAGATCAAATTTTTTTTAAAATTATATTTAACAATAAATTAAAAAAAAATTGTTTGATAATTTTATTTTCGAAAAATATTTTAAATAAAAAATAATGATGTATTAAAAGTTCAAAAATAATTTTACAAATTTTTAAATTATAAAAATATTATTTAGATTTATTTTCATAAATTAGATTTATTAGATTTTTTAATGAATTAAATTAACCTAATTGTTTAACTTAATGAGATATTGTAAAAAACATCGATTTGGCCTATTACCTAACTTTGCACTTGCTTTCACATAACAATTATTTGAAATAAATAACATTTCATAAATAAACAATAAAACACATTGATTTGGCCTATACCTAACGTTGTTCTTGTTTTTACATAAGAGTTATCTGAAATAATAATTTAATTTATATAAATATTATTTTTTAGGTTTAAATTTATTCATTCTAGTATAGTTGTCATATGAAATTTTTGTCTGTTTATTTGATTTTTTTTAATTTTCATATATTAAGAAGTTTTAATTTATTGTTGAAATACCATTCAATTGTTAAGAGTTATTAATATATACGTTAATAAAATAATATATACTAAAATTAATTGTCAAATTTTAATGAATAACTGACAGTAGCATACATGTAATGTTTTTAGTATGTCATTAGATGACATATTGACAGTATATGAAAACTGAATTTAATAAATTCAACTAAATTTTACTTAAAACCTATATAGACCAAAAATATTTAATCATAATTTTTACAACATGAATTATTTTATTTTTACTTCATAATATTTTTCCTTCTTATTTGTATTATGATATAATTGTTATATATTATTTATAGTGGAAATTGTGTTTTGTTTCTATTATCATTTTATTTCTTTGATGGTACAGACAAATAATGTCACGTTGAAAAGCACGTTCAACAGCAAACTATAAATGCAAACAAACACGGTAAAGGCAAATTCAAAATCAAATTTAAAACGACACCTCTTCTCGTAAGACAACAAAGCAATACGCACCACTCTTTATTTCTCTGGTCCCATATTCGGATAAGAACTGATATGTAGAAAAAAAAATTAAAAATAAATATATATATATATATATATATATATATATATTTTTTTTTATTCGAATTTTATGATGAACTCAAATATCATTTACATGCAGCTGACTTAAATATAAATAAATTTAATTAATTTAATCTTATTTTATAAGAATTCTTAAACACCGTTTGATGGTGATTTAATTTTTAATCAACATCTTTCATTTATGACCAGTGGAAACAGGCGCTTACATCCATGTTTTGTATAATTATTTTTTAAAAATTATATTTTGTTTTCTTTTATATATTTATTATTTTTAAATATATAAATTATTTTTCTTAAATCATAATACTTTTATTTTTTTTATTATGATAAAAATTATTATAAAAAATCTATTATATAATTATAAATATATAAATCATAATAATTATTTTTTTATTTTATTATATTTCTTTAATGATATGATAATTTTTTATTGGACTTTATGATAATAGTTTTACGATAAATTTCTATATTTAAAATATTGTTAATTTTAAAACTCTTATTCATTATAATATTGTATTTAAAAATATAGAAAAAATAGGGAGAATAGCATAAAAGTAAATATTATATATATACATGTTTGATAGATAAAAATAGAAAAAAATAATAGAGAATTTCCCTTTCCATTCTGTTGTAGAATTTATTTACGACCAAAAGTGAATGAATTAAAACTTTTTAAAAGATATATTAAATCTCTAGATTTTTTTTTTAATGCTTCATTTTAGTAAATTTTAAGATAAAAAGTTAAATATTCACATATAAATAATGAGTTAAAAAAATATTAAAAAGGTTACATAATTGTTTTCTATATTTGATCAATTTTATGGGAATCTACGTCTAGTTCATTCCAATCAAAAATTCAAGTTACACACTTTATGCACTTTGTAAAAAACAATAATAATACAAAATATAGAAACCTGTTGTACTCACACATATGTCACCTGCTGTTTGTGACAATTTTTTCAACAATGAAAAACAATTACAAAATACTTATCAATTTCTAAAAGAAAGGTTTTTTTAATTTTCAAAGATATTTTGGTATTCATATACTAAAGTGAAATATATAAGCTTTTAGATTTATTGTAAAAAAAAAATACCTGTTTAACTATGAACTACCTATGTTTTATTTAGTGTAACATCCAAAAACTATATATAGTATATAATTGAGACGTATAGGGTAATTTAAAATATAAATTTCTTCTATTTTGGAAAATATATACGTATATATTTATTATTTTAAAAATAAACAAAATATAATTTATATTACTTCTAGCTTTAGACCTATTCCCGATAACGTTTATTACCTGAAAAATTACATTACAAGAAAATCGCGTATTTCGATCGAATTTTTATCGATGGATTTGTAGCAGTCGGAAAATGAGTCGTTATCGATGGAATTATCGACGGATATATCCGTCGAGTAAATTCGTCGATAAACTATACAATTTTACCGACGGATATATCCGTCGGTAAATTAACAATTATTTACCGACGGATATTTCCATCGAGAAATCTATCGGTAAATTAACAATTAATTACCGATGAAAATGTCCGTCGATAAAATTGTATAATAATTACTAAAAAAATAAATACTTAATTATATATAAATATAATTTATTGTAAACTATAATCGAAAAATTCGGTAACTTAGTGGTTGGAGTATTAGCCTCTGACTCTAAGATACTCGGGTTCGAATCACTCGTCAATGATAATTCACTTAATCTAAATTATAAAAATATAAAAGAGGGGGAAATAATAGACATAAATCTATCAGTAATATATATTTACCGACGGATTTTCTTATTTATCGACGAATTTTGTTCGTCGGTAATTTCGATTTTTCTTGTAGTGTTAGTTCCTATGTAAACACACAATCATCTCACTTAAAAACACATACAAAACAACATAATTCAACTTCAAGTTTTCATATAAAATCACCATACATTTACTCTACCTCTGGAAGACTCTCATACAATGAATTAGACTCAGAGATTTGCATCTATCACATTACATTCCCTAAGTGGATATCTCCAACATAGGTACATAATTGGAACATATTCCCTCATATGACAAGGTAAATTCCTATGACTTGTCAAATATATTTCTTTTTCTCACCATAAGCTAGGTCATAGAGACCTCTTTTAACTCTCACCACGTGATATTTTTCTCTACGTGATCAGTACAGTATCAGCAGAGTTAGGATATCTGATAAAAATATTTCCAAAAACCCCTGTCTTGTATTGAATATGATAGCACAATATATACATGAAATACAGAAACATTCTAGGCTATAATTACGCTAACCATTATAGTCGGTATCCTAAATTTGTCTATTAACAGATATGACATTAATGTGCATCACTGTGCATCGCTGTCATGCCAAGCTAAATATGGAAAAAAAATAATCATGTAGAATCATGGCATGATACGGTATTTGTAATCGTATATTCTATGTTTATCACCCTCCCTCAAGATGGAGTATGAATGTTATGAATGCCCAACTTGCCTAAAAAAGAACCAAATTTAGTGGCGCCAAGAGATTTGGTGAAGAGATCGACCAGATTGATGATGAGTGGACACATAGGAGGGTTGGATATGATTGTGTTGTATTTCATCACGAATAAGATGACAATCCACTTCAATATGTTTTGTCCGTTCATGAAACACAGGATTCTTGGCAATGTGAAGGGCGGCTTGGTTGTCACGGTAGAGAGTCATAGGGTCGGTGTGAGTAATGCCTAGGCTCGAAAGAAGGCCTTGAAGCCATTTCAACTCACATGTCGTGTTGGCCATAGAACGATATTCCGCCTCGGCGGATGATCGAGAAATCGTATGTTGCTTCTTGGTTTTCCAGGAAACGGGGGATTGACCAAGGAAAATAAACCAACCTAGGTGAGAGATCTTCGAGTGAGAGGACAACTTGCCCGATCCGAGTCACACCAACCATAAAGACGAAGGTCACTCTCTCTTTTTAAAAGCACACCACGACCGGGCTGCCCTTTAAATAGCGTACCACGCGGAGTGCAGTCCGCCAATGCTCCTGACGCGGTTGGTGCATGAATTGAGATAGGACATGAACACTGTAAGATAATTCAGGTCGTGTAAAACACAAGTAAATAAGGCGACCGACGAGACGTCAATATTGACTCGGGTCAGAAAGTAGTTCGCCATCAGCCAATGCTAAACGATTATTTTCTTCGATTGGCGTGGACACGAGTTTCCCTCCAAGCAATCCTGCTTCAACTATGATGTCCAACGCATACTTCAGTTGACACAAGAAAATTCCTGTAGGAGATCCGGCAACCTCCACCCCAAGAAAGTATTTTAATTTCCCTAAGTCCTTCATACGAAAACATTGATGAAGATAATCTTTGAATTGCGCAATGTCTTCATGATGATTGCCAGCAATGACTAGGTCATCCACGTAAACTAACACAACCAGTTCGACATCTCCTTTGCGAAAGATGAACAAGGAGTGATCGGACGAAGAACGTTGAAACCCATATTGAACAAGAGCAGGTTGAGAGCTTGGCAAACCAACACCGAGGAGCTTGACGAAGACCATAAAGGGACTTGCGGAGACGACACACCATACCCTTTGAGACACCAAGAACCCCGGCGGCATTTTCATGTACACATCTTCCTCAAGATCGCCGTGCGAAAAGCATTATGGACATCCATTTGATGGAGTTCCCAGTCTTTGGCTACTGCCACTACCAACACCTGTCCGAATGGTGACCATCTTTGCCATCGGGGCAAAGGTCTCGTCATAGTCAATCCCCTCAACTTGGTGATTTCCCAAGACAACTAATCGGGCTTTGAAGCGTTCAACGCTCCCATCGGAATGATATTTGATTTTATAAATCCACTTGCAACCCGGAGGCTTCTTCCCTGCTGGTAGAGGAGTAATGTCCCATGTTTCATTACTTTGGAGGGCCCGAATTTCACTAGCCATGGCATCTCTCCATCTAACATCCCGAACGACTTCAAAGAAATGCACAGGTTCTCTCTCGCATGAAGGGCTGCAAGAAAGGTTCGGTGGGGGAAGGAAAATTTAGCACAATTTAAGTACTTTGTCAAACTGTAAGACATACCCGAGGAAACTGAATGTGGAGTGCGAATTGAGGGACCGAGTTGTAAAGTGGTGTTAGTGACATAATCACGAAGCTTCACGAGATGGCTTTCGTACACGAAGACCTTTCCCCGGGGATGCGAGGACAGTATGCTCCTCGGGAACCTCTAGTTCCGTCATCATAGAGTCGGTTTGTTCCGGTGGGAGAACGATCTGGGTGGGAGGCTCTTGTTCATGGCATTCGGCGTGGCCCTCCCCGAACTCGGTTGTGGGCACATCTTCCGTTGTGGGGTTAACGTCATCGGTCTCCACAACGTGTTCCGCATTGTTCATTGCACCAAGTCCAGGCAATGCTTCCTCGACAATGCCAACATCAACGGTAGGCAATCCTACCTCCGAATGTCTACCGTGGGCAAGAGAGGCAAACGGGAATTCATGTTCTACAAACTTAACATCTCTCGAAGTCCGGAAGACTTCTCTTTCCAGATCAAACAATTTCCAGCCCTTTTTTCGATTGAATATCCAACAAATACATTCTTGCGACTTCTACTTGCAAATTTGTCACCTTTCCTATCTTGGTTATGTGCATAACACAAGCATCCAAATACCAAGTAGATGGTCATAAGTGGGTGGCTTCCCATTCAATATTTCATATGGAGTTTTTCCATGGAGAACGGTTGAGGGTGTACGATTGATCAAGTATCCTGCGGTCAAAATGCATTCTCCCCAGAATTGAAGTGGAAGTTCTCCCTGAAATCGTAGAGCACGAGCTACATTTAGGATGTGTCGATGTTTTCGTTCGGCTCTCCCATTTTGCTGAGGTGTTCCAGTGCATGAGGTTTGATGGAGTATCCCATGTTGCTGAAAATATCGTTGAAGACACATAAACTCGGTTCCATTGTCACTTCGTAATATTTTGACTTGTTTCTCGTATTGTCGTTCTATTAAGGCGATGAAATGCATTAAGGTTTGTGACACATCTTTCTTATTATTCAAGAGATATATCCACACAGCTCGAGAACAGTCATCAACCAAAGTGAGAAAGTAAGATGCACCACAAGACGAGGGAGTTCTATATGGACCCCATAAATCACAATATATTAAATCAAATATATTGGATGCTTGAAAATCACTTAAAGGAAATGTGTTTCTGCATTGCTTTGATCTCTCACACACTTCACACACACGAGTTGTATCCGTATTTCTATTCACGCTGTTCAGATGCGGAATTTTTCTAACAATCTGGTAGGCAGGATGTCCCATTCGCTTGTGCCAAATCTCTAGTTGATTTTACGCATTGGTCCGATACGCCTTTATGCCACTCACACCACGATACCAATAGAGTCTCTCTTTTCGTTCACCCGCTCCAATCGGCATCCTCGAAGTGTGGTCCCGCATTGCACAAAATCTATCGATAAAATGTACTTGTACATTTTACTTCATTCGATCAATTGTGATACTTGAAATCAAATTGCAATTCAATTTCGGAACATATAGAACATGTTTAAGTTTCAGTCCTCCATCAAGGAAAACCGATCCTTCTTTGTTTGCCAGCACCAATTCACCATTTGGTAGTCCCACTGGGCACCCTTCCAAGGCTCGACTCTCCCTCAAGTTTTCTAGTGTTCCTGTCATATGATTAGAGGCGCCACTATCAATAATCCACAAGTCACATGTTTTCTTACCAGTCATCTTTTCAGTTTCATTTGCCTTGCGAGAATTCAACATTGTTGTCAAGATCTGCCATTGTTCATTACTCGATCCTGCGACTTCCGGTTTTTCGGTTGAACCAACGTTATCCGCACCGAGTGTGCGCCATATTGACGCGAGCCGTTCCTCCTTTTCCTCGGAAGGTTCCTGTTCTTTGTTGATTTTTTTCATCGTTTCTATCGGTTCGTGGTCTCTCTCCCCACCATTCCGGGTAACCAATGATCTTGAAGCAATTGCCTTTGTCATGTCCCTTCCTTCCACACTGCATGCAAACAACTGATTTTTCTTTCGCTTCATTCGCGTAACTTGTTCACTGGTTTCCGCTCGCATAGCCATTCCCACGATCATTCCTCGCTCTTCTTTAGACCTGGTGATTGTTCTCACCCTTTCTTCTTGCACCATGGTGCCATACACCCGATTCAACGAGGGTAATGGATCTGTTGCCAAAACATTTGACCGTGCAGTTCCATAGCCCTCATCATCTAGCCCCATCAAGAACTGATGAATTTTTTCTTCTTCTCTTCGTTTCTCAAGTTGCGTCATAATATTACACTTGCATCCCCCACATCTACACCGTGGGATTTGCTCGTAATTTGCCAGTTCATCCCACAACGTTTTCAACTTCCCATAATAGGAAACCATAGTCATTCCTTGTTGTTTGCATTCCGCCAACTCGACTTTAGCCTGCTGGATTCTTGGTCCGTTCACGATCGAGAATCGTTCCTTGATGTCATCCCATAGGTCCTTTGCGTTTTCCATGTATGCAACAGTGGAACACAAACTAGGTTCTATAGTGTTTAGTATCCAAGATACAAGCATCGATTGAATTGTCCACCAATCTTCTATCTCGGATGTGTCTTCTTCAGGTTCCTTATGAGTTCCATCTATGAAACCCCATTTCCTTCGAGCCCGCAGAGATATCTTCACGGCCCTTGCCCATTCCTCGTAATTCTCTCCTCGTAATTGTACTGTGTAATCACATTTCCAGGATTATCACGGCACTCGGATCGTATGGCGATGGTGTTTTCTTCACCGCCTCTCCTCTCTCGTCATTTTAGAAGTACGATCGTGTTCTCGAGGCTGTTGGATATCGGAGTTTGGTTCGCTCCGATACCATGATAAAAATATTTCCAAAAACCCCTGTCTTGTATTGAATATGATAGCACAATATATACATGAAATACAGAAACATTCTAGGCTATAATTACGCTAACCATTATAGTCAGTATCCTAAATTTGTCTATTAACAGATATGACATTAATGTGCATAACTGTGCATCGCTGTCATGCCAAGCTAAATATGAAAAAAAAATAATCATGTAGAATCATGGCATGATACGGTATTTGTAATCGTATATTCTATGTTTATCAATATCTCATTCAAAATCTTAAATTCAATATATTACTTATATCTCAACATAGTATATCTTCCTTGAAAACTACTATGTTAACTTCATCAATTCATCATAGAGATAACATACATATAAAAATAATACATGATATTTCTCACATTACAACAATATATTTTTCCTATACATATATTAACACCCAACCCACATTATTTTATGTTCATAATATGTATTTTAATAGTTTAAGACATATACATATCATTTCTCACATTATAACAAAACATAATTTTTTTTTCTAAATTTACCTCTACCTATTCTTTTTATCAAACTTTTTTTATAGACATCTTTTTTAACTAATTTTTATTTTAGTGGATTCCTTATTTTGGGGCTTCAATTTTCATATATAGAACATTAAAAATTTGGAGTTTAGAACTATTTTTTATAATTTTTCAAAAACTGTTGAGCAAATCTGAAAGTGTTGAGTGAAAGTTTGACAGAATGAAACCTCTAATACTATCCAAAATTCGCTGGACGGTTTTGAAAGTGTTTAGCAAATTACAAACGCTTTCAACATTGTCTTAAATTCGTTGAGCGATTTTGAAAATACCAAGCGAATTGTGAACGCTTTCAACCTTGTCTTAAATTCGCTAGGCGGATTCATGACAATAGAGACAATATAATTTATTCAATCCAACTTCCTGAAACTTAAACCATGTGACCAAGTCACATTCACAATACAAATCTTCTAGCCTAGAATACTATGAAAATTGAAGATTTAGTAACTTCCTTTACCTTCCGATTTCAGTGCTCTTAAGTTTGAAAGCTCAAAATTCTCGTTAGATCCTGCTCACATAAAACCCCAATTAACAAGTCGAACCTCCTACAATTCTCTTAAACTAGTCAAGATTTATCTTTATCCCATCAAGCAAACATGCAAGACTTGAATGCCCACATACAAACCTTAGCCCCAAAGTTGCATAAATTCTCTAAAATTGGGAACAAAAAAACTTATTCTATTTAATATTCTTTTCAAATGGAAATGTTCTCCTCGCCGTTAGGAGCACAATGATGTACTTGGATCTAAAAAAAGATAAGAATTGAGTAGGGAAGTTTTAGAAAAAAGTCAGAGGATTTAGAGTATAGAGAAATGGTAATTTTTTAGAAATGAAGTTTGAAACATAAAGAATTTCCTATTTAAACTATTTTTATAGCAAAGATAAAAACTTCAAATTTTACTTCATTTAACAATTGTTTCTCTTTAAACTATTAAATTATTGGTCCTTACATTCATCTAAAAAAAAAAATTCATCCTAAAAAATGTCACTTACCAAGAAAAGATAAGGATAAGCTTTCCTCATATTCTCCTCCAGTTACCATGTTGCATCACCTAAGTTGACATCTCATAATACTTTCACCATACTGATTTGCCTCCCTCTAAGCTACTTCGTCTGGTGATTAGTGATTATAACCGATATGGATTCACAAGATAAGTTCTCTCTAACGTGTACTTCATCTGCTTCCAACACATGGCTAGGATCAAGAACATACTTCCTTAATTGTGATACATGAAAGACATTAGTTGGAGACAAAACAACTTCATAAGCTAATGGGTCAATTCTTCTAAGAATATGGTATGATCCTATAAACTTAGGAGAAAGTTTCTTTGATCTAATGACTCTCCCTATACCTGTAGTGGGCGTCACTCTCATAAATACATGATCTCCAAGATCAAATTCTAAAGGTCGCATTCTTTAATCTACATAATATGATTTTTGTCTAATTTGTGAAGTCTTTATCCTCTTTTATATTTGACGAACCTTATTAGTCGTTTATTCAAGCAACTCAGGCCCTATCAACATAGCTTCCCCATCCCGATACCAACAAAAGGGGTCCTACATTTCCTCCCATGTAATGCCTCACAAGGCGCCCTTCCAATGAAGAAAAAATCACTTAAATAGACTATCTAACAATTTATTTACTCAAGTGCACTTATTTACTATTCATATTGTTGAAAGTCTCACATCGCCTACCTCATGTCATTTGGTATGGTTTAAATACATGTTAGGCTACTCCACATATTGTCAATTGGTTTTATGTTGGAACCTTAACATGGTATCAGAGTCAAAGCCTAACTTCTTTCCGGTTATTGTCATGGGCCAAAAGTTGCCCTTTAGTTTGGTCAAAAGTACCCTTTGTCTGGTCCGGCAGGCTTCGTTGGAGGGGACGTGTTGAAAGTCTCACATCACCTACCTCATGTCATTCATTTGGTATGGTTTAAATACATGTTAGGTTACTCCACATATTGTCAATTTGTTTTATGTTGGAACTTTAACACATACTAATTTTTTTTCTTTCCTTGTTTACACCTTTTTTTTTCTCTTTTCAATCTTAGCTCTTTTTATTTTTATTTTTTATCTTTCCTCTTTCACTTATTCTTCTAATTAAACTACTATATTAAAATTTAATAAAAATATTTTAAAAATAAATATTTAAAAATCAATAATGAAACTAAAAAAATATTATCTAATTATTTAAAATTATGATGATAATAAATAATTTTATTTATTTTGATATTAAATAATTAATTTAAAATTATTTATTATAATAAATAATTATTCATCTAATTAAAAAAATCAAATATTTATACATTAAATATATTTTTTATTTAATTATTTAATCTAGTTATAATTAGATTGAACTATATAATTAGTTAGATTAGGTCATTTAAAAAAATTTATTTTAAAATAAATATTTAATTTTTCTTAATAATTATAATATATCAATAATATTTATAATATTTTAAATTTATCATATAATATTTTTTAAATATAATATATTAATTATTTCTGAATCATTTAAATATTTTTATTATTTAGTAATAATAAAACACTCGCTTTATCAAATTTCAATTTACTATTTTTAAGAAAGAAGAAAAAAAAGAAAAAAAAATAATAAACACTAAACGGATATAGAGAAAAAGAAGAAGAAGTAAATAAAGTGATAAAAAGAAAATTAAGAAAATAAATGAAAAAAGAGAGAAAAATAAATGTTAGAAAAATTTGTAATGAGTAAATAAATTTAAAAAATATTATATTTAAATAATTTTTCTTTTTAAATATATTATTTATAAGATTAATTCTTGACTTGTCCAAAAAAAATATTTGACTTCACTATTTTCTAAAACACCAATTTATTTTTTATTTTCATGTTGCAAAACAAAATTGAGTTTCAATAGAAAAAAGGAAAAGAAAAGTATTGGACATAGCTTACAATAACAAGGTAAACTTAAAATAAATTGGGTCAAAGATACTTTTAATCATAAATTTTTAATTAATTAATGATATTAAAAAATTTGTTAATATTCTGCATTCATGAGTGGAAGATAGTGTATTTTTTTCGTGGGTTTAGTGCAAAGAAGGGTTAGGGTAGATAGGATCACAAATTGCTAGAAATAAGAATGTTACCGGTTTGTAAACCAATGATGAATAGAATGAATTAAATTTTAGTCGTGATAAGGTTAAATATGATCTAATCCAATTTAATTTAATTTTCTATAGGTCAGATAATGGATTTTATATGTTCAATTTATAACTTAACTCAATTTATTATATCAAAATTATTAAATAATTTTAACATTAATAAATATATATATTTTTAAAATATTAAATTATCAATTTATTCAAATAATAAACAATTTAATCTATTTAAAAAATATTCTAAAAACCTAAAAAATATATTTTAAATTTGTGATCCAATTAACTTAATTTAATCCATTTTTTGAATTGAGTTTTAATTAGATTAAATAAAAAAATATGTAAAAGCCTAACTAATTCAATCTACACAGCCCAACCCGTATATACTCTTGAGTGCTGAGAATATTTATCTAACTTTCTAGATTATTGGTCTAAAAAAAGAAGTGATAGGTTGAGAATCCTGCAAAACAAACATCAACCTGTTTTTATTAATATAATAATTATAAAACGATTTAATAAAAATAAAAATAGTTTTAAATTATTATTATAATATTAAAATCAGTTGTATATTATATGTTTGAAAAAAAGTTGCTGGTATCAAAATAGTTTTTTCCAAAAAAACTGAACTGTATAAAAGGAATAACTTTCTAATTTTTGTTAAAGTAAATGAATCTCCTTTAAAAAAAACACAAAAACATTCATTCATATTTAAAATAATATTTAAAATAATAATGTATCTTAATTATTAAATTAATAATAGTTATGTTTAAAATAAATATTTCACTCTTTCTTTAATTAAAAATTTAAATAATAAAATAATAATGATAATACTTGACTGTTTTAATATTTACTATCATTAAATTTTTTAATAATTTAATATTTATTATCATTACTTTTATATATATATATATATATATATATATATATATATATATCAACAAAAAGAAAAGTAACTAAAAATAATCGATGTTAATTCATAAGTTTGGTGAAAAACAAATAGGTTAGATGTGTCAAACCCACCGTTAAATAATAAATATACTTTTGTAATATTGGTTAAACCAACAATAACCATTCATTTAAATTAAATAAAAATTAAGGGTGTTAAAATATAATTAATTTATTTGTCCGAAAGACTCAATAAATAGGTTAGGTTAGATTAAAAAAATTGTAATATAAATTGAATTAGCCTTATTTTGATATGATCTATTTAAGTTATGATGTATATGAGCTTAAATCAGACTAATTTGTAAGAATGAATTCGTTTTATAAAATAATTATTATTTTAAAATAAAAATAATATTATTTTAAAATAAAAATAATATTATTTTATTAAAAAATATATATGTATTATAAATTTATTTGACATCGATTTACTTATTTTAATGGGAAATATTAAAATAAAGGGTTAAATATGTTTTTAGTCCCTATGCTTTCATGTGAAATTGAAAATAGTCTCTCTATCCTAATTCACATAAAAATGATCCATATACTTTTGAAATGATTGAAATAGGTCCTTATTTTAATATGTGTTAAGTATATGTTGATCTGTCTATCAGAAATGGTATGACTCATTCATTATTTGACAAATGTAATTATTTTAAAAAAATAAAATGAAAAGGTGTCAAACTTTTAAAAGTCATTTAAATCCGCATTTATAACATCTAAAAGTCATTTAAAAAGAAATTTAAACTTCTCTCCAATTTATAAGCCATTTAAATTCAAATTTCAAGCATTTAAAAGTCATTTAAGAATGGATCTATGTCCAAATCATTCCTTTTGAATTTAAATACAATTCATCTTTAAAATGAATTAGATTTTGCATTCTTTAAAAATGGAGTGTACCATACATGTTCCTGCACATACACGTACCATTAAAATACATGTTCCTGCATTTAACATGTTTCTTTATTTTTTAATGTCCACTCACAACATCTAGAATCATGTTTCAATCTTATCCCACATTCAACCAAGTGGAGGGAAACAAAGGAAAATATGTAATTTAATGTAAGAACTTGTCCATATAAAGTACTGCAATAAAACTGAACCACACTGTTTTAAAGTAATACATAAAAGAAGTGGACAACAATTGTTAACCATAACTGAAGCAAAACTATAAAACTGTGAATCACTTTACATTACAAAAGTAGTATGGACAACTTCATATTACAATACCCAAGCAATTTACATTACAAAACCCATTAAATTTCATGTGGACTAGGCAGTGGGGTTGTTGGAGCTGGTTTGGGAGCCTAATGGTGGTGGTCTCCCTTTCCTTCTTGGTGCTGGAACGTTGGTGGTAGATTTAGGCTGCCTCTTATCCACTGTTTCAGCAGCTGTAGTGTCTACAGATGTAATTGGTCTTTTTCTGGAAGATGCAGATTTGGTTTTTCCCTATATTTGAAGAACAAGAAATCTTTATTAGTGACAAAAAAAAAACTGGAACAGGTAACTGTAAGTGGACATATCTAACACAAATTTATCTTATCCGTGTGGTTTTCTTTGGTTGATTTTTGCATCCTCTTATGTTGTGACCAAACTGCTCACACCTAGTGCACTTCATCTTCAAATTTCTTATGCTGATTTTGGAATGAGTCACAGTATCATCAGCCTCCCTCCACCTCAATTTCTTTGGCCTTCCACGAGGTGTCTTGTAAGCTGGAGGTAAAATTTCTTTGGATACCCACTCTATATTCGCATTCTTGTTGGTAGAAACTATTGCACACTTATGTGTATCAACCAATGTCTTAATTCGAAAGTTGTGACATGAACCAACCTTACTAATCAATATGACAAACCCATATCTATTTTTTCAAATAGCTCTAATTCGAACTTTGTCATTTTTCACAAATTCAACCTGTCTACCATTCAAAACAGCATGCTCTTTAATTGCTTGTTTAGCCTCTTCTAATGAACAAAATTTCATTCCAATTTTAAACTTAAAGTTTTTACACATATGATCACTTTTAAACTTTGAAAAGTTGTCATCCCCCTCAACATCACTACCCAACTCTTCACTGTTGTATTCCTCATCTAGATCATGCTCCTCAACACTTATATTGACTTGGAAACCACTAGGACCAAAACCATCATATTTATCTTCACATAGTTCTTTATCACTACCATCCAAACTTATCTTCCTCACCAACCTCACCCTGTTCATTAACCTCAACACTCGCACCAATATGATCTTGTTCATTAATCGCAACACTCTCACCATCAACTGTACCACTCATACTACCTTCAATAAAATGTACAAGCTCAATGTTATTAACTATATGTTCAACATAAATATCAGGTTCATCTTTACTTTCTTCTACATAATTCGCTAACTCAATTACATCCTTGTCCAACCTAAAGAGTTTTAAATCCTTATCCAGGGTTCCCGTACTCGGTTTCCACCATAACTTAAATTGACCAACATATTTAAACTTATTTACAATGCCCACAACTTCAAAATAAGACCACATATATGAGTCAACATTACATATCATATGTTTCTCCCCACCCTCGTAACGCAAATTCTTCAACCTCACAGATTTACCCATGTGGTAAAATGTTACAAAGAAACTCATTATAATCTTACAATGTGAAAAATTGATTCAAACAATGTACGAGAAAAACCTTAAATCATTTTAACAAAACCCTCCAAAATGCATGCATTAGAACACAAAATAAACATTTAATTTCGCAAATGAAAAAACATACCTTGATTTTCGGAAATGAAAACCCTAGCTATGGTATACCACCGTCGCACACTGCTATTGTGCATCATTGTCACACTGTCAGTCGAACCACAACGAACCGATGGTGAAATGGGAGAGCTACAGATAGAAAATGAAGTACATTCCATATTATTGATGTATAAAAACTGTAATGTTTATATACAGTAGAAATAACAGAGTAGAACAGAGAACGTGAACAAAACAGAAAAAAAAAAACTGAAAGAAACCCATGCACGTAATGCATGCCCCATGCACGTAATACCCATACACGTAACTACCCATCATGCATTTTGACTTAAATCTCAACATGCCTACTTAAGTCAAAACTGAACAACTCTCGGAGACTCTACGAGTTTACAAAATCTAGCGAGCCTTCAAAGGCTTTGTAAAGATATCTGCACTCTGATCTTACATGTCTGCAGTGTTCTATTTCAAGCTTCTTATCATTAACTCTGCTCTCTCAAGAAATGAAACCTCATTTCTATATGTTTGCTTTTTCCATGAGCTGATGGGTGTTTAGCTAAGTCTATTGCAGACTTATTATCAACAAACAATGTTGGTGGTTGGACCAATTCTGCATTCAGCTCCTTCAACAGCATCCTGAGCCATGCAGCTTGACATGCAGCCTGTGCAGCAGCTATATACTCTGCTTCACAGGAGGAGAGAGCCACCACGGGTTCCTTGACTGAATTCCAGGACACTGGTCCTTCGCCATAGTAAAATATGTGACCTGCAGTGCTTTTTCTATCTTCCTTGTCACCACACCAATCTGCATCTGCAAATCCCACCATTTTCATCTCACCCCCTGGCTTCTTGCATGGAAACATTATACCAAAATTACACGTTCCACGCAAATAGCGTAAGATACGTTTTACGGCATTCATATGGCTAACTTTCAGGCTCTGCATATATCTACTAACAATGTCAACACCATAGCTCAAATCAGGTATGGTGTTACACAAGTATCTCAGACTCCCAATGATTCTGCGAAATTCTGTGTGATCAACATCTTCCTCCTCAGTGTACCTTTCTAATCTCAGACCCATTTCCGTTGGAGTTATTGCAGCATTGCAATCCTTCATCCCGAACCTGCTGAGAAGATCTCGTGAGTACTTCATCTGATGCATAATAGTTCCAGCTTTTATGAACTGAAACTCAATGCCTAGGAAATAGCTGAGTCTTCCCAAATCACTCATCTCAAATTCACTATGCATTTGAGATTTAAACTCTGCAATTGCTTCTGGCTTGCTCCCAGTCAACAACATATCATCTACATAGAGACATACTATCATTTTCTCTTCTCTGTCTTTGTCTTTCCAGCACTTGATGTACACCCCTTGTTCGGAAACACATCTCACAAAACCAATCTTCTCCAAGTACTGATTGATCCGATGATTCCAAGCTCTAGGAGCTTGTTTAAGCCCATAGAGTGCCTTATTAAGCCTGTATACCTTGTGCTCTTCTCCTTTGACTATGAATCCCAATGGCTGTGTTACATATATTTCCTCCTCCAAATAGCCATTTAAGAAGGCAGATTTTACGTCTAGTTGGTGGAAAGACCAACCCTCCCACGTTGCCATTGCTACAATGATTCTAACAGTCTCCAGTCGAGCCACAGGAGCATAAATTTCTCCATAATCTACTCCTGCTTTTTGAAGAAATCCTTTGGCAACCAATCTCGCCTTGTACCTCACAATTTCACCCTTGGGATTTACTTTTATTTTATATACCCATTTCAGAGAAATTGGTCTTCTGTCTAGTGGTGGTTCAACCAGTGTCCACGTCTTGTTTTTCTCTATGGCTTCAATCTCTTCCTCCATGGCTCGTACCCAATGAGTATCTCGAATAGCATCATAGAATTCTATCTGATATGCCTCAGCGATCAGAGCGAAATGCACAAAATTTCCATTCTCCGTTACTGCTAGATCATTGAAAACCTCATAATCCTTGAAACGTGTAGGTGGCTGAGTAACTCGCTGTGATCTTCTTGTTTGTTCATGAGGTTCATGTTGCACTGTTACATCACCTACGACATTATCAGTTAGTGAAAGTGTTGGCGTTGTACCTGATTGAGTTATTTGACTCGTTTCTTGCCAGTTCCAACATGCGCCTTCATCAACCACCACATCTCTGCATATGATTACCTTTCGAGAGTTTGAATCAAACAATTTATAGTCGCCTGTTACGTGATAGCCAATCAAGACTGCCATAGCACCTTTGTCATCAAGTTTGCTACGTGTTTGATCTGGAATGCGGTGATAACAAAGAGATCCAAAAACTCTCATATGAGTTACATCCGGTTTCGACCGGACCGGGCTTCCTCCGGTGTTATACCATCAAGCTTCTTTGTTGGTGAGCGATTCAAAACATAGGCGGCAGTTGAAACCGCTTCTCCCCGGAGATATTTTGGAACGCCCTTACTTTTAAGCATGCACCTTACCATATTAAGTAGAGTCCGATTCCTCCTTTCGCGAGTACCATTATGTTGTGGCGTATATGGTGGTGTTGCCTCATGAGCTATACCATTTTCAGTACAAAAATTCTTGAATTCAAGAGAGTTGAATTCTCCCCCACCATCAACACGAAGTCTCTTCAACTGCTTGCCACATTGATTTTCAACCAGTGTTTTGAACCGCACAAACACTTTAAACGCTTCACTCTTCTTTCGCAAGCAATACACTCATAACATTCTCGTGTAATCATCTGTGAAAGTAATAAAATACTTGCTGCCCCCAGGTGTTTCAACCGGCAATGGACCGCAAATATCTGAATGTATTAGCTCAAGTTTCTCTGAAGTTTTCGATGATACCTCTTTACTGAATTTGTTCCACGTTTGCTTGCACTCCATACACTCTCTACATACTTCGTTTGGAACACACATATGAGGAATACCAACTACCATTTTCTTCTGTCCAAGTTCTCTCAAGTCCCGAAAGTTAAGATGTCCAAATATGAGATGCCACAGTCATTCGCACTTGTCACTGACAGCAGCAAAACACTGGTGCTTCAAAACATCCATCTTAACCTGAAAGGTTCTATTGGAGGACAAACCGGCATGTATGACCAGCTTCTGGGTTTGATCAAATACACGTAAAGAATTATCTTCAAGTGTCATCTTGAAACCTCTTTGCATCAACTGGCCCAAGCTCAGAAGGTTTGATTTCAACCCGGGAACATATAGAACATTTTCAATTATCACGTCCTTGCCATCACTGTTTCGCAACACAACTCTACCAGTTCTTTTTGTTGTGAGAGAACTATTATCTGCGAAACGTATCTTTTCTTGACTTATATCACTTATTTGCACGAACCAATCTTTCTTCTCGGTCATGTGCGTGGAGCACCCAGAGTCCAAGTACCACAAATTTTCACCGACGAGCTTCGCATCTGTCTCCGCCATCAACATGACAGCCTCTTCATCAGAATTTTCTTCCTCTGCAAGATGAACTCGCGCATTCTTCTTTGGTCCGTTCTTGGCTCCGTCACCATCCTAGCCAGTCTCGTGCATAATGCCCGAATTTTTGGCGCTTATAGCACTTGACTTTTTCTTGTCATACTTCTTCTCTTTATCTTCTCCGAATTTTGTTTCGGTCTTTGTACTTTTGCTCATCCGAATCTCCCTTCTTCTTTGTCTTAGTTCCTTTCTTGGAATCTCTTTTCTCGCTTTCCATTTGTTCTTGCATGAAGAACTCCGCTCTTGATAGGATCTCCGCTCGGACATCCGCAACTCGTGAGCTTCGAGCGAATGTTGCAGCTCCTGAAAGGTCAGTGCATCCAGATCTTTCGTCTCTTCAATAGTAATTACAAGATGATCAAATCTTGGAGGAAGTGACCGCAAAACCTTGTTCACGATATTCTGCTCAGACACTTTATCACCGCAAGAACGCATGCCATTAACAAGTTCTTGAACCTTGTTGAGGAACCCAACCACCGAATCACTTTCTTCCATGATGAAGAACTCAAATTGCCTTCGCAGAGCCTGTAACTTCACTTTCTTATGTTTATCCCCCGCACCATACGTAGCCACCAAGATATCCCACGCTTCTTTGGTTGTGCCCGCCATGGAAATCTTATTAAAGATCGGTGAACTAACACATTGATAGATCAAGTACCTTGCCTTGTCATCTAACTTTTGTTGAATCTTATAAGCCTTCTTATCATCCTTAGTAGCCCTCGCACCCGGTGGTGAAACACCATGTTCAACAACTTCAGCCACATCTTGAAAGATGAAGATCGCATTCATCTTAATCTTCCAATCGTTGAACATGCTACCATCAAAGATAGGTAGATCCCCTTGTATCATCCCACCCATATCAGTCATGCTACACCACAAACCAAGACACCACTCTTTCAACTTCGTTGAAAAAATGCACTTTCACTAAACTGCACCACACACAGCATCTGATTTGGTTGCATGCACACATAACTCACGTCCTTGGACCGTAAAAAGCTCTGATATCATGAAATGGGAGAGCTACAGATAGAAAATGAAGTACATTCCATATTATTGATGTATAAAAACTGTAATGTTTATATACAGTAGAAATAACAGAGTAGAACAGAGAACGTGAACAAAACAGAAAAAAAAAAACTGAAAGAAACCCATGCACGTAATGCATGCCCCATGCACGTAATACCCATACACGTAACTACCCATCATGCATTTTGACTTAAATCTCAACAGATGGAACCTTCGAACTTCAAAGTCACTTTGACTTCATACAATATTTACAAAGAAAGGGGAAGAAAGAAAAGATCTTTGGTGTGTGACGAAAAAAGAAGAGAGAACGAAAAGTAGTTGTGACAAGAAAAGAAGAGAGAATGAAAAGTGGTTGTGACGAGAACTGAAGAGCTTTGGTGCGTGAAGAGAAAAGAAAAACTTCTACTTCTTTATTTTGTTTTTTTTAAATAATAATCTCTGTTGAATAATTTCTATTTTTTTTTTAAGAAGAGTTTTGCTTTTTTTTTAAATAATTACATGTGTCAAATAATGAATGAGTCATACTATCTCTCGTTAGACAGGTCACCATATATTTAACGTTGTTTAAAATAAGGACCTATTCCAATTATTTCAAAAGTATAAGTATAGGGATCATTTTTATGTGAACTTTAACTGAAGGATTATTTCCAATTTCACATGAAAATATAAGGACTAAAACATACTTAACCCTAAAATAAATCTCTAATAATTAAGATCTAATAATTAAAATTAATTATTATTTTAAATTAATAAATTATTAAAATAGTAAAGAGTGAATTTTTGATTCTTATTTTAAGATTAAATATGTATATTCTTTTATAATTTATATATTAAATTATTATATCTTCAATAAAAATAATTTTATATTAAAATTAAAATTTTCAAAATAATTTTTTTTAATTAATTAATTTTGTATAAATATATTAATATTAAAAAAAATAATCCATTAACTCAATAATTTAACATAAGATTAGACTAAACTAAAATTTATTATTATTTTAAAATACAGACTATAAATTTTTTTTACTTGATTCATAAAATCAAGTTAGATTCTTTTATTTTGACCATTGTAATAAAAATATCATTAAATAATATTTTTTAAATTAACATTTGTTATCTCCATTCTAACTCAATTTAAAATGAAGTTAGAGTAAATGAAAAATAAAAGACATTCAAATAAAAAATCTTTCATTTTTTTTTCCTGACCTGAATAGGCTTTGACTCATTATTTAGTAATACACAAATAACAAATTTGAATATTATAATCCAATTAACCTTTTTCCTTTTTGGTAGAAGTAAGGAAACAAGAAAACAAAAATGGTTCAACTTGTATTCACTAATTTGAATGATGAATCAAGGTGTGTTATTTTGATGATTTTTTAAGCGAATTGTATGTAAAGTAAAATAAAATAGGCTTACATGAGTGTTTGTTTTTTGTCCTATATTTCCCCGACACACCACATTGATTAGGGATCATTTTCACAACGCACCAAGTTTATCCATAGAATTGACATACTACATGAGTTAAAATTAATGGACATCAATTTTTTTAGCAATTTTATTCTCACACGAGTATTTGATAGCAATATTTCAAAATATATTCAACCACGTTAAATTTATGTATTAATTAAATACCTTAAATTTTCATCTTAATTGACTATTAAAATTTACCGCTTTTGAAATGAACGTTCGAAATTTATTTCAATTATTTTATTTTTATCCTTTTTAGAAATGATTGTTTCTAAAAATTGGAATTAAATTTCTTAAAATGTTTGGAATAAATTTTTTAAGCTTATGTTTTGGATAAAAATTAAAAGCTTAAATTTCAGTGAAATACATTTTGCAAATTAAATGTACGAAAATATACCCCAAAATTTCTTTCATGTCAAACTAAGCTTTGAAGAAAATTGAAACAAAACTTAATTTACAATCAAACCCAACTGAAACTCAAACAATATTTTTTTAGGTTTTAGCTTTATAAAATGACATTGAGAATCTCCTAAATCTAAAAAAAAAATATTATGGATTAGTTTAAATAAAATATATTTTAAAGTATTTATTAAAAAATGAAATCAAAAATTAAAAATATAAGAATAATAAAAAAAGTGAAAAAAAAAACAGCTGTAAACAGTTTCATATAAACACTTAAAAAGGGAAGTTTAATCATTCAGTGCAGTGCTCAATCAGTTAAATGTCATTTAACTCAATTGAAAACCGTTCAATAGGTCATTCTGAAATATTATATTATATTCATTTTAGTTACCATTTCATAAAAATTCATACAAAAATAAGCATATTTTTTAAAGCGATCTTCTTCGGTTTTTATTTTATTTTTTTGAGAAAAATGAAAACTAAATAAATTAACTTTTCTGTACTCAAACAAAATTATACAAAAAAAAGGTATATAAGAATATTTCTGCAAAGTAAAAGCTAATTTTATTTTATAATTTTTTTTTTCTTAAAAGTCCTTTGTGATCAAGACCCTAAATCTAAAACAAAATGACAACATTTTTTCAACACCAATTATGCATTTAGTTTTAACAAGGAAAATAAGAAATGAAACTTCTTAACATGATTAATCTAAAATTCAATCAGGTGGACGACATGGATGTTTATGTATGCAATTGAGAGGAATCTGACATATAAATTCTAATCAAACAGAACAGTTTCAACCACCATAGGAAGCTAAAAGGATATAAAAAAAAAACATCAAGTCACTTTTAAAAGTCTGTTTCATGTCAGAGTGAGTCAGCTACCATGAACCTTCAGCACCCACAGTTGGATTCTTGAAGGCAGAGAACTCCCAGTACGTTTTCAAAGAGAATGGTGGGAAAACAGTGACGCCTTCGTCAGTAATTTTAGATATCTGCCAACAGTCGTACATTACACTTAAGTATCATAAATTATTCATTATGCAATAGATAAGAATCCATTTCAATTCGACTAAGAGAAGTGTTGGCAATATATATTTCACTCTCTAATATACTCCTAATACACACTTTACACTAGTTAAAATTTGTTAGGCATAGTGAAATCATGAACAGAGCACTTTGGATAAGAATTGACACCCTGTGAAATTGTGACTTTCAATGAATTTTAACTAATAATAATAATAAGCGAGAGAGTGTTGCTAATAGTTTTACACGAATCTAACAACAAAGGGAGGATGTCAGGATGCAATCATTTTAATTTTAGTTCAGATCCTAGCCTCGATCCTCACATACACATAGGACATACAGAGGGTGCAATAAAGGTTCTGTTTACCCCTGATTTACATCTGCAACATATATACAGTTTAGCAGCAAGAACAGTAACATAAGCAGCAGTAAATTTGACTCCTATAATAATGACGACCAACACTCTACAAAATAAGTACAGCAAAAGAAATTGAAAATTTACGGCAGACACAACTATTAGGTGATGACAAGCAAGCAAACATTCTAGGAGTTAGTAGTAACACCTTATAGCTTGTCTATGCCATGTTATGATGATTAGAGTCAGCCAAAATTAAATTATTTATGAAAGAAAAGAAGGAAACATCGTCTTTTTTTCAAGATTCACACGATATTTCACACAAGTACAGACACAGCAAATTGCTATCTCTGAATGAACCTACTAATTTTTCCTATCCCATGAGCTATAGAAGTGGAGATTAGACCCCATAAGTATGCAAATCCACGTAGAGAAGATCACAAAGACATCTAGGTAAGCATGTGAGCTAAAATCCAACTAATGAATTTTATCATATATGCATAAGCCTGAACCACATACATTATCCAAAATTAAGAGAACTCCAGAAAAAACCACTGATCAATTTTCAAATACTTCCCTTACAAATTCCATTCATAATCCAAATCAATCAAAATATTGAGCAAAATCTCTAAACATGAACATAAAACATGAGAATTTTAGAAATGTATAGCGATTAACAAAGGGGAACAATTAAGCATATGTAAATGGAGGACAATAATATCTTATTGGACTTTGAATTTTATTAAGGAAAAAGGATTGAACTTGGAGGTTGTGTTGACTATATAGAGCATTGAACAAAATAACTACTGTCTATCCCCGACAAATTTCTCATACTTGCTATTGATGACCTATTGGTTGGGTTGGTAGGACATGTGATATTGGTTTACCAGTTAGCCCAGCAAAAATAACACCTTAGAAGGAGTTTTATTGTAGAGATGGACAGGCCTTCATGTGACATGTTTCTTGCTAAAGAAAAAGAGGTCAAACAACTAACAAAGGACACGATGACATGTTACAGCAATTAAACATAAGTTGGAAAGAGCATATCATCCAACGAAATCACTGACTGGTAAGGAAGTAGAGAAGTGGAGTTATAGGCGGGAGACTCTATATAATTGAAATCCTTGGCTAGACAACACAAGCAGCACAACTTTACGTGTCTTTCCAAATCCTAGAGAAGGTGGGTACAGTAGCTTTTCATTTGGAACTGCCAGACTAAAGCAGAATCTGTCCACTATTTCATGTATGGCTCTTGAAGAAAACCATGTCAAGTTCAGCATAAAACGCCAGGATCTCTCGAATAAGTCTGGCATTGTATGATAGCAGCCTGCACCTTCCTTGGGTACAGACTGCTTCCGTTCATTCTCAGTAATGCAGTTCAATATTTCTCTTTAACCTCTGAACCAGTTCTAAATATATATTTTGATAAATGGAGAAGGGAAGGGGAAGAGCCAAGCAGAGGAAGAAAAGGAAACAGTATAAAACCTGGATTTTGTTGACTGCAGACCTATCCCGGTACAAAAGCACACGCATGCACTTTTCTAACAACTTGACACCCTCTTCAAAGGTCAAGTTTTCATGCCACTCATCACGAAGAATTGGCCTAGCAAGATGATTTCCAAGCCCAGTTGCTACATGGTTGTCCTCAAAGTTGATGCCAATCATATTAACCTGGATAAGATACACAGATTTTAATTGCTGGGAGTTAAAACTGGAAGGTGGAACTGGAAAAAACAAACCAACAAACACAAATGCATACCATGCCAAGGTACTTCTGGCCGTTTTTAACTCCACCAAGCACTAGTGCATTCCACAATGGATTGAACTTGTTCCGCCTATTGTACATCACGCGGGTTAAATAATTGTGAACCTCCTTCGGTCCTAGAGAATTCCCATCATCCCACATGTTGTCGTAAAGGCTGAACAAAACTCAAAAACTAAACACTCAGATGGGAGCTTTTGTTGTAGCATTAAGATAAAGGGAAAAACTACCCAGATATAGTATTTTACTGTGGTCAAAACAAAGTAAATAAGCAAGCCTAGCATGGAAAACAGAGCAGACGCAACCCTTTTCAGCACTAAACTTATTTGAAATAACCGGTTCACACTGAGTAATGGTTATCATTAAAAAAGAAAAGGCACTAACATAAGCTCATCAAGGTAGCGCAGAATCTCCTGAAAGTCACTTATCTCCCCGCTAGCACCAAGGAGAGAATGTTTTCCGACAGGCTTGATACGCTCAACACTCTTGTAGCGCAGAGTAGATCCATATGAACCTATCAACATATTCCCCATTCACATGATATTCAGTGTATTCCAATACATAAAATACTCAAAATCACTACAATGAACATTTCAGAGATGGCACATTCATGAATCAGAAAACAACTAATAATAACAGCGCTAGTAGCAAGGAAATATAAAAGGTATTCCTCCAATTAAGTTATTTCTTTAAAACAAAGTATTCTGAGAAAGCAATTTCCACAATAATCAGATAAAGAGCATCTTGAAACGAAGATAAAAAAGCAAATTGAATGTCAGACCTCCCATATCAGCGGCCATGAGAATCCCATCTTTGTATTTGATAGCAACTACAGAGGATCCAGTCACGTATGGGTACCTACGGCAGAAAGCATAATTTAGGGCAAAAAAAAAATACGAAATATGCAATTTAAGAGTAAAATCAAATCATTACTGTGAAAACCCTAAAAAACATTAAAGAAGGAATGGGGGGAAGTGTGAGAGGGTATACTTACAGAGTTCTCTGAGATTCAGCTACACCGTCCATGGCAACAAATATCTATCACTTGGATCGTTCGTTGCAGTGGTAAAGAAGAAGGGAAGAACGGAAGAAAAGAAGGGGAACACAGAAGAATAGATAGAATATAGTTTGCTTAAATAGGTTTCATTTCGTAAGGCCCAATCCAAACCAAACTGAACTTGTCTAACATAAAAAAACCTTTTGAATAATTTTTTCTTATAAGTCTTTTTAAAATAATTCTGGTAAGTTAATATTAATTATAATTATAAATTGATTTTTTAAATAAAATTTTTTATTTTTACCTTAAAAATATACAACGACAAAAAATACTTAAAATGTATTTCATTAAATTGAAAACCAGAAAATCAATAATTGAAAAAAATATAGTTTTATAAATAAATAACACTTGTATTTTATCTTCTTTAGACTCGTAAGAGATACTTGGGTCACCTAAAAAAATCTACAGTTTACAAAATATATGAATCTTAAAATTTTGACTTATTTTATTTGCTTAATCTTAATATGAGAATCATATGTATTTTTAGATAACTTATTTTATTACTTAGATAATTTAAAAAAAAATTATAGCTAGGTTTTCAGAATTAATAATATATTAATTATACCCATAGACTATGTGGAGAAGATACAAAATTATTGAAAAAAAAAACTTTTTAGAGTGACTTTGTAGTATGATTTAAAAATAAAATAAAATTGGATCGAAATGATTTTTGTTAGTTGGTCTGATAGAATTGGATCAAATTTTAAAATAAGGTTCATTTAAAGATACTAATCAAATCAAATTAAAAGTAGACTATTTTTAAATGATCTGTTAAGTTAAATTGAATCCATTTAACACCTCCTTTCACCAGTATCTTTTTAAAGTAATTACTAATTTACTATGTCAAATAATTAAAATCTTATAATAATATTAATAGCATAATATGTTATTTATTTATTATTGTTGTATATTATAAAATAAAACATGCTATAGAAATTTTATGCCTTTTAAATTATATATTATAAATTTTATGTTATTTATTTATATAAAATATTTATAATGCTACTCGAATTTTTAAATTTTAAAAAGGATTTAGGTTGTGAAAAAAATGGATTAAGTTAAAAACCATACAATCGTTCAAATAAAAACAAATTATAACAGAAACAAAATAAATTCTGATTGACATATTAAAAAACTTTAATTGTTTTTTTCTTAAAGAACACTTCCACTAAATTTAGCTAATTCGTTAAATAATATTAAAATATATATGAATATAATATATAACATAATATTTTACTTAAAAATAATAATTTTACATATAATGATAAAAAAATATTTATTAGAAAAATATCAACCTTTAAATCAATCTAAGCATTTTTAAAACCCAGTCATAAATATCTTTATTAATAAGATATAGACGTTGAGCAATATAAATATAGAAGAAATAGTTATGTATTAATGACGTAACAATGGACATACTTAATCATTGGAATCAACCTAATCAATGTGGAACTAACTTATCCTGTGGTTGTTGTGAGAACTACTTAGCTATATCTTATATACGGTTTATATTATTTTACAAAATGGCATACGTTCTCAATTAAGCCTAGAATAAAAGAGGCATGTATTCATACTTCAGTATGTAAAAGAAGGCATTTAAGAAACAAATATTCAGACACCATATTTAACTAGCAACTAAAACTAGTACAAACATGAATTTTGAAATCATGATCCGTAAGTAATCAACAATTATGAGCGAGTTTGAACACTCCAACAAACTTTTGGTATATTGTTGAATCTTATTTCATTCATAAGCAAACGCAAACCCATTTGTACTTTTTAGGACCATAAAGGAAATTTTGATACGTAAACCAAAGATGGAATGCAACTTGAGAAGCATCAAATGGGCACTACACACTTAAGCAGTAAAGACTAAGCTCAAAGACCAAGCTCTCTGCTTCTTCTGATAGTTAATACTAGAAGTTTCGGCCAAGATCAACAATTAAAGTTGCAACTATTTGAAAATCCTTGAACACGCTGGCATTCACAGAAGAAAATTTGATGTCAGATGAACAATCGATTAACTTACAATGAGGTTTCCTGCAATTTCTGGCCTTTTTGCTATCTCAATTGCAGCAGCAGCAGAAGATGATATGATAAATGTCTCCACCTAATACACTTATAATACGAACAAAATAACATTAAAAACTGTCTTCTCCTAACCCCTCAACAATGGTGTCGAAAAAGCATGGACAATTCAATCAAATCATGCTACTAACAAAAGATAATGCACATAAACAAAGTCAAGGCATGAGAAGAAGTAAGACCACTGAAAAGTTTAGTAGCAAACCTTCTTTCAGATAAAGAAGTTTAGCGGTGCCAATAGCTTCTTCACTTGAAATCTAAAATCACACAAAACAAAATATAGGAGTTACTATCTGAACTTTCGGAATGTATGGATAAATTATCATTACTCTTGGTTAGTGATGCTTCATCCCATATAAGTGAATTAATTCACTTCCAGCCTTCAAATTCAAGTTCTATGTCACCAACCAGAGAAAAGTGATAATAGAACAGATTTCATATTCATACTAATGGGAATGAACTTCTCTTAATTTATTCTCGACAGTTTAGATGACACTTAATAATGATGTGTGCTAATGCTAGATTTGAATTTTGACTTGTTTATGCAGTCTATATTACAGTGTTGAGACTAATATTCTCTTACTTTTGTGTGTATTATTATTACTGGTAATTATTAATTGACCATAGTATATTTCAAGGCACTGTCATGAATGTGTCATTCTTGTTAAATACCACTAACATAGCCTCACTCCTGAATCTTAGTTAATCCAAATTAAACACAGATGAAAATAGGTAAGCTCTTCAACGCTGTGGAATAACTGCAACTTCGAACCATTTGTTTGCTAAGGGCAGAACTTACGCACAAATTGAAGAATCAAAGCAATGTCTTTGAATCAGATACGTAATACCATGAATCTGATAAATCTTACATCCAAAAAAGAGAAAATGTGAAATGCTTGATTGAGGGTTGGAACATTTGTTCATAATATGATAATAGTATTGGCATTTGCAGAGGTAAACATTAAAAGGCTTGTGGACAATAAAATGATATAACATGTTCTCCAATGCAACATTCTTGATGTATAATAGAATTTTTCTTTGGTTGGGAAGATCCAATACTTGACTATATGCATTTGTCATCTAAAGTCATTTCATTTTAAACTAATTCGGTAAATATATTATGTGAGGAGGGAAATGAGAAGATTCACTTACGTTTCATGAATGATAAATATCATAAGGTGATAGGTAGAACTCATAGTGAACATGGAAGAAGAAACAAAGGGACGTGATCCTATTATATTCTTGTGGATAATATAATGTAGGCTTGATGGCCAAAAATAATTTACTTTTGCTGATATGCTCGTATCTGAGTCATTTCCTGGAACACATTTTTTCGGTGGACTCAACCTATATTTTTTCTTGGACTCATCCTGTTTCGAAATTCTCTAAATTTGAATTCCTTTTAAATTTCTGATGTACGATCCATGAGACAAGTTTCAATTCATTGTTGAGAGTTAAAAGCATAACCCATGTAAAATATACAGAGCTGGTAGTCCCATATTGATTAAGTTATGGTGACGTGAGTTAACAATATTGTTTAAATATAGAGCAACTGGCAACCTTTAAACATACTTACCTGGATGGGGTCGATGGATGATCATGAAGGTCTATGGCTTAGGTTGATGACTTCTATTGCACTTTAGAAGGGTGTCACCCTAAGGTCTCCCCAAGTGGGAGAGCCTACATCATAATTTGTGATAGTGGGGGCCAGCGTACGCGCGGTCCCTTTCAAGTGATTAAAACTTCTTTTGTTTTTTTTGAAGTATCTTACTTGCAAGCGCCCCTTATATTATTTATATAAAATATCTTACTTTCATATAGTAGTTATCAATTATCTTATTCATGTTATACATTTTTTTATTTTTTTCTAAACTATCTTACTTCTGAGTTAATGCTCCTCATAGTGTATTATGTCTAAATAAGTTTTATCATTAGTCTAATTTTTATTATGTTTAGATATTTTATCAATGATTTGTTTTTGTGATGTTTAAATATTTATCATTGATTTATTTTGTTTCATAGTCAAGTTTTAATTAGATTGAATTTCTTAGTTTAAAATCATGTTTAAATGTAGAGTTATGTTCGATATATTTTCCTTTTAGATCCAACATTATAAATTCCTAATTAAAATCTAATTTGAAGTGGTTGTAATTTTATTTATACGAAAACTTACTAAAAATTAGATTAAAATTGTAACTTCAATAAACAGTTTAAATTACAATTCTAATCTTTCTTTTAATTAATGGCCTCTGCAATTTTATTTTTCTTTCCTCCAATTTTCGTTTACTCATCAATTTTCAACTATCAACTCCTTTCAAATATTAGTTAAATATCACACTTAATCATAAGTCATATGCATCACTAGTCAAACATTAAATTAAATGGGCGAATGCTAAATTAATAGTTGAATAGGAATTATAACGTTTTTATAATTTAGAAATTAAAAATGAAAGAAAAGCAATCAAATTCCTGTCCCTGAATTTTGAGAACTAGAAGTACAAGTTAGGAAATAAAATTTATTTGATCTTTGACAGAATGGAATATTCTACCTCATTATTCCTTTAATAGTCTCATTATATACGTGTTTCATATGTAACTATTTTCTCCAACAAAATCCGTAAAGTTAAGTGCCTTTAACTTCTCTTCCAAACCCATGTTGTAAGACGGAATAGTCTATATCTTTACTTTTTCAGTGCAATCTCACTATTAATGGGTTGTAGGAACCACCAAAAAACATGTGTCTTTTAGGTTCCAACAATCAATGAAGTTACCATGACTGAGTTGATACAGCTCAAATGACAATTTTGATTTGAGGCAATAATGATTTATTAAGCAAGAATGCTACTTGTAAAAAATACAAGCAAACCCCAAATTTTAGACTACTAAAATTTCAACATTTCATATGTTCAGACTTCGGAGTGTTTTCTCCATTACATGTTTAAGAAGCAAACATTCAAACACTACATATAACTAGTAACTAAAACTACAAGCACGAGTCTTAACATCATGATCTGTGTAAGTGATCAACAATCATGACCGTATCTGAACTTTCCACCAAACTTCTAATATTATTATACCTCACAAGAAAATAAAACCCCTTTTTTTTTTTTAGATTCATAAGGGAAAAAATAGATACATAAACCAAAGAGTGAATGCAACTTCAGATGCATCAAATGGTCACCACCACACAGAGTAGCAAACTAATATGGATTTATATTTAAGGTTCAAAGACCAAGCTCTCTGCATCTCGCTTTACAGATTCGAAGAGCACAGATGATAGATAACGTTCTCCGAAGCTAGGGAAGACCACCTACACAGGTTTTCATTGAGCTTATCAGTGATGGAATATATGTGTGTGTGTGTGTGTATATATATATATATGTAAACAACTGCATCTATAACAACCAAATAGGATATCTTTGGTAGCTGATACTAGAAGGTTTTGCCAATGATCAGCAATTAAAAATGCATCTATTCTGGCAATCTTTGAAAACATTTATATATTTAATCTAATGCGGAACTAACAATGATATTCACAGAAAAAAAAAATTGATGTTAGGTGAACAATAGACAAACTTACAACAATGAGTTTTCCAGCATTTTCTGGTCTCTTTGCTATCTTAATTGCAGCCGCAGCAGCAGCACCAGATGATATCCCCACCTGCAATATTTTATAAAACAAACAGAATAGCGTTAAAAATACTGCCTCCTACCAACCCCAAACCATGGACAATTCAAAATCATGCTCTAACAAAAGATGATGCACATAATTAAAGTCAAGGCATGAGAAGAAGTAATACCACTGAAAATCTATATATCTTTCAGGTGAACTTACCAGTAAACCTTCTTTCAAAGCAAGGTCTTTAGCAGTCTGAATAGCTTCTTCACTAGAAATCTAAAATCATAAACATATATAAAAGTTACTATTTGTATTTTCAGAATGCATGGATAAAAGTTATTATAACTTTGGTTTAGTGATGCTTGCTTTATAAAAGTCAATCAACACACTTTCAGCCTTCAATTATCATAAGACAAAATTCTTTATATAAGCACAAATGAACTTATCAAAAAGGTTTGTGGCTTACTTGAATAACTTCATCAAGTAGATCAACGTCGAGAACACCAGGGATGAAGCCAGCACCAATTCCTTGGATCTTATGAGAACCTTATATCCATGCACGTCAGGAAAAAGGTACACAGGGAGGTAAACATTTGATAAATGTTAAACCATTAAAAAAGTAGCATGTTTTTTCTTTTTTTTGTTGATGTTATAATGGTAGAATGTGAACAAACTTAAGGAGACATTAAGCACACACAAATGCTCAATAAGCACATGCTTCATTGACATCACCAGTGCAGTAATGGTGAATGACAAAGCACTCATTCCTTTAAATTTATGAAACTAAATTCAAACGACAGATCAACAGTGTTTTCCATTAGAATGAGAAACCAAATGAAATTATAAATTGATTTGTGTTATATCCCTGAAAATACCAACTGTGACTTACATTTTTGGATTCTCCCGGTAAATTTCATAACAAAAAAACTTGATAGACAAGGGAGATATGATACCCAGTTAGGATCCAATTGTATTTGTAAGGAATGGGACTTAAGTCTTACTTTGGAAATATTTTGGATTCTTGTTCGAGGTTTATAAGGCTTTGGACTTTCACAATGACTAGATTTTGTAGTGTGGAAGACTTGAAGCTAGCACTGGAACGAGACCTTTAAAGGTCTTAGGTTCTCTAAATAAAACAACTAACTTTTTTAATGTGGTTCGCTCAAATTTCTTATCACATCTTGCAATAGACAGAAAAATGTTTGTATTGATTTTCAGTTTCAGTAGCCAAAATGTGAAATGGCAATGGAAGATGGAGTTAAAACATCAATACATTACAATTCCAAATTTTAGAAACCTCAATAAAATATAGATATTTACGTGGAGAACGAGAAAAGGAGTAGAACCAACTCTAGATATTAAAATACAATATTGATATATGGTGTGTAATAATGTGTTACAATATTCAAAGCACTAGTCCCTATTTGTACTAAAATATTAGACTCTTAATCCTGATTAAACAAACAAACAAATCATCAAATATGGAAATCACTCATCAGATATAATCTCAAACGCTTTAAAATATTCTAGGATGCAACAATAAGATTGAGATATTTTCTTAAAATTCTAACAGGTCTAATAATCAAACAGTTGCCATGAAAACAGATAGAAAGTCAATACTCACCAGGTTTTCCTCCAGACAGTACTGGACTTTCTACTGGTTCAACACCATATAGCTAGGTAAAAACAAGGGGAAAATCATAAACAATACAGGGGGAACATTAGAAAGATTAACTCATACACCATGAGAAAATTAAAGCCTAACCTTTATATGAGGATTCTGTTCTTTCAGATATTTTCCAGCACCTGTTACCGTACCTCCAGTTCCAATCCCAGAGACAAGAGCATCAACCTTCTCACTGGAGCCCTTCCAGATCTCCGGTCCAGTGGTTTCATAATGAACCTAAGAATAGGAGGAATGAAAGTATGTCTGAATACTCCACAACAACCAACTGATTTTCCAAACAAAGGGCATTGACACAATACCTTTGGGTTGGCAGGATTTTCAAATTGCTGAAGCATGTATGAATTGTGAGTCTCTTCCCTTATCTCTTCTGCCTTCTGAACAGCTCCTTTCATACCCTTGGCGGGATCTGTGAGAACTAACTTAGCTCCAAAAGCTAGAAGAATGGTTCTTCTTTCAAGACTCATTGAAGAAGGCATGGTTATAATAAGTTCATAACCCTTGGCAGCTGCCATGAATGCCAAACCAATGCCAGTGTTTCCGCTGGTAGGCTCAATGAGGACACTCTAATAACATGAACAGCAGTAAACCAGATTAATACCCAACAAGTACACAGTAACAAGTTTCCTTGAAAGATGACTGTGCAATGATAATGCATTGGTTATGTGTTTTACAGAACCCCTCTTACAGAACTGACTCTGTTCACGTTTAAAAATTTAAAGCTAGATGATGTCACTATCAAAAAGAATCAAACAACAATTACTCATACAATACAGCAACAAATTGGGAAGAATAAGCAGAATGAAGCTTTGATGCAATATTAAAGATAGGTGTCTTAAACACGAATTCAAATATACAAGGAGAGGACAATCTAAAGCAAGAACTAACTTCACCCGGTTTGATGAGTCCCTGCTGCTCAGCGTCTGCAATCATGCTATATCCTATCCTGTACGAAAATGAATAATTATATTTATTACATAAGTTTTCTGAATACATACTATCGAATGGCATAAGAGACTTGGCCTTCAATCATACAACATCTTTGCCAAATTTTTTTATCAATCTAAGCATTTCTAAAAGGGTGTTATGAGCATAAACAGGTAAGCATCAAACCAATCATGCCATCTCTTGCCAACATACATACCTGTCTTTGACACTGGAGCAAGGCTCCATCATTTCTAGCTTCGCAGCAACTTTGGCAACACAGCCATCGACGACGCGGTTGAGATATACCAATGGAGTTTTGCCAATTAACTGCACATTACAAAAATGAATTCATATGTACTGTGAGCTAAAGACAAAAAAGACCTGGGTTGAACGTGCATGACTTACTTCAGTCACATCTTTTGCAATGCTTGACTCTTCAACCGCCATATTAAGCAAAGCACTGCATAACCATAAAAATGGCTCAAAGATTCCGGTAATTAAAAACAGAAAAATGCTTCATCTTCATAAACTAATTTATCCAGACTAGTATCAGCTGAGTGGCCTTATCCTATGACGAAAACCAGATCAAGAATTTCCAATTTTCCATTCAGAATGCATCGCAATTAGTTTGGTATTTTCTTTCTTGTTGTAAATATAAATACCAACGGCAAATAAGAACCAGATAATGACCCATATAGTAAAAAAAACACGGAGAATCAGATAAAAAGATATAAAACAAAATAGTTTAAGCCTAAGATTGACCTGGAAAATTGTACTGTTATAGTGCTCATCTTTCAAAAATATTGCTAGTTCAAAACCTGAAATTCTTTCAAGTGACACGAATCGATCTACTAATCGAAAACACAATGAAGAAACATGCAGCAAAAATAAGATAAGTAGATTAAGCCCCGATGCGAAGTTTTAACTTGAAAATCAAAAGTCAACAACAGGGTTAAAAACTAGATTATCAATTAACAAATCCACAAGTAAGGTACATAAAACTCAGGTATCTATTCTAAGCGAAGCAAGCATATGAAAATAGCAGGCATAAACACAGTTGAGAAAAGGAGGAGTTCAGAGTTGCAGAGATAAAGCAAAAAATATAGAAAGTTAGAGGTTGGTCAGAACAATGCAATTGCAAGGCTCACCACAGAATGAATCACCCCCACGGCACAACCTTATCCGACCAAATCACGATTCTGATTGAAAGATAGATAGAGAAGACTTTATATGTGAAGAGGATGAGAATTCCTACAAGCTCTTTTCCAAACAGCTAAGGTTTTAATTTCTGTAATACATACAGATTTTAATTTCTCTCTCACCCATAGTTTTTGTTTTTTTGTCTTCTTCTTTTGGTCTTTGCCTTTTTCTTTTTTGTTCTTTCAAATTTCCAAAAACTTCCAACACTGATTTGGAAAATCACATCAAAGTACGAACATAAATTCGGCTTCCTTAAATGTTCAGCTGAGATTTTTTTAGCCATAAGACTTTTGAAAATTTTGCTAATTATATTTTATTTTTAATTATTATTATTATTATTTTTAATCATTGTAGATTGTACCTAACAGACATAGATTAAAAAATAGAGATGTAAATATAATTGGAGAAAAGTTTAAGAGTATCAATTATTTGATTTTTTTTTTAATTTTAAGTTTGTAACGGTAAAATTGATTTATCATTCATTATTATGAAAAAAAAATTGAACTTCCCATAAAAAAAAACAAAAAAAAACTGACATATGAGTTTGTGTCTTTCACATATAATAATAATAATAATAATAATAATAATAATATTATAAAGTCACCCTATTTTACGTATATCAATACCCAATGTCTTTAAACTATTAAAAACAATTCAAGACATTTATTCATGCGAGGGAAATATAGTTTCCAAAAACTATACGTCAATGAAAGTTTCAAAACTAACCCCAAGTTAATAAAATATTACTCCAATGGAGAATGCTTTTCCTAACAACAAAAAATAATGATTTTGTGGTACTGAAAATGTTTTTGACATTAATTAATAATTTGTATATGAAATAAAAAATTTAAGTTATCATTTCAAATTATTTATATTGATATTATTGTATAATTAACTTATGACCTCTCAAATTAAAATTTATAGAAGAAAAATGTTATTTATATTTTTAAAATAAATATTAAAAATAAAAATAGTATTTTAAAATTAAAAATATATATCTCACAGAAATTAAATTAGAATTCACATATCTAGGAAGACTATAATTAATGTTTTAACTTTCATAAAAATAAAAGAAATTATAAAACGAAAATCAAAACTCAAAATATTTAAATAAATTAAAATTATATTTAAACTTTTTGTGTATCTAAATTATTTGTATGAAATATTTTTAACTTTCTTAATAATAATAATTTTATTAAAAAAAACTGAATCACTTTTCCTCTCAATCACACAACTCCAAATCCAAATTCTGTTTAAATTAATTCATATCTGTAATTATATATTTATCTACCACCAAGTCAATGGGTACGTCCTGCTGTATACAAAGATCCAGGCATCACGCAGAATGAATCAGGAGTAAATTTAAAATCATTTTTTTATATAAATTTTAGAATTATTTAATTTATATGTTCAGATTTGCATCGAACACTAATTGTTTAAAAGATAAATAATTAGTATTTTTGCAAGTTCACTTGATTTGTATAATTATTTTTCTCTTCATCCTTTATATATTTTATGTTTTTTCTTTGTTAATTATATATTATATTTTCTCTAATTTTCTATCTTGTAATATTTTATCATTAATTATACATAGTATTTTTTCAATAATAACAAATAATTATGAAAAGAAAAAAAATTATATGTACTGTAGTATATAATTATAGTTTGTACATCAATAAAAATTTTATAATATAAAGATTTATCAATAGTCGAAATTTACAGGTTATATTCTATCACAGTTGTGTTTAATTTACGTTAAAAAGAAATTATCTGAATTAAAATTTAAATATGATTTAATTTAATTTTTATTAAAAGAAAAAAAGTCAAACCAAATCAAACAAATATTTTACGATTTAGTATGAACAGATTTTACAGATTTTTCATTTTAAATATTATAATAAAATAATTGTTCAATAAAAAAACTATTATAAAACCATAATGTATAATTAGTGTTATATTTATAATTTTAATTTATTTTTATATACTTTTAACTTCAATTTTAAAAATGATAATATATTTCCTGAATTATAAAAAATTAATTGATTCAATTATAACTAAATGTGATCTTATGACTTAATTTTAAAGATATATATTATAATATTAATTCAGTTGGATTTAGATTAGTTGTTCATTATTAAATAGAAAATTGATTTGAGTTATCATTTTTTTTAGCTAATAAAAAAATTTGATCACTTTTAATTTTTTTATTGATTTTTTGTTTTTATTTTTTAATTAATTTAATTTTCAACATATATGATATATTATATATTACAAATATTTTGTAGTCTAATTTATGAATTAAATATTAGTTAACATATTTAACTATATTATGTTTTTATTTCTTATAATTCCATTTTATAGAATTAATATACTAAAATATATTAATTTGTGATTCAATACTATTAAATTGTTTACAAAAATAATTTTGTACTACGCAAATTAAAATTCATTACTCGAATAAGGCTTAACTTTAGTATAAAATTATCCTTAGTATTATATTAATTTAGTCAAATGAAAGGTTGCTTAAAATGTTAATCTGTTTACCAACATAATATTAAATAAGTTTAACAGGTGTTATTTTGACATGTATGCATATATAATAATAAGTGTCACCCCAATATTTAATGGTATTTGATTTGTAACAGCTGGCAATGCTAATAATTATTTAAAAATAATAATTTTGTGGCAGAATAGAATAAAGTGAAGGAGACAGCACATTACCACATTGTTGAACATCCCATGCCTAGCACATAACAATAAATTCAAATGCCAGTATTAATTATTAATTATCAATTCTACCACTTAAAGTATCTATCAAGACTACTTAGATTATTTTATTATCAACTTTATATATAACTTGTTTCAAATCAAAGAAACTTATTTAAAATAACAAGGAATGATTTTATCCAATTTTAAATAACTTACGTAAGATTTATAATAAAATAATATTTTTATCTATATAGAAACCTATTTTTAATTTTTAAGTTTTGTTTAAATATAAACATTATGTAATTGGCGTTTTTAAATATTATGAAAAATTGATATTGATTCTCAAGTGAATGATTGGAAGATCATATGTCATCGGGAAGACCGAGAAAATAAAATGAAAAAATTATATTTATTTATTTAAAAAAATGATATAAAATAACTAGGGTTAAACATTTTGGTGTGTGTTTTAATTTTATTTGCAAAAATTAATTTCATTTTTATATTTTTAAAACTAAATTATTAGTTCTTAAATTTTAAAATAAATTATGAATTTAATTTTTTAATCAATTTATAACCATTAAAAATTTATTAAAGATCAAATTTAACTATAAATAATTATTAAATTATATTTAATCCTTTTATCAACTTTATTAAGGTGATTTTATTATATTTAAATACTAAATTTAAGTATAAAAAATTAACTAAATTTGTTTTTTTTTTGAAAAATTGGAAATTAGATAGATTAATTTGAAAGTATAAGGATTAAAGAAAATTTTATGAAAAAACACAAGGATAATTAAAAATATATATTATTAAATTAAATAAGTAAATATTAAGTAATCATATAATCACAAGATTACATATTTATGTGGAGATATTATTTTTAAAAAATTAAAAGTTTATCTTACATTTTTTATTATTTTTCTTCTAATATATATATATATATATATATATATATATATATTAAGTAAAAAATAAAATATGTGAATATCATAAAGAGTAACAAAATTATATTTTAACTTCTTTTAAAATAAAATCAATTAATAATATTAAAATTAAAATAATAAGGATTTAAACTATACTAAATTTTGTAAACTACTTAATTTACTTTCTTTATTATCAATCCACATTTAATCTTATCCTTAAGGGTGTAAAGTATAAATAACAATCAACTTTAATAATTAACAATACTTCAAGTTACGTATACTATTAAAAACAATCAACTTTAATAATTAACAATACTTCAACTTACGTATACTATTATGAAAACTAAATTGTAATGAATATAAATACTAGTTGGATAGCTTATTGTTGCAAAACAAGACAATGATAGTTTAAAATACAATCTATTATATTGTATAATAATAATAATATTTAAAATATTATTATATAAGAAAATAAATTATCAAATAATTATATATTAAATATTATTGTGAATATATATATATATATATATAAATATATATATTTATAAGTTCTATAATATACTAATTTCTCAACTTAATTATAACAATATCATACTATTATTATATATATAAAAAAAACTGAAAAAAAGGAAGAATTCTCAATATGATAATAATATAAACTAATAAAAACACCACTAAAGCGTATATTTGTCTACCTTTTTATAATTTATTTTATTTTATTGTTATTTTTTATATGTTTATTTTTATTTATAAAGTATATATCATTATTTTTCATATATTATTATTTTTAAATATGTAAATAATAAACGTTCCATATTTTTATATAATTATAAATTAGTGGTGATTCAGTATATGCAGTGAAATAATATAATAATTTAACATTTTTCTTTCGTAATAATAAAAAAATAGTAATTATTGGTAAAAAAAATAACAAGTCTAATAGTATATTATTACTAAATAAGTTAAAATAATATTAAATAAAACATAAGTTCCTACAATATCTTTATAATAACATTTAAATAATTAAATAAGTTTCAATTTTAATTTTAATTTTGTAATAGATTAGGAATACCTTTTCTTTATATAAAATATAATGTGCATGACTAATTGACATTTTAAATTATATTATTAAAATCAAATGTTTTTATAATTTGATTATTTAGATTTCCTATACTATTACTTTTACCTTAAGAAGCTTCATTTCAATATTATCTATTGTATTTCATTATTCATTCATTAGAATCGATATTATCAAATAAAAGAAGGATATTTTTAAATTTTTATACTTTTCAATTTAGCATAAAATTAAATCATTTATCTTTTCATATGAACATAATTTTTAGATAAACCAAACATTTAAAAATATCACCAAATAAAAATTTATAATCATATCTACATGTCAAAGAAATAATTGAAGTCATTTTAATAATAATTATTGAATAAAAAATTATGCTCATACTTAAGTGGCTAAAAATCATATATTTCCTATAATATCATGTATTGTAAAATAAGAAATAAGAAACTTTTAAATTTCCTCCGCATGTTCAACTATCTCCCATAAAGCATATATTTCCTATAATATCATGTATTGTAAAATAAGAAATATTAATTTTTTCTTTGTGCACGATTCACACATACATATATAATTTTTTTTTCTTTATCTCATAATCATCATTAAAATTTTAGATTTAATGTAATGAATTAAGAATTAAGATTACAGAGGACTCTAAAATCTATTAACTTATTTTATTAATAATTTTTTGTTTATAACATATAATTTATTGAAAGATAAAGTGATAATCCCTAAAATTTTGTAATTTATATAATTTTTATTTCCAAAACTTAATAATTTATTTTTGTCCATTCTTTTCATATTTTATTATATTTTTATATTTATTTATTATTTATTAATAATATATTATTTAATCTAAAAATTAATTATCTAAAAAAAATGCAAATTTTTTAATAAACGTTTTTTTTTACACCACTTATTTACTCGTGTACAAAATTATAATGAATTCTATATCTAAATTTGTGTAAAGAAGTTTCAGATAAAAAGAATTAAAAAATTAATTTAAAATAATATAAATAAAAAATTATATAATTAAATTACCTATAAAGGTCATAAATAAAAGTTTACTAAAAATCTATAAATAATATAAATATATGTTCATAATTCTTTTGAACTTTATAACATTATTACTAGTATTTTTTTTAACTATTCACTTATAATTGGCAGTCAAATTTCTTCCACTTGTCACAAAAAGTTATCTTGAACATCATTATAAAGTGAAAGTTTATAACCAACTTTTTCCGTAATTATCTCCCATATTTTTTAAATATCTGAATAGTATTGAATGGAACAATACTTGCGTAAACAAAATGATTCATCATCAAACTCTTATTTATAATCCTTCTTCATCGTTTGAGTTAAAGTTGCTTAGACTGACATATCAAATTATTACCAATTTTTCTTTTTACTTTTTGAAATAAAATCCATTGTCTTTGGTTTTGAAAGCAATTTGTGTCCAACCTGTCACTTTGTTCCTCATCTTCATCAATATTATTTATTTTTTACAATATGCTTTAGGTCAATATATTTTTAATAAATTTGATTTTAATTAGTTCTTATATTTAAAATCTAATCAATTATCCTTAATATATATATATATATATATATATCATTAGTATTTTTATAATAAAAATTATTAAATATTAAATTTAAGTATAAATAAAAAACTAAAATTATAATTAATCCTTTTAGCAATTCTGTTACTTTCAAAAGTCCATCACAAGAAAAAAATTGAAGTATAACAAATTATTAAAATAACAAAATTTGATAAATTGATCCCTAATTAATATTTTGAAATAAGAATCAAAATTAAATTAAAAAAAAACAATATCTTATTTATTTATTTATTTCTAATGAAGAGTATTTAGCTTCAATATCAATTTTCGTCATTAATATTTTAATTTTATTCACACTTTAGTATATAATAATAAAAAAATCCTCTAATTTTACCTGGATGTTGAATTAAAAAGTGTTTCACTTGTAATATTTATGAAAAATTATGTAAAGTGAAGTTATTCTAGGTTAGGGTTGACTCAAATAGGTAGTATCTAGATAAATTAAGTCAGGTGAAGTCTAAGGTTGTTTCTTCTTTCATTCTAATAATTTTTTTCTTGCATTTTCATAATTAAAATAAATTTTATTTTACCCTTATATATATATATTTTTTTTATAAGCCTCATCATTTGTGTTTTTCAAATCGTAAATCTTTCTCATTATTTCTTTTCCATTATTATTATTATCATTCATTGATGTTTTAAGCATTCATTATATTAAGAAGTGACAAGTTTTAGGTAAGATTTTTAAAACATAATATTTTTTATTTTTTTACTCAACAAGGCAAACATGACATGATTAGTAAACATCACATAACTCATTTTTGAATTGTCATCTATGAAATAATTTTAGATTGAATAATTAAGAACAATTATAGATTATCTAATCTAAAATGTGTTTTTGAAAACATTAATAAAAAATATATTTTGAAACACGTTATACCCTTCCCTTTCTTAGAGTAATTTTTACATCTAGTTTTAGGAACGTGGAGGTTGCATTGCCATAAATTAACTTTGATCTTATCCCATGCTCATACATATTATAAATAAAACGGTATTGAGGTATTAATGTAAGATAACGTAAAATTGGGGGAGTGATTAATAAGATAGTTAAAATTTAAAAAATAGAAAGGTGAAAATTGTCAATGACGAGGAAATGAGCTTCAACTCAACGGAATGGAGAAGAGAAGATAACTAACTCGTGTCCAATGAACTTGAAATCCAGTCTTCAACAACAAAAGAGAGAAATTTGAAACCACAAACAAAAACAAAAGAAAAATGGAGAAGAACACCAACTATTGTGAAGAGAAATAGCAATGTGGGAATGAGGAAGAAAGAAAAGAAGAATTGGGCAGTAGCAACAGTTGGTGGAAGAACAAATGGAAGAAACATGATGGCAATGGCTGCAGTTCCAGACACAAGATCTAACAAATTACTACGTGTACGTGACAAGGATTGCTTTAAACAATCACAATCACTTTTATGAAATCACAAGGATTGCTTTAAACAATCACAATCACAATCATAAAATAGTTTTATATAATTAACCTTTTAATAAAAAATAGTTTTAATGTATAAATTATAGAGTAAATCATTATTCTATTTCATATAAGTCCATAACACTATCCTATTAATCCAAAAGATATTTTTTTTAAATAAGTTTCTAAAAATACAATTTGCTATTCCTAGGAGATAGTTTTAAAAAATCATGTGACTTAAATGACAATATTGAAACTTATGTAAAAATTAGAAGTGATTAAATTTAAGGAATTAAATGAAATAATTAGAAATTTATTATTAATTTTTAAAAGAACCAGTTTTAATTATCTAAAAAAAATATGTTTAGTTGCACTTCTTTTAAGGAGAATGTTTTAAGCCATTTTTCTTTTCAAAATAACATTTTTAGAATTTCTTTTAGATCTCTCCTCTCTTTTAATTTATTAATTTTAATTTTAATAATGCAAAATTTTGTTATATTATAAATCTTTTATCATAAATATAAAATAGTATATATTTTAAATATTTTTTTATTACATTTTAGTTATAGTAAATAAATATTGTTTTGGAAAACACTAAAATAATCGTTTAGATAAGAGATTTTTTAAATAAAAATAATAAGAGAGGTTTAGGATTTAATTTGGATCGATTTAACGTTCAGACCGAAGCATAAAAAAACCGAACCATGCGCAGTACCGGTTCGGTGAGTTCGCATATAAACGGGGCCATTTTCGTCTCATAAAATAAGGCGGCCACCGCAGCCGCCCGTACATTAAACGGCAACACAGATCTCCATCCTTGTTGATTTTTATTCAGATTTTTTACCTCTCTCTCTTCGTTTCTGAACCGGGCCGAACCGAGCCGGAAATATGGGAGTGCCAGCTTTTTACCGGTGGCTCGCGGATCGGTACCCGCTCTCGATCGTCGACGTTGTGGAGGAAGACCCTGCCGCCGGCGACGGCGCTGTTGATGTTTGTAAACCTAATCCTAATGGCATGGAGTTCGACAACTTGTACTTGGACATGAACGGCATCATTCACCCCTGTTTTCATCCGGACGGCAAGGTACCTACATGCGTCTTTTCGCGAACCTGAAATGTTGCAATTGATTGACCTGTTATTCTGTTAATAGTATTAATGTCTTATTCATTGGTTGAAAAAAATCAGTAGATATATAACCTAATAGAAATAAGCAAAGAGAGCGGAGAATTACGATAGTGAACTTCTGAGATTTCTGTTTCAACTTCGCATTTCAAGTCTTCGTATGGATTGATATTCAGGTCATATGTTCGTCAATTGATTGTTGAAAACCTGTTTTGGAATTTGTTGCATTTAGAGCCCTGCAAACTGAGTTCCTGGAACTTTTTGAAGATGTAGCATCATACACGGGTATATGAGGTTAAACCTTATACAAAGTTGACTAGACTATGACGATTGTAGTTTCTATATTTTGTGTCTAAACGGGATTGCTTTTGTGAATTCGCATTTCTACTCTGCGATTAATTCTTGTTGCTGATTAATTTTTAAAATGCAGCCGGCACCTGCTACCTATGAAGATGTATTCAAAACAATCTTTGACTACATTGACCATCTATTTTCATTGGTTCGCCCGAGGAAGCTTCTTTATCTCGCAATTGGTTTGTAGCTTTTTCTCATCATTGCATTTCTCATCAAAGTACTATTATGTAACACCAAAACATGCATTTGCTTTGTTTATCATATTGGATAAGAATGCAAATCCGATGTCAATGCATTAATACTTTCCCAATACTTCATCTTACTTGATACACAAGGAGGAAGTAATATTGACACTAGTCCTGTAAGTAAACAATGAGCAGTAACTTATGATAACAATGATTTATAATTTCTATTTTGTTTTCAGTTGATGTCCAAAAAGTATGTTTATTGTGCAGGGATTTATGGAATGCATGAATCCTATCGTATATAGTTCAGGAATAGTCTTATCTGATACAGACTATATTTTTACATTATAGTTTCTCATCATGGAGGATCTCGGGTTAGCTCCTTTAAGTTATAAATCCATGCTATTTGATATCTCTATGACAAAAACCTAGAAATCACTAAAGTAGTCAATAAAGAATTTTATAAACATCCATTAACTTTCCCACTAAGCATCTTGTTTCTTTTCAATGATTAGTAACTTTGCATTGCTGAATGGTGTACTTTCAATTTTTAGTGCGAATCTTTTCAAGTAAAAGACTCATGGAAAATTAGAACTATCCTAGTTTTGAGAGGCTGTAAATTTTTTGTCTTTAATGTTATGTTAGTATGTATGATTTAACTTTGGATCACTTCTTTGTTCCAATCATTCTTGCACCTTCAGATGGTGTTGCACCAAGAGCCAAAATGAACCAGCAACGTTCAAGGCGATTCCGAGCTGCAAAAGATGCGGCAGAGGCTGTAAGAATATGGACATCTACCTGTTTTACAATGATCTCCTGCTATTTCTATAACAAAAGTTGAGTACATTGTGATGTTGTAGGAAGCTGAAAAGGAAAGGCTCAGGGAAGAATTTGAGGGTGAGATGGAACTCTTGTCTTCTAAGGACAAGCCTGAGACTTATGACTCAAATGTCATTACCCCTGGCACTCCATTTATGGCAGTTTTGTCAGTGGCTCTTCAGTATTATATACAGACTAGATTAAATTACAACCCTGGCTGGCGAAATACAAAGGTTGACTTTATCCTAATTATTCTTTGCTCCCTTGATCTCTCCAATATTGCACATTCCTTCCTTGTTGAGTAATCCTGTTTATTTTCTTTTCCCATGCTGTATTCATCTTGTTTTCTGAATATTTTGTCTCTGTATATTTATTTATGGAGCTACATTGGGTTATTTTTTGAAGGTTATACTTTCTGATTCAAATGTTCCTGGTGAGGGAGAACATAAAATAATGGAATACATACGATCACAGCGTAACCTTCCTGGATTTAATCCAAATACTCGTCACTGTTTGTATGGATTAGTGAGTTTTTGTCTGCTTTTGAAAATTTCAATTTATCCATGGTTGGTGTGTTTGTCCTTTGATTCTATATGATGTGATGTCATTGATGTGATCTTTAATTCAGGATGCTGATTTGATTATGTTGGCCTTAGCCACTCACGAGGTTCATTTCTCAATATTGAGGGAGGTTAGTTTCCAGTTTACAATCTGTCTAGGTGATTTTGGATAGTTGATCCCAATAGATTGCCCTGATGATTAATAACATGAGTGAACAGGTGATCACTTTCCCTGGACAACAGGACAAGTGCTATCAGTGTGGCCAAGTTGGTCATTTTGCATCTGAATGTCGTGGTAAGCCAGGAGAGAAAGCTGAGGACTGGAATCCAGTTGATGATACCCCAGTTCACAAGAAGAAATATCAGGTTGGATATTGGAATCCAACATGTTAGGCTGAATATTTATTTTTCTTTTATGTTGATTTTTAGTTTGGAACTAAAACTTTGCATGTACAGTTTCTTAACATCTGGGTGCTGCGTGAATATTTGCAATATGAAATGGAGATCCCCAACCCTGCTTTTGAGATTGACTTTGAACGCATAGTGGATGATTTTGTATTTCTATGCTTCTTTGTGGGCAATGACTTTCTTCCTCATATGCCGACATTAGAGATCCGTGAGGTAAGCATCTGGAAGCGACCATGTTATATTGAGATGTAGCTTGAAACAGAAAGTATGTCAGTGCTATCTGCATTTTTTCTGAATGAATTTTTTTTTTTTTGTTAACATGCTTTATTTATGTTCTTTACCTGCATATCCTCTTTTATACATAAATGTCGATGTAGTTCTCTTTGATGGACTTTTTACTGTTTCAGGGGGCTGTAAATTTATTGATGCATATATATAGAAAGGAATTCACAGCCATGGGTGGTTATCTTACTGAAGCGGGTGAGGTAAGTTTCTTTTTTTCGGGAATTCAATTAAGTTGTGTTTGTCATTTTGTTTATTGTAAAGCTGTGATGTGTTGTTTTGGTATTTGACAATTTGCAATGATCTTCCTTCAATTTCTTGTCTTTTCTCTTAAGTCGTCTATCTGGAGTTTTTTTGGCTCTTTAATAAGGTGTTGTAATATGAATATCATTGAATATTCTAGGTTTTCTTAGAGAGAGTAGAACATTTTATTCAGTCTGTTGCTGTTCATGAAGATCAAATATTTCAGAAACGAGTTCGCATTCAACAGGTATGGTAATTCCTGTCTTGACTATCCCTCTTTTGAAGGGATAATTATTATGGATATTAAAACCTCTGAACCCTCTGGAGTTTTGCACTAATCAAATTCAATAATATTATAATAGTCAAGATATGCTTCTTTTTGTGATTCTGGAAGCTTGCTTGTTGAATTGTAAGAAGTTTCTTCTGTGATTATTGATGTGGAAAGATCTTCACTTGATTCCATTCTATTTTGTATTCTGTGTTTATTGGCCCATTTTTTATTTTGAAAATTCCTAACTGAAACATCATAATGTTTGCTTCCTATTTGGATTGACTTGAAATTAAGTTATTTGGGAATAAAACTTGACACAGTGCTTTATGACACTGTTTCATATTATTTGAAGTCATATTGAGTATATATGGAGGAACTAAATTGGCTTTGGCTTCTACACAGATTAAATAATTATTAAAGGGGTTTAAACTGTGTCTGAAGTATCATTTGATCGGTCTGTTTCTATTCAACTTAGGAAATGACTGTTAAGTGATGTACATATTGGGTACCTTTATCCAATGAAGTTCTAGAGGAGAACTCCTTAATCATTGTTCCATTCTACAAGGTATTGTGTTTCCCCTCTAGGAGGTGACTCTCGGCTTTGGTTACTTGTTACCCTCATGCAAGTTCACAAGTCAGCGCCAACATATTACTGATTATATTTGTTAACCCTTGTTTCCTCTTCTCTCATTCTACTGTTCTGAAAGGAATTCTCATGTGCGTTGTGTTGTGACATCAGACTTTACATCCGGAAGATGTTATTTAGAAGCCTGTCTGATTAATTTCATGAACTGAGATGATTGAGATATATTTTTCTTTAATATGGTTTTGAAGTTTACTTCCTGATATGCAACACTTCATTTGATTGTTTTTAGGCTGCAGAATTTAATGAAGAGATGAAAGCTAGGGCAAGAGGAGAAATGCCTGAAGAACCACGGGCATCAGTTTTTTCGGACAAGGTTCAGTAACAATATTTATTACTTGAATTGCACCCATTTGTCCTGAATTTAGTATTTTTTGCTAACTATACTTTTCTGGACCCCAAACCACAGTAATTCTAGTAGCTTCTTAAACATACATTGGGGGTGGTAGCATGTCTGTGGGTCGTAATGGGTATTTTTTTTTTTTTTCTCGAACAGAATTATGATATTCAAAATTGCTTTCTGAATGCTGACTTATGTAATAAGATGTTTCTGTGTGCGGCGGCTTATCTTAATCCCAGCTCAGAACTAAATATGCTGGGTTTGCTGTAAAAGCACATGTTTTTAAGAATTTGAATATAAGGCCTAAATCAATCTCACAAAACAAACGTATAAGAGAAAGATTGACCAAGTTTTGTAAGCTCTATTTTGGTCATTTCTCTAGGGCAATGCAACTACTGTGAGACTAAACACCCCCCCTCAAGGCTGCAATTAAAGCTTTCCCCAAAGAGGTCTGAATTAAGATGGCTTTCCAATAGCAGCCTTTGTGTGATTAAATGTGTGGTTGGATGTGTCATTTTGAATTTTTGGTGCATCTGGTTATGTGTGAATGAGATATGGGTGAATTGCTTCTGTAACTGCTACCTTCCTCTGTTTCTGTTGTCTGCTGGTTTGTGGTTGTGTGCAAAGTTTTTCTGCTCAGCCTGTCTGTGGGTGACATGCTTCCCACTTTATGCCACTTTCAGTTTTTCTCGTACTAAAATTCTTGGCAGGAAAGCCTTGTAAAGCTTGTAGTAACACCACAAACTTACTTCTGTTATGTGTTTTGAGAAGTATACATATATTGTTCTATATAACAGGTAAGTTTTACCTCCTTTGTTCGGTCCTATAGGATCTACTATTTTGGCAACCTTGGGAAGTAAGGCTGCAGGTTTGAAATTACATATGGCTAACCAGTTGATGGGAAATCTGATAAATTTGAGTAGCCATTTTGAAGGCTTTATACTTGTACTTTTTTTTTTTTTTATTGTTGTTTAAAACAGACTTGCATGGGCTGTGACTGAAACAACTTCAATGTGTTTTATTTTCGTGGGGGGAACAACTGATGATAACAAATACTTTCAACTAGAATTTGTCTTTTCGAAATTAATGTTCCTTTTGTTTAAGTTGCTAAAAGATCCTGGATCTTTAGAGTCAAATGTGTTTTGGTCTGATACATTTCATGTTTAGAATGGTCCCTGAATATAGGAAGACTTGGCCTATGTCAGACTACATGAAATCCAATATTGTGAGAATTTGTATTAACCACTAAGTGTTTGTTATTTTTTCAGGTTAAGTTAGGAGAGCCTGGATACAAGGAAAGATATTATGCAGAAAAATTTGGTGCATTGGGTCTTGAGGAGATTGACAAATTCAAGAAAGATACAGTATGTCCTGTCAGTATTCTTGAAATTGTTTGTTATAATCTTCCTTTCTATACTTTCATGACTTATAATGGAAAATTTTTCATATTTACAAACTCAATGCTTAAAAAGTGTTTTAATATGAAAACTTTTAAGTAGCATATTATCAATGATAACATATTCCAACCTTGCAGAAACACCTTTAATGAGCTTATAAGGGCCTGTTTACCTTGTGAAAGTGTTTTTTATTTTCACTGTTAATTACAAAAACGTTGCCATATTTTCACATGATGTCTTATTTTTGAAAGTTTTTTTTTTTTTCACTATGTCATGTATTTTTTGAAAAGGAGACAAAGTGAAAAGGTGGCATTTTTGCAAGTAGAAGTGAAAACAGAAAATGATAAATATAACACAATTTTCTGAAACCAAAGAACACCTAAACTACTCCTTTTCTTTTTAAATGATATGTTAGGCACATGCTGTTAATGTGTCTTGAAATCTTGATATCATTATCTGTCTGTGTTTCACAACAAGACGGAATGTACTTGTGCAGTTCCTTGATATGTTATGCACATCAGGGGATAAGGGCCTCACACTAGTTGAATATTTATATTATGTTGTCTCATGAATTCATTGGTGGTGTGTTGGATTTAATTTTTTTTTTCCTTCTTGTCTATGGCTATTTTATCCAAGTTCGCTATATTCATGGTTTTCATAGAAGATAGCTTATTGTCTTGGTCTTCCTTGTAGGTCTTAAAATACGTAGAAGGCCTTTGTTGGGTTTGTCGGTATTACTATCAGGGTGTCTGCTCATGGCAATGGTTAGTTGTGCTTTTACTAGTTAATATATATTTAAACCCATTCCTGCTATTTTTAGTAGATTGATCATCTGGCACATTTATGTTGGAAAGCTGCCTTAATTATTGTCACCCTTACCTGCCTTCATTGTGGCCTCTTTGGAATCTGTCTTAATTTCAGCTCGAAGGGTTTTGCTTAGCCCACATCAACTAGATGTATGCTTTTAATAAAGCTAGTAAAGTTTGACTAATCCTCACCTTACATGCACGGTAGTTTTGTGGGGTTTGAGTTGGGCCTTATCCCAAATTAATTTCTTGCGTGATATTATACTGTAGTCAGTTTTGGAGAAAAATTTACTTCTAAACTCATGCTGAGAAAATCTTTCCACCCTTGGCCTGGTCCCTCCTAGGCTCTAATAGTGCAACTTCCTATGCACTGCTAACCATGGGTTCTAAATGTATTTTATCATGCAAGACATGAACATACTATTTCCTAAGTAATTAAATACCATTGTTCCGACTTTTTTTATTTGTAATTTTTTGTTGGTTAAGTGAGTATTTAATTGTGGTGCACCCAAAGTAAATTTACAAGTGACCTTTCACACACACTGTTAGTAGAATGGAGATTTGGTCATCGTTTTGTTGTATGAAAATTAGTCCTCATTTGTGAATTACACTTGTGTTCCTTCTCGACATTGTAGTTAGATGATCTGAAAAATTTACGGGTTGATTATTTTCTGTCTTAATTGTACGAACTTACTTTGGTGTGGCTGGAAGAACGTTTTGCTTCAGATATGCTTTTTCATAAATCTGTCTATTCTGTTGGAACCTTATTGCTCAGAACTATTGAGCTTCATTAAATTATGTTATTATTCCAAAGTTATTTGCTAGGAGGAACTTATAATCATGATTCTATATGTGATAAGATATAATACGGAAGGGTTGTAATACTGGCTTTTTATGTTCAAGTGGCTTTGAGATGATTGACATAAATTTCTGAGACCCCTTCATTTTGGTTGAATTCATCACCCCGTGAATATTCTTCAAATTTTTTCATTATTGTTTGTTCATTCAGGTACTACCCATACCATTATGCTCCTTTTGCTTCTGATCTTAAAGATCTAGCTGATCTGGAAATAACTTTTTTTTTGGGAGAAGCATTTAAACCATTTGATCAACTAATGGGGACCTTACCCGCATCAAGGTTTCTTCATCTTTCCTGTCATTAGATCTATCATATCATGCATATTGTGTTGATGCTTGTTAAGTTCTTGTTACAGTTCAAGTGCACTGCCTGAAAAATATAGGGATTTGATGACTGATCCTTCATCACCTATTCTTCAATTCTACCCTGCTGGTGAGATCACTTGTCCGTTATTGACATATTCTGCTAGATTTTACAGAGTTTCTGGAATTACTTGTGTTGCTTTTTTGACAGATTTTGAGATTGATATGAATGGCAAACGATTTGCTTGGCAGGTAATGTAGTTTGTCATTTAGTTTTTTATTAATATTAATGCCTTATAATAAAGTGGGGATTGAGTTTACTGTTGCAATGTTTTTCAGGGTGTTGCCAAGTTGCCATTTATTGATGAGAAGAAATTGCTCGCGTCGACAAGCAAGCTTGAAGGCACATTATCGGTCTGGAAATGTTTCTTATTTTTATTTTTCGTGCAGAAGGGTGGTGATTGCTATAATGTTTAGTTCTAGTCTTTTACATTTGTGACTAACTGTATAAGATTACTGGTCCAAATTTATAGGACTTCAAATTGCATCAAAGAATAAATAGTCAAAGAAATTGATTGTTAAGGTTTGTCGAAATAAAAATATTTGAACATATCTGTTAAGTGATAACCCTCTGTTAACACTGTTTCTTTATCCCTGGCACTTCGCTGTGCATTTGCTGGAAATTATTTGGTTTGAGCTAACTTTATATTTTTAGTCCTGAAGTTTACAACTGTTAATTTAAAAAATTGTAGTTTTGCATCTGGGTGCTTAATTTCTTTCAGATTCCTTACATGCAGGTGGAGGAACAGCTCCGAAATAGTAAGATGCCGGATTTGCTTTTTGTCAACGGTGGGCATAATTTGGCTCCACATATCTTATCGTGTTACCAATATTCTTGTCAATTGTCTCTGCATGAAAGACCTGCTCTACCGATTGACCCAAGTGCTAGGTTAGGGAATATAGTTTGGTAATAGTCACCTGTAATAATCATAATACTTTTGGTAATTGTCTTGTTTTCTTTATTTAGTGATGGTATGAATGGATATCTCTGGTGGTATGAAAGAAATGTGCGCAGAACCATAGTATCCTCTCCCATCAAGGGATTGCCAGACATAGAGTTTAATCAAGTTTTGTAAGTTTTGTCCTTTATACTTGCCTAATATTTTAAAATCAATGGATTAACTCATGTTGAGTGTTTCAAATTTCAGAAATATTACTTATCTTAATCCTCGTAAACATAGACATATTCCGCAACCTCCCAATGGCGTATTAATGCCCAAAAAGGTTGGTGTTCTGACTTCTATTAGCATTTGATATTTTCAACGGACTCATTTTGTGGGTGGAGTTTCGTAATTCATTTATTTAGGCTTTGGGGGGCGGCTGGTGCATTTCTTAACTCATTTCAATAATCATTTTGGTCTAGCTTATCAAAGTAAGGTCTTTTTAGCTTATTTCAATAAGTTTCATGGTCAAATTTATGGCATTAGCCATTGTGATAGGAGCTTTTCAAACAAATGATTAATTAAGCTTTACCCGAACTTCACCCTAAATGGTTATGTTTGCAGATATTAAAAGCCATTGATATTAAACCCTCTCCAGTGTTATGGCACGAAGAAAATAGTGGTCGACGACATGGTAGGGAAAGGTGAGAATCTATTCCTGAGTTGTTAGATTAGTGTAGTATAATTTTACATATTCTTTCTGTATGGGTACAATAACCACAGCTGCTGTTGAAATTTAATGCCTTGTATGGGCAACTTTTGTTTGAGGAAGTTGTCAATATTTACTTCCAAGCAGTTGTCTTGTGGAGAATGTAGAAAATTCCATGTTGAGTGAGTTGATACGTTCTCAATCTCGATGCCTTTCAAATTAAGCACATGAAGTTTTTTATGCATGAAATACGGTGTTTATGTTACTTAGTGATAAGACAGATACTTTGTACGAGCTCTTACCTTTCTTGTGCGATGCATGGCGACAGACCACAAGTACATGGAGCAATGGCTGGGCTTCAACTGGGAGAAGCAGCACATCGTCTTGTCAAGAACTCCCTCAATATTAGATCAAATAATGCACCATATGGATTCCCAGAGCAGCTTCCAGGTCATTATGCAATGAACAGGCCTAGGTTAGCTGGACCCTCTGGACCTGGGAAATATAATGCTGAGGACACAAGCAGTTATTACGGACATTATTACAATCACCAGGGCATGATAACTAGGCCTAGATATCCAGTCTCTTCCAATGGTGGGCATAATGACAAACAGAATTTTAGGATACAGGATAGGTCACAGCAACATGAACAGCACTACAACGGGAGAGGTGGGTTCTGTGCTTTGACAATAGAGGAAGGTCCAAGACCAAGGCCAGTGCCTCCACTGAAGACACCTGTGCTGATGTTATCGAGGCAACCTAATTCAGGGCCAACAACTAATGTACAACAGCGATTTTTGGGTCCTCCTATACCTCCTCCAAAATGGATTACTAGAGCACCAGATACGAATGGAATATATGCTAGGCATCAAGAAGTTGCAATTGGGGGAGCTTATGATAAGCACATGAAGAAGGTGTACCAAGTTAGAAGTCGGCAACCCCAAGACATGCCAGAGTACGGGAATCAATAGTGATTGTTGTGGATTTTATTTGCCTTGTCACCGAAGTGCCGTCTTTCTATTCCTTGGGCTGTTCCTCAAATTGGTGCTCATCCGTTCAAAAATGCCAGAGCACGGAAATCATTTGGTATAGAAATGCAATGCCATGTTAATAGGCAGACAAATGCTTATCAAAGTTTTGGATCGCACTTAAGTAAAGTAATCTGCTGCTGTGAAGGTGTTGCAGCCTGCAAAGAATTGCGATCAGGCTTCACTAGACACAGGCGCCTGGAAAGGTGTGGGAGCTATACCATATTCACAATGTTCTTGATTTTCGAGTTCTAAAACAAATGCTCAAAAATATTGTAAAAACTTGTAATGGGTATGAGTAAGGTAGCGTGTATAAAATCCCGCTGCTCTCAGTGGCGCTTGTATTATCATGTACAATATTTGAGTTTAATAGACAACCGTAAATTTGTAGTTGAAAAATAGGATTTGTTTTATTATTTTTTTTTCAACATTAAGAGTTTAGTAAACCTAAAGTTGTCAATTAATTAATTTTCAGTGTAAATATCGTAAAAGTTCGTAAATTTATAGCGAGTTATGATGATTTATGTATGAATTGTGCGGAATAAGATTACATTCTTCCGATTCTTTTTCAAGTTAAAATACATGATAAATAGAATCCATCAATGTAACATTTTAAAAGTTTAACTTTGGTTTTTAAAAGCATTTTGAAAACTTTATTTCACTATTTACGTGTCTATGAAAAATTTAAAACAATACTTTATTAAAAATGAAAACGGTTAAAAGAACAAGAATTAATGAAAATATCTAAAAAAAGTAGAGTATATATATAATTAATTAATGACACGGGATATTTTGAAATAGAAACATAAATTTAAGATAAATCCATTATTACTAAGTAAATACATTAATTTTACTTTTCCCCGATCATGAAGTCTTGGAATCAATTTCTAAAACGATTTTAACAAAATTAGTTTAAATCTATTTGAAATTATATTGTTCTAGTAGTCTTTATCTCATTGTCATATGGACTTGGAGGCATATCAGGAATATGCTACTTCTTTCTAGTGTTTTTATATAAGATATATAAGATAAATGCTATATGAATAAGACTCGTTGAAGACAAATATTGATAATTGTCTAGAATTATTAAATTGAATATGATTCACAGAAATTTGATATGATGTATTGCAAATTAATTAACAGGAAAAAAAAGTTACGATGCTTGATGAATCATAAAAAAACTTGCAAATCCCATGATAATACACATATTCCTTTTGCAAAGATAATACACATATTTATTGTGCATATTGAATATTGATATTGAAGGGGTAATATAATATATTATTAATAAATAATAAATAAATAAATAAAAAAGATAAAATTGTAAATATATATTTAAATATATTAAATGATCATTAAAATTTAAAAAAATAAAATAATAAATTATATAAGAGATAAACGAGATTAAGAAAATAAAATTATAAATAAAAAAATAAATATATTAAATATTCACTTGAGGTTGTGCTTTTGAGAATAACTATATTATACAAAATATTCAAAATAATGAAATAAAATAAAAATGAATGAAAAGAAAATTATTAAACTTATATGATATAGAGATATCAATTACAATACCCTTTTAATGTACACATTTTTATGTAATTTTATCCTTAGTATTTTTTTTCATTATAATAACAGTTCACAACACAACCCAACCCTTCCATGGCACGATCTAAGAACGAACTACTACTAAAAAATTGCATAATTGAACATTCCAAATTATCCAAGTTACCTCTGAAATCTCAATAGAGACATTGTTTCTTATACAACCAATCCCTATCATTTTTTTTATTGTCTACAAAAAAAAAACAGTGAAACAAGAGAGAAAAATGATGAGAAACAGTAAGAATTGTATAACTCATAGCTTGGGCTAGCTTAATAGTGACTACATAAATACATACATAAACACATGGTAACAAACAACAAAGCATTGAACTATAACTCGCAGATACAAAATATACCTTCATCAATAAATACTTAACTAATCCAAGACAACCCTAAAAAAAGTTACCCGAGGCAGGTTATTGTAGGAAGTAACCACCCAAAAAGAGGGCGAAGAACAACAACAAAGAGCCGTATATAAGGACGGTCTTCTGACCCGAGGTGAGGGAATTTCCCCCGAGTCCATATTGCTGATTCTGCGCAAACCCCGCGATCTGAACGCTCTTGCTCTCGAAGAAACTCTGTGCGGCCCCGCACGTTGGACACCGCCAATCGTCTGGAAGCTTCTCGAACTGGAACCCTGGGGGAATCGGATACGACGGGTCCCCCACGGCCTCATCGTACTTATACCCGCACGACCGGCACTCGTAGATCCCAGTGTTCAGAACCGCGAATTTCTCCTCCAGCCGCCGCGGGTCCAGGTTCTCGGGTACGGGTTCGGGGTTCGAAGCGGGCTCTGGCGTGGGCGTTGGCATTGGCGATGGCGTGGTGTCTTCCTTGGAGACGTCGATGGAGTTAATGGTGAGTTTTCGGGGTTTGGAGAGGGGTTTTGGGAAGAGAGAGGGGAAAGAATGTGGTTTGGGTTTGAGAGAGAGGGTTGAGAAGTGGAGAGAGAAAGGTGATGGTGGAGTAACAGAAGCCATTGTTCGTTAGAAGGTCGAGCCAGCCGTTAGTGACGGTTGGTTCTTGTGTGGAGGAGAAGAGAAGAAGAACCATCGTATATGTTCTCCCTCTTGGATAAGGTATGTTTTTTTTTTAATTATCTTCTAATTTTTGGTCTTCTTCATTACAATAATATTACTCCAACTGGGCTTTTTCTGTTGGGCTTCATTTGGATCCGTGTGTGTGCGTTGGCCCATTATGCTTCGCCTCTTTCTTCGTTCACTTTCTTATATTTTTTATTTTCTCTTTTTCCTTTTTTATCGCCTTTCCAAAATTTAATGTAACATTTTTCTGAATCATTTATATTTGTTTAATAGTGCTACTTCTGTATGCATAATGTAACAACAATATTATTTCTACCTTAACCATTAAGAGCAATGTAACAACTACATTAAGCGCATGAATAGTAAATTATTTTATTTATTAGAAATTACAATAAAGATGTACTAAAAAATTACATAGGGTGAAATTTTATGAAGAACACTTGCTTATTTTAAAACTATAATAGTAATATTTTAATCGATGTCTTAAAAACATTTATAATCATTTCTCATAAAAGAATCTGGATAAAAAAAAATCTCACTTCTAAAATCAAACCTACTTTGATTACTCGTATTATTAAAAGAAAATCCAATTTAACCCTGAAATTAACCCTATTAATTACTTTAATCCTTATCGCTACTCAAATAATTAAAAGATCGGATTAATATTTGTCTCAAACGCTAATTCTTAAAATGATCAATAATTAACAATTTCAAACTCAAAATTGACAAATTATAGAAAATGGCGAGATTGATTTGATGTTTGGGTATGAAAGAAACCTGATCATTCAATAACTGTGGCCGTTGACAGTGAACAGAAATACAAACTGACTCAACTGAGACAGGTCAAGCATCCAAAATCCAAAGAGCTTGAATTCGAGAACTGGTTTACAACAAACATTGTTTTGTTATTCAACAATGTCACGGAACATGTAGAATCTCTTTCAGATATTACAATCCACGGAATGAGATTAATACGAAAGGTAGATAAAGTTTTGCATGTAAGAGAGCATTGAAACTCTGATAACAAAGTATTCCACAATTAAGAACCCACTTTTGCATCTTTTACAACATTTCATGGTACAAAGCCACCACTCCGCACCCGTTATTTCGATATGTTCTGTACATGTATGAGACCATTGAAAATGAAAGGAACATAAAAGCGACTAAAATGTAAAACATTTTATTTTAATTGACAAGTGCTCTACCGAATCAGCAAAAATAAAACACTAATTACCACTAAATTACTTATTTACTAGTTACTAGCTAAGTGCTAAGGTGTGAGTATGAACCAAATTACGAAGCAAATGCTCGGTGTAATGAAGAGACATGGAGAGGAGGAAGAATTCCAATCACTCACTACAAAACCAAAACCATTCAGGCGTGTGCGGTCAACCTCCTCCTCCTCCTCCTCCACTGGATCGCAACTCCTCCATCGCAGCCTTGATCTGATCCTGCACCAGCTCCAACCGCTTCGAGAACACTTCCAACTCCAATATCTGTTGCTTCCTCCATTTCTCATCCACCACTTCTCCACCACCATAACTCAAATTCATCAAAGGCAGAGGGTTTAAGTTCAACGCAAACCCTCTCCCGCCAAACGCTCCCCCTCCCATCGCTCCCATCAACTCCCTCAACACCGGCGACAAACAACTCCTCACCGTTTCCTCGATCAAACTCGGTATGTTATTGCCATAACCACTGTTACAATTGTTATTATTAGTAGTAGTAGTAGGAGTGGCAGTAGTGTTAGTAGCAGTAGCAGTAGGTGTAACCGTAGCTGTAGCATTGCTAGTATAATTATGATCTCTGTTCGATGCCGATCCATCGTTTGACTCGACTTTCACTGCCGATCGAGGCCGGGAGCGTTTCGGTGTTTTCTTCTCCACGGAATTCCTGAAAATCGTTTCGTTCTTAAGAATTACAGGGCTAAAATTAAGGTTAGGGTGGGGGATAGGGTTGTGGTTGGGGTTGGGGTTGGGGCTAGGGTTGATTTCATCGTCGTCCAAGGAATTGTCGCCGATTGGAGCCACGCTGCTCCAGATCTTGCGCGAGATTTCGAAGGTGGCTTGATCGTGGGCGCTCTTGAAGGAGAATTCCTTGCCGGAGCTAATCTTGTTGAGAACGTTTCGGTACTTCTTCTTCAGCCTTCGGATCTTCTCCACTAGCTGGTTCTTGTTGAAATCGAGTTGGAGCTTGGACTTGATTTGGTCGTAGAACAGAGCGGTGTCGTTGTGGTGAGAGGATCCTCGCTGCGCGGTGTAGTCCAGGAACCCTTGCAGGAGCTCGATCTCGTCTTCGTCAGTCCAAAGCCGCTGGAACAGCCGTCGCGAGTCGTCCAGTGGCAGCGGCTTTTTCTCCTCGATTGGCTCCACCCGCCGCCGCTTTGGATCGGAGGAGTCGCCAACTACGACGATGGTAGTGGCGGTGGACGTCGTAAGTGGAGCGGCTCCGCCGTTTGGGACGGCGGAACCGGGGACGGCGACGGTGACAGCGAGAGCAGTGGAGGGAGAGGGCTCGTTTTCTTCATCCTCGGCGACCAAAACATCGTCGTCTTCTTCGAACTCTTCGTCCTCCTGTGACTCGTCGTCATCGTCCTCGATGTCTTCTTCGCGAAAAACGGCATCGTGTTGGTGAGATGCCATTGAAAGAAAGGAAAGAGAGAGAGGTTTGGTTAGTGGTTAGGCCAAGGAAGAGTGGGCTGAGTCACGGGTTTTGGTCTGTGTTGAACTTACTCACTCACCCATGGTTTGGTTTGGTTTGGTTTGGTGATGGTAAAGGGAATCCGAAGGGTGGTTTTGGTTTTTAGTTTAGTTTAGGTAGCCTAGTGGACCAAGTAACCAACCAAACCCCCTACATCATTTTTTCTATTCCCTATTTTCATTTTACAAGTAATGTACTTTGTTCTTTTGCCACACAAACGCAACCAAATTCATTTCTTTTTTGAATTAATCATTTCGTTTCCATAATTACAAAATCTTATCTTTTTACTTTCTACAATCATTTATTTTAATTTCGACATTTTTATTTTTATTATTTTTAATCTTTATATATCTCATTTAAATTTATTTGACAAAAACTATATAAAATTATAAAATAAATATATAATCTAAAAGATTCTGTTTTTAAGTATGAAAATAATTATCTTAACTACAAAAATCAAGGTAGTAATTTGACTATATTTTTGAAAAAGAAAATAGCTATAAAATATATATATATATATATATATATATATATTTATATTTTAATATTGAAACATATAATTTATTGTTGGTACTAATCCTTAATATTGTTAGAGCCTTAAAAATGCATTTTTTTTTATCGTGTTAGAAAGTATCTTATGATTTTTAAAATACTTTATTATTTTATGTAATAATAATACATATTATTATTTTATTATTAGAATATTAAAATATGTTTGATTGAAATTTTGTAAATTTATATTAATTCATAAAATATTTGCATTAATGAAATAAAATGTTACTAATGTTATCCTTGGTTAATTACTTTTTAAAAGATAAATATACGCACAGCAGATAAAAAATTCTTAAGCATTATGATAAAAATATTTACTTATCTTACCTTAATTACAAAAGCATGCAATACTGTTTCTTGGTGTAAGATGTTTAATTAAAAGCAAATGTTACCTTAAATTTAATGATGACAGCTTTTTTAAAACATTACTTTTAAAGTATATTCAAAATAGTAAAGTGTGTTTCCTTTACCTATAACCAGCTGGTATTAGTTCAAACCTCCGTATTCATTTCACGATTTGTTTCCAATTGACAGATTACTAACTTAAGCGTGAATACGTTGACGTGTTCCATTTGTATTACCAAGTACCGTTTTGTTTTCATGCTTACCAAAAGGGAAAAGTTAAGTTCACACCCGCATATCTTAAAACATCTTTTCAACAACCCAGCGTCACCATTTTTCTCTTAAAATTAAATGATAAAAATTAATTATACAATCAAATATAATATAAAATGACGTAGGATGGATATTTTGTGACTTGAAGGTGTCTATTAATCATCACCCTTTGCAAAATTGTAGCATGCATCATCATGATGTGAGCCACATTTGATAGAATTGTATATCTCATTTAAGTTTTAGTACATTTTATTATAAAAAAAATCTGACATCGAATACTTTTAGAATTAATAGTTCAAAAATAAAACTATTATTTATTTAAACACATTATTTTTCATTTTAATATATTCAATAACAATCAAACACCATCTAATAAACATCTTTAAAACATTTGTGCGGTAAAAAATCTTTAAAGCATTCGTTTGAACCAAACATGACTTTATTCCATGATTCTATTCCCTAATACTACGAAAATAATAGGTTGTTCTTTCGCTAGAAATGTAACATATAAATTAAAGTTATTTTATTATTAATCACGTTTAATGTGAAATCTATAATTAGTGTTTCAACTTTAATTTTTTTTTACATAATATTTGGGCAGTTTCATCATAAAAATAACATCATACTAAACTAATTAATTTTTACTAACAAATATGTGTTAATGTCATGCATTAAGTTGTAGAGAAATAAATAGAGAAATTCCTATGTTAAATATATAAACATAACGAGTAATACTACTGTACGATTTGGGAGGTTAAAGAGTTATAAATAGAAGAATAATTTTGACATGTAATACTGTAAAATAAAATAATTAAGTCTGGGGTTTAAAATATATACAAATAATTAATTAAAATTTTCATGTAATAATATACAAAGTGAATCATTGCATTTATTTTTGCTTAGATATTCATAATATAATTGGACAGAGTTGATAAATATTAAATTTTATCCATGCAAAAATATGTTAATAAATATAGAGATAAAAACTGCCACAAGCGGAACCTAGTTTACAGGTTCCTACGAGAGATAATGAGAAAAAACTGCCATGCCTATGAAAATATTTTGTTTTTTACAATCGACTACTGACTAGATAGTGAGCTAGATATCGCAATACAGAAGATAGTGGGCTAGATCTATTACTTAGCTAGACAGAAACTTTTGGTCCCAGCACTTCATCCCCATATTACGAAACTACAAGTCCATAAAAATTAATTTTCTTTTGTTAATTTTTTTATTTTACTATTTTAAATACAATTTTCTACAAAGTCAATTAAACAGCACCAGTTCCAAATAACGTTGCTTCAAACCACACATAAAATAACAGATCAATGGCAGAATACAAAATATATAAAAAAGAAAATAACAATTCCATTCTTTGTCATTTAAGTCAGAAGCTATGAGCAAAACAGTAGGAAACCTTAAAATTCAACCGTTAAAACTCTTGACAAATGACGATAAAACCGGACGACTTAGGACGATTTGTGAACGTTTAACTGAAAAAGTGGCACGTTGTGCATTCTCTATCTTAGCATTTGTTTTCTTCATCTCTTATAGCCTCAACCCATAGACTGAAAAAATCTGCGGGGTGGTCCTTTTTCTATTGGTACACATCTAAAATAGAAGTGAATAGATTGTCTCTACTACCAAACGTAATTTTTATATTGTGTTTAAATACATTATCCAAAATGTGGGGGTTCAATATTGTTTGCAACCCCGTATCTAAAAGGTATACCCTAGAATTGTGGTTTTCTTTGAGCCCAATTTACGCAAAATAATGACCCGCTAACTCAAATTTTACCAAATATTTGAAAGCAAAAGAAGGTTAAACATGAGCTCTCAAAATTGTTCAATGCTGCTAAGTACTCAACATCAGTTAAGCAAACATAAATTAAGACAAGTATCACACTTGCACCAAAACATCTCATTCTATAATTCTAACAGAAGATAGAATACCCTATTACAAAACATAGAAAACAATATAACCTTAGACCCGAAATCTCATTTCTTCTTTCCAGCCTTAGCAGCATCCGATGCCTTAGTCTGCATACATAAAACATGCCATATTTTATAATTTTATCAAACAAAATATGCCACAGCAGATAAATTTAATACAAAATTACCTTCTTTACTCCTCGAATCTTCTTTGCTCTGTTTTTCCTCTCCTTCATTTGTTTCCTTGACTTTTCTACCTTAGTATCAAGACCATTCTGAAATAGATATATTTTTTAGTTTGCTAGCACATAATTAAGCAATAGATAAAGATGTTAAAAAAATACATCATTGATATTAAATGATGATAGATGACGATATTTTAAATGATAATTTGCAGAATAAAATATATAAAATAACATTGTCAAAAAATAAAAACAATCATCATCATCAACCATCTTATATTTTGTGATTTCATTGGAAATTTAAAACCAACCCTATTGATCCCAATTAACTAGTTTAAATCCTTATTTTTCAAATACTGTTAATAATTTTGAAAAAATAACATAAATATACAGTACCACAACTATAATTACAGTAAAATTGTCATCACCAAATTTATGTTATAGGAGAATATTGTTATCATCTGTTGACTCACCCTGATGAGTCTGTACTTGGGCTCGTACTTCTTAGCATTGTCGACGGAATCATAAATCAAACCAAAACCTGTAGATTTGCCACCACCAAAATGTGTTCGGAATTTGAAGACAAATACAGTGTTAGGGTCTTTGACTTCATACATTCGAGCAAGCTTCTCCTTAAGTTCAGCCTATATTTCACAAAACAAACTAATCAAAAATCATAATGTAATTGTCAATATATAAAACTCAAAAACTGATATAAAATCAATAAAATGTAATATTAACAGTTCTGAATTTCTAATATCAATTATTTAAATTTTAAAAAAATCATAACAAAAGTACCTTGGAAACATTTGCCCTCCCTGGATGAAGTACATCAACAATCTACAACAACAACAACAACAACAACAACAAAATGCATATATAGATTAGAGGTTTCCTATGACCACAACCGTGAAGATCAAACAATTCCTTATTCAAATTCAGATCAAAAGAGCTCAATCGATAAGTAACTAAACAAAATTGTTTCCTATGACGCCGCGGTTCAATTAAAACAAACTATTATCACAATACACAAGTCTGATGAGTCAGATTCAAATATCCCATGCATTAGCCTCCAACAATAAAAAAGAATAAGAGAGAATTGGAAATAACATTTCAAACAATCGTCTGGATAGGCGAAAAAGGAAAGGTAAGTGAAACTCACAAACTGCTTCCTAGAAAGGAGCCTGTTTGTCATGAACTTGCGGGTTCGGATTGTAACAGCCTTGTCCGCCATATTGTTCAGTGAGGTGTGGCACCAAAGAAAATCACACAGATGCAGTCAAAGGGACTCAGCAGCTCCACAACACAGAACACTGAAGAGTTGAAGAAAGAAACCCTAATCCTTTTATAACATTAGGGTTTAGTTCGACAACGGGCTGGACTTTTAACTTTTTAAGCGGATTATTGGTTGTTGGGCTTTGGTACTAATTTTTTAAAATCTTCAACAGCTTCATGAAATCTTTGGTAGTTCCAAACTTTTTAACGAAAATTATTCCTAAATATGTTTTCAAATAAAATTTAATTTTGTCAATATTTTTAAAATATCATTTTAAAAAAATGTTATAATAAAGATTAAAAATTAACTTTCCTTATTCTCATAAAAATATATATCAAACAAAATATGCCCAATTAATATTTAAAAAAAAAAAAATATATATATATATATATATATATATATATATATATATATATATATATATCTAATCATCTATTCATATAACCTTGTAACAAATATTTTTATTTTTGTATATTTATAAATGAAAAATTAAATGAGTTATATTGAAAGTTATTTTTATAATTTTCTGTAAAACTTTCATTTTTACTTTTTATTTCAATAAATTTAATATACAAAATTAACAAAAACATATTTTATAACATGTTCATTCATAAATTATTTTTTTCATCGTAACATTTCTATGAGTACATCTCCATAAATATGAAAATACAGCCTAAAAATCTTAACTATCAATTGACATGGTAATTTTTATATTTGTTTATTCATTTTACGAGGACCATTAATATTACAAAGTTTAGTTAAATTTCATAAAAAAAAATAATAGTCAAATTAAAAAGCCATACGTATCTATGAAATTCAATCCATACGTATCTATGAAAACATAAATTTGCAAATAAAAAATATTTCAAGACATTAAAATATCAAACCTGTAACATCACTCTTTTTAGTTTGAAACTGAATATATATATATATATATATATATATATATATATATATATATATATATATATATATATATATATATATATATATATATATAAAAGCTCTGCAGTTTTATAAAACACTACACGTGAATATCATAACTCAACCTATATATTTTTTGTAAGATAATAAAGTTGATAAACTTTTATTTTGTATTTTTTTCCTCAGATAGTACTACTGAAAACTAAAAAAACAAATTTGTGAAATGGGTAGATAAATAACTAAAACTATACTTATGAAAACAATTTTGATGAAAAAGAAAATACAAATAAAAGAGTCTAAGATTTACAATTAAATATTAATATTCATTATTATATTAATATTAATAAGTCATGTTTTTGTTATTGATATATTATTATTTAAGAAAATATTTTTGTATACTTTAAATTATAAAAAACTCTATCATAATTAAAGGACGAAGATATATAAAATTAATGAGTAAGATAAAAAAATTAAATATTAAATAATAATTTTAATAAAATTAAAATATATTTGTATAATATATATATATATATATATATATATATATATATATATATATATAAAGATTTATGCTAAAATAATAAGAAGTGAAGAAACAATAATTAAATTCGTTCCAGAAAAGAATTAAAGAGATCCCATGAGGTTTGATATTAATTTAATTAATCTGTTGCGCGCTGAATGAAATATAACATATAATGTTAGATTTTATAAGAACACATTTCACAAAATTTTAATTTGATGTTCAAGCAATATAATAAATTATGTAAATTAAGATATGAGAATATATAATGAAGGTTTTATGTGTGAACAGATGAAATTTTTTCTTTGAAATTAAGAAGTGTTGGATACAAAAGGTAAAATAATTTTATGCATATCATCTATAGAATTGTCTTATTTTGTTTTAAAAAACATACGTACATTAAGTAGAATGTGGAAACAGTTTTCCTGAGACTGCCGAGACTTTAGGGGCAATTTTCTAATTTCTAATATCTAGCTCCCTCAACCCCTTTTATTCGGTTAATACTGGACCATTTATTTAACTACCTAGAAATTAACAAATAATCATTAAATACAGAATAATTCAACTAACAATCATTTCCTTAAACTAAAACTTGTAAGCTTTTAGTTTATTTCTGATGCTGCAATCATGCCTAGCTTGCTTCTGAGTTTCAAGAATTGCTCCGATTTGAGTGGCTTGGTCATTATATCTGCTATCTGATTCGAAGTGCTGCAGTAACTTAGCTTGATTCTCCCTTCTTTGACAAGATCCCTTAGGAAATGAAATCTAATATCGATATGTTTGCTTCTGTCATGAAAAACTGGATTTTCGGACAATTTAATGGTTGAATTGTTATCACACAAAATTAGAATGTGCTTTTGCTTTTCAAAACCAAGGGTTTCTAGAATTCTCATAATCCAGATGCATTGACATGCACAGGAAGCTGCAGCTATGTATTCTGATTCTGTAGTAGACAGTGTCACTATAGGTTGTTTTTTAGATGACCAAGAGATTGCACCTGTTCCTAGGAAGAAAACAAATCCTGATGTATTCTTCCTATCATCTACATCACCTGCGTAATCGCTGTCAGTATAAGCCATTAATGTTATACTTTCTCCTTTCTTGTAGAGTATGCCAAGATCCATGGTTCCTTTTAAATATCGTAGAACACGTTTGATAGCACTCCAGTGTGTTTCTGAAGGTTTTTCCATGAATCTACTAGTAAGACTGACCACATACATCAGATCAAGCCTGGTTGCAGTTAGATACATCAGACTACCAATTGCTTGCTTATAGATCGTGGCATCTGCTTTACGTCCTGTGTCGGTTCTGAAAAGTTTCATTCCTGGAACAATAGGATTCTGTACGGCATTGCATTCTAGCATATTGAATCTCGCTAAGACTTCCTGAGCATATTTGCATTGACACGTAAAGATGCCAAGCGTATTCTGCAAAATTTCAATTCCCAGAAAATACCTCATCTTCCCCAAGTCAGTCATATCAAAAACTGACATCATAGAATCCTTGAACTCACTGCACATGTCTTTATCATTTCCAGTGTAAATCAAATCATCCACATAAAGGCTTACAATAAGAATTTTACCTCCCTTTGCTGACTTGGTGAACAAGGTGTGTTCACAATAACATCGTTCAAAGCCATTTTGTAGGAAATATGCTTCAATTTTGTTGTACCATGCTCTAGGTGCTTACTTGAGTCCATAGAGTGCCTTCTTTAACTTATACACCTTTTCTTCCTGCCCTTTTTCTATAAATTCGGCTGGTTGTTGGACATAGATTTCTTCCTTCAATTCTCCATGGAGGAATGCACTTTTGACATCAAGTTGATATATAACCCATTCATGTTGTGCTGCCATAGATAGAATTATGCGAATGGTATCTAGTTTGGCAACCGGTGCAAATACCTCTGTGTAATCCACTCCATAGTGTTGAGCATAGCCTTTTGCAACTAGCCTTGCTTTAAGCTTATCAATTTCACCGTTCTCCTTGAGTTTGGTCTTGTAAATCCACTTGACTCCAATCGGTTTTACTTCTTTTGGAGCATAGGTTAACTCCCAAGTTTGATTTTTCTCTATAGCTTCCATCTCTTTCACCATAGCTTCTCGTCATTTCTTGCTCTTGACTGCTTCTTCAAAGGTTATTGGATCAGCATCAGCTACTAACATAGCATCAGCTACTAACATAGCATTAGTGCTGCTGTCATCATGTGTACTTTCTCCGTCTTCATAATCAACCATCCATACTGGTTTTCTTCTAATTCTTCTTGCCCTCCCTTCTGCTGGAGCTTCTTCTGTTTCAGTTTCAGCTTTGTTTCCAGGTTGTAATGATGGTTGTTGCTCCTCATCTTCTGATTCAGATTGAGAATCTTCTTCTGTCTCGCTTTCAGCAATATCTTGATGATTTTCTGCTCCACTCTGCTCCCATTTCCAGCTTTTTTTTCTTCAAAAATAACATCCTTGCTGATTACTATTTTCTTGCTAATAGGATCAAAGAGCCTATAGGCCTTGGATTCTTCACTGACTCCAAACAGAACACATGATATGCTCTTGCTATCCAGCTTAACTCGCTGCTGATCAGGTGTGTGAACATGCGCTAAGCAGCCAAATACTCGAAAGTACTCAACTGATGGTTTTGTCCCACTCCATGCTTCCTCTGGGGTCATATCTTGGACAGCTGAAGTAGGACTTCGATTGAGAATGTGTGCACACCATTTCGTTGCTTCTGGCCAGAATATCTTTGGGACTTGTCTTCCTATCAATATAGTGTGCACCATGTTCATTATGGTTCTGTTCTTTCTTTCAGCAACTCCGTTATGCTGGGGAGTATATGCAGCAGTTAATTGTCTTCTAATCCCATAATTTTTGCAAAACTCTTCAAATTCTTTTGAACAGAATTCTCCACCTCTATCTGTTCTTAAACAGATGATACTTTCCCCAGCTTCTCTTTCAACCAGTGCGTTGAAGTTTTTGAACACAGAGAACGTTTCTGATTTCTCACTTAAGAAATATATCTAAGTTTTTCTTGATAGATCATCAATAAAACTTAGAAAATATCTCTTATTGCTGCTTGAAGTTGGTCGAATTGGTCCACACAGATCCGCATGTACCAACTGTAATCTTTTGGATGCTCTCCATGCTCCCTTTTTGGACATACTTTTCCTGTGTTGTTTTCCTTCCAAACATTGGGTGCAGATCTTTTGAGGGGCAGTGATTTGAGGCAAACCTGTCACCATTTGTTTAGAAGCAAGGGTGTTTAAGCCATCATAGCTTAAGTGACCGAGTCTATTGTGCCAGAGTTGTGAGTTGTTTTCTGTGTCCATTTTAAAACACGAGTCTGCTGTCATGACTGCTATCAACACAAACATTCTGCTAGCATTCATTGGCACCTTGTATATTACTCCTTTCTCAGGATGCGTAACAGTGCAGAAGTTGCTTTGAATATTAATGTTTAGCCCCTTTTCCTGAAGTTGCCCAACACTTAAAAGGTTGTTTTTCAATTCAGGAACATAGTACACATGTGTAAATAACATGCGTCAATCCATTCACCTTCATCCGAATGCTTCCTTTACCCATAACAGCTATATGAGTATCATTTCCCAGCTTTACCTTGCCTCTGAACTGCTCATCTATTTCGGAAAACCACTCCTTGGTGCCACTCATGTGGTTGCTACATCCTGAGTCCAGGAACCATTCATTCTTCTTTCTTTCTTTACTTTTAGTGAGAGCCATTAGGAGAATTTCTTCTTCATTTTCTTCCTTCTCCTCCACCTCGGCATAATTGACTCTCTTCTCCCACATAGGACATTCATATTGAAAATGTCCTAGTTTATGGCATTTGTAACATTCAACTTCAGATTTGTTAAATGTTTGCATTCCCCTTCCTCTGCCACGAAATGCTCCTCGTATCCTTCCTCTTCATCTTCCTCTTCCTCTTCCTCTTCCATACCTCTCATCAGACATGGTTTGCATTGCCTGTTCTTCTTCCAGGGAGTATGTCATCCTCTGCTCATGCACTAATAGACTACTTTGTAATTCATCTATAGTCATAATGTTCATGTCATTTGACTCTTCAATTGAGCAAACAACATAGTTGAATTTGGTTGTCATGGACCGCAAAATTTTTGCAGTTATAACACTCTCCTCCATCTTTTCTCCTACAGCTTTCATACTTTTGGCTATCTTTAATGTGCGGCCAAAATAAGAGTTCACAGATTCTCCGTCCTTCATTTGCAAGGTCTCAAATTCCTTGCGTAGAGCTTGTAATTGCGCACGTTTTACCCTTGTAGAACCTTGAAGTTTCTGCCTCATAGACTCCCATATGTCTTTGGACGTTTCATCATGTAAAATTGTGTCCAAAATCTCTCTATCAATAGCTTGATAAAGATAACTTTTTATCTTCAGATCCTTGAGTTGTTGTTCTTCCAGCCGTTTGAGTTTCGCATCTGTGGCTTTTTCTGAAACTACAACAATACCATTCTCCACCAAACTCCAATACTCCTTAGAACGTAGGAAATTTTTCATTAGTTTTGTCCAATGGTCATAGTGACCATCAAACCTTGGAATTGCAGGTTGAACATATTTACTTGATTCAGCCATTGCAAATAGCGTTTGTAAGAGTTTCCCAAAGCTCACCAGTGTGTCTCTTCCCAATCCAACGCTGAACAGACGGAACTCACTATTATGGCTCTCTTACTCACGGTTTTTGGTTCAGGCCCCTATGAAGGAGCTCTGATACCAGATGTTGGACACAAAAGGTAAACTAATTTTCTGCATACCATCTATAGAATTATCTTATTTTGTTTTCAAAAACATACGTACATTAAGTAGAATGCAGAAACAGTTTTCCTGAAACTGCCGAGACTTTAGGGGCAGTTTCCTAACTATTAGGATTTTTAATATCTAGCTCCCTCAACCCCTTTTATTCGGTCAATACTGGACCGTTTATTTAACTACTCGAGAAATTAACAAATAATCATTAAATGCAAAATAATTCAACTAACAAGAAGATTATGTTATTAAAGTTTTGTAATTGAGACATGTCTATCATTTTAACTTCTAAACTTAATTATTAAATATATTTTTATGTATATTCATAATTTTATTTTTAAAAATATTTATATATTTATTTATTATTTATTAATAATATATTATTCACATAAAATTAATCTTTATCTAAGTTTCTAGAACTGAAGTATGATTTTTCAAAAATTTTATTACTTATACATAAGTAACTAAAATAAAATATTATTATTATTAAAGGATAATAATAAGCTAGTTAAAATAGTACATGTCAATATATAAAATATTAATATTTAAATTATATATATATATATATATATATATATATATATACTTTATTTATTATATTGTTATTAAGAATAAATTGTTGTAGGATATGTTTTATATACAGAAAAAAGTTTATTTTTCTTTTCGTTTAAATATTAAGGCAAGTAATATATAGTCATGATTTTTTTATAGTTAGCTTTATTTGGTTTTATATTAATTTACAATATCCAGCATAAATTATTAACTTATCATATATAAAAATTATCGTTCAATATATATATATATATATATATATATATATATATATTTGGAAATTTTTAATTATTTTGATTTTTTTATTTCTATAACACATGTAAAACTGAATAAAAAATATTATAATTAAAAATCATTCAATGTTAAAGGAAGACTCATCCCCATCCATAATTAGAAGAATAAATAAAAAAAAAAAAACAAAAAAAGAGAGAAGAAATTCAACCATAGACTATGTAAATGTCACAGTGCACTCCCGTGAAAAACCATTTGACTTGTATGACTTACAATATAATTATCTGTATAAGGTGTTTTATATATATATATATATATATATATATATATATATATATATATATATATATTATCTATTTGATGTTATTTTGATTAAAAAATTTTAAATATATATTTATTTAAGCATCGTTATTATTAAATCTAAGAAAATCTAAAAATACTTTTAATGGAATCATTTAAAAAATGTGATACTTATTTGTAACAAGAGAACACGTTTATTTTGAGCTGCGAATCTCTTTTAAATATAATTGTGATTATATAATTTGAAAGTTTTAATTAACAAACCCAATTATCTTTTGAAATTATAGCATAGCATACTATTTTTATATATGAAAATGAATGAAAGATGTAAAATAAAATAAAAAATTATAAATATATAATTTCAAATAATAAAATATATTATTTATTATTTTAAGTAAAATTATAAAAATACATATAAAAAAGAGCAAAAGAATAAAATACCAGCAATTATAGTAGTAATAATTAGTAAAAGATAAAATAAAAAGAAGAATATGCTATATGGATTGAGCCACGTGGCGTGATAAAGGAAACAAGAATTAGGATGAAAGTGAAAATGAAAAGGACAGAGATTTGGGGATTTGCCTCCATGGCCACAGCCTACACACAAATCTCAAATACCCATTTCATGTTCCAAACACAAATCTCCACACACAGTGCAATACAAAACACAGATTCATTCCAAAAGTAATATTATCTCAATTCAATTCGATTCCATGACCATGCTATTAACGCTGTTACTCCAACCCAATCTCTCCCATTTCAAATGGAACCAATTGCCTTCTCCTCTTCCACGTCGCACAAAGCTCAGTAACTTCGTTCTAATGCCGGACTCAAAACGCCGCGTTTCCACCGTCCAATGTTTCTCCTCGCGCAACCCTCAAAACACCCTCAGTTCACAATCGGCGTGGGAGGTTCTGGCGAGTACAGTGTCGAACACGTTGGAGGCGCTCAAGAAACCGGCCGTAGCCGTGCTCTTGGCGGGGCTGCTATTAATGTACGATCCAAATTCTGCATTCGGGGCATCTGGAGGAAGAATGGGTGGAAGGTCGTTTTCTTCTTCATCTTCTTCGTCGAGGAGTTATTCGGTGCCGAGAACTTCAGGGTCTGGGTTCTCCTATTCGGCTCCGTATTATGCGCCTTCTCCGTTCGGTGGGGTTTATGTGGGGCCCGCCGTAGGGGTGGGAGTGGGTGCGGGCTCGAGTTTCTTTTTCATCCTGGTGGGGTTTTTGGCCTTTGTTTTGGTTTCTGGCTTTCTTTCGGATCGCTCCGAGGGTAGTGTGCTTACTGGGGCCGACAAAACCACCGTGCTAAAGCTTCAGGTTTGCCTAACATAACAATTTTTAGTTACTTTTCTCTTTATATTCCTTGTTTCCTGCCACTAGCTACGCGTCATGTTTTTGTTTTTGTATCCGTGTTGTGGTTTTGAGTCTGAAAGTTGAACAACTGGGCCTACTTTTCCAAACCAAAGGCTTGTTACTTTGTTGTTGTTTAGAATGGGTTTAGAGGGATTCTTTGTTAGCGACTTGTTTTATCCCGATGTTACTAGGTTAGTTTATTTACTCTTTGTTCTGTATTTTTTTTTTTTTTTTGTGAATTTGGATGGAGGTGGTTTTCTTTTAGGTTGGGTTGTTGGGGATTGGATTGTACAAGTTAGACATGCATTATCTTCTGAGGGTTTTAAGTACGACTGAGATGAAACGTGAATCTCCCAAGTATGGGATTAGTTTTGACAATCGGTTATACTCTTTTATACCAAGCTGTTTAGAATATCGATATCAAGACTTTTGGTTAGGGTAGAGGGGCTTGGTCCATAGGGAGGGGTTCCTGCGAGAGACATTAATCTCTTACCTACAAGATTGGAGGATGCTCCGAGAAACAAAAATGCCTCGTAGGTCAAATCATGGTTGGATAAAATTAGATGCATGTCAAGAATAATTCATAAGGCAACAATAATTAGGTTGGAGATTGTGAATGGAAAGCATAAGTAAGGCCAAGGGAATACAGAGGGTCACAGCTGATATATTACATATTATGGCATATATGAAAGGAATGAAACGGGGAACTGTTCTAAGGGAAACAACAGACCCTCTAAAATGTATTATGAAATCTTTTTGTATGGTAATACACTGCATCCTTCAAGTGCTGAGAGAAATAGGTGAAGGCTATTGCCTAACATAGCATTGGTAAATTTTGGATGAGTGAAATAGATACATTAAAGTGAGCTGTGCAGTTGTATCAGAAGTTGGGCACCTAAGCAGGGTTGCAGATTACAATTGGTCAATGAGTAGAAACACTAATTCACTTGTCTTCTTTCAGACATTGAGAAGATTAGTAAAATGTCCCAACATTGCACTATTAAAGAAAACATCAAAGGCGTAAAATATCATGAACTGGACAATTTTCAGGGAGAGTTTCAATTTAGGTAATTTCTTTTCTTGTTGCTGATGCTCTACCTGAACCTAATTCCCTGAGTGTACCCTTTTGTGCGAACTTGTGTTACTGCTTTGCTGAATGAATTTGTTCTCTTGACCCCTAATAAATGAAAACATGGGTTAAACTTATAAAGTATGAAGATTTTGATGTGGATATTATTCTGCTTTGTATTTTATTATTTATTATTTATTATTTATTGCATATTAAGAAGGAATGACACAAGCTACCCAGTTTAAGTCACCTGCATGGTCCATGGAAACAGGAGTTGTAGTGGAAAGTAAAAATGTCAGAGGATAAAGGGAGATTTTCAAAGCATGGCCCATGGCTGCTTACCTGGCCTGGGATAAAGGACAAGCTCCCTAGTACTGTTTCCAATTAGGATGAGTAGAGAGAAAGATTTTGCAATCAGATTTTCAAAATCCTTGGCATTTTATTCCCCAATATTCCTCATTCAATTCCAAACCTTCCTCAATTTTATTGGCCCCATGCTAATTCTTATCTCATCAATTTGTGACAATGCTCGCAATTTTGTTACTTGCAGCTAACCCCTAGAAGTCAAAATGGAAGCATAGGTAACTTATTAGTACAATTTCCTCCATGTTGCATGTCCCACTGCAATCACAGTTTTTCAAAACCTGATAAATTTACTTTATTTTCTCTATGCAAATGTTGTGCTAAATGTAGTTTGAATTATCTCTTATTGTACAAGTAAATTCAGAGGAAAGATGACTCGAGTCTCGAGTTCAAATCCCCATTTGTGGTTGTTGCTAATACAGTATTGAATGTTCTGAAGGTCTTGCAGAAACCAGCCGCAGGTGCAATGCATTGAACCTGGGGGTTGTTATAAATGTACAACCCCAACTCTGCATTAGTGCATCTGGATGGCTAATAGATCTTTATCTAGGAGTTATTCAATGGCCAGGACATCCTCCAACTCTAGGCCCATCCAAGGCATCTCTTTCTCAGCTCTATATTACATGCCTTCTCCTTTAGGGTTTGGCAGTGACTGCAGTGTGATTTATGTTGATTTGATTTAGAGTTTTGACTCCATAGTAGGTGCTGCTTTGAGTTTATTTATTATCTTAGTGGATTTCACCATCCCATCACCTTTCTTGCGATTTATAGGTTTCTTCACAGATTGGTCTTAGGGTAGTGTACTTGCTGCCACTGAGTAAAACACCATGCTCAAGCTTCAATCATGGTCAAGTTTTCACATAAATATCACTGCCTCACTTTTTAATTTCTTTCCTGATTGATTGCTGGCATTAGCATAAAGCCATGAACCATTTTTGCTACATGGTCTTCCAATAAGTTGTTAGTAGTACTGTTACTTATCTAAGGTTATGCTTTGTTACCATGTTTCCTCTCTCTAATGCATATATTATTCTTTAAATTTATGATCCAAAGGTTTGGGTGCCAAGATTTGTTGCCATTTTAATTGCGTTTAAAAGACCTGTTTGTTAGCTATCATTCTACAGCACACTCTTTGTCATTTTATACATGGTTAAATCTTTGGTGAATATCAAATGTTCAATGGAAGTGTTATTGTTCTAGGTTGGATTGTTGGGTATGGGTCGCACACTTCAAAGGGATCTGAATAGGATTGCAGAAGTTGCTGATACATCAACCTCAGAAGGGCTGCATTATGTATTGACAGGTGAAGTGGCTAAATATGTGATTTTTCAGTCACTTGTTTATTGTCTACTTTTCTATCGCATGTTTTTTTTGTAAAGTTAACCAAACATGTGAGCATGTTTATTATTTTAAAATTTGCTATTATGTCTAACAATCAATGAAGGATTGGTGTGATACTTGTGTTCTGATTTCTGAGGGCTTTAAATTAGAGATTTTGCATAATCCTGGTAATGTATTCTATTGGATGACTTTTTGTTCATGGTATCAACAGAAAATATTTAATAAAAGATAAATACTGGAGAATAATGTCAGATTAATTGCATGATACTTTTAACCCCCAACTTAGTTTCAAACGGTTTGTTTTGGTTAGTGCTTTGTGTGGTATATATAGCACAACACTTAGTTTCTTTCAAGCATTGCATGTATTGTATTCGTCAATTGAATATTAAGGTTTCAAGTACACTTGCATTCAAACTTAAGAATAAAGCTTCTAGATTTAATTTAATATTGTTGAGATTCAGGAATAAATATTATACACTTAATGTATATTGATTTGATATTTGATTTTGAGAAAACTGAATATCCTCTAGTCATGCTAATTAATACAATATTTATATTTAAACCAACTGCACAGTGTCACTTAGACACAGTTTCAACATCATATGTCTCGGTCTTCTTTTTCGATTAACAATCACTTGTTTCAACATGGCGTGGATACATCTAATACATGATATGTTGATCAAATCTATTGTTGAGGAAGCATAGAAATTCTTGAAAAGGAATATTTCCTTTAAATTTCAAATTACTTATGGTTATTAAAATGATTTAGCTTGAAGCAACTTGGCTGTTACTTTAAAAATGTCAAATCTACTTTTATAATTTGCTTTCTTACTTTACTTTATGCTGCAGAGACAACGCTGGCTTTGCTTCGGCACCCAGATTACTGTATCTCAGCGTATTCATCTGTAAGTGATATTAGTCTTGTATCTTAAAGAGTCTTTTAGAATTGCATAATACTATAGTGGACACCGCCATTTAGGGTCTGTTTGGATAAACTTCTTCATTAGCACTCTGAGGATTATAAAACAAAAAAAATAAAATAACTTTCTCCTAGTTATGATTAACTATTGAAAGATTTTAATTGTAGATTTTTTTTTTCATATTAACATCTCTAAAAGATGATTTTAACTTATGTATAAACTAATTTTAGTTAAGAAAAAAATTATTTCACTCTTTCTTAAAGTTTTTTTGGAGAAGTATATCCAAATGAACTCTAAGTGTTATTAAGTTGTTAAATCATGTTACTTTTTGTTGCATAATAATGTGATAGATGAAACTTTGTGACACACCACACCCCACATTAATATTCTTATTCCCAAATTTAAAAGCAAATGCCTAGTCGTGCCCATACTTAGGGCATCGGTAACCAAAAGTGGAAAGTTTATATTGAAAGTGTAATATATAATGTTACCAATGCATTGAAATTGTCATTTCCTATAATTTTTTTATGTCTAATGATTCCTTAAAGGACTTTAAAGTAGAACCCAAGTTTAAAATAAAGTATCAAAGTGGCTAGAGCTTCCAATTCAATGTTTTTTATATTTTGTAACTATTTTGGTTGACAACATTTAAAGATTTATGTTATAATGGGGTAATGTTTTTCTTTTGTCCCAAGGTTAATACTTCAATGGAAGCTACTGGTCAAGCTGCAAACATGTTTAATTAAAGTAAAAAACACGTATTTCTTCTTAGGAAGAAACAGGGATAAACCCCAAATACAAGATTGAACACTGCAGTACCTTGAGTGTCTGCACCTCCCGATAATTTTCTCTAAAAAATGTCCCTCTTCATTTTGTTATACGTCTGATAATGAAACAACCATAAGGCTAAGAGGGAAACCATCCCTCAAAAGCTAGCTCAAGAGGTTGGAGGACCTCCTACCTTATAAGGCCTCCCTGGTAAGGAGACCTCCCCAATGTGGGACTTGTTACAATACCACCCCGTTCGAAAGCCAGCGTCCTCGATGGCTGCACTCCACGACACTTCACTCACCGGCACTTCACTCACTAGCACTTTACTCGGCTTTCTTACCGATCAGAACCCTCCAGTGGTCAGAACCCTCCGGCGGTCAGAACCCTCCGTGGGTAGCCCTTCTCGAGTTAGCTGGCTCTCAATGAAAGCACCATTGAAACAACCATAAGGCTAAGAGGGGAACCATCCCTCAAAAGCTAGCTCAAGAGGTTGGAGAACCTCCTACCTTATAAGGCCTCCCTGGTAAGGAGATCTCCCCAATGTGGGACTTGTTACAGATAACCTTCAGTAATTGTGACTACTAGTGGAACAATACCCCCTTCCTCAACCCCCCAAAGCATTCACCACAGCCTCAGGTGAAGGACAATATGTAAACGCCAAGAGCAATTGTTAACATAACCATACCAGGATCACATTGCCTGAAATATATCAATTGTCTGTCTCTTTTCGTCTCAGTAAGAGATGCAAAAACAACTGTATTTGTAATTTATTACTTACGTAATCTCCATGACTATAGATTGGAACATACAGCTGGGTTCAAGACTTGGTAAAGTTAATTGAAAATTCTTCTTATTGCTTATATTTCTCCCATTAGTTTCCCCTTGAAGCACAAAAATGAGCCATAGCCCAGCGTCTGGTGGATTGACACCTTTTGATATTGCCCCATCCCTAAAATTTTTTTGATAACATCAACAGTTCCGCGAAACATAGCAATTTACTGTACTGTCTCTCCACTGTTGCTGCTGCTGTACTAATTGGACTCGCATTCCGATTTTGTATTTCGTCAACTCATTTTACACATCCCAACAAAAAAACAAAATAAGATGGGTTCCATAAGTTTCTTATCTGGATTTCCGCAGTGATGTGGCCACCAACCCTCAATCTCATACAAATTGCACCCAGTCTAATAAGAAACCCTCAAAACATTCTTTCTTCTGAATTCTGACAAAGGTATCACCCAAATTATTGGGAAGAATTCACATCAAACTGCCAACACCTTCTTGTGCACTCAAGGTTGTTACTGACTTACTAATGGGTTATCTAACATTGACACTTGTGTAGGTGGACATAAAGCGTGGTATTGAAGATGGGGAGAAACGTTTTAATCAACTTTCGATTGAAGAGAGGGGAAAGTTTGATGAAGAGACACTGGTCAATGTTAATAACATAAAGAGACAAAGCACAAGAAGCCAGAGAGCGAATGGGTTCAGCAATGAATACATAGTGGTATGATTTTGTTTTCCAGTAACTTATTTTTTGTTTTCAATAATCTGTATTCCCACATGTTTTGTCATCAACAGAAAACAAATATATTACGAGATTACAGAAGGTACTCCATCGCTAACAAAATGTACAATAATCGGAAAAGGACAAAACTTGATTCCAATATCTTAAGTTTCATACTAAGATTTCAGGCTTCTATTCCTGCATAAATTTTACTGCATCATATTTTGACGATACACATTTGAGTAACTTATGAAGTACGAGATACATGTGAAATCATATTATTACATATTAACTTTTGTGTTAGGTATGAAGTTGGGAAGACTTCACCTATAACTTAAAATACATTTTAACATGTAGGTTTAATGTCACTGTTGACATCCATATCTAGAAAAAAAAAATTCCAACCATCAGAAAAAAAATGGAAAAGATATTGAAAATATTTGGCGTATGGGGCCCTGATGTAAGACAGAAAATAATAAAATGAATCTGAACTAGTTGAGAACATTTCTCATCTTTGTTACTCTTCTAAAACCCGTATTTCTATTGCTGTGGTTGGTAGACATTAGCACAATTGAATATGTTGACCTATAAACAATTAAATTATTTTTCATATGTTTTTATTGGAAATACTGAACTTGGATTTTTATACTTTTTTTCTTTCTTTGCCTTTTATTGTCGTTTGGTTGTAACGATTCAGTTTGTCAAATAGAGGTAGGTTCTTGCGTGCTTCATAACTCTGGTGCGGCTGCTTCTTTTCAAATTACATTGGTCAATATCCGTTTTACCTACATCTGTTACTCAACAGGCATGAATCATCAATACCTAAATTCAATAGGCATATAACTACAGTAATCTGTGTGAACCTGTTCTCATTTTGTTTGGCTTTGAAATTTTTAAATTTAAGCCCTGCGAATCTGTTCAGTGGAAAGGGAAATAGTAGGGACAAAAATGTTGTTTCATGTAGATTTTATAATTTTATGTGTAATACAAGTTTTCTTATTTCCAACTGGTTCTTTCGAGACCCTTATTCCTGATGGTTTAAGTGGGTTCTACTGAACCATGAACTCGTCCAATCCAACCAATCATTTGTGGGTTTGGGATCATTGAGTGGGATTGAGTTTTTTTTTTTTAATGTACCCAAATTGAAGAGCTTGATCAGGCAATGAATTCATGAGTTTTTAAATCCAATAAACCCAATTCAATCTGGACTACTTACACCTGCACTTATTCCTGAGAAGGGTGAAGACTGAAGTTTCATGAGGACAGTTCTTAAATTTTTCTTCTATTTCGTGCTATCAGATAACAATCTTGGCAGCTGCCGAAGGAGAACACAAACTCCCTAGCATCAATGGAAGTGGAAACTTGAAGGACGCTTTACAGAAACTTGGATCCATCCCATCAAACAAATTATTGGTAAGATTAATGTTACTCTGATAGTCCTTTTGTAGACGCCGTTGTTAAATAACATCACCATGCTTGAATTACTTACAGGCAGTTGAGGTGTTATGGACACCCCAGAATGAGAACGATACTCTCTCAGAACGGGAGTTACTTGAAGATTACCCACTTTTGCGGCCTCTGTAGATTGTGAGGACATGCTTGCGTTCTGCTTCTAGCCTTCTAGAGCTATGAATTGAAACTGGGTTCTGTTTGCATAGTTAGGGATCATCACCAGTATTGTGATTGTTCTTCTACTCAGTCTGCAAGGCAATTTTCAGCTCCAGTAAATGTCAGCAATGACGTTGAATCACTTACAAAGGTTTTAATATTAAATATTGATGGCATTAGTTGTAAAAATTACCACTAGGAGCCACTCTAAAGAATATGTACAATATTATAGAGAATCCTTTTTTCATTGAAATTTAAAATAAGTGCCCTGTCTGTTTGGAAATTGCTCTGCTTTAAATTCTGTGAACTTTTCCAGAATTGTTACGTGCACGACAACATGAACATACATTGGTTAAAAACTTGACGTTTTGCAAGTTGTGATCATAGAATAAAATAAAATTTCAATGTCCAATATTTTATTATTATTTTGGTATTGGTGTAGACTAAATCCAATATCTAGTTGGATAAATTATTAGTTTTTTATCACAGTCTGACTGACTTTATGACGTTAAGCTTCAGTTTTATAATGGATTTCAGTCATGACCGACGTACGTGCTCAATCATGAATGTGTAGACGTTTATTGACGCCATGCCAACTTAGAAAAGATCACCAACATCTTATAAAATAAGAGTTTGATTCAATATAATCCTAAAATATTGTTGTTATATTATTAATCAGTTAAAATCTCCAGGACTTTTCATGTAGTTATTATATTTAACATATTTTCAGTGTAATGATTTTTATATCAAGAGTAAATTAAACATCACTTTAAGTAATTATTGAAAATTAATTAGTAATTATATATGTCAACTATTGAATGAGAAACAACCCATTTTAATTAAATTCCATAAATAAATAGTATGATCATAAGATCATAAATAAAACATACTAATGATTAACACTAATGTCAATCAAATGAAACCTTATATTTCTATTTCGGTAATTTTTCCTTTCTCCCTCTTTTATTATTTTGTATGTTCTTTGCCATGACTTCTACATCATTTGTCTAAATATCATCAATCATTAAAGGTCTTTACATGTTATGCTTATTGTGATAATTTAATGTGTTCCATTGAATTATTTAAGTTTTCCCACATCATGAGTCAAAAGTTGCATGCCCTTATAAAAAAATCTTTTATCAATAAAAATGAATCCTACCAATGATTTTTTTTTAAATAAACAAAAAAAAAATCTCTAAACATAATCCAAATAGTTCTCAAATAATCTTTTGGGATATGTGAGCTATTTTTTTGGTTTACCCTCTTTTTTTTCTTATGTTTTTCATGGTCTTTAGATCAGAATCATAAAATGAACTTTTTCAATAGGACGAACAAACTTATTCTAATAGGATGAAGTTTTCTTCTTCAATGTTTTTAAGTAAATCAATAGGATGAATTAGTTATAAATATTTTTACATTTAGGAATCGAAGGAATGCTTTAGTAGGTACAATTAGGTTTTATTTATGATTTAAATCTATGCAGTAATTCTTTATAAGGGTATGAAGTGCTAACTTCTTTATGTGATTGGTGTTCATGTCTCTCTTTTACAGTAGCAGTTAGAAAAAAAAATAGAAAGAAAATTATGAAAATAGCAAACCTTAAATACAATTCATTGGACCAATTCATCATTTTACATTATTGGGTTCAAATTATTGTTTTATTTTTCAAAACAACTGCATCATCATCATTCATGATTGAGAAGAAATAAAGGTAATGGCAAAGCAAAAGTTCAGAAACCATCATGGGCCAACCCAGTGGGAACTGACACGCCATATAATATCAACGAACCAAACTCAAGAAAAAAATGTAATTAATAATTTATTGCAATGTTATTTGTCAACGTACCTTTAGCCCCTTCAATTCCACGCACATGAAAAATAAATCACGTTTCCCCCTTCAAATACCAATTTCAGACAAATGTATACAGCGCAGAGAATTAAGAGTTGATTTGTTCTGAATTTAGAAATTGCCAAACGGTTGGTTTGAAACCAACAGAACTTGAATATGCTCGATGTTTAGGAAGGATCATAATAGGATGTAATTGACCAACAAGTGGCGAGTCACCAATTTGGGTTGAATTTTCACGCGCATTGTTCAAGGGAGAATTTGACCCAGTTGGCACACTCAATTATTGTAGTTCTATCTAGAAAAATAGAATACATGCAACTCTATTATTTGTTTCTATTAAAGACTTGACAAAACTGCATAGACTTGACCGATTGCTATGCTCAGTATTACATAGAACATGTGCATGATCACCCTCCCCTCACCAAAAGGAACAAAAAAAAAATCTGTTTATTCTAAATATACGACACTGTAATGTATATTGACAAGTTTGTAAGGAACTGTTTTGGTATCTTTGTGGGGGACATTGAAATTCCAAGAAAAGAAAAAGGTAGGGGTGTTGCAATCAGAAAACCTGGGAGGACTGTATGTACATAATGCACAAAAGAATTCAGTCACAAAATTATACATCCACAGCATCAACAGGAAGGGAAACTGTCCTGTATAGAGTGTCTCGAAGCGACCCTGTGTTAAAACTCTTTGCAGTAACCATACCTTCTTTGTGAGAACACATCACCTCACAATTTTGGGGCCTTTGGATGTCCAAATTGGAGTGGTTCTTTTGGACTTGAGAATGAAAACTGGAATCATAATCCCAGAAATTACACAAGGGTTTCAAGTAAATCCCATTTTTCACTCCGTTTAATGTTTCTGTCAATGGTGGCATAATGCCTTGATCTGTTTTGTGTTCTTTGTTAGTAGAAGGTGAAGATTTAACTGCTACACCAAACTTTTTGTCCCTACGATCCCTTGAATCCATTTGGTGTTTGCTTTGAGCCATCTCAATTCTTGTTGGACCACTTTCTCATATTCCTTTTCGGAGCCACGACATAATAAACTGATAGTAGACGAATAATTTCCAGATAAACTTCGTGGGGGGTTTCCGGGATCATGTGCAAACTTGTTTTCCAAAATGCCCTTTTCTTTCTCTTCTGCTAATACTGATTTATCTAATTGTTCATATGGCTCATCAGAATGGCTTTGATCAGACTCTACTGGACTCAGGTCACAACTTTCTTGATGATTCCATAACTCCTGATACTGCTGGCAGTCTGATTGGCTTGATTTGATAGGTTCATCCCCTCTCACATGATTGTCATACTCAGATGGGAAGGTTACCTCCTCGAACCGCCCATGCACCGAAGTACATCCATGCCTACAGCATTGAGGAAGCTGCAAGTTCTTTCCAACTTGATTATGTGAATGAAAATCCATAATATTGCCACTGGATGTATGATTAGACACACAATTGTGACAAACAAAATTATTTACAAAATGGTTAGTTTCTTCAAGTCCTGGTCCTCGCTTCCATTCAGGAACCAAGGAAGCAATTTCCCCATCTATCATGTCAGCTATGCTGGTAACATCCTGATCAGTAATGTCGAGTTCTGCAACCATTTCAGTTGCTACACTTAATGCTGTGTCCATCTCTATGTCAAATGGGAAATAAATATTTCGAATATGTCCTGCCATATAAACAAGTCAAATTATCAATCATAAATTCCACCCTGAAATATACGAGTTATGGGATAAAGTACCAAAACAATTCCCAACCTTCTTTGTCTGCAATTCTTAGCCTTAAAAAAATGCCACCATCATCTTTCCTCTTTCCTTTGATGCTTATGTCAACATCTTCAGAGGCTTCATCATCAGGGCACTCGAAAAGTTCAATTCCACTATGTTCAATCTCAGCTGGATGAGAATTTCGGTCTCCTTCATATTCAAGGCAATTTGAGTATTCAGTACTCATGTTACTATAGCTCCGATGGAGATCAAAAAATGGCTGATGGATAAGAGAACCCATGTCATCAAATGCTCCACTCTCCATAGGCCCTAAATCATACTCGTAATCATCAATCTGAAGAAAAGGGTCATCTAAAAGCTCCCTTGCAGAGAGCCTTAGAGACACTGTTGCCAGGCATTTCTCAACAAATTGTCGCACTTCTGGATCCTTCACTTTATACAAGGCTTCCGGTTTCTTCCCCTGGAAATGTAACATGCGATTCATATCTTGAAACTCCTGAATAAACGCGTACTGAGCAAAAAAGAGAAAGAAAGCAATCTTACAGAAGTAACTTTCTTGTAGATTTGCGCTGGATGACTACATTCACTATAAGGATATTCAAATGTGACCATTTCTAACACACACATCCCAAAGGAATATATGTCAACTAATTCATTATATGATTCTTCATAAACTTCAGGTGCCATGAATTCGGGTGTTCCTGTGGAAATACAGATGTGAAAGATAAAACTCTAATCAGAACTGTTGATCCTAAATCATCCCCTAATTATCTTAACAACACCATCCAACCGTGCAGTACACATCACACGGTTTTATATGGTACTGCCAAATCATTTTTCAAAAGATGGGATCCATGAACTGAAGTAATCGCAATTGGTGCTAGAAATGGCCATTTTTTTTCTTGTTACCTTATGATATGAAATAGACATACCTACACAATGAGCAGCATGAGACTTGCGTAGAATTGCTGCCAACCCAAGATCCCCAATCTTAACTTCCCCTTGGTTTCCATTGACAAAAATATTATCACATTTTAGATCTCTATGGATCACAGGTGGGTCATGGCTATGAAGATAGTGAAGCCCTCTCAGGATCTGTCTACACCAATGCTTCACTGCCCTAATGTTAACCCTTTTGTGCTTTTGCCTATACCTATTGTGATAATTAAAATAAATAAAAGAAGAAAGCAATCATACAAGAAGAAAGCACAAAAAGAATAATGGTCATATGCATAAAATGTAGATGGGCGATAAAAGATTGAACAATGGAGGGAACTCACTGCCTAAGAGTGCCAGAAGTGAACATTTCAGTCACAAAGTTGATATTCCTATTTGCAGTATCGACCCAAGACGTGTAAAACTTCATTATGTTTCTGTGCTTCAGCGTCTTGAGAAGATGAATTTCACAGTAAAGCCTCTCGAGATCTTCAGGGCTCTGCAGAAAATCGTACAATTTGACTTGGTTCCAAGCAACTTCAATCCCTTGATACTCATCAAATGCTCTATATCTGAATAAAACAAAAATTGAAAAAATAAATGAATAAAATATCAAATGCCCAATTCAACAAACTCGGAAAAATGAAGAGGAACCTCTCTAAATAATCAGAAGTGAACCACTAACATAATCAACTGGAACAAATCAAACAACAACCATAAAGATTGGAAATTTGAGAAAAATAAGGGATGGGAGGTAAAAGGGTTTGTCTGAAATATTCATACACTGTCTTGGAAGCTCCTTTGCCGAGGATTTCATTGTACTGCAAAAAAAAAAAAAAATTGATGAAAAAGTTTAGGTATAAGAGAAGAATGAGAGAAAAAAGATGAAAGAGGGTATGATTACTCTGCCGTATCTGCCAGTTGGATCAACTTCGACGAACTCAGAAGAGACAGATGAATCTGTTTGAAGTTCATTCATTTCTTATTCTTTATGATTTTCTCTAATTTTCTTTCTCTCTTATCATTAGATTTCTCCTCTTCCCTGTCTAGTTCTTCCTCTGCCACCACACCAAACTCAAAACAAAATTTTTCACCTGTTTATCTCTACGGATCTATAATAATATATAATATATTTTTTTACCTTTAACAATGGTATATCAGCGTGTATTCTAAATGGACTAAAATTATTTTCATCAATTTTCATTTTATATGAACTCCTTGCACTTAATAAAATTATATTATTATTTTAAAATAATTATTAGGTTATAAAATTGATTAATTACTATTATTATAATAATAAACAAAAATTATCAAACGAGAAAATGAATAACCTATAAAAATAAAATAATCAGAATGAATTATATGAATTGAGATACGGATTATTACTTAACATTTTCTTACTTAAAATTTTTATATTTTTAAAAAATATATCTTTAATTATAAAACTAATTTTAAGTTTTTATTTATTAATTAATATTTTTAATAGATCAATTTAAAAAAATATTATATTTATTTATTAGAATAAATAATCTTATTAAAAATTATAATTTAATTAATTAATTTTTATAATCTAAATTATAATATTATAAAATATTTATTTATTTTAATAAGATAAACAAAAAAATATTTAATTATTTTTATTTTATTTTAATATATAAATACTTTTTTAAAACAAATTAATAAATAATTCATCTCATTTTATTATTGACTTGCTGATTAATCATGACAAATTTTAATTATTATTTCCTCTCACTACTTAAAAAAAAACAAAAATTACCATTGAAACCTAATCCAGTTTAGATTGTTAAAATCAACTAGAAAAGAGACACGTAATAGTAACTTTAGATTACCATATATTTTACCGTATAGATTATGGAACCACCCACCACAACGGGACATTATAATAAATATTTTTTATTTTTATTTAAAATATAAGTACATTTTATTTTATTTAACCTCATAAATTTTATGAATGATAAAGTTTACTTTTTTTTTAAATATTGAACGTAAATACAAAATTAAATTAAAAATACTATTTACCATATAATTCAAACAAATTACGAAAAACTTTACTTTCCTTTTATTTATATTTAATTCTTGTTTTAATTCTTCTTCAAATTTACATATGTTTATTTTTTTATTTTTTACTAATTAAAGTTATACTGATGTATTTATTTAAAGTATCATTGCATATTATTTAAATTTATTGAAATTAGAAAAATATAAAGTATGTAAAATTATGGATTTAATTAAAATTATAAATTATTTCAAAATACTATAATAAAATCATGAACAATAAAATAATTCAAATTTTAATTAATAAATTATAATTCAGTCAATAATATAAGTTTGGACATTTAAACTCTTTAAAAGTTTAGTTGAATATAAATAGTTTAGAAATAAAGAGAGAAGGGAAACAAATAATTAATAAATGGAACGAATAATACAATGATAAAAGAAAATACTTGACTCATGTAAGTTGAAAGTTTAAATATCTTCAAAGTTTTAATTTTCAGTTTAATGTTCACATTATTGAATTAAGTTGACTTGAAAATATGTTTGAATTTTTTGTCTTTATTTACGAGTGATTGTAATAAAAGTCTCCCTGACTAGTAAAATTTTTTAAATGAAACAAAAATTAAAAAATGAAATATTTTTTAAGCATCACCGATAAAAAAATAAATTTAAACTATTTTTTAAAGGAATATCTACACGAGAAAATAAAAAGCAATTTTTTTCCTCTTTTTCTTTCTAAAAACACGATGAACATTCAACGTTATCGGAAACAAAAAAAACTAGAAAAGCATGTGTCTTTTGGAACTCAGACTTTTTGTTTTTTAACACACAAAAGTCAAAAAAAAGATTTACCTAACTGAACCGGCAAAACAGAGTGATACTTTGATGAGTATTGAAAATTAAAAGCAAAATTAATGATAATTGATGATAAGGGTTTCAACCTTTGTGCTTAGGTTCACTGTAACTAATTAATATCTCATCTAAACAATAATTAATGCTCAAGGAGAAGTAAACACATAAACTGAAAGAAAATGTTAAAAAAAAAAAATATTAAGTGGAAGTGAATATTATTTGATACAAGATTAAACATAAATGAAAATAAATAAATAAAATATTTATTATTTTATTTATTATTATTATCATTAAAAATTATCAATTATTACGTTATAATGCAATTTTATTTCATTGACAACTCTAGAATAAATATATAACATTGATATCGCTTAAAATATATATATATATATATATATATATATATATATAATATTAAATGAAATTTTTTAATTAAATATTATATTGATCTCAAAACTTTAATATACATAATATTTAATTATTCATAAGTAAATAAATATAACATATTCACAACACCACAAATAATATATTTATTAACATCCTTAATTTATGTGAAACAATTTTAAATTACATTAATTATGAGATAGAAGCAGTATCTACTTTATTTAAATTAATATACATATTTTGTAATATTTAATCTTAACAAAACAAGCTGAAACTATAATATATATATATATATATATATATATATATATATGAACAAATTTATTTATATATGGGTTGTTATAAAAGTTAAACAATTTTCAACTGATTTTATTAATGTTTATTTATCTTATACATAATAATAATAATAATAATAATAATAATAATAATATTATTATTATTATTATTATTATTAGTGTGATAAACTATCATGATATTTCAATGCATGTGTCAATTTATAAATGAGTTAGAAATTTTACATGCACAGGAAAAATAAGTTAGAATTTTTACTATCTAATTAATCAAATTTTTTCCTTTTTCTTTTTCTCACATGTTTATTTGTTTTTATGTTTAGAATATTGTCATTATTATTTATAGGATAAATTTTTGCATACAAGTAAAATTAAATATAAGATTTTTTATTAAATAGATAATTTATAATATATGAAAATAATATGTCATTGACTAGTAAAATTTCTGTCATTTAAAGATTTAATTTATTTTAAAAAGCATAGAATTGTTTCATATCATGGTAATAATCAAATAATGAGAGATTCTACTTTTTGGATTACATTCTTGTAGGAAGGATGGGAAAACTGATTATTTGACTAGAAGGATCAGTTTATTGTTAATTGTGAATATGTTTTTTTCTTCTAAATAAATAAATAAATAAATAAAGGTATTTATTAGAATGATGTGATTCGTTTTCTTGTTTTGAGAAGAAAACACAATATGAAAGGTGTGGTGTGTTTGGATGTTAGGGTGCATTGATTGAAAGGCAGAGCACATGCACACACAAGTGGGATCCTATTTTATGCCCTTCTCATCACACCTTTCTGCATGTCTACTCTGTCAATATATAAATCAATCAAGCATCAAAATAAAAATAATAATCATAATAATACACAATCTTTTTATTTTAAATTTAATAATCAAATTATTATCGTAATTTCTTAAAAAATCCAAAAAAGTCAATGAGAAAATAATCATATAATTATATTTTTTATCCTTTTATAATATAAAAATTAAAATAAATCATTATTTTTTACTATTTAAATAAAATATTATAAAAATTTATTCTTGAGATAAGTAAATATTTAATTTTCTATACATTTAAAATATCAAACTTTTTTTATGATTAAATTTTAGCATTTATTTTCTATCAATTCAAACTGATAAATAAATATTAATACAATTGAAATTGAAAATAAATATAAAGAGAGAGAAAAAGATTTTTATTGACAAATTCGATTATTATTATTATTATTATTATTATCAAGGATTTAAATAAAATCTTAACATCATAATTTTTTTACTTTAGAGATTAATATACTTTTTCATTACCAAATTCGATTATTATTATTATTATTATTATCAAGGATTTAAATAAAATCTTAACATCATAATTTTTTTACTTTAGAGATTAATATACTTTTTCATTACCAAAATTATCACTGTGTGGAACACTTTTCCAGAAATATTTGATCAGAATTAATTAAATGGATATTCCCTCTTGAGTTTTTTTTACAATAATATGAAACAAAGATAGGAAGTAAATTTAGCCCGTTATTCTTGAAAATAATTCCAATATGCTGGTTGTCACTAAAAAAACTCTGTTTCACGCTGTATACACAAAGCAAATACAGAAAAAAGAAATTGTTGTAATTTTAAATTAATTTGTACTTTTTTTTATTCTCTCGTTTTCAAAAATTAACTGATTAAAAAAATCATCTCTCATTTATGCTGTCGTAAGTATTTTTTGAAAAAAAAAAATCACATTGTTCATATAAAGCTACTGTTGAAACTTGGAATCTAAGTTCCACTTTTGCCGTCGTAGATAATACATTCACACTGTTTGAATTAAATTTTCCATAAAAAATTTATAAAAAATAAAGAAAAACTATTTATTTTGTAAGTTGAAATCAAGTGTAAATTAAAACTAATTATTTGAAAGTTAAATGAAATATTTTTGTATATTATCGTGTATAAATTAATTTTATAATTCTTATTTTGTAATAAATTTGTATAAAGAAATGTATCGACAAATCAAATTTAATTTGAGTTTTGCTTGTTATATATACTTTTCAAATTACAGTCAAATATGCTTTAATGTACGAATATTAAGTTTACAAGGATTTGTACAAAAATATAACCAGTTAAAGAATCATTCTTATGGGAGGGAGATATATATAAATTATTTTTAAAAATATATAAAAATTATCTTTAATCTAAAAATATATATATATATATATATAAATTATTTCCTAACCCTTTTCTCTTTTCTTAACTTAGGGTTCTATAAATATGTTATCTTTTAACTTTCGTAATTGAAGCGAACAGGTCATGAAATTGGTGCAAGAGTGCATCATCTTATTACGAATAAAGTCTAAAAGATTATGAAAATGAAATGAAATGAAATACGGAAAGTGTACCCAAAAGAAGTGCTTTACAAGTCACCAAACTGTCCAAACACGCCCCACCCAACCCAAAGATTAGAGATTAGTATCACCATGAAACCAATTGCCAAATGCATGTGCATCTTTATCCTTTAAGTTCGTGGTACTCTTTGTACCAACTCAATCACGTTCATAAAATCACTTCCGCCAACTTATCACGTTTATTTCTTGTCACAAACTTTGCACTCTTTTTATTGTTTATGAATACAACGATTGTGTATTCTCTCTAAATTTTAAATATTGATATAAAAATCTCATACATGTCTCCTAAATATTAGGTGAAAATCTAAAATCTTGTAATTACTTTCCATATTTAAAAAAAATATTATTAAAAATTTAATAAGTTTTCAAAACTTATTTGAGACTAATTATTTCATAAGAAAAAAAAGTAACAAAGGGAGGGCAACATGCGTTTAAAATGTTGTTTGGGTACGAACGTACTTTTTGGTTTTGTCCACTTGAGAAACATGCACACATAGTAATATACCCTGTTTGGCTGTGCCAATTGCCAAAAAGCCAAAAGCCAAAAGCCAAAAGCTAAAGTGGGGTCCTGAAGAAGAAAGGTTAGGTAGACATATCTATCTAGTTTTAACTATTGGGACAGCAGGGAAATAAATACGTAAACAAGCACAACCAGCTAAGCTTGCTTTTAATATTTTAGGAGCATTTAGGTGTGAACAAATATAATTATTTAAATTAAATTTATATTTATCTATATTTAAATCACCTTAAAATAATTTAAATGATTAATTTAACATTTGTATATTTTTGGATTTTAAATTCTATCTATTTAATTGAGTTCAAATCAAATATTTTTTAGGTTTATTTTAAGAATTTATTTTATCAAAATATTTTTTTTCTTTCAATTGAGATATTTTTCATTTTGTAAACATTTTTTGGATTTAACATATTGAAGATAGTGTTGAGTCGATTTTAATTGAAGTATCATAGATCATTATTAATAATAGATATTGTTTATCATATAAATGATTATTTATTTTTCAACAATTAATATTAAAGATGAAATTTTAGAAACAATAAATTATTATATTAAAAATGGACCGACACAAATACACATAATTATTCATATTGTCATAAAATAAATAAACAATAAAACTTTTATAAGAAAAAATAACTAAATAGTAAAAATATAATGTATCTTTTTGTTAAATCTCGAGTTATATATTAGTATTACTAACTTCTTCTAAAATGAATATTATAATCATGATAAATATTTTAATTATCCTAAAAATATTAATAAAAATTAATTTGAATTGATAAAATACAATAACTTTAATTTTAGTATCAACTTTATGTAAATCAAATAATTAAATGAATAAAATTTAAATTTAAAGTAGATTTGAGAAAATATAAATTATTAAAATAAAATAAATTTAAATTTAAAATTTATTTTATTGTATGTGAATGGAATATGAATTGGATTTTAAAAATCCAAAAGCACCCTAATTTAATTTGTTCCGTGTTTAAGGTTGTGGAACGCTCAATACGCAACACATTCACGAATTTTTGTGGGCAATTGGGTACCTTTTGATAGTAATTATTGGGCTAAAGATAAGGATGCAACTTTATTTTGGTCCACTTCAGGATATGATTTTGTGGACGTAATGGCTTTGTTTGTTCCACGTAAAAACTTACCCCTTTTTAGTATTCAACTCAAGAACCCTCTTTTTAATCACTGATCTATCATGGCTTTCAATTCAAAGATTTCCACCAATCTCTTACATGGATTTCTGAAAGAATATTATTCCCAATTGAAGATTCTTCAAGTTTTGCAAAAGTTGTACAAGCAAAAGAAGATAAAAATAAAGATTCTTCGACCAGCTCATAACCAAACTATAGATATCACTGTAACCAATTAAACGTTTAATGTGATAAAATAGTAATCAATGGTTCCAAATTCTGAGATCTTTGAAGGATATATACATAAATGACTGAACTTAGTTTTTCTAGAATGTGTACTTCTGAGAATCAATTCACATGTTCATTCAGTGTTTATGTTATAATTACCACCTTCATGACGCATGCTACTAGCAACTTTCTTAATTTATCTCAATGGAGAGTGCTCCACTTAAGATTTGTATCCAATGAATGTTTTTGTGCCTCAAACAACGATTGTATTATTTGGGTCTTAGTTTAGTTCATCTTCATCTCAGATGACATCATAAACATCTATTAAGATTAAAATAAAGATATTGTTTATCGACTAAGTGAAAATTAATTTACTATCAAAAAATAAAATCATTTTTAAACTATAAGAGGATATTTTTGCAAATTAGTTTATATATAGATCTAATTTTAACTTATATATATATATATATATATATATATATATATATATTCTATTTTTATTTTGTATCATATATTTGTACGAAAATAGATGATTGATATAACCCAGGGTTTCAATTTCAAACTATATGTTATTTTTTCATACTTTCACTTTATAGTTTTTATATTATTATTTATTTAAACATAAAGTTTGTTTGATGTATAAGAAGAGACTTGTATTTAAGTTTGTTTGTTTCTATATATTTTTTATATTGATGGAAGAGTCAATGACTTTTATGTTTATTTTCAGTGACTATAGTGAATTTGAGGAAAGGGAGAACAGGGAATGTTCGGTGTAACGAGGAGACGAGACGCGAAAAATAGCTTGTCTCATATATATTTATACAATATCCCTAACAAAAAATCAATTTCTCTATGCAAAGAATCAATTCTCACTAAAGAGATAATTTCATCATCTCCATATTTATTTTATTAAAACATTTTCTTTATCATTCATATTAACAAATCAATCACAACCTTTTACAAAAAAAAGTTTCATTTCTCATTTTTTTACAATTTTTTACTATCTTTCCCTTAATTTAAATAATCTTATTCTCCCCTCTCTTTTTCTGAATCTACCATTTTCGCCCTTCACAAGTCCATTTTTATTCCAAAGATAATGTTAATGTCAATGGAAAGAAGTACTCAATTTAATTAGTGTCGAACAAAATTTGAAGTGGATTGTCTTTGGAAAAAAAGGTAATGGGTAAAAAAACTTTTCTATAAAAAAGCCGTTAAAAAACTTTATGAATCACTAAACCTTGACTTTTTCAATTAAATAGGGTTTGAAAATATAACTAATACTACTTTTTAATAAACAAGTTTGACTTGACTGCGCCTCATGCTGCCAAAGCCATGAATTTCCCTTGAATAACTTAACCTATTCTTATTGTTAGTTGTCTTGAGCAACTCTTGTTTGAGCGTATTATCGCAAAAACAACCATTAGAAGTGCAAATTCATTCAAATAATAATAACAACGATAAAAAAATTAATAATATCTTAAAATTGAAGTATATTCTTTTTGTTTTCCCGTAAAACATTAACTACTTACGTTTATAAATGCTTGCAGCAACAAAACTGAGAAATGTTTGCGTATCAATTAATCAATACACGGGCCCAAGGCTTAGATGTTGGGCTTTTAAGCTTCTGTTTACAAGACTATCTCGTTTTCCAAGACCCAACATTTCCTATTATTTGCGTGACCACCTGGGTAGTGCCTGCAACAATTTTAATATATTATTTTATTTTAAATCTCACCACACAAAAAAAGTTATTTCAGATTTATAAAAATTATTTACGTGAATAATCATTTTATTCATATAAACCTTTCTCAAACAAAGATTAACTTAACCCGTTGGATTAGTTTGAATGATCTAAAAAAATTAAATTTAAATTAAATAATATCTATTTTAATTCAATGTATTTATGTAATGATTTATATAAACTTAAGTTAAATTAATCATAAATTTATGAAACAATCTGTTTTATAGATTTTTGTAATAAATTTTTATTTTCAAAATATATGACAACTATTCAGAAGACGCTCTTAATCATATTTTTATTAAGTTTTTAATGTTATTGAACTATAACTAGCATTTTAGTTGCACATAAACATTTAGTTACTGATAAACACGATTATTCAATACAGTTTTTATAAAGGAAAAGATTATTATTAAACATTCTATCAACAATATATTTTTATATTATAATAAGAATTTTAAATTAATTTTATTTTTATTAAATCCTTCAATGATTATTATATTAATAAAAAGAATTGTCCAACATATGTTCCCTCTTTTACAAATTAAAAACTTCAGATTAAACTTGTAAGATCATATTTTACTGTTATAGTATAAGTAAATAGTAGTCTACACATTCTTGCCTTGGGGTAATCATTCCCGGTATTATTGTTCTTCACTTTCTTGGTTCCCTGCCGACTTCACCAGAAAACGTAAACTTTCCTGGTTCAATTCTGTTGTTTAAAGCATTGAATACGTCTCTTACAGATAGAAGGACGAAACACACAAGTTAAACAAGTATGGATACAAAAACCAGAGACATGAGAGTACATAGAAGAAGAGGTTATTAACGAAGAGAAGAGGGAAAGTGAAGTGATTAAGAAGTTGAGGTGGTGGAACCTAGCTCCTTATCAATAGCTTTATTGGCAGTGTCGAGATCCTCATCGAAGAACATGTCCCAATGGCCATCCCACTTGATGAAGAATAGGGTGTCCTCATAATACTTAACCCTATGAACATCCCCTGCAGGGGTGAACAGGTAATCCCCAACCGTCAGATCGTATCTCGCTTCCTTCGTCAGATTCCAAACACTCTTCTTCCCTTCGATCACCACCAAATCGTGCCCGAACGTGTGGTGGTGCGCCGGCTCCACGCTCCCGGCCTTGAACCTCACGAACGCTGACGTCGGAGTCTCCCTCACGATCTTCATCGACCCTCCCGGAATCAACTCGATCGGCTTCAATTCCCGGTTCTTCACCAGACAGCAAACAGCGCACGTGTCGAACGGGCCGTCTTTTCCGATCTCCGGCATCTCCACCAGCGAGTGGTCTAGAAACGTCTGGATATCCTGCGGCCACGGTTCGCCGTCGTTGGCGGGGCACGCCGACTTGAACGGCGTGTTCAGCCACGCTTCCAGGATCTCGATCGCGGCCTCCGGCGAGGTGTGCTTGCCGGATACGGCGAGGACGTTGGAGTTGTTGATGGAGCGGGCGTTGACGGCGTCGGAGGGAGTGAGGCAAGTGGCGGCGTAGACGCCGGGGAATTTGTTGGCGAAGATTGAGACGCCGGCGCCGGTGCCACAGGCAACGAGGCCGCGGACGTCGGAGGATTGGGAGACTCGGCGACCGACCTCGGCTCCGGCGGAGTAGTAGGAAGAGGTTCCGAGATCTTCGACTTCGATGGCGCGGGAGCGGAGGTGTGCGACGAGGGCGTCTTTGAGAGGAGTGCCGAAGCCATCGGCGGCGGCGATGATTTTGACGGGGCGCGTGGGTTCTGCTGCCATGGCTGATTATGGGATTGAAGGATTGTTCTTCAGTTGAATCGAGTTCACTCACTTCGCTTACACACGACCTGAGACTCAGGTACAATGAACCTGGTCCCTATCTAGTGCTCTAATCAATCAAGGATTTCAATAATCTCTATCTTGTGTCTCAATTACTCGGGCCTCTAGCGTGTGCCTCAATCACTTGCGGCCCACTAGTGTTATTCTTGGTAGGCTTTTACTTCTGCATCCATGATTTCTCCTTGCACCCCCATAGCTATATTAAATTCCATTTTATCTTTATACTATGCACCCCATAGCTTTATTAAATTCCATCTTATCTTTATACCATGCACCCCATACCTTTATTAAATTCCATTTTATCTTTATAATCTTTATTTTCATTCCGGAATGCATTATGGCTTGATGTTTTCAGGAAACCCAGAAACACCCAACCCAGATTGTGCTCTAAGAAAAGTTTTTCCAGAATGGCATTCCGAAACAATTTATCCAGACAATATATTTTTGAAAAGATTTTTCCAAAAAATAAACACCCAACCTAAAATCTCATTATGGAACACCAATGTGTTTCTAGAGAATCCAATCTAAAAACATAATCCGAAATATCAAATCTCAAATGTATTTTAAAAAATATATATTCTTGAACACTCTATCCGAAATACAATTTTATTGTTGTGATATTATTTTAAATTAAGTAATTTAAGTTTTTTTTTAATTTAAATACAAAAATATATAATTTATATATAATATATAATATTAATGATTACTTATTTTTAATTATTATAAAATATTTTTAATGGAGATGATACAAAAAAAATCAAATAACCAAATATTGAAAATGTTAAGTGATGAAAGTACACAAGTTATATACAAATAGAAAAATAATAAGTTAAAGTAAAAAAAAAATTACAGGCAAGGTATTTTAAATATTTGACTTTAATAAATGAAATTACATAAATAGAAAAATAATTAGTTAAAGTACAAAAAAAAATTACAGACAAAGTATTTTAAATATTTGACTTTAATAAATGAAATTACATAAAGAAATTATAGAGATCCATGGAACAAGAATCTTCTTTCTCTTACTGATTATTAATTTCCTTACTTTTATTTTCTATTATTTTTAATTGTATATATTTTAAAGTAAATCAACGTATTCCTTTTTATTAATATTATTAAGTTATAAAGATAAAATAAGATGATATATGATGACGTGCCATATATAAATGTAATAACGTTAATAATTATAGTCTCATACATATGACATGACTATACTGATAAAGAAAATACATTAACTTATTTAAATAAAATCAAATTAACATTAAAAACAATGACAAAACAAAATTAATGAATTAAATCTGGTTTATAAAGATTTTTTTTTTATGAATTTTTTTACTTGTTATCAAATTTAATTTTAATTTTATATTTTAAGATTAATAATTAGTCCTTAATTTTTTTTAAAATTGTGAATTGAAATTTGTATTAATTTTATTATAATAAAAATATTACTAAACAATAAATTTAGGTATAAACAATTGTTAAAACAACATTCATTTTTATTGAAATAAAAATTATATTTAAATAACAAATTTAGACTTGAAAAAAATTACATGTTTTAAAAAGTTTTAAAACTTAATTCATGAATTTAAAATATAAGGACTCAATGTAAGTTAAAAAAAAAATCAGAAATATATTTTTTCAAACAGTACACATTTTGAAGTACATCATAACATATTTGATACATTCCCGGTCCATATTCGATTACCAAATTATTCTAATTTTAGTTAACTTAATATTTACCAATTGAGTCTAACTTCATTCTCTTTTTACTTAATCAATTATTGTTTGTACAAGTTACCGTCCGTATATGGAGGGACCATTCAGGCATACCCCAATAATACATGGAACATGTTTAATTTGAACTTAAAAGATACTTTGCGAATTCTAAAGAATATATATATATATATATATTAAATCAAAACATAAATAATACAAATACCATTCTCCGTTGGTCAAAGCATGAAAGTAGAGATGTTTTATATACTGAATGAAGTTATGCAACACTCTGTGAATGAGGAGTGAAATTAACAATATTTAAGCACACTTATATGAACTTTACTCTTCAATAAATAATGCATTAAAAAATCTGCAAATATTAAATATGAGTGGTTGACACATTACAAAATAATCCACCCTGAATGGTCTAAAATTGTAGGCATATTATTATCGTGGCCAACTAAGTACTATTAATTACATTTTCTTTTTTAGTTAGTAATGGGTGAGTATTAATAGTTATTTATAATTTTATTATAAGGTAAAGTAATAAACTATTTTTTATATCTTATCGTGATTTTTTTTTCATAACTTATTTTTATCGCTTTTATCTTATCTTTATATATTCCTTATTCCTTTTTTCTTTTTTTAAATAAGTTTATATATTATTTTTCTGTAGTTGTTAGTATTAATGTGACGTTACCATGTTTTAATGAAACAACATGATATTACAACATCTTCGGGGTAAAGAAAATATACGCCTTATCAAATATAAATATATATATATATATATATATATATATATATATATATATATATATATATATATATTACAAAAAAATTCCAAATTGTAGAAGTTTAAATCCTGTATTTTTATTAAATTTTTAAATTATGTATTATATTTCATCAAATTAAAAATAAATAAATACAAAAAGCAGCTCAAAATTTTGAAGGTTTAAATCCAGTATTTTCATTAAAATTTTAAATTATAAGTACTATGTTTCATTAAATTGAAAAATAAAATATGAAATCTTAAATATTGTATTTTTCATCAAAATTTTAAATTATAAATATTATGTTTGTGCAAGTGAAATATAAAAAAATAATATTAAAGAGAAAAAAATCGAGTTATTGAATTATGAAAAAAAGTAATTAAGAGAGTGAAATTGAATAGGTAAATTACGAAAATAAAAAAGTAAGTAATACCTAAGGACCCGCGTTAGCCTAACCGGATAATTATTGGATAAATAAATACATTACCTCACTTTAGCTGGTGAAGATATGAGATTGAAATGTGAAGAATTTTCAGGTGCCAAAAATAAAAAATAAAAAAATTGGACCAATTGATTACACATGCTTTGAAACAATATCAAAAGTAAAGCCTTGATTGATTGAAAAATAATTTCATATCTTCATCAGAAAGTGAGGTTGCTTTAATATTAGAAAAATGGTTGGAGGAATGATAACGGAACAGGTAACGTTGAAGTGATTCTTCACAAGTTCATCTTTGATCAACCAAAAAAAGTTTACTAAAACTTGTTCATTAAAAATTAAAATGGCGACCTACTTAATAACCTATATTTAAATTCTAAACTTGAGATTTATGTACCTATTTTATTTAATATATTCATAATATTTATAAACTAGTCGTTAATTATTAGTGGTTAAACAAATTGAAAATAATATTAAAAATTCATATATTTTATATCTTTAATATAATATTATTTGCAATTTGTTTTTCACTAATATTATTTATAATAACCACATTAATAAATAATGATTAATATTTTTCTTAAAATAACATATTAATTGTATTTATTTGATAAAATAATGAAATACCTATTAACTATTAATGGAATGAAGCAAATATTAGACATTATATGTTGGTAGAAATATTCACAAATAATACAGCAAAGAACTGCAATTAACAATAATTGCGTCAAGTTTATCTATCAATAGAGCGTCTCATAAGTCACAAACCCAATCCCTTACACGGGCTAACCTAAGCAAAGACCCTTTAATTTTGTTGGCGCCCTTCACGGGGCCAACATGTTCATTCACAAATCTTAATAATTAATTAATTAATTAATTAACTAATTCACTTTCTGGATTAATAATTAATAAATCATCATGATATACCTCAAATAATCATAACAACGGTTGGTGTGGTTTAACGTACTTCCCTGTTTCTTTTTGTTGATGTAATACATAATTCAAAGGATTCATCAAAGGACATGTTTATTGCTGAATATGGATAGCAGTAAATGACAGCAGCAACAATGTACAAGGAGAAGATGAATATATATATATATATATATATATATATATATATATATATATATATATATATATATATATATATATATATATATATATATATATATATATGTATACATATACATACATTTTTACATATACGCATAAATGAAGTGCAATCCAATCTCTCTTAAAAGTTGAAATCCCATAAAAGAATGAATATGAAGAAGAAATGAAATGAAATGAATGAATTAATTTAGGGTCCAGGCATAGAGCAACAAAGAGAAGCCAGTGGCATTGCTCCCACAAGACTTGGTCGATGAAGAACACGAAGTTCTCCCACACTCACTACTCTCTTCTGCCCACTGCAACACGCTTGAACCTGAAACGTTTCTCTTTATCAACTTTTTTTCTGCCCCCACCATCTCTGGCCACACCGTTCCATCCCCAACTTGAAACACAAAAACACCGTGACCCTTGTTGTTGTCGCTGTTAACCACCCAACTTAACACGTCCCAGTAAAACTCCACTTCGATTCCGTCGATGAATATTTTCTCGTACCCTCGGAACTTCCACGCCAACCGTTTCACCACCAACCGCGTCTCGCCGTCAACTTTCACATGCATCACACCGCCGCCGCCGTCGCACTCGATCTCTATCACGTGCTTGGACCCCATGAACACCGCACGTGACACGTAGCATCTGCTTCCGAACACGTGCTCTCTCCTCGACAGCAGAACCGGCTCAACGAGGTTGTTGTTGTTGCTGCTGCTGCTGCTGCCGCCCTTAACCTCGAGCTTCTTATGCCGCCGAGTTAGATCGCGGAGAAGGTCGCCGAGGAAAAATTGGAGCTTGCCGTTTTGGGAGATTGCGAGGTAGAATCGGGATTCGGGTTCCGCGGAGTTTTGTGCGAACTCTGCGCGCGTGAAGTTCCAGTGGAGCTTGATTTTGCGGTGGCGGATGGATTTTGAACCGTGGCGTGTTCCAAAGAAGGAGAGGGTTGAGGAGTTAAGAGAAATTGTGATGGAAGATATATCTGCAGCAGAAAGTGTTAAGGAATGAGAGAAAAGGGTTTTGGACCAACTGAGAGTGAGGTAAGTGGGGGAGTTGCATAGTTGAGTTTGGTATATGCATGTTACCACATTCTGCGGCACTTGGGAACAGTTACTGCTACTTGATGAAGAAGGGGTGTTGGGTTGGCTGAAACAACCTGCGATCATGCTGTTCAATTTCTTCTATACTCCAACCTAACCATGTGTGGGTGTGTGTTTTTCTCTGTGGACGGAAGATGGTGAAGGTGTATTAATAGAAGTTTAAATTTGATGGATGTTTGGCAAGGGTGTGTGTTTTTGAGGTGAGGTGTTGGAAAAAGTGTAGTGCATAGCATGGTTTTAATGATGAGAACACAAGGGTTCTCTGGTTAGAATGATGAAGGCCAGTTGCAATGACTTTTGATTGGGTCATGTTTTGGTTCCTTGATTTGCGCCTTTGACAAGGCTAGGCATAGCAATAGTGGGTTCTTTACCATGTGCCACTGAGCTGGGTTGCACTCACATTTTCCAAGTCATCACACTCACTCACTGGTATTCCAAAGGACTTTCTGATTTTCTTACATCACATCTTCCCCTTTTCTAAATTCATATCCTCTGTCAATCATCACAGAAAGGGAATTCAGGTTGATGATGGGCCCTCAAGAAAGGGTCTCCTTAACACCAATTTCACCATTTGAATACATTTTCATGTCAGTATTATTTTTTGTATGTCTACCATTCTTGTTTTCTTCTACGTGTTTTCAACCGCTGAAGTTAACTGCGAAAACTAAGTCTACCCAGTTTAAAGTGAAAAAAGAAAAATGCATTAAGTGGTCTTGGACTTCTTCCAGTCTAATATCGATAGTCAAATAATGTGATCATGTAAAGTTTGAATGCCGTCTAATAAATATGTTAAGAGCATATTTGGATTTAGTGCTGCTAGTATAAAGAGCAGCTGATGAAGATGAAAAAACACGCGTCATTGCTCCATCTAACAACGGTTAAATGAATATCTTATTGCTCACATTTTCTACCCCACTATTGCATTGATCTCTGTACTCACAATCCACTTCCATTGTACTTGCAATGGAATTTTTACTATTTAAGATCAATGGTTGAGTTTGATGTGGTCATGTCTAGGGTAGAGTTTTTAAAACATTGTTTGTGTAAAAAGTACAAGAGAAGTGGTGGTAGATTGGACCTAAGTACTAAATCTTAATGTTAACACTGTTTGAATTAGTAATTAGGTACAAAAGCGTTTTTTTTTTTTTTTTCATACGAAACACAAAACAAAGTGATTTAGGTTAGTTTTTTCTCCATTCTCCTTTCAAGACATATTTTTTCAATTGAGATAAATGTGAGCTAATTACTAACTAACTAATCCAGGAATAGCATTGAGAATTGAAGAATCTTAAAACAGAGTGGTAAAAAACATGAATTAAAATATAACAACCCAATCCCATGAGCTTTAGTTTCTATATTTATAAGAATAATAAAAAAGAGAGGCGAGAAAAAAAGAAAAAAAAAAAACTTAGCAATTTGACTAGATTGATAATTGATTCCTGTTTTTTTTAACTCTACAAACCCTAACTATAGAACAGAGAGAAAGGGTTTGATGTGTTTGTTATACAATGTTTCAAACAGAAACACACTATTGGGTACCAATAAATAAATAAATAAAACTATTGGGCCTTTAATCGAAGAGACAAAATAATGAAAAAAAAAACTGTTTATCAACGAGGTCAATTAAGCTTTTCAACATATAAAAATAAAGGTTTAAATTTAATTGAAATAAAACATTGCTTTATCTGTTGATTTCACCCATATATACTTATTTTAAAAATAATTAATTGTTAACATATTTGTGTACTATGTTACTTAAGGAGGGATTAAAAAACAAAATTAAATATACAAATATTTCATTTATGTATTTTGCTTTAGAAAAATGACATTATTCAAGTGTAGGGATTTAAATTATAATTAAAAGGATTCATGATTAACATAGCACTGTTAAATTATAAATTTATACAAAGAAATAAAGTAATGAAGTAATCGTTTAAAAATAACAAAATAAATTTTATGAAACATAATCAATTAAATTTGAAATTTGAATTGATTCATCAACACGCCATTTGATTGAACAGAATTATGCTTAGGTACTCTAAACAAGGTTTTACGTTACACTTATATTGACGAAAAAACGTGAGTGTAAGAGTAAATTCACGAAAGCTATTCATCTAATTCTTTAACGCCTTGTTTGTTTTCGTGAAAAATATTACATAATAATAAATATTTTAAAATACTTCCTTACATAATATAATATGTGAAAATATAATCTATTAAGTCTACTTTTTTTCATAATAAATAATAAATTATTTTTCTTTTAATCTAATTAATTATATTTTTCACTCTTTTTCTCTTTTTAAATCCAAACAAAGCTTAATGTTGACGATACAATTATTAAACATTTTATACATAAAATACGATGACAAAAAATTCGACTTGAAAAGGACATTTTTTAAAAAGAAATATTACTAATTAATTTTTTATTGAATAAACTAAATACATAGTACAATGTTTCACTTCTAAATTCAACGTAAAAATATTTTATTTATTCTATGTCATAAAATCCCTTAATCATTTAAAACACACAAAAATATTGAGTTTAATTTAATTTAAGTATATTAATAGTATATACGTATTTTACGTTGTTATTAAATAATAAATTACCGTTTTTAATAACCAACATAAATGATGATATTTATCAATTCATGAAAGTTATTTAAAAAAATTCGGGTTATTCCCTAGTTTAAAATTTTCAAGTATATTTTTAATTCTATATTTATTTATTTATTAGTGTCTTGGTGGGCTAACATAAACGAAATAATCGAATAAATACAATTCGGGTTATTCCCTAGTTTAAAATTTTCAAGTATATTTTTAATTCTATATTTATTTATTTATTTATTGGTGTCTTGGTGGGCTAACATAAACGAAATAATCGAATATATGTATTTATTTTTACCAAGTAAAAGAAAATATTGGTAAAATAGTTTTATTAAAAATATTGTAATATTTAAAAATGTTATTAAAAGTATTAAAAAAATTGTTAGTTTGATTCCTAAGACAAGTCATGTGAAGCACGTAATCCTTATTCTAATCCGCGCGTGGGATGGCGCTTCCATTTCCACCACCATGTGGGGTCCACGTCCCACGAACAGTTGGTCACCAACAACTCTTAGTTGTATAATAATCACTTTTTCATAATAATTTATATAATAAAAATAATATGTATTAAAATAGATTGTGTGAGAAAGAAAAATTAAACAAATAATTTTATAAAAACAGTATTAAAATAGAATCTATTTAAACTGCTTTAATACTTTGATTTTTTACACTACCACCCATAATTTGCATATTACTATGTAATAAATTTGTTAATTTTTTAATTTTATTATACTAGACAATAATAGAATATAAAAACATCCCAAATATGATTAAATAGATTGTGAGGAATGTATTGGATATGCTTCAATAAAAAGTAGGTAAATATATGATGTGTTTTTTTATTGATTAATAGTATTTATTTTAACGTGAAATGAAAATTAAACTGAAAAGATTATATATATATAAATAGACGCGAGATAGAAGGACAAGGGAATAGATTGATTAGTACAATGAACAGTGTCTGATTGGATTTTTTGACAAAGGACGCAGTTACTCGATTTCAAGTTTCACGTTCTTTTCCTCTCTTCTTCGTGTCAGGTAAAAGCTTGGTCTCACTGCAAAAGGAAAAAGAAGAAAGACGCAGAGTGCAGTATAAAAATACAACCTTTTTTGTTTTCACCTCCATTCGCCGGTCACCACAATAACCAGTTTCCGTTTTCTTCATTTTCTTCACTCTGTTATTTTGCTTCATAGCGTCGCCATCTTAAGGTTCTTTTCATTTTATGTTATATTCTGTTGTGCTTTTTTTCTTTCTCCTTTTTGGCTTTTAGGTATTTTTTTTCCCTGAAAGAAATTTCAATCGTTAGTAACGCATATACATTGAAAGTGAAAGAAGTATGCTCTTTTGTCCGCTTCTGTCTGGGGTCTGAGCTGTTTTACTCTCCACATTCTCTTTATTTGTCTTGAAGTAACGCAAACTCTCTTCTATCAAATTGGGTTCATTGGTTTTAATTCCGTATTCAAAACCATTCCATGATGGATTTTTCTGGTCATGTTAAGGTAAGGGTCTGTCCCAACTTGTTTTTTGTTGCCTTCACCTTGTTAGGGTGAGTGTTTTTGTCCACTTCAAATCTGGGTTCGATCTGTTTGTTGAAAAACCCCAAAGGGAAAAGGCTTTGTAGTTGAGTTGAATTGAAGCAAAAAATGAAGGATTTTCCATCTTGTTTTGGTGAGAACGGGGTTCAAGTTGCGGATTCTTCGTCTTCAAGCGCTAACAAAAGTGCCCAGAACGTGGTTACTTGTGTTTATCAATGCATGGTTGGTGGTAGTTCCTGCCTGATTACTGTCACATGGAGTAAGAATTTGATGGGGCAAGGCCTTGGTGTAGCGATCGACGATTCTTCAAGCCAGAGTCTTTGTAAGGTGGATATCAAACCGTGGGGATTTTCCAAGAGGAGAGGTTGTAAGAGTCTAGATGTTCGTTCTTGTAAAGTTGATGTGTATTGGGACCTTTCTTCGGCTAAATTTGGTTCTAGCCCGGAACCTTTGGCGGGATTTTATGTAGGAGCTGTGGTGGATGGAAAAATGGTTCTTCTTATTGGGGATTTGAAGAAAGAAGCTTTCAAGAAGACCAATGCCAACCCATTACCCTGCAATGCAGCTTTGATTGCCAAGAAAGAGCATGTTTTTGGTAAAAAGTTGTATGGTACGAAGGCTGTGTTTTGTGACAATGGCCAAATTCATGATCTTTTGATTGAGTGTGACACTGCAAGTGTTAGTGATCCGACCCTGGTAATTCGCATAGACAGCAAAACTGTGATGCAAGTGAAGCAGTTGAGATGGAAGTTCAGGGGGAATCATACTATCCTTGTAGATGGTCTTGCAGTGGAAGTTTTCTGGGATGTTTATAATTGGCTCTTTGGTACATCCCTTGGAAATGCTGTTTTTATGTTCAGGACAAGCCTGTCAGCGGTGAACAAATTGTGGGCTGGCCAACCGCCTTCTGATTTGCCATTGTCTTTCTCTGAGAGATTTCCTGAGACCAAATTGCAGGGTCTTGGTTTCTCGCTTAATTTGTATGCTTGGAAGGGCCAGTAGATATGCAGAAATCCATCACAGATTGAGTACTAACATACCTCTCAGTGAATTTTGGTTTATCGTCCATGTGATCGAATCATAGTTGAGTAAAAATGAGTACTTTGGTTTCTCCCATTCCCCTTGTTAAATTCGTATTCTCTCTTTAGCTGAGCTGAGCTATTTGAACATATCAGAGTCTTTTTTTATCCCAATTGGCTGTACATTTATCTTCAACTGGCAACTTTATGGTCCACATTACTAAAATACAAACTTTACAGTATGTTTATTCAACTACATCTTTATTCTCTTTAAATTAGCAAGTATTACCTACTTTTCCCTGTTATGGGTCATCATATGTATTAGCTTTAGTATTTTAATTAGCATTGATCATTCATTCCATCAAGTGCGTAAAGCTGTTGCTTCAAATTGGTAAATCCCACCTACTAAGAGGGCCGTAACAAGAAATAACTAATAAGCTTTTGGGAGCTGAGGTTGAAGAGGAATGTATTCCGTGAGTGGAAGATCACCAGTTTCTAATGAATGTCAAAACTCTTTTTAACAGCCATTTGAATTTTTTTTATGTAGGAACTGAGGCATGAATATGAATATTTTTTTGCCTTAGTAGGGTTGCATACTTTGATGTCTTATAATATTTAGCAAATTTGATCCGAGAGCTGGCCAAATAAATTTATGTGATGGAAGGCCAAATACCATTTTATTTTACTCTCTGAACACAACTGCCAGTTTGTCATGGCTAGTGAATCATTATTGTATATAAAAAATCTTTCCACTGCTGAACATCTACTGCCAGTTCATTATGTACTCAAATGTTAAATGAATATCGTTTTAAGACCATGTAGTCTATAGCAAGATCCTTTAATCCCAATTCTGCAGCAGATCCAAATAACTAAACTTACTAGTTTAGCAATGATAATCTCTTTTTAAAACCTTACTTTTGCAATTTCAGTTGCACATTTCAGATGAAAAAGACTTTCGAACAATGCAACGTTAAACAAAAAAAGCTCTTGCTTATTTAAATTCATTTTATGATTCTTGGCATAAAATGCTTGTCAAAAACCACATGGTCATAGTAGTCATTCTTTAGTCTCCAGCTCAAGGTATAAACTTTACATTGGATTTATCCTTAGGCAAATGTGCAGAGTCTTTCATAAAATAAAAGGTCATGAGATGTAGCAATTGTGTATTTCAAATGCTTTATTCTTTAAATCATGAAGAACTGCTTATCAGTTTGTTGTTTATAGTTAAGTTCATGATGAATTAGAATGTAATTTAAGGTACTTAAATGTTCTTCTTAGTACTTCATATAGCATGAAATGATTGCACAAATCAGTTGTGTATTATTTCAGAATACAGCTTCCAAGGAGATTGATGAATCCCTGGTCTCAATTATGTATGAATAAGGATGACTGCAAGGTCATGAGATGTAGCAATTTAAAATCATCAAAATAAATTTGTCTGAGATAAAAAAATGGTGATCACATTGGAAGTTCTACCTTGTAGAACGGTTTTTCTTTTTCTAGTAACTGATATATTTCTTTGTCTTTATGCCTCTTCAAGTGTCCAGTCTATTAAGCATATGACATTTTAAAAGAAATTTGGAAAAACAAATGGAGTTTCAATCTTTTTAATTTGGTCACTGAATACAGTAGCAGCCTTGTTTAGTTTCTGTCTTATTGTAATTCGGATTTATTAACAAGAGCTTATAGAAAATGAATAATAAATTAAGGTAGTAAAATAAATATTTATTTTATTATATTTTTAATATAACATAGATTATAACATAGGTCATATGATCATACTAATAATTTAAAAGATAAAGATTACTAAATTTTGTAAGAGAATAAATATAACAGAGATAATCAATTTTAGCTAATTTCTCAATATTTATAATTATTGTTTTATTTAATCTCTATTTGGTTATTAGTCATGTATATGTTGAGTTTATTTTTCTTCTTATTATTAATAGCTCAACTTATTTTATGATTTTTTTCCCTCAATAACAATTCAGTTAAAAAGTTTAATATCTCATAATATATCATTTATAATTATAAAATCATTTTTCTGAAATTGACATCACAAATAATAATGCAGTAGTTTTGAGAATTTATTTCAGATTTTTCGTTTGTCTGCACAAGATCGACGTGCACAACTCAGAATATCACGTTTTTATAGTTTGCAAGTTACTTAGATTACTGTACTTGAACAGTTGTAATTTAACACTTTACTCTTTTTAATAATAATAAAAATATTTACGTTATTATTGTTAAAAAAAAAACTTTATCCTTCTTTTAGTTTGAGAAATGGAAATCAGTTTCGAATTTTTGCTCAGAACCAAATAAACCTGGGTAAAAACTCATCAGGAATAAAAATAATTTTACAGTGATAAAAAGTTATTAGATTATTTTGTTTTCAAAAGTAAAACGGTAATAAAAGCTAGGATAATTTTATTTATTCTAATATTTAAAAAACATTTCCATTAAAATTAATTTATATTTTATACAAAAATATAAAATCAAACTGAAAAAACCATCAAATAAATTATATTAAATAATATTTTAACGTAATTTTTCATTGACAGTGAAATATAATATTTGATAATCTAAGTGTAATTTTAAGTCCTATGTTATAAGAACGAGGAAGTTGAACAACTTAAAAGAAAAAAAAATCATAACTCAATGTCTTACGGTTTTAGGTTGAACTCATGTCTCATTTGTATTGTTTCTCTCCTGTGAATCCCCTCGAAAGATCCAAAAATTATATCAGAGTTGAAATTGTTTTGGATTGAGAGTGGTGTCAATCATTTTTACGTGGATTAGGTTCATATCTCATTGGTGTTGTTTCTCTCCTGTGTGAATCTCTCCCGAATATCTAACAAGTAGTATCAAAGCCGTCTCATTGGTATTGTTTCTCTCATGTGAATCTCCCTCAAAATATCTAACAAGTAGTATCAGAGTCGAAAGTTGATCAGTAGTTTAAGTGTAGTCTTTGTATCTTTTATGATGAACGTGTCTCGTTATGATGAACAATGGTATATGGAAGGACTACTAGTGAGCTCGAGGGGAAGTACGAATGTGGAAGAACTCACACTTGGGGTACATTGTGTAAGAATGAAGAAGTTGAACAACATATAAGGAAGAAAGACCTATTACTCAATGTCTTAAGGTTTTGGGTTGAAAGTGATATCAATTCATTAAGTTTGTATAAAAAATGAAAGGGCTACTAGTGTGTCCCGATGAAGATGTTTCATTGATGTTGTCTCTCCCCAGTAAATCTCTCCCTCAAAAGACCCAACAACTGATATCAGAACCGAATGTTGTTGATCAACCGTTTGAGAGTGATATTTGTATTGAAAGTCTTTTTGTCAGTGGATCAAATAAGCGTGTTTCGTTATGATAAACAATGATACATGGAAAGACTATTAGTGAACTTGAGGAGATGTACCAATATAGAGGAACTCACACTTGAGGGGGAGATTGTTGAGAAATCAAAGTGTAATTTTAAGTCTCATATTGTGTAAAAATGAGGAAATTGAGTAATATAAAAAGAAGAAAGACCCATAAATCAATGCCTTAAGGTTTTGGTTTGTGAGTGGTGTTAATCATTTATTTGGGTTAACTTATGTCTCATTGATGTTATTTTTTCCCTGTGAATTTCTTCTCGAAAGACCCAACAATATGAGTCTAAGTCTCACATTGACTAAGAATAAAAAAGTTAAACAATATATAAGGAAGGAAGACTCATAACCCAATGTCTTAAGGTTTTGGGTTGAGAGTGATGTTAATCATTTACGTGGGTTGAACTTATTTCTCATTGATGTTGTCTCTTCCGAGTAAATTCTACCTCAAAAGACCCAACAATTTGTATCAGAGTTGAAGATTGATTAAGAGTAAGAGATTGTTGAAAAATCTAAGTGTGAGTATAAATCTCACATTGCGTAAGAATGAAAAAAAAGTTAAGCAACATATAAAAAAGTAAAACTCATAATCTAATGTCTTAAAATTTTGGGTTAAGAATGATGTTAATATTTATGTGGAATGAATTCTTATCTCATTACTATTATTTATCTCTGCTACTCCTCCAAAATCTAACAAATATACATATAGAAAAATATTATAGGATATACTAGAAGATTTGTTTGCATTTCTAAAAATACTCAATTTTCAATATAACAAATATAGAAGAAGGGAAATAATTTAAAGATTAGCATTATCAACTGACTACTAATAATATGTGTAAATTAATTAAAGAATAATATCCAATTTTCAGCACAACATTAACAAAACTAATCAAAACCATTCAAATGAAAAGGATACCAACATCTATATACCTCGTATTCGTATAGGACTTCATCTATTCAACTCCATTTAACTTGCAATGCATACTCTTAATAAAAAAAATGTGGGACATTAAAACTTGTAATACTTATTTTCATATTGAGAAAATAAAAATCAATGCGAAACATTAGACTTGCATAGCATAGTTTTATCCATGACTTAAAATTTGGTATTAGATAGTGTATTTTTATCCCAAGAAAAATTACAGTTGTGGAACTTTGAAACATAACTGAATAGTTTTAAAACTGGAGAGTATATTATGAAAGAGTATTTTATATTTTTGTTTTTAGATTATATTTTAAATGAAAGTATTATTTATATTGATTGGATCAAAATTATTTTTGAGTCTTCAATGATAAATTTTGAGGGAATGAGTGAGGGGACAGTTTTCAAAAACACTGGTTTTTATGGGAAGGGAAGAGAAGGGTAATGTTAGAATTATAGGTAATAGGCAATAGACAGTATTGAATGATTGCATGCAGGTGCCAGAAATGGAATTGACAAGAGGAGCAGTTGACCAAAAGTAATGCCATTTTCCAGTGAGAAAAAAAAAGAAAAAAGGGATAGTTGGTGGGTCTCTTCATGTGTTCTGCACTCAACAGAGCACATAGAAACACATAAACATAACAGCGTCTGCTATGGAATTGGTGCAGGTATGGGTCATGGGGCATGGGAATGGGATTGGGATGCGAAACCAAACATCGAAAGCTGCAATTCGTACGTAAAAACTCTTCAAAGTTGAACCTGAACATATAGCAGTTAGCAGGTGGGCATTTTTCAACTTGATACTTTCATATCATACCCCATATGCATCATCAATGTCCTCCTTCTGTCGTTAACGTTTCAGACAAATTCACCATGCCCACCATGTCCACCATGTCTTTCTTTTTTTTGTGTGTGTGTGTGTGTGTGTGGCTTGCCTTCTCAACTGTGGTTAAGCCTTTATTTGTTGAGACCTCTTCTGCAAATTTAAGATTCGCGTACAATTTTTATTTGTAACAAACCATTCCATTGAAAAGTATCTAGCTGCGGTTTTTAAATGACAAAACATAGATATCGGAATATTATCCTTTTTTTTCTTCTCTAGAAAGACAAGCCTAATTAAACTCATTTTTTTGGTAAATTGTAAAACAAATTAAGCATCTTAATTTTTTTATAGAAGGGAAAAGAAGTAGGTTTTTACAACATGTTTGGTGAACGAGTTTTTGTTTTGTTTCCTCTCCCTCTCTATCCACTCATTTTCTGCTTCTCTCCAGCTCTTTTTCGCTTTACTCCAAAACTTTTAACCTTTTAAACTTGCAAACTAAAAAATATATAGTATTAGGATGGAATGCGCTGTTTGAAGAATAGAGTTATAAATTCATTCAGCGTTAAGTTTCGATGAATATAAAGGCAAACGTTTTATAAATGTTTCTTTTGACGTTTTCGAATTAATTTAAAATTTAAATGTTTCATTAATAATTCATAAAATAAAAGAAAACGTGTCACGTCTAAATCTCAAAACGTGTTTAATTTCTAGAGATAAAATAAAACTAAAATCGCCAATGATACTATGATAAAGTTTTGCTTTATTTTTTGAGACTCGTCTCTTTTGCCTTTGTTTTGCGTTTCTTAGTTGATAAAAGAGACCATTGTAAAGTCCTATGTAAAATTTAATTTATATATAAACTTGAATTGAAGGATAAAGTTTAATTAAATTCATAAAAGTGACATGATATTCCTCAGAACTGTTTTACTTAATTCTATAAATTTTAGAGATAAAACTGGTCAAAATACGGTTTATTGTATTAAGAATTGATCGAATAAACAGTTCATCACTTTTTGCTATGCCAAAGGAGTATTGCAAATTCTGCTGCCCAAACCGGATAACAGGGTTCCATTCAGGGGTATGCTAAATGGAACACTCACGAAAATTATTAAAATAGTAACTGGCAAAAAGATATGTCAAAAACAAATTATGCCCCCATCTTAAGCATTATGAAAGCTATGACAATACTTTAGGGTCCACAGGCCATCTGAATCTTTATATGTCTTTCGGTAAATATCATTATCGAAGGAACAATAATAATTTTCATTTTAATATTGAGAAGAAAATGACTGAGGAAATCTAAGTGCGTTAATTAAAACTGGCAACAATCTGAGAAAATTTCAAAAAGTGACTAAATGATCATCATTAAGAGATGCTGCATCATGATGACAATGTTAAACTCTTTAAGGCAGTTGTAAGTTGAGGAAGCTTGTCCGGAGCTCTCTGTTTGTAATCTTTCTCCAATACTTTGGCTGCTAGAGATTGTAACTGTGACCCTTCTTTCTCCTCCTTGCTTTTCCCTTTTGTAAGCTGTGTAATAGCAGAGGTGCACTGGAGAACAGGAGAGAAACTAAAATTTCAGGCTTATATAGATGAATAGTTTGTAAAGAAGAATCCAGTCCTGAGTTACTAAGGAGAAAATCAAGAATCTATGCAGGAAGACTGAAATCTACCAAAGCAAAAACTAAATGATGACTTTCACTGCAACAAACAAAACCTAGGTTCAACCAACTTCCAAGTAAAAAAAACTATAGTCAGTTCACACACACACACACACACAATAACTTGCAAATGCAGAGAGGACCACACAAATTAATACTCATAGGGAAGATCTTACCAAGCATATCCCAAAGAGTGCTCTGGTATTTTTGCCTCCAGTCAAGTCAATAGTAGAAGCATAGTATTTCTTGGCAGTTTGAAGGTTTTCTAATCCACCAAGCGTATAAAGTACCTGACAATGCCACAAGTCAAGAAAACGTACTTGTGCAATAAAAGTAAGACTCTTGCTATGTTACTCCTATCCAATCACCTCTGGCATGAAATGCTTTTTGTGCCTATTTTATGACTACCCAAGCAAAGAAATGAAAGGAGAAGAATTTATTTAACCAAAAGAAAGTAATCACATTCATAAAAGTTACTCACATCAGCGTAGGCTAAGTGGTAGAGTGGAACAGTAGGTTGAGATAATATCAACTCCTCGTAACAAAATGCTGCTTGTTTATACCTAACAGGAAGACAGAAAGCCAAAAGAAAAAACGCAGATAAATAATTAGCAATATAAATGTTACATTTGTGGCAGGGAAGATAAATGGTAGAATAAAATCTAACATTTGCAGGGAGACGTATATTTCAGCCAATTCTCTCCATGCATCATGATCAGCCATGAATCTGTTAAAACAAGAAAAACAATTCAGATACATGCTCCATTTTCTGATATAAATAAAAAATTATTTATCTTTTGTTTTGGAATGAAATAAACTTTTGACAGACATCCATCTTACGTTTCTAGATATTTATTAAGCCAATCAATAGCCACAGAAATGTTGCCTTGGGCCTTAGCCATTGCCACCCTCCTCTTATGGATGGCCTGCCCAAAATAAAAAACACTTTAGCTTTTGGCTTTCTTTACTCATCTGGCCCAGCCTGTTTAATGTAAAACTGAAAGATTATATAAATCAAGTGGAAGTAACAAAATACAAAAGAAGAAGCCACAACTATATGGTTTTTGTTTCATCATATAGAGTAACTAAACAACCAACAGCTCCCTGTTTTGGCTTCACCATCAGGTTATGTGAGTTTACTTGGTCAAGAGGACTGTCCTCCAAAAGGCTTGCGTAAGCCTTTTCAGCCAATTCCCAGGATCCTTTTGCTTCAAGCAACATTGCCTCCAGCCTACCTGTAATAATTTGACACTCAAATAATTTGATTTAGTGGGAACAAGAGCATGCATATGCACAGACATCTTTGGAATTTTGTGAAATCTAGTTATATTTAAGATAACATCCCTCTTGAACGAATGGAATGCAAATTATCCAAGTTAGTCATCCACCAGTCTGAAAGTTTGTTTCAAGAACCTGAACTGTGCATCAACAATCAGAGTAAAGCATGAAATTGCTTGTGTTTTGAGACAAGTAAACAATCAGTTAGTGTTTTTGGAAAATTATTATAGAGTCTAGCACTTCTAAATGATGCAAGGGAACAAAACAGGAAGAAAAAAAACTGTAGCCAGATCAATCATTGCAATTTCAAAGGAAATAGTTCTTAGCCTAGGGTGACCAATATATAGGAACACTGGCCAATTAAAAGGCATATGCCAGCAACATTTAGCCATGGTAATACTAACTACACAACTGTTACATAATCTAAGGAGAACTGTACAATGTGAGCTCTGAGTTCAGATGGTACAACTTAATTCCCCCTGCCTCCAAGCTTAAAGAGAGTCAGTCAAACATCAAGAGTCGTGTAGATAGTGCTATTACTAACCCAAATAGAAACTTGGTTAAGAGGTATAGAAAATATCAACTCACCAACTCTTTTACTCTCTGGGAATCTTTTCCGTAGAACCTTTGTACAGTCCTGATAAAAAGGTAAAATATTATCAACTTCAAGACATAAAATATCAAACTAGACGGTTTCTCTTATCATATAAAGTAGACCGATGCAGCAAATGCTCAATTCTGGCTCACATAAGGAATAACATAAAAGTTCAGGAGCATATTAATTTCCAGGCTCCGAACTAACAGAAGCAAATAAGACCAAACATCTTGGCCAAAACTTTAACAAGAAGAAAGAATAATGGCATAGCTAGATCAGAAAACCATTATTTCCTCCATCCACCATCAACAGATAGAATAAAGGGCCAATTCAACTCAAACTTAAAATAAACACTCAGAAATTTTAGCAGTCAAATACATGGACTATAATCTTACAAAGTAATGAAAATCAATCATTATGCGCTAAAACAAAAAGCATCAAGCAATGTTATAATTCCATGTACAATTCACAAGCAACCGTCTCGTGTGCATCATCAGAATCTCGACAACGCAAGTGACAAGGGAGTAAAGGGTAAGTTTCAACTACTTCAAATAAGTAAGACTCAACCAGTGCATAAAATTCCTGATTCAGTAATCATTACACTAAATAATAAATTCATTTACGTAGTATAGTGCTTGATACAATTTACAATACATGAAAGAAACTAATAGAAGAAAAACAGCCAAATTAGATCGAGACCTTAGCAACGTCGAGACATTGACAATCCATAGCAGCAACTGCAACCTGCTCGTACAAGGTCCATTCTGCACACCCAAACATTAGTCAAAAGTCAAATTCACTAGATGCTAGACCTGCAACTAAAGCATAGCTGAAAAAACAAGGTTTTACAAGACAGTGAAATTTGAAACCCCAAAAATCATCCATATAATCAGAAATAACAGAATCACGCAATTGAATCACAACAATATAAATTAGGTCAGTGGCGAAAGAAGAGAGACCATCGGAGCCGAGAGAGGATCGTTGTTTGGGGTCGTTCAAGATGGAAAGGCCATGCTTCAGAACTTTCTCGGAACGGCGAACCTTGAGCTTTCTGACAAGGCAGAGGTACTCCCAGGCGCCGCCGCCGCCATTATCGACCTGATTTTCAAGCCTGTTCAATTGAGTCTCCTCTGTTTTGGTAACCATCTTCTTTGCCCCAATTCACAAACGCAGATCCAACAAATCGATGAACGAATTTTTGATCTGTTGTCGAAATTATCGTTATCTTTGCTGCATATACGCCTGGAGTGAGAAGGGGGAAATACAGTGGGATCTCACTTCATCTCCAGGTTCCACCTCGGAAATATAACAAAATAAAGTAGTTAAATGAATCAAACAATATATTATCAGAGTTTAATTTACAAATTTGTATACAGATACAAAAATTCAGTTTTACAATAATAATCATTTAATTATTTTATTTTGATCTAACTAGTTTTTTTTTTCATTTCATTAGATAATATAAGTATTGTCTTTTATATATATATATATATATATATATATATATATATATATATATATATATTAATTAATTAAATGTTAGTAAATATAATTTATTGTAAATAACTAATGATATAAATTTTTATTATTGTCAATACTTTTGAAAATAAAATAAACTGAAGAAATTAAAAGGAATAATAAAAACAGTACATGGCTAAAAAAATAATTTTTTTTTCAAAAAGTATAATCTTTTGCAGTTAATTAATTATAAAACTTTTAAGTGAAATTTTAATTTTAAATTAATAGATAAATAATTTAATAATCATAATAAAAATGTTGTTATCCAGAGGTTCAATAACGTTTGTACGACAACATTTTTATTAAATTTAGATTTTATTTATTTATTAAATATAATTTAGTATATTTTATAATAATCATTATTATGTATTGTTATATATATGTATACATATATATTTAAATGAAAAATAATAATGTATTATAGTAGTTAAAAAAATATTAATATAATAAATTTAAAAGTTATAATGACTATGTAATTTGTCCAAAGTTTACATATATTAACATGTAATTTTTTTAATAAAAATTTAAAATTATAACTATATACTGATTTTTTATTTTTTTTAACTTGGTGGTTATAAAATTGATCAAAAATATTGTCTTCAAGCAATATATATTGTAATATCGACTCTTTATATTATTAATTAATTGTACGAAAATATTTTAAAAATGTAGTGACAAGTATTAACAAAAATATTATGAGTGGTGTGTGCTTGATTAATATAAGATGGGCCACCTCTAACATATACACCATACTAATTTATAATATCAATATTACCATTATTTAGTATTAACAAAAACACAAATATTATTGTGTGTTAGTATTTTTTAATATGCTATTTTATTTTGATAAAATTTAATATGTATGCTAATTTATGATGTATAATAATTTATAATAATGTAGGATTGATATCTCCATTTGATTATATGGAGTTGTTTTTGGGTATCCTTTCACTATTTTCACTTTCATCCTTAATCTTCAATTCTTCCAAAGTTTAAATTTGTTATTGTAATTTTAAAATATAATAATGGTAAAATAATAAAATGATTTATATACATCCGAAAAATCTTTTATATATCCTTATAGATAATGAATAACATAATTTATGTATGTTAAAACAGTTTTTTAATAAAATAATTGTTCTATAAATGACAATAAAGTATTAAGTATTCAAATAAATAAAAAACTGGTAAATTTGTAATAATAGTTTTGAAAAGATTGTATTGAGAAATAAAAAATTGTTCCCATCGTTTAGTGTTTATAGTGGATAATTTGTAGGGAAGAAGTAATATGATACATTTAGAAATAAATTGTACTATTCTCAATTAATTTATATTTTTATCAAATGTTAGAAAACGAGATAAGAAAAAGAATACAACTTTTTTTTCTGTGGTCTAAAGTATAAAATAGACATTTATCTTAGTTTCAGGTGTTCAGATTCAGAGGTAAAATGTAATTTAATTTCGTACTTGACACGAATTTGAGCTTTACATGTGAAACACTTAAATATTTTTAAAAGAATTGGTATAAAAAATTATTTAGAAATAAAAATAAATATTTTATTATAGATGTCGTATCTCAATTGTTTAAAAATGAAAAAATTGTATAAAATTGTAAAAAATTATTATATAAATAATTCTAACCAATTTTAAGATAACTCAATTATAAAATCTATGATAAAATATTTAATTTTATTGCTAGGTTAAAAAACTCAAGATGCTCTCACCCAGCTTTGCGTTTCAAGGATCACAAGATATGCAGTAGCGGTTGCAATGCAACTTCCCGCTCTGTTGCTTTAAACCCTAAACTGAACTAAAACCTTTGTGTAAGATCCTAATGGCAATGAAAACCGTAGAAGAAGATGAAGTGGGTATCTCCTGCTTCATTTCCGACCTTCCTGGCTTCCGCGGAATTTTAAAGCAAAGGTTTCGTCATTTTCTTCACAATTCATTATTACCTTCCTCACTGCACCTCATTGATTAGTGATGTATGTATGCTGAAGTGCATTATTCGATAGTATCTTGTTAATGCTGATTGCAATTGAATTTTATTCAGGTATTCTGATTTTATTGTGAATGAAGTGGACAGAGATGGAACAGTTGTTCAATTGTCCATGCTTGATGCCCCTGAAGAGAAACCAGAGGTCTAATTATTTGTGATCATTGATCAATCAATTTTTGCTTTGTTTTTAGTATCTGATGCTTTTGTGCTCATTCAGACTGTTCAGGAAAACGGAACCAACACAGCTGACACTGTTGTAAGTTATGCCTCTCGAATTGAATCTTTTAAGTCTCTTGCTGGGGAGTCTGATGCAGTTCTTTTGGAAGAATTTATTAATAAAATTAATGCGGGTGGAGAAGATAGTGTTTCTTCCATTGTTCTTTCTCCGGATTCTGATAAGTCTCATCGAAAGGTTAGTATGAATTTTTTGGCTTATTATGCACTTTGTTAGAGTCTGGAGACATAAAAAGATGTCCATAATGGTGAGCACTTGGACATTGGCTCGAAGTGGGTATCTCATGACATTACAGTGGGCTGAACTTTTTGTAGAATTTCACTTCTTCATTCATTTATTTAGCCTTTTTGAGTTAAGTGCTCCGTCACTATAATTTTCTTTACATAATTGAATTTAGTAAAAGGAGACTGATCTGATCCTGCTTTTGTGGCATGCAAAATAAATTCATTTGTAGTTTTTTTGGCCATTCAAAACATCATAAATTTTGTGCTTCTCAAATGTATCAGGAAATGCATAATTTCTTTAAGGAAAACTTTAAGTTCCTGGTTACTGATGTGGTTGATGGACCTGATGCTTCATCGAAATGTATCCGAGTTAGATTGAATTCTGCTGAAGCCAACAGCAAAGGCAAAAACTCCAAGAAACGCAAAGAAAGGGGTGATAAACCCTTTGATAGCCGAGGTTCAGAAAATTGGCCTGAGAATATTGGCAAGTTCGTTAGGTAAGATTGCTTGGCAATTTTATTTGATAAAATATAAATTAAGCAATGCTCACAGTCTTCCATTTCTAGTGCAGTCAACATGAGCGTTTTGTTAATTAGCTGTAGTTTGTCCAACAAGCAACCACTTATGGAATATCCAAAACCATTCGACCTAATGAAGACTCTTCGCTATATTAAATTTATTTTATTCATAAATTGACAGAAAGTGATAGCCACTCGTTCTGGCATTTTTTATTTGCTCGTGCCATTTTCCTGTTTTTTTATTGTATTTGTTTGTCAACTGAATGTTTCTACCAATGCAATTTCTAGGTTTCATATTTACAAGGAGAATAAAGATACCCATGAGGCCTTGGGGGTTATTGGAAATATGCTTGGCATCCAGGTCTGTATGGTTCTTTGTTGGATACATTCTGCAGGCTTTTTCATTGAGTGTGAAAGTGAATTGTTTTGTTTTTGTTGATGGTTCATTCAATTCCTGACATCAATTCCCTCTTAATTGATTATAAATATACATTCTACAACTGAAACATGTGATAGGATAATTGAATCTGTTTCCCATATTTTTATTTGTGAATTATTTGCTTGATATATTTATGATTATGTTTCAATGTATTATGCCTCTGTCCAACTTTTTGTTTTCAACCTGGAGATTTGGGAACTTTGTTTTGTTATTTTTTATGTCTCCATGATTTTTCCTGCTCATAAAATTTGATTGATGTAAAATGTTATGTTTTTAGTAATATGCACTATTTTATAGTCCACTATCCAAGTTTATGCATTGGCCATTTGGCAAGTAGAAAATATATAAATGCAATTCGTTATTATTACTATTGGTTTATGGATAAGATTGTTGGACTTTTCCACCTTTCTGTTTTAACTGATTGATAATTAATTGACAGCCAAAATCATTTGGATTTGCGGGTACAAAGGACAAGCGTGCTGTCACGACGCAAAGGGTGATAAATCATCCCATTCTTTTTCATTGTACATCAAACATTCATTCCTTTCTTCACTTTCCAGAACTAGTATCAGGGTTCATTTATAGATAATTACTAAAACTGGTTTCTTACTTCTTCTTTTTTATCTAGGTTACTGTTTACAAGCAGCGAGCAAGTCGACTCGCTTCACTTAACAAACGCTTGTTTGGTATTAAATTGGGTGATTTCTGGTAAGGTGATTGAATTTTGAATGGTTGACATTCCTACTTATCTGATTTTTGTGGAATGATAGCTATAAATGTTCTATTGTCCAGTTATGTTAAGGAAGGACTTTGTCTTGGCCAGCTCATGGGAAATCGATTTACAATCACATTGCGGTGAGGGTATTATGCATGGAATTCATTTTTCCTGTGTTAAATTAGTATCCTTGATATCAGGGTTATTTATAATTATTGATGTAATTGAAGCTCTGTATTTGTACATATCATAGCATTGACATATTTTCTCAGAGGTATTGTTTCAGATTCTGAAGATATCATAAAAGCATCTGCAGATGCCTTGGGAAGGCTTGGCTTCATTAACTACTTTGGTCTACAGGTACTTTCTAAGTCAATTTTTCCTCTCTGATTAGTCTCTTGATTTTGTTGTGATGACATACAATGGGATAGCTACCTTGTGCTAGTTTAGATGTAAACTTCCTGAACAGCCCTAGGGGGAATGATCTCTTATAACATGTGGCATTTGCTGTATATCATTCAGAAGTGCCATGCAATAGGATCTGCATTAGGCCTAGTTCATGTCTATTGTAAAACATTTTTTATTTTTCATTTTTGTTTTACAAGTAACTTATTTGTCTGTGAATGTGCTCTTTTTCAGCGTTTTGGAAGTGGTTCTTTGCCAACTCACCTTATTGGATCTGCATTACTTCGAGGGGAATGGAAACTTGCTGTTGACATGATTCTTGATCCAAGAGATGGAGATATCCTTTTCATTGTTTTTATTGTTAAATATAATCGATAATGTCTTGATGATTAATCAATTAATTGTGTGCTGCTGATAGTTAAAAATAGCATATTGATTTCTGTTGTTCTTCATAACAATGTTATTTAGATACAGAGACATGCAATAGCCAATGCACGTAAGTACTATAAAGAAAGTAATGATGTTGTTGGGACACTTAAGCAGTTGCCTCGATATTTAGTTGCTGAAAGGGCTGTGGTAATAAGCTTCAAATAAAAATGATTTCTTCATTGGACACTTCCTTTGTTAGATTAAAGCTAATTTTTTTGTTTATTCACTATATTTATCCATGTATGATGATGTCATAACCATGTTTGTGTCATCAAATATTCTGCAGCTTCAATCTTTAAAGATGTCTCCAGGAAATTATTTGCAGGCTTTGAAAAGCATTCCAAGGACTCTGAGAATGTTGTGAGTTAAAATTATATTCGTGTTTTGAATATCTTGCTGAAGTGGTGTTACACTGTTAGTCTGTTACTGCCAGTGGTTTTTCTTCTTCGGGAGCATGTATCTAGTACCAAAGTTTATTTTTATTCCTTATTGTCGATCATCATCTGGTGTTACATAATTTCATGAATCTCTTTTCTTTGGACACAACATAGTGGTATGCTTATATTTTAATTGTTCTTGCATGAGGAGTGCAAAATGTTTTCTTAAGTATATCTTACTTTTCTTTCTCTACATTTCAGTTTAAACATATACCTGATTTGAATTTGACATAACTTTATGTGAAATTTTGGTACACGGTTGAGTTCATAATGTGAAAACTGACATATACCCTTTAGCTCTAAATTATCTTATTTTGTTTTTCGAAAGATTTGTAATAAAAATGTTAAAAGGGTGAAATTTTGGCTGAAGAACCTTTTATGGGCATAAAATAATCAAAACCAGACACGCTCCAAGGTTTTTGCATATTACAGACAATGCACTACAGGGATGCCATGACAACGTTAATTTCCTTACTTACAATAGAAATGTGACAACAAGGCCTATGTTGTTGTTATAATGGTAATTTTGTGAAGCTTATTGCTGATGTCAATTTTATGCTGAGATGTTTATTTCTTTCACTCTCCTCCTGCACTAGCCAGTTCTATACTTCCATGCTGGCTAATAGGCCACTTAGTGTTATTTGATTGAAAAAGATTCTGGCTGGTGGGCTGCAGTATATGTATATATGAAACAGAGTTGACAAGTGCATGTAGTTTTAAATCACTTTCTTTTAAAAATAATCTCTTCTAATTCTTTTTATGCAATTGTTTTAGTTTTTCAAAATCATTAAAAATTGAAAATAATCTAAAAATCTAATTAAAAGAAGAAGCTGTTTTTAATGGCTTCTAATTAAAACCAGTTGTTTTTTTTAAGTGAGTTTTTCATGATTCTAAACAAACATAACTTATCACTGGATGATTTTACATCAGAATAATTGTTTTTAATCCGTAACAAACAGGCCCTAAATCTCTGCTTTGACACCGCATACAGTTAAGGAGGAAATGTTTTGTTGTATACAAAAAACAGTTAACACATGCAAATGAATAAAATTTGAAAGCTAGTAAGATACATAAGTAATTCTTACAGAAGCTCTAAAGTAGGTTGGTTATGCTGTCTATTTGATGATGTTTTCTTTTGTTTCTATGAGTATTGTACAGAGAACTGTTGTTATAAGTGTCCGGTTATGCTGTTTCAAAGTTAGTTAAAAAGTTAGTTATGCATCTGTCACTATGACAGCTGTATCTTGGTACTTGCTAGTTTCAGTCAGGTATATAATACCTTTCTGTATCTCTCATTTTCAAGTAACATTCACACAGATATACAGTTCCTTTGCTTTTCTAAATTCAATCTCTTAATATCTTGATATAGTTTTATTTTAAAGACAAGTCTGCTTTGAATACAAATAAAAGATGTAATATATTATTCAACATCATGTATTTGAAAGACGATATTAATATTCATTTTATATTTCCATGACTTTTGTTAGGTATATACATAGCTACCAAAGCTATTTATGGAACCATGCTGCAAGTAAGAGGGTGCAAAAATATGGTAAGTTGTGCTTTGTAATAAATTTCTAGATTTGTGCAAAAATATGATAGTTGAAGTCTAAATATTCATTTATTATATTCAACGATACTGTGGCAGGAACTGAACAAGTAGTATTAGGGGACTTGGTAAACTGTAAAGACAACTCTACTACAAAAGTTACAGAGTTTGTTGGACCTGAATATGCTGAAGACTGCAGTGGTGGGTATGATTCCAATAATGAGGATGAAATCTCTAGAGATATTCATGAAGACATAAATAATTGTGTCAAGGTTAGTCGTTTGATTTTGGCCATTTTATGTTAGTGCATAACTGAAATGTAGTTTTAGAAATGTCATGACTTATATTTCTCATCTATCTATTCAGAGTCTAGTGCACACACATGGAAAAATATGTAGACCTGAACTTACATCGATGCACAAATATTTGGTCATTTTATACATTGTTACTATTCTGAAAATGAAAGTTCAAGAATATTATATGAAATTAAAGTTACTTTTCATAAGAAGAATTTATATGAAAAGAATTAGGAGGATAAGATCCTCCTTAAAAATGAAAAAGAAAAAAGAAAAAGAAAAGTGCACATAAAAAACATTTATCAAAATTGGTATTGTCTTTATATATTAGTATGGATTAACTGTCAACATGATCAGTCATTCAGTGAGGATTTAATGAAATCAATAATTTTTGAGCAATTTTGTGTTAAAATAGAAAATTATTTTTATTTGGGAGAAATGACGGGAAGTACAACTAAGGAAAGGATAATTTACCAATTGGAACATAAAATAAGTACTCAACAAGGAACAGCAGAAGTTCTGAAGTGGGTTTACTTGGTATGACAGGTTGTTGGTGCTGAAGATCTTAATTCTGGATGTTACACAATTGATGATGTCATCCTTCCTATGCCAGGGTAAGCATGATTGGCTAATACTGCTCAGTTTCTGTGATTCTGATAACTCAGATCCTCCTCCAATGCTTTAGTTTTTCATTGTTTTTCTTTTTTTATTTTGGCGGAGTGATCGGTCTCTGACATTTGTGTATTTGTTATCTTGCAGTTCACGCGTAAAATATCCAACCAATCATATTGCCAATGTTTATGAAGATTTAGCAAAAAAAGTACGTATCAATTTTGCCCCCTAGTACTTTCAAATTTCAATGTCCTGAATTTTATGCATTTAATTAGGAGTCTGGATATCGTGCCAAATATTTTATAATTAATTTTTTCTTACTATCTCAGTATGAAATCGCCCACTTTATCCCAGTCTTCCTTTCACGCTTACATGAAAGAACTTCGTAAAAAATTTGTGTAGGAGATTTATCTATTTACTTGTAAAAAACAATTCGTGGTTATATTAATTGCTATGCATTTCACTATACTTGAGCAAATGATTTTATTTCATGAAGGGGAAAATCAAAAAGTTGCTCGTCAGGTTCATTTTATTGTATTAAGCCGAACAGTCCTTCGGTGATGAAATAAAGATTTGAAGCAAGTTTTATAAGTTAGTGTTGTCTCGAATGCTATAGGTTCTGACTCATACGCATACCAACCTCAAGAGCCTGCTTTATTTCTGTTATCAAGATTAATATTAATACTCCGTTGTTTACGATTGATATTGATTTTGGAACTGCAATTTAGTGTTGATATTATTAAGCATGACAAGCCCCTCCACACTCCAGTGCTTCTCTTTCTCCTCCTCCTCTTTGTTACTTTTAGAATTATGTTCAACTAGTTCTTTACATTTACGTTCCTCTTGCTATCCTTCTTGCCTTTTTGTAACCTTCTGTACTGTTATTGTTCCATGGGTTGTTATTCCCCGTTGTAATATATTCACCTGTTTTATTTGTACTGGTCAGGATGGAATCAGTTTAACTGAAAGCGTGCACAATGTGGAGTATGTAATAAGAATCTCAACTCAAATCTTGAAGAGTCCAATTCTACATTCATTCTTTTCTGTTCTGCCAGTTTTCTTACCCTGATTTATTCCTACTTTTTTGTTAGGGAATTCTCAATTACTAGTATCACTGGATGTTACAGGAGGGTTTTTCAAAAGCCAATTAACTTTGAATGGTATTTTACCAAGTTAACCCTCCACCACAGACTTACTTGTCTCTCGTTCCATTTTTTTTAATTTCCCGTGTAGTTCACTTTTTGACTCATTTTCTATGATGTCTGCAATTCCAGGGAATTACTTACATACTCTGACAGTGATGAACAGTTGGTAGAGACAGATTTAGACAAAATTAAAAAGTCTACATCTACGAACACTATCAAACCAATTGATGTAGGAAATGGGAAAATTGAAGATGCCTTTGACCGCATCAGAGAGTTAGAGAGTTCTGATGACGTTCCAAAGGTTGAGATTGCAGGCGAGCAGGTAAAATTACCTCATGAACAATCTCTTGGTGACTCCAGCTCTCAAGATTCCCATATTGCTCTCAAACTGAGCTTTACTCTTCCTGCTTCTTGTTATGCAACAATGGCCATAAGGGAGCTGCTGAAGACATCAACATCTGTAAGCACCCAATTTGAAAATCTTGTGTCTGTTAATGAGAGTGTACAAATTAACAATAACTGGGAAAAGTTCTAGCATTGGGAATATAATACAAATGATAGAGTTGTAAAAGCATAAAATGGGAGAAAGCTTGGTCCTGGCTTCGCTCAAACTGGGGTCAAATATGTTACTAGCGTGTTTGGATTAACTTTATGTGTGAGAATAGTCAATTAATTTTTAATGAAGGTAAAAAGTAGCTAGTTGCTTTTACTTTGTTTTCACTACGATTTTGTGGATTAGAATTGATTCTTGTGGGTTATCCAAATACACTATATAAATTCTTTTGACATGGTTGAAACTGGCTGGTAAAGGTGGTTCAGTTAATCTCACAGTTGTATGTGCATAAATTCTTTTATTTGAATACTGTTGCAGGTTGCATATCACAAGACATTAAACCAGTAGTATGAGCACAGATACCCATTTAGCAATCTTTTCTGGAGTAGAAAGTGATTTACAGAACAGATAGATCACCGCGAAGATAAGTTTCAGCTCATGTTACTTATTTTATGTTGCCATAATATCCTGTCAGAAGAGAGAGAGGGAAATCCTCTCTCGGGGTGCTCTTTGTATCTAGTTGAACCGAGAAATTTAATTGTATTAACTAGTTCTGCCGAATATTTAAATTTAAATCTTCGTTTTTGTATGGGAAGATTTCCATGTGTTGGGTTTTAGTACCTTGTGCGCAGTTCTAACATACCATAGCTTTCTTGTTGTGTATTTTTAGCTACCACATCTCATTCCTATGCTTTTCCAGAAACATGGTGTTTGGAAATTTTGTACTATTGTTTGGAAATTGAAAATCTTCTCTCCATGTCAAAAATACAATACTCAATTGTCCATTTGGTGTCTTATACTTGTGAGGCGGGTGAGAGCGAACCAAATTGTCCATCTGAGTGCACTTTTGTCCTGAGTACATGTTACGTCGACATTAAATACGTTTTAAGCTTTTCATGAAGGAGTTAAATCATGAAGCAAATTTAGTTTGACGTATGTTTGTAGATGGAATCAGTTGCAAAATTTGAGTATTTATAAACATATTTATAATTATTTTAAAAATTTAAGCTATGTTTGTGAATTGAGATAGAGGGAGGAGGTACACTTTATTTTTAATAAATATTCTCCATTTAGTTTTTTTTAATATAAAAAATAGGTTTAAATAAGTTTTGAGTTGTTAATATATATGACTGGGTTTTTTAAGTACTCAATAATTTTTTTCTTTATATTGGATATTTAACCATTTATATATATATATTAATCTAAGTTCGTTTTGTCAGTTTCATATGATGCAACACATTTTTGTTATGGTAAAAAAATATTAAGAGGTTGAAAGAAATGTCTCTGACGCTTAAATTAAAACAAATATAAGTAAATTCATTTAGGGACTTAAATTGAAATATTTATTTGCTATGTACTAAATTTGAAAGAAAAAAATTTATTGGATACAAAAAATGGTCGTATATTAAGGATCTATAACTTAATTTAATTCTAGAAAATAAACTTAAATTGATGTAAAACTATTGCCTCAATGCTTTATTTTTATTAATATTATATAATTTTTCAATTTTCAATTAAATATTATTTTATTTGACAACACTTGTTTTTATGGGTATATAATTGCGACAATGAAGTTTACATTGACTCTTTTTTTTCATTTTTTAAATTAAATAACTTACAATTTTTTATTTTTTACGGTCACAATAAATATTTTAAAAAATTAATAAGCTTCCTATGCACAACAGGTAAGATATTATTAAATAAAAATATAATTAATACAAATATTATTATCATTATTATTATTATTATTATTATTATTATTATTATTATTATTATCTAACACTAATGAACATTTAGTATTTTATTAAATATTAATAAAATTAAATGGATCAAAAGTTTTTAATTGAAGAGAAGATTATGAAAAAAAAATTTAAATCAATACACATTCTCCCTGTATTTGTTAATTTGACATGATGCATGAAAATTAAGTTTAATATGTGATTATTATTATTATTATTATCTAAAAAAATCACAATATATTTATTTCCACTTGGTGTATCAGGGATTATAGTTAATTCAAATCTAAACAAACTAAATTTAAGTAATATTTTTTAAATTAGTAAACTATATATATATAAAGAATTAGATACTGGTACAAGAGTGACTAGCTACATTTCTTTGCGAAAAACGAAGCAAATTCTAAATATATTTTTAGACACATAATTTATAATAAAAAGGGTGAATTGATAATAGTAACTTTGTTAACCACGTTACCAATACTAATCAACTGGATTCCTAATTTAAATTATTTTTTCAGCAATAACTAAATTTTTAATTATATCAAGGTTGTTCAAAATAACATGATAATATAACTCTATCTATCTATCTATATATATAACGTGTAGATTATAGGTATTCTTTGTTAGTTAAGTGAAATAATTTCGTACTAGTTAATTGGTATTCGATGATTGTATCGTTAGTATACATAAAGTTGATACACATTAATACTGATAAAATATACCCAACATTAAAATATTTTCATTGAAACTTGGAAAATTAAGATAATAAAAAATTTGAAGAAGTACTGTTAATGTATGTTGTTATTTGTATTTATTTAACATTATAATATTGGTAAGTATGTATTTTTCAAATTGTTAAAAACACAAATCCATTTTGATTACAATTTATTAAAATATGGAAAAACTAATATAATTTTTATAGAAATCTTAAAATATACCATAAAAACAGTCAATAAAGCAGTGAAAGAGTGCAATGAAAAGTTAGATAAAACAAATGAATTTCTATGTAAATATCTTTTAAATGAAATATAAATAAACCAATAAATATCACTTCACATTCTAAGATAGAATAACGGGACACATATAAAAAAAATGTTACACGAGTTCTCAACGTGAATAAAAAAATTAAAATTCGTGTCACGTGGAGGCTATAAAAGAGTTTATATATATATATATATATATATATATATATATATATATATATATATATATATATAGTTTAATATCATTTTGTTTAAATTCGAAAATCCTTGTTTTATTTTACTATTTTTTATTCTAATTGCGTTATTTCTCTTTGCATAATTTTTAATATAATTAAGCTTATATACGTGTTTAATACATGGTAGAATTGTTGAAGTCTTTTAGACACTCTAATGGAACATCTTAACATATATTTTTAAATATTTTTAAACTATAAAAATGCAGTGTCATATAACATAACTTAATAGGAGATGGTAATTATATATATTTTTTTCTCTTTGAAATATTATTATAAAAATTAATAAAACTTATATTACACATGATGGTTTATAATTCAGTAACAACGTAATTTTACAATCAATTTATAGTTATTGAATGCTACCTCTCTACTTAGTTATAAGTAAAATTAACTAGTAATTTAAAAAAAGATTAAGTTTATTTAATATTATTAGTTTCATATAATATTTTTTTCTAAATTAACCTTAAACTATATTTATGAAAAACGAAGTTTTAAAATAATAACATTAAATAAATTTTACAAGACTTAAATTTATTTATATTTAAATAAAGACTGATATATATTAATTAGCATTGTGGATTGACATGAAGACCCCTTAAGTACACTAAAAAACCCTTAGTTAATAGCATTAGTAATAATAAATTATATTGCAAAGTTTTAATGATATCAACTGTAGAGTAACCATTTAATAGGGGTATCAATAAAAATTAATACATATAAATAATATACAGAGAAACACAAGATCGATTGAATAGTTTTAAACAAGATATTGGAAAAAGTTTCTACCGTTTAAATGTATAACAATAATAAGTTCACAACTAAATTTTGAAAATTAAATATTCTAAGTAAATTTATTGACCCATTTTGAACCAGTTATGGATGGGTTCATAGATTTTATCGATTTTTTTTTTACTAGTTCTCCAATATTTAGGCCAGTTCTTTCATAAATCAATTTTTTAATTTAATTCAACTGAACATATAGTCAGTTTATCAATTTTCAGTTGAACCAACAAGTCTCATTCAATTTTGAAAACATAATCATAAACCCTGGAATCGGTTCCTTTAAACTTAAACTATGTCTAAAATTTAACTAGTAGAAACCTCAATGTTTAAATTTAAAATAAATATTTTTTACATTAAATAAAAATTGTAAAATAATGATTAAAGTTACATGCTTTTTATTTTATTTTTAAATATCTGACAGGTTGAACCATGATCTTGCTTTGGACTTTGGATTGAGTGGACCAAGTTAAGCACCCTCGCAGGTTATAAAATCCAACTCATCTTGCCAAATTTGGCATGTTACCTTCCAATTAAACTCCTAAGAAACCACACAACCAAATCTTACATGCAAAACCCCAACACAACACTTTTTGTTGTATTTTTTTCTCTTCAAAAATGTAATTTTACCAAATGTGACAGAAAATATAAGACCACTCCAATATTGTTGGACAGAAGTGTCCTCCACTTCAGAGGATTATCATTGTACAAGTTCAAACTGCATCTGCAAAATGATGAAATGGTATTTCACTCAGAAAGAAAAACGATGACAACAGCATTCAAACGCACCTTCATAATAAGAAGGATAAAACTTGATTTCAGACCCTTAACTATTTGCTAATTCATTTAAAAATGTTAATTGTTTACAAGACGCAGGGGAAGTATTGAATACATAGTGACAACACAGGAGATGCATATGGTGCAATGTTTATGTAAGAAAAGAGGGTCCCACATTGTCTTTTAGTATACAAGGCTCCTTTAGGGGCCCCCCTGTCCGTGGGCAGACACTGTCTCAAACAGACATCTGTTCATGTTCCATTCATAATTTTTCTTTTTCTTTTTAATGAAACAATAATGCTATGTTTGCATCGATTTTCCCCACACACAACTATAGTGAATTAGCATTATCTGCTCCTTCTCTATAACAAAATGAGTAGAAGAGTTAACACAAACCATAACATGCAAAACAAAGAATTTGATGCACAAGCTTGCTTCCATCCCATGTGCTCTTGGCTGTGTTCTGTGACTGTGTGCAAGCGTCCACTACACAGTAAGCTCTTGCACGTGCTGGCTGCTGTTCCTGTACGACACCACTGTATTCCTTTGTACCAAGTGAAGATTCCCATCCTTAAATCATCGGTCCCACTCTCTGCTTCTTTTCACGTGTCCTGCCATCCCTATGCCGTTAATTACAACATCATCACCGTCAGCTACTCCATGCCACCAACACTTTTTTTTTTTTTCCCTATTGTTCCTGTCAGCCACACTCTCACTCTCCTTGCGCGTCTAACTCAACCCCCAATTATCATATAATTTCATATATATATATATATAAAGTACAAAACAAGGTACATGTAACATGTCATTGCATCTTTGTATAATTCAAATTGTGTACTGGTTTACTGTGAAGGTGAGAATTTTGATGCGTTTGCCAAGGTTCAAAATTTCGGTTACTGATAGATTAAGCACTTACTTAGGATCCGTGGTGAGTTGTGAGAGTGGGAAAAATATTCTTGTGTAGTGTGTTTAATGGGGTGATAAAGATGAGTTTGGATTTTGTTTGAAAAGAGAAAAAGGGTTGGACAAGTTTGAAATGAATTGAATATACCTCGAATAGCAACGTGGTTGGATTGACTTGTCCAAGGTCACACAATATTTAATTGCGTAAAATACTGTGGTTTAGAGGGTGGCTGGTGAGTTCCCTTTCTCCTAAAAGGGTGTCGGGGGCTATCTTTTCCTTTTCATGCAAGGACAATCTCCTTGATAAACGCGAGGGAGAAAGAAAGAGAGGGATAGAGAGAGAAGTGAAGTTAGTGTTTTGAAAAGTTTCTTGTAGCAATGTTGTGATTTACAGTGAGCACCGAGGAGAAAGAAAGAGGTAAAGCACTCCAACACAAACACCAACATGTTCGATGGAGCACCAGACCAGTTCCACCAATTCATAGCACCAAGGACCACTCTTCCTCTCCACTTGTCCTTCCCTCTCCATGCCTCTTCAACTCCCCCAACTACCTTCCTACCCTTTGATCCCTATAACCCTTCTCAATCTCAACACCACTTGCCACTCCAAACCAATCTCTTGCACCCATTGCACCCCCCTTCTCCCACCCACAAACATGAACAACAACGCAAGGTTGCTCCAATCCACAACGTCCACATTCAAACAGATCAAACACAATTACCAGACCTAACCGATTCCTGGACCAACGATGAAGTGCTTGCACTTTTGAGAATCAGATCTAGCATGGAAAATTGGTTCCCGGAGCTCACATGGGACCATGTCTCAAGGTACATATATACCTCTACATCACATTAATCATCTATATAGTACATGCTTTCAGTTGAGCCTCACTGTTATCCTTTAATTAACTCACTGTTCCTTTGAGCAAGTAAGTGAATTAACTCAATTGAGACTGATGATCTAGGGAGAATGAGAAATTAATGAGTTAGATATAGACTATATATTCGATTAATCATCACATGTTACCCTCATGTGGTAGACAAATTAACGCACACGTGCACCAACGCGTTATAGTACTTTAGCTCGCACGCTGACACAGCACGGCAAGACACAAACCCCGAGAGAAAGATATAAGGCTGAGCCGGCCATGGAGCAAAGAAGGAAAACCATTAATTTGAAGTGTTGAGGACAGTGTGTACTTACAATTGTGTGAAGCAAATAAATGAAAATAACAAAAATTCTTATGGGGTGGTTTTTGGATTTTTGTATTTATGATGTGTGCAGGAAGCTAGCAGAGCTTGGGTTTAAGAAGAGTGCTGAGAAGTGCAAGGAGAAGTTTGAAGATGAGAGTAGATATTTCGACAACATTAACAACTTCGGCAAGAACAATTACCGGTTCCTTAGCGAACTGGAGGAGCTTTGTCAAAACCCTGATTCGAGTGGTGGTGGTGGTGACCGTGCAGGAGATAATGGAGTTGTGAGAAGTGAAAAGACCCTTCACCTTGGAGGAGACAACATGGGCCACCAACAATGTGATGGAACAAGTGACAAGGTTGTGGTGGAAAAGTCAAAGGAGCGCAAGAGGAAGAGACGTGATAGGTTCGAAATGTTCAAGGGTTTTTGCGAGAGTGTTGTCAACAAGATGATGGCTCAACAAGAAGAGATTCACAACAAGCTCCTCGAGGACATGGTCAAAAGGGACCAAGAGAAGTTCGCCAGAGAGGAGGCGTGGAAGAAGCAAGAGATGGAGAGGATGAACAAGGAGCTTGAGATCATGGCACAGGAGCAAGTTATTGCCGGAGATAGACATGCCACCATAATTGAGTTCTTAAAGAAATGTGCAACAACTTCATCATCCCCTCCAAGCCAAAATCCCAAGCACTACAACAAAGATGGTTCAAGTCTTCCAAATAGTTTATTGCACTCGCAAAACCCTAATAGTCCTTCCAGCGAAGACAACAATCTCGATCCAACACCATCTCCTAAAATGATTCTGAATCATGATCAAACCACATTGGGAGCAGAAAACCCTAGCTCAAGTGACACATTGTTACAAGTTCCTTCTTCCTCCAATTCTTCTCCAACTCCCCACAACCCTAGTTCTTCGCTCAATAGCCATGATAATATCATTCCATTGGAGTCAAATTTAGTTTCCACACATAAGGCAACCTCAATAGCCACTATAGTCAGCGCTGAGAATTCGAAAGAGGATGTTGGGAGAAGATGGCCTAGGGATGAAGTGTTAGCACTGATAAACCTGAGGTGCACGAGTATAAGTAACAACAACAATGAAGAGAAAGAAGGAAACAAGGGTCCTCTGTGGGAGAGAATCTCGCAAGGGATGTCAGAGCTGGGTTACAAGAGAAGTGCAAAGAGGTGCAAAGAGAAGTGGGAGAACATAAACAAGTACTTCAGAAAAACCAAGGATGTTAACAAGAAAAGGTCCATTAACTCTAGGACCTGTCCCTATTTCCATCAACTGAGTTGCTTGTATGGTCAGGGAAAACTTGTGGCACAGTCTGAAAGTGAAGGGAACTACATGAGTCCAACCGCTAATTCCGGCCAACTGCCACCACCGGATGATGATGAACAAGTTCAAGCTGATGAGTCTTCTCAAGTGGGGTCTGGTAGTTTGGTTCAGTATGCATGTTAATTGATCATGCAGGTGAGAAACCTTTGAAATTAAGTAATACCATCTTTGGATTGTGATTACTTTCAAATTCATTATTTTGCCCATTTTATATGGCCTATAATAAGTTCCATTATTTTCCTTTTCTTTGGTTTTGGTGGTGGGAGAGGACTTTTTTCTTATATATATGAGCATAAATTGATATTGAATATGTATATTTTGATTTTTGGTGAGCACCGACAGCTTCAGGAACTAGAACAATATTTTTGTTCTGTGGCACTGCAATTTACATTTATATAATTTTGTATGAGATTGATGTTTCATGCATATGTATTGACTAATGCCCGTTAATTGGGAACACACTGGCCCCGGAAAAAGAGGGGTGGACGAGACATTCTCGGGAATAATTATTTATTTTGTACAACAGTTTTGAAAATATATTTATTATCTTTTAGTTTTCTTTACAAAATACGTTAATATATAATATATACAATGTATAATACCAAATATAAATATGATGTTTTCAAAACTTAATGTTGAAATTACAAAACTCTTGCTTGGTCATCTTGAAATCTACTGGGATGCCAATCAATTTAAAAATTGAAAGGAATTTGCAGTTTTTTCCCCTTCTGTTGATTGTGTAGTAATTAAACACAAATAATGATTTTGTTTTGTTTTAATTAAAAAAATCCCAATTTAATTTTGCTTTGCAAGGTGGATGTTTGGAGGAAAATACTATAGAAGATTATTTTTTATATTTAAAAAATAGAAATTTTTTAATACATTTAAAAAAACATGACGATTTCTGTTTATAATGATGATGTTATGTATTAAATAAGCAAATAAAAATTATATAAAATACAAAAAGTTCCTCTCTATATTTTCTTCGTTTCTTATTATTTTCTCCATTCAGATGTTTATAATAAGATATTTAATTGTAACATTTTGGTCTTAATAATAGATCATTCTCTCTCTCAAAATATAAACTATTAAAATATAATGCATACAAATTAAAATGAAATCCAAATTTGGATAAGTTAATATTAAAATTAAGTTTATTTTAAAAAAGTTTCCTTAATTTGCTCCAAATTATTAGTCGACTGAATTATATAAGAAGTTTACTATTTGAGTTATTACTAGGTTATTAAGAATAAAATAAATATAAGTACCTTATAAAAAAAATTATATGTTAGCTTAGAATTTTTATCCTGCTTTAGAGAGGATGACATTATCTATTTTTCTTAACTTTTTTGTTATAAAATATCATTGTTTTTGTTAGAGTATATCAAAATTACAAATTTAATTAAATTACATTTTTATTCCATTTGAAAGAATAAACCTCTTAAATAAACAAAGAATATTCAATATAAAAAGATTACATTAATTTTATGATTAAGATAGATTAAAATTTGCTAACATATAAGTGATAGCTACTTATATATTTTAATTAAGTAATGTAGGATTTGAACTTTAATAATATCATTTGAGTATAAAGTAAATCATGTTGAGAGAAAATATTCACTTTAAACACAAATCTCTTGTTTACCATAATAGTTAATTTGTATCAACATCATAATTATATATATAAACAAAATAAAGAATATGAAAATACAAATCTTCTTAAAAATATTCAGTTTGGAAATAAAAAGATAAATTTATAATAGCTTGTTTGGGAAGTTATAATTTGTGTCGTTATAACCTACTCTTATTTTGAGTTCAACTCATTGTTCGTATTTATTTGTTTATAAAGCATACTCAAATTATTTGGGTTCTGGATATATTTTATATTGGAGAACCACATCAAACTACCCCTAAACTTTTACTGTTTAGCAAATAGGCACCTTAATCATATTCTATTTTAATTAGTACTTAAACTTTTATTATTATTTCAATCAAAACTTTTGTTAACTTGATGCTAAATATCATTTAATTTTAATTGGTAATTTTTATTTAAATATTAAAATCAATTTATGGTGTAGGGGACATGAGGAGCCCTCGTTCTTCTTTTGCTAACTTTTGTCTATGGTTTTTAGCAGAAATAAATTGTCTCCAACAACCTATTTGTGCAATTTGAGTGTGTGTATTGTTCATTTGTCAGATGAAGGATAATCACTGTAGAAGAAAGAGGCACTTATGCAACACCATTGTTTAAACAAAAAGGAAAACATTCGTGAAACTATGTGCGTAGATTCTGCAATTAGTTTTACAAACTCCTTTCTCTTTACACGTGCATAGCTTCTTCTTTTTTTGACCGATTTACATGTGCATAACTACTCTTCTAGATTTTTTATTTATTTTGGAAGCATTTATTCCATATGATTTGAATATTTTAAACACAAAGTATTGAGAATCAACAGTATAAATTTATTTTATTAATTATTAACGTCAAGTTGATGAAAGGACTACAACAATAATTAAAATGTAATAGTTAATTAAGATAAAATAAGAGTTAATGGTGTCTATTTGTAAAAGAGTAAGATTTCAAAATGATTTGAATGGTTTTTTTTTTCTCTTTTATGATTGTTCTTATTTTTGCATGTGTGGGGAACTTGGAAAGTTGAGTAAAATCAATCTCCAAGTTTTCAATCATTATTTAAATAGGAATCAATGTAAGAATGATAATTGATTTGTCTGTAAAAAAAAAAGTTATGAAAGAGTTACTTATATACAACACTTGACAAAAATACATATAAAAAAATCAATGTAAAAAAATAAAATCCACTACTTACAATTATATGTCCATTATTACAAGAATTTTATTAAATATTAACTAATTTATAAAAAATATTTAGTCATTAAAATAATTTATGAACTATAATTTAAAGACTAAAAAATAAATCTAAAAATATTTCAACAATCATTTATAAAAATAAACACAATGATGAATACCAAATATAATTAAATACTTTTTACGGATCAAATACAAATCCGTAAATATTTCAAGAACAATTTATTAGGAAGAATACAAATAACTAAAACATTTCAAAACCAAAAATCATGTTTAAGTCTTTAAATTTATTAATAAATAAAAATAATATATTTATACACGTCAAATATAAATTAATTCTACAAGTTTATCATTATTTAGTTTTAGGAAAAATAAAAATAATTAAATAGTATCATCTTATGAAATTCTTAAACCATATCTCGTACCATTTTGCTATATTTAACTTACAAAAGTATCAGGTAAGGGAAGCTCTGAGCTCCCGATTTGTTTGTTGAATTTGTATAAATTTAAAGCTATTTGAATTTGTATTATTAATCTATTGAATACAAGTCAAATAAATAAATAAATATATATATATATATATTATTTTTATTTTTTTTATATTTATAAATCTCACATTACTTAAAATATAATATCAAAAGTAATATATATATATATATATATATATATATATATATATATATATATATATAACTTATCAAGATATTTTAAGATAAAAATACGACGAATTAAATCTCAGACAATATCTATCCAAATGTCATTTCAGTTAAATTTCACTTATTTTCTTTCCTCTCAATTCAGTCACTTAAGTTTCTCGTATGATTTAGAATCGAGGTTATATATATTCTTCGTAAATAATAAGTGTTTTCCTAAATTTTTTTAGTTTTTTAATCTCACCTAGGAAACAGCCTTAAAGGTTTGATAATTTGTACGAAGTTTTAAGTTCAATTTATTATTATTATTAAATAAATTTATAGAATACTTGAGTGAAAATTATTTTCTCTGGTTATCTATTATTATTCATAGCATCATCCATTCACCCAAAAGTATGTCTGATATGATATCAGGGTGGTTCTGGCCCCACACTTCTCTGCATAACGCATTGAGACACACCCATTCATTTTTCACTGTCACACACTGCCACCTTCATCATGCATGCCCATGTGCTCTTCTGCATCTCTTCTCTTCTCTGTTATACAAATCTTCACTTTCAGTAAGACCTTACACGTGCGTTCCCTTATTTCTGTCCCTATTATTCATCACTTCATTTTTTTTACTTTCAACCACACTGGTCAACGTAATTAATCCATTTCCTTTTTGCTCAAATCAGAGTATTAGCCCAGGCCCACTACCAAACATTTGGCCCATAAGATTTACCTTCGCAGGCCACCATTATGGACCCAAAAAAACCTTGAAGCTTAACATTTCGGGACACCTACCCATAAGTGAAACCACAATTCATCAAATTCAAACAAAATTAACCAAACAAACAAATAAATAAGAAAATTTGTGTTAGATAATGGAATCCACCAATTCTAGACATCATAAATCTATTTTATATACACATCATGAAAACAAAAGCACCACATTTTTGTGTTCCATGGTGCAGTGTCGCTTTCTGGTGCGGTGTAGAGGTGGGGAAGTTGACTGGTGAATAGGAATGGCCAATGGTTTCTGGGTATTTTTAGTAGCCATATTAATAATATTAATAATAATAATAATAAATAAAGTAATGATATTTGAATATGGGAAACACGTTTAGACTCGGTTCTTGGTTGCGTATGTCCCACCAATTCCACCGTCTTTAGATTTTGTTTCTTTGTTTATTTATTTTCACAATGTTCCAAAGTGTTTCTTCTTTCATTCGAGTATCCTAATGGACATTGTATAGTGTTTCAATTCAACTTTAAAATAGTACATTACTGTGCTCCCCACATACCCATAAAATTTGGGTTAAGTGGCATGGCATGTATTCAATTTTTACATTTTGTGAAAATTAATTAGAAAAAAATTGCGGTTAAACATAGAAAAATATTGTTTCCTTACAATATTCTCAAATATTTTGGTGAGTAGTTGATTTTATAATTATTTGTTGTGGATTTGTTATATCAATTTACCAATGCATTGGCAAGCCAAAAGCGTTAGGCTAGTTATCATGGAACCACTCATGAGAAAAGGACTTCTTCTGTTGAGATTTGGACCTCTTGAAAGTTTGAAAAAAATAAAAAATAAAGTTGACATTGTGTCTGTGTCACTCTCTATATATACAATTTTCATAAGTGAAAAGAAAGTGTTTCAAAAATAGTACCATGTATTTTATTTACAAGCTCATATAGATTTAAGTTTCAATAAGGAATTTTTAAACTTTTTACGTATAATTTATCTTCATGGTACAAATTTTGAATAGCTAACTTTACTAATTTATTTGACTTTAAGTAATGGATCTTCAATAAGTTACTTTGGATTTTTTTTATAATACCAAATATATAAAAAATAATAAAATTAAAAGACTATTTTTTAAATAAAATTCACTTTACATATGTTAAAAAAATAATAAAAATATAATTACTAAGTTTATAAGTATTTATCACTTATATATTCTTAAATAGTTTATTTCTACATAATAAAAATCTAATAATTATTTATTATGTTATTAATTTTAATTACTTGTCATGCTTGTTAATTTTTATGTTGCATAAAGTATAAATATAGAATTAATATTATATATATAAAATTAATAGGTTTATTTTTCTCTCAACTGACATGAGATACATCCATTCACACATAAGAAGAGTGAAACCAACAAGTACCTTCTCTATAAAGGTATGAACTTCTGGAATAAATTAAGGTTATAATTTTAGAAAATATTTTTTCTTCTGTGTTAGATGCATTATATGTAAAATCTTGAGAAACCGGATCTAATATTTGCAGTAAAATTTTATCGGAAACCTTCGTCCTCATATAAATTTTTTAATAATGAGATATGAAAATCTTATATCTAGTATAATTTATTACAATCACAATTATTTTATAATTGAAACGTGTTCAGGATTTTTTAGTTTCAATTTATTTTAATAAATATAGAATAAAATTGAGTAGATACTTGAGAGGATGATATTACAGAAAATTTATTTTAATTTTTTAAATATGATTTATATAATTTATTTATTTGAATTAATTTATATTAATTTAAGTGTAAGAATGAGATAAATATTTATCATAATAAATTTTATTAAAAATCATTTTATCAATGTTATTATTGAGGATCGTCTCAACAACTTAATCAGTATATTTTTCTAAAAAGACTCCTCAATATTTAAATCAATAAATATAAATCAATAAATATATAAAAATATGATTGAATAGAATAAAAATATATTAAATCTATATTATTTCATATATTTTAAGGTAATTTTCATGTATTTAAAAAGTCAGGACATCTAATATCTAAATATTTCAAACATTCGTTAATATCCTAATATCTCACAATATTCCAAACGTTACCGACGTGTATTTATAAGATATTCTCCGAAAATATATAAAAAGTTATGATATAATATTGTTTTAAGATGGGTAAGTATATTTGACATTTTAACGACAATGAAGTTTGTAGTCGCAGTGAAGTCTATATCCTAAGAAATTTGAATTTGAATTGATTATAATAGTAGTGTGAAAATAAATTGACATGAAATTATGCGGCGGATCATAAGGTGGGTAATTGATAATAAGAAGAGGTAGTTAAAGAAATAAGCATTGAGTTGGTAGATGAAGAAGAAAGGTGTGTGTCCCACTATGATTTCCTCTGTCCACTTCCCATATATTTTACGCTCTTTTTATTTTTTTTCTTTAGCCTTCTTTCTACTATCACACCATTACCTTTTTGTTTTTTAATTAAAGCTACTGGAGGCTACAATATTCCCTAATATATAATAATTTCACTGCAACACCTCTTCAATTTGTTTTCCTTAGCCTATAGTCTATCTGTTTTTTTACCCTAGTTTGTTAAAACAATCTTTGTTAATAGAGTCCTATAATCTCCATTGTAATTCTTAATATAAGTAAAACTTGATTAGATCTCAATAACAGTTTTGAAAATTTATTTACTAGTAAAAAATGTTGACTTAGATTTGAATATGTTTCTTGCTTTCACCAATGAACTTAGAGAGATCTGAAGCGCATTAATGATGAATTATTAATCAATCACTCCAATGTTGACCCTTGTATCATTTTCTCCCAGCATGAACTAAAACCTCTCTATCACCGCAGTAACCAAATAATTCGGTTTGCTTTTGTAATTTGCAATGTAAATCAAACGTCGTTTTCTTTTGAAACCAACCACAATGGCGAAAGAGCTTCTGCAGCTTCCTCTGCTGCTGGTCCATCATCGGTGTCGTTTAGCATTTTCTTTGTCAATCTTCAACCTCGCATCCTCAGATTTGTCTCTTCCCTCTTCCTTTTGAATCCCTTCTAATTCCTCTCTCTTCCTCTTCTTACCTAGTCTCAGGTACACTTTGCCTTCTCCTACTTCCTTTCCTTTTATTTTTACCTCAAATGTTTGGTTTCGTTTTCTTAGTTTTTTATCGGTAGTTTTTTTTCTATTTTCTGTGTTTGTGTCTGCGACTGCTATTTCCTTTGCGAAATTATTGGTCTGTAACTGCTTTTCATGCACTGTGGAGTTTGCTAATGTAATATTGTTTATAAAAAAAGTTCTGTGAGAAAAAAGTCTTATCGTCCTTCTGCTGCAATTTCTATTTCTCTAGGTTCCTCGCTGTGAATTACTATACCTGATACTTCAAACTTGGTAGGTAAGTTTATGTAATCGTACTTACTTCTTGTTATTGTGTACATTATTACAATGTTGTATCCTTGTTGCATGTACAATGAGAAAGTGAGAAAGTTTTACCTACAAGCATAAGTGCTTTTTGAGCAACTTCCCGACATATTAGATAAATTTCTTCCTGTGTATAGCTAGATTTTAGTAATTGACTTTGAGATTTGATTTGTGGTTTAGTATTCCTATTAGCCTTCTTCTTTTGTGAGATTCTAAAGAATCGGACATGCTTGTATATAGGAGAGGGAAATCTCTTGCTAATTGATGACATGGAGCAGTATGAAATACTTGAGCAAATTGGGAAAGGTGCTTTTGGTTCTGCTCTTCTAGTGAAGCATAAGCATGAGAAGAAAAAGTGAGAATTGAAGTTGTGTTGCCTTCTTTTTTTCCCTATTGGCCTTTATCTCTGTATCTAAACTTTGTCCTATCAATTATATAGATATGTACTGAAGAAGATTCGCCTTGCCCGCCAAACTGAGCGCTCTCGTAGGTCTGCTCACCAGGAGGTTTGTCCTTAAATTACATTTCTAAAGATGGACTAACTTATGTGTGCTCCATGCTTATGTGTTGTGCTACATGGTTCCGTCCTCCTACTGTGATTTTTTTAGTGTCTGCTCCAGAGGAATTTAAAATTTTAACAGGTTTAAAGAAATTTCAAACCCTGATATGAATTTGACTGTAAACACCAACAATCTCTCAGTCTCAAAACATTTTTTGTGTGATCAGAGTTAAAGTAAGAAGGACGGTAATGAACAATATTGCACAATATTGATTACAAGCTATTATTTTTATTTTTAGTCCAATAAAATATCTAAATTGTCACATTTATTTTCTGCCACCTAATATATATATATATGACAAATTTCTTCATAAACTCAATACAATAACAAATATATGTATAATAGTAACTAACTTGTTATCATTATAAATCAGTATATTATTATATTATTCATTTAATATATTTTTCTTTTGATATGTTTAGATGGAGCTCCTCTCCAAATTAAGAAACCCATTTATTGTGGAATATAAAGATTCATGGGTAGAAAAGGTATGTGATTATTGAATTCTATTGTGTACATTTTTAATATAAAATATTTGAAGTAGTTTTTAACTCTTCGACTTTTGATGGTAATCCTAGTATATTATTTTATTTGATTTCATTAGCTTTTTAATAATTATAATTTGGTGACATTATTGATGAGTTAGTTTGTATATTCGATAAAATGCAGTAATGTAGACTAAAATACTAGGTTACATAGCTTTGTTATTAGTTAGGATGTGTGTTTTTTCTCTTGTTTGGATAATTACTTCAACTATTTCCTTTTATTATTACTGTTTTTTTATTATTGATTGGTGATAGATGACATAGTAACCTAACTTTCTTCTCAGGGTTGCTATGTATGCATTATTATAGGCTACTGTGAGGGTGGAGACATGTAAGTTTCTTTCTCATATCTTTACTAACTTTTCTTTCTTTTGGGTTGATATTTTAATAATTAGGTTGTTAATATTGTTTTAAATGTACCATTGATGAAACACAGGGCAGAGACTATAAAGAAAGTTAATGGTGTTATGTTTCCAGAGGAGGTTATATCTGATTTGTTTTCCTGCATAAATTATAATTTTCATCTTTATTTTGCTATAGACATGAATATTCATCTCTGAATAAACAAGATAACGTTATATTTAAACAATTAAAATCTAAAAGATCATCTATTTGCAGAAACTATGTAAGTGGCTTGTTCAGCTTCTTATGGCACTTGATTACTTGCGTGTGAACCATATTCTTCACCGTGATGTCAAGGTTAGTTACATAACTTCTTTGTGCTTAGTGACAGTATTCCTATTTTAATCTAAATTCCTTTAAACATGTTACTGATAATTATGTATTTCTATCAGTGTTCAAATATATTCTTGACAAAAGATCACAACATACGCCTTGGTAAGTTTTTCTGTTGTTCCTTTAAATAAAGCATAATTGCATAAATGGTTGAAGTTTTGCTTACAAGTGGTTAATGATGAATCAGGTGATTTTGGACTTGCCAAAATGTTGAGTTCCGATGATCTAACTTCATCTGTAAGAAATATTTAATCTAAGAATGAGTTTACCTTCTCGATTGTAATTTTTGTATGGTCATAGTAAGTAATGTCTTGTAATTAAGGTTGTGGGAACTCCTAGCTATATGTGCCCTGAGCTTCTTGCTGATATACCTTATGGCTCTAAATCAGATATTTGGTCCTTGGGTAAGTACTCATTTATTATGATTATTTTAGTAAGTTTTTTGTATTATCTAGTTGATTGTGTATTCATGATCTCTGAAAATGGTTGTTCAGGATGTTGTATATATGAAATGACCTCGCTTAAGCCTGCATTCAAAGCATTTGTAAGTTTCTTCAATAACCCTTCGTTTTTTTTTTCTTTTTGTATATCATCTTCTTGGAACATATTCAATACTTTCATTGTTGATGTTGAAGTTTTCTGTTTCTTATTAAGAGACTAATGTCTGCATATCAATTTGATTATTATTGAATTAAATTTGGTTCCTCTAAACTGAAGCGTGCACCCTAGGATATAAAACCATTGACTTAAATCCACTGAATAGTTTGTTATGCATGTGCATGACAGTTAACTTCTACAATTTTTCAATCAAGGTTATAACTCAGCATTTTACTCTCTAAAATACATCACTTTAAAGCGGCCAAGTCCCCTTACATTCCTTAGTTTCAACATGTTTATATGTTCTATGGATTGAATGCACTTGTCTAGCTGCATGGCTATACATAATTACATATATTATCTCTCTAAAAGCTTGAAACTACATGCATTTACTGCTTTTGTATATTTTTGGCAAACATTGCTCTTAATTAAAAGTATTATAATTGTCTTTAAAAATTTTCAAGCAGGATATACAAGCCCTGATTAACAAAATTAATAAGTCCATCGTGGCTCCATTGCCAACAAAATATTCTGGTGCATTGTAAGTCCTTGTTATTTTGTCACGTAGTTACTGTGGCTTATATTTTTAGTTATTAATTGCTTTGTCATGTCTTAATGCTGTTAAATGTGGAATTTTTATTGATCTAATGCCTAAAATTGTCCTAACAAACAGCTTTAGGCAAGGCAAAGCTCATTGAAAGTGAGGTTTCTTGTTAATTTATTGCAATCAATTAGTTATATTATGAACTGTAAGATTGTTCTAACAATTTTTTTATTTAACTTTTGGCAGTCGTGGTCTTGTTAAAAGCATGTTGCGGAAAAATCCAGAGCTTAGACCTAGTGTATGTATAAAAGTTCTCCTTTGACATGGAATAATTCTATGTAATTTAATGGTGCAGCATCTAGTACCGTGTTTCATTTTGGAGATGGGTTGGGTTGATGATGGATTTCACATTAAACGTTAATGAGAATTTTCTTTTATATATTAACTGGATTTTAACCTGTTCTCCATTCATGTAAACTTGTCACTTAGTGCAGATAGGTATGTTCATGAGTAAAGAAGTGCTTAAACATTTGTATAATTATAAATGTCTGCTTAAATTAATGACCATTTAATAAGGATTCTACATTATGGGAATCAGATTTAGTTTGCTTGGATAGATTTAGTGAGTAATTTGGGAAAATACGTGTAGGGAGTACCGTGTATTCAACCTAAAAGGTGCAATGATAACAAGTCAAATTGATCCAAAACCAGTAAACAACAATTTTTTTTTGTATTTTTAAAAGAATTTAATTAAAATTACGTTTTTAGTAAAAAAAAAAAAAGGGGTCACAAACGAGGTCTACACAAATATGGTTATTACTAATTTTTATTTAAATTTTGGTTTACTTGGTTTTTCATATTATTTAAAAAACTAGGCGTTTCATATTGTATTCGTTTATTTATTTTTATGAATATTAAAAATATATACTTAATTATCGCTGGTTCAACTATGCTTTAACTAGTGTTCGACCAATGAACCGTGAATCACATAGTACCATAGTCAATTCAATGACTGATCTGGCTTTTAAAACAATGCTTTGTGTTTAGTTTGGAGACAGATTATGAAGCGACATTGGTTGTGTGAAGTGGTGTTCTGTAACCATGCTTTCTTGCTTATTTTCTTTCATGTACTTTTGGATGCAGGCTGCAGAGCTACTCGGGCACCAACATCTTCAACCTTATGTTCTTAAGGTCCATCTCAAAATCAATAGCCCAAGGCGAAGTACTTTGCCAGGTCATTGGCCAGAATCCAGATACATGAAGAAAACTAGATTTTTGAAGTCAGAAGATGATCCCGTTTCCATCTCTGGGTATAAGTGGCATTCTTTTAGCAATGATCGGACATTAAATCCGAGTGTATCAGGAGCGGAGCAAGATTCTCTATGCACTACGCTAGAGATAGACTGCACTCCTGATAATTTAAATGAAAGATTTGCTGAACTTTCTACGGGAGACAACCACGATTTAAAATCACTCCATAAGTCAAGTTTTTCCAGAACTTCTAGTAATGCCAAGACTTCTAGGCTAACTGGATCAAAAGCTTCTACCATTCCCAAGAAATCAATGGTATCCTCAAAGAATCATAAAACGGTAAGGCAAGCTGGAATCAATCAATTTTTAATGTTTGCCACATGGTATATCATGAACAAACTTAAGCATGCGATCTCTGTTGAGTGGGTTGTTTTACAAGGAACTTCTCTTGCACGTGTAATGGTATTATTCAATTAAGATTTTTTTTTTCCTGACTTTCTGAAGTCCATGGTTGCAGTTTCTTGTTTCACACAATACGAAACAACCTGTCCATACAACTCGTAGAGCATCATTGCCGTTCCCACGAAGTTGTGCCATTCAGCAGCCTCCTCGCAGGCCCAGTATTGGTTTACTTGACCATGTAAATTCACCCAATATTTCAGTTAACTCTCCCCGGATTGATAGGATAGCAGAATTCCCGTTAGCATCATATGAGGACCAATTGTTTCCCATCAATAGATCTTCACCAAACTCGGCACAGAGTTCCTCAGGCTCCCCTCCTTGCGGCAATAATTCAAATTTGATAGACAAATGCACAATCAAGGTATGTGACACATCGTATGCTAGGCCAGGCTGTACGGATGCTTGGCAGGGGATCAAGCGCAACATGTTCAAGAAAAACGATGAGGATAAAAGTGGCTCATCTGATCAACATGCAACAACTGGAGCATCAAGCCACAACTCTTCAGACTTGCGCCGCCGACAGTTTGATACTTCATCATTCCAACAAAGGGCTGAGGCATTAGAAGGTTTGCTTGAATTTAGTGCAAGATTACTACAGCAGGAAAGGTATGGAGAACTTGGAGTTTTATTAAAACCTTTTGGGCCAGGGAAAGCTTCCCCAAGGGAAACTGCTATTTGGTTGAGCAAGAGTTTCAAAGAGAACACTTTCAACCGAGAACAATTCACTTAAACTGCTGTAACATCTCATATTGTCATGTTTGTAGATGTCAGTGTTTCTTTTCACACATTTAGACAGCTAATTTTTTATAGGTAACAACGTTTTTTCATTTACCCACTTCTTTTTTCACTTACTGAACAATGATGTAACTCACTTTCAATCTGATGAATGAGAAAGATGATAGATCTTTCTTGAATTGATTACATTATCCATCTGATTAGAGTAATTGCCTAAAATGGTGAAGCATTTAGAAACATTTTCTAAAATTTTATTCCACGTAACAGTTGTTTTATTGTGTTTTCATTAAAGAGAAAACACAGGTATAATTCTTGAAATCTTGGGGTTGTTGTCTAATTAAAATTAGAGTTTTACTTCGATAATCCATAAAATAAATGATTGTATTGAAGGTTAGCACAAGTTAGGGAAGAAAAAACACTACTAATTATGTCTAAGTTTTCCGTTTCATAAATAAGTTTGTTATTGATTTGGCATCCTACCACGCTTTTGCTGTGAAGCAGGTAGATGGGCGATGAATTTGAGCTGTCCAAACTAAAAATCATTTCATAGTATTGTAACAAAGCAGGTGAATTCAATAATAAGAATCAGTAGTGACCGAGCTGCTTCCAATGGAATCGCGCTTGCTGTCCTTCATTGACCCGTGAAGATTGATAACCCAATGGTCCAGGCTTTCATGATCAAAGCGTAATGAGTTTGAGAACAGATTTTGTCTTGGACCATTCAATGGAGATTCCACAGACTTGCCTTTGTGCCTCATTACCCGCTTGGGTCGTTGTTTTGGTTCACTCTGCGACCTTGTTTTAGCCCTTGAAGATTCAGTCTTGTTCATGTAATTTGGTGACAGTGATTGGCGGTGAGGCACTGAGTGACGCAGAGAAGTTGAAAAGGCCATTGTCGCTGTGTTAAATTCAGAGATGGCACGGTAGTTTTCCGGGCTGTTTGGTTCTACAATTTGAGTATTCTTGTATTGAATTTTTCGTTTAGAAACAACCGGCACATGCTTCGAATAGAATCTCATGGAATCACGTTCTCTGGCCTTAACATATGAACCATCCAGAGGACCACTTCTGCTTTTCAAAACCTCCAACATTTCTTCAACACTCATATCCTTTGAATCCTATAAATAAAAGCCATATTATAGGTATGATCTAGAATGCAGCATAACAGAACAGGTAACTGAAAATTAGCCAAAAGCATCATTAGGATGAATTTTCAGTAGGATCCACTTTTAAATGGAATACATTGATTTTATTACTTGAATAATCATATCATGTCAATCTTCAGATGATAACATTGAGGTACTTTACAGAGTCTGAATCTTACTTTATTTTCTTCTGTTATGACATCTCTGAAGTGTGGAACTACTCTATGTTGTGGAGGATGTTTTCCAAGGAGATTTACTTCCTCTACCATCTGAATTCTGTGAATTCGTGCTCTAACTTGTATGGCCATCAACGCATGCATGCCACGCAGGGTAGCAGTGGTCTGTTTCCTCACAAGGTAACCTCTCACTAGTGCTTGTAACTTGACTAACCCCCTTAAAGCATGCAATGCTCTCCTTGCCTGAAAATTTACGTGTAGATGTAAGAAAAACTAATAAATAGTAAGTGTAGATGTAAGAAAAAACTAATAAATAATAAGGATACAACGTTCTAATTTTCACGGGAGAAGCCCTGCTAGATTTGGCCATAAAATATTTGACAAGAAATTCATACCAAATATGAGCGAAAGCCAGCCTGAATCTTTGTAGCAGCTTCGTTTTTATCTTTATGGGTCCTTGCCAGTGGTGTTGGTAGACGCCTTGGAGTCTTGGTTTCCAACAAGGCTTGTATTTGCAGTTTTGCAGAGTCACCTGAATCAAAAGACCTGGAAAATTTATGCCCTACTATCTTGCTCGCTATTCTTCCACTTGTTAGTTTTCCGAAGCTCCATCTGCGCTTCACTTTGGGACTCACTATCAGACTTCCTGTGTTGGAACTCTTAATATCCTCGGGGCAGAATGCATCAATCTTCTTGATTTTCTCATCTTTTTTTCCTAGAAGGAAGGTTTTGATCCATTTGCTGGCTTTTCCCATTTCTTGTTTTCTGTTCCTCACTTTCCGAAAAGCCAGTTAATGGGACCTGGCAACTGAACAAGTCAGAGTTTCCTATATACACTGCATTCTTCTACTGTACTAATTGCTCACCGTAACTCTTTCTGGGTGTTTGTGCTGCTACTTTAACTATTCATTGCTGCCTTTGGCCTGCAAAGCTTTCTCTGTTAAAGCCATTTGGCACTTGCCACTCTCGTGGGGAATTCCACTTCAACATTGCCTCAGCTTGATCGTCAAGAGCTGTAAATTTTTCTGTCTTCAGTAGTATTTAGGGACCATGCTGTAAAAATTAAAGGGTTTTCTCTCTTTTTTTTAATCAGGTTCTACTAGCTGGTTAGAGGAATACATTCAAATATTCAATGACAGTGCCTCCCTATAGAAATAAGAAGGTAGAAACGTCACGGTTTTATAATATTTTTTTGAAGTGCTTTGAGACTTTATCCGGGATTCAAGGGCCATGAATGACTTGCACGCAAGTGTCAAGGCTGCAAAGATCTTAAAGAAGATCAGTTAATATGACAGTAGTTTTTTATTCTATCAATGTCTATTGAAGTGTAGATATTTCTGTATAATTTGGAATACCATATATCTACCCATGGAATTGTTACGAGACACGATGATGATGTACAAGTAATTTCTCTATTTCCTGATAAAAGATGAATTAAAGTAAAGTGATAAACCATGTATCTAAATGTTTACCACAACACAACGTCAAATGTTAACGTTGAAGATAGATAAATTAACATAATTTACTAAATTATGTTTGTTGACAACGAATTCATCTCTATGCTGTTGTACTCTTTTAAGTTGGGCTCTGATATAGTCAAGAATATGCAGCATTATTAGAAGATTTTAGGGCCTTTCACCTCACCTGACTATAAGAAATAGACTTAATATTTAATTAATACAAATTAGAATATGAAGAAAAGAAAGACACCAGAAGAGAGAGAGCATTCGATTTGTTATCTGGTAATTAGTATGTCTGTATCCTCTTTCTGAAATGTATCACTAATAATAACAATACATAAATCCTGATTTTTTTTATATATTTGCCATCCAGTTTAACATTCATCATGTGCAATAATGTATGTGTAAGATGAATATTGTGTGCATAATTGCATGATAGTATGTCATAAGCAGTATAAACAATAGAGATCGGTGCAATAAAATGTACGCTATAATTATTATTAATATTCCTACAAAAACAAAATATTACACAGACAACATTGAGGAAAAAAAAAAACAATTTACGAATTGGCCTGGGTCTCTCTCACTTGTTCTTGACTTCAACGCCAGATTTGCCGGCAATAATGACAGAGGTGGCCATGTTCAAGAACAATCCATGCTCGACGACGCCTTCAAGAGAGGATATTTCAGCGCCAGCAGCAAGTGAATCCTTAATTGGAGTCTTGAAGTACAAATCCACGATGTAATTGGAATTATCGGTCACGTAGGGTTTGCCAGATTCGTCCAATCTCAATTTTGCGTCACATCCTTCTTCTTTGAAGAGTTGCTGAAGACGATCCAGATTGTACTTCCAGCAGAACTGAACCACCTCCACCGGCATGGCGAGCCCGCTGCCGCCGAGGCCGTCGACGAGCTTAGTATCATCCACAACAACGATGAACTTGTCAGAGGCGGCCTCCACCATTTTCTCGCGGAGGAGTGCACCGCCGCGGCCTTTGACGAGATTGAGATCGGGGTCGACCTCGTCAGCGCCGTCGATGGCGAGATCGAGGCGGGGATTGTTGTCTAGGACGGAGAGCGGGATGCCAAGGGAGCGAGCCTGCTCCTCCGTGCGCTTGGAGGTAGGAACGCCGACTATGTTGGTCAGTTCGCCGGAGGCGAGCAGCGCGCCGAGCTTCGCGACGACAAATGCGGCTGTGGAGCCAGTGCCCAGGCCAAGAACCATGCCGCTCTTAACAGACTCCACGGCTTTATCGGCGGCGAGTCTCTTGAGATCTTCCTGGGTGAGGGTGATGGCACGGACGGTGCGGAAGCAATGAGGACGGGTGCGCAGTTTGAGGGATGTAGGGGTGTGCAGGTTAAATCGCGTGGAAGCGGTGTGGTGCAGGGATGAGAGAGAAGCTGGTGAGGAGAGGGATAAGGAAGCCATTGAAGAAGTGAAGAAGAGAACAGTGGACCTCGTTTGTGCGTTTTCTATCTTCTTTGGTTGGGAGAGACACAGCTGCCACACCACACTACTACACCCAGGTTTGCTTTTTTGGTCCTTTTTTCATCACTTTATTATAGTATTTTGTTTCTGTCTGAGTTGGCTTCGATTGGTTTCAACTACACAAAGTTGGATTGGATGGATATTCCCTTTCCAACCTCCCCCATTCCTTCACCTACCATTTTTCTGCATTTCTCCCCTTATCCTTAAAAGGAACACACATTTAATTTTAATAAAAAACAAACACCTCATTACTTATAAATTCTTATGTATATTAAATTTTAATAATTATTTTTAAAAAATATTGATGTTTTAAATTGTTCTATGTCTCTTAAAATAGTTGTGTATCCATGCACATGCACTTCTTTTCTTCTTATCATAAATTATTTTATTTACACTGCATTTTTTTCCTATTACCAATTCTGAAATATTTTTTTAAATTAAATAATAATAGATAAATATTAAAAATAGATTAAAAAATATTTGAAACATTTATTTCTTATGAAAACTTAGAATATTAGTACGTTAATTGTTCTAATTACAACAAATTTTTATTTAATTTTTATAAAATTTAACTATTTACTTATTATTTGTTCCAAACTTTGCTAGGAAGAAATTTTATTGTTGTTTTACATATTTTATTATAAAAAACATAAGCAAAATTTGTAACTATTGGACTGAACATGCGTCAACTAGAATTCGAATTTAAATTCAAAGGATCTTTTATACCCTGTGTTCAAATTGTTGATTTAAGATCTTTTATACCCGGTGTTCAAATTGTTAATTTAGAATTTAAATCTAGGCAACGGTGTAAGTTCAATTGGTCGAAAATACGTGAACCTCTTTCAATATTTATATAAAAAATTTAAATCAACAAATATAATACAAAAATATCAATGGGAATATTCAAACATAATAACTGATTTTGATCCTGTATTTATTTTAAAAAAAATAATTTTCATATATTATAAATATAATGGTAAAATACATAAAAATTGAACCAATTCAAAACTAATACATATAGAGAATGTAGAGAATCTATATGAAAAAAAAATTGTAATTTGTTTTAATTTTAAATTTAATTTTTAAAAAATAAGAAATACATATTTAATTATTACACATAAATATAAAATATTATCAGTGATTAATGTTTTTATTTTATATTATTTTTTGATAAATTTTATAATAAATGTGATCATTTTTTTCACAATTTTTCTAGTTTTTTAATTAAATGTAAAATATTTTCAAAATAAATAAAATTACATATATAATGATTAGACGTTAATATAAAATATTGAGTTGTTATTATTTTTATCTTATATTATCTTTAATCTTATCTATGATATGAAGATTAATTTATTAATCAAATCATTCTAAAGATAGAGTTACTCCTCAATTAAGTTCTTGATTTTTTTAATTTAATAATTTAAATAAATCTTTAATATTTAAATGTTAAATTAAAAAATATATATCTCTCTTAAAAATATATTATATATAACAAAGGTATCTTGTTCATAACCCATTCTTATATTTTCTTGAACTAAAAATATTTCAAAATCTTTATATTTGATAAAATACCCAACTCAATATTCTGAGACAAGCAAAATCATTATGGGTTGTGTACATGGATGCTCTTAAATTTGTTAGTAAATTTTTGACGCCTGGTCTTCACTCTCGCATTGTTCCGCATGTTAGACAGACTCAGACATGGAGAGCCCAATGCCTGTTCTGGCTAATAAAACCCTACAAGAATTCTTCAAAGTTTTCCTCATCCACAAAGGTTCTACCCAGTTGGTATACTCTCATTTTTGTCTCTTGCGCTCTATTTTTTCACTACCTTTTCTTATTTATGCATACTGTATTCCGCTAGTCTAAGTTCAAAACCCCTTAGTGTCATTATCCGAAAAACAAGTCTTTAGTAGTGTCTAACACTTTTAATGAAAACAAGTTTATTAGGGTCTAAGTTCAAACCCCCTTAAATGAAAAATGAAAACAACTTTTAAAACATTTTTTTATATACATGCACCACTTCGATTGAATAGGATCTAACACTTGCTTATTTTGTCTGAGTTTTTATGCATAGAAAATGTCAATAGTGTATCATTGACCTTGACACTCACCTGGGACTTTTCTTGTTTCAGCAATTACCAACATCTTTCACCAAGTTCTTCAATGAAATTGCACCATGCAAGGTCACTCTTGTAGATCAGGATGGAAAATGTTTGGATGTTAAATTGGAGAAAATTGAGGGTCGTTTGGTTTTTAAGAATGGGTGGCAGCAATTTACCCAGGAGAAAAATTTAGAAGAGGGGGACTTTTTGGTTTTTCAGTATGATGGCATGTCTACCTTTAATGTTAAGATATTTTCGAAAACTGGGTGCAAGAAAGTGGCTGCACCTCCAAATAGTGAAAAAATTGTTCCCATTGTGAATTTGGAAGAAGATTCTAATCAGCATAGTAATAAAAACCAGAGCAATGGTAAACAGAAACGTTAACTGCCAAGTCCCAAAGTAAATGTGAAATCAGTGTGGGAAGGTGAGTTGTTCCAGTATTCGAATTTGTCTCGTGTCATTGTTATCCTAAAGCTAAACCCAACTCTACATGATTAATGCTTGTAGGTGCATGTCCATCCAAAGGAGCTCGATAACCAAAATGAGAAGAAACTTGCTCCCGATAAAACGTATTTCATTGCAGAATCCTCATTTTCAAATATATTTTGATGCTCCCTGGAGACTGAAAAGAGTGGTTAGTTATTTTATTCTTCACATATATTTACAATTTAAGTAATTACTCTACTCTGATTTAAATGTACGAATGCCTGTTTGAGTAACTGACACTGAATAGAATAGTGCATTTTTATGTGTTACATCAATGATAACTAGTACAACTGAAAGTATTTGATAAAATTAGTGGTTAAGCTAATAGATAAATATGAAAGATCAAATAAGTTGAAAGCAAAACCAAAAGCCTGCAAATACACTATAAATAAATATATATATATATATATATATATATATATATATTATGTTTTCAACATACAATAATTTAATAAATGAAAGAAAATAAAAAACATATTTGCCAAACTTGTGGCTAAAATGAATGCGGTGTTGTTTTCCAATTCATGATACCTTGGCCTTCGGATCAAGTGGGATATATTAATTGCTCAATTTGGTTTATGTTGTAAAATAGTTGGGTGACCTAGAATAGATGATATATAAATGGTGTTGGGTGGGTTGTAGGAAATACCTAGATGTAGGGATGATAAAACAGAGCTAGCTCGTCTTGATTTGATCCACTTAATCTTTGTCTGTCAAAAAATATGATGGAACAGATCGATTCACTATAGGTATGATAGACGGTAAACTTTGATATGCTCAGTCAAAGAATGGATTGACAGACTGACCTACCATAATTTAAAAAAAAAAACAATTTATTTATTTTTTAAATCAAAATTTTCAATAAATTTAATAATAAGATTATTATTTATTTGTCAATAATTTAACATATATATTTCAAGTTAATAATTTAAATCAACATATTGTTTTAAGAAATTATAATTTAGAATAATAATAAAATTTATATAATAATAAATATATATAAATCACATCAAAACTTATAAAATTTATATTTTTTAAATTAAAAAATTCAAATACCTATATTTTTTTATTTGATAAAATTTCTTCCATTGAATAATTATTTTGTCTTTAATTCAAGTTATAAGGATAAGAACAATCAAGATGAATAAGAAGAAAATAATGAACAACAAATAAAAGAGAGAAGAGCTTGAATTTGAGGAAGAAGAATGTTTCTTTTTATAATTTTTAATTTTATATATTATCTTTATGATTAATTATATTACAATAAAAAAATATTTTTTATTAATCAGGCATTAGGCTAGCCTATCTTGCTCCAAGTGCTGACTCAACGGATTGACGGACTTAAAAGACGGGTCAAAGTCGACTATCAGACTGAAAACACCAATCCCTACCCCGCCATATTACAACGGTTACCTAGTTCATTTTGTCCTTCCTGCCTCAAAGAATGCTTAAGAAGATGAATATCAAGCTGATTCAGAAAATAACTCAGGGATGAGAATGACAGATTATGGTCAGAAAATAACTCAGGGACGAGAGTGACAGATTATGGCCGGTGTCGATCCTTTCCACGATGAATGAAACTCGTTATTATTTGGGAAATGAATGGCATGATCTCAAGCTGGGTAACAACGTTCAAGAAGGGTATCAATGTGATTTTCAGTTTGTTATTGACAAAGCAAAGGTAGCTAAAGAACTGCTGGTGCGCGTTCGTTCAAACGGCTCACTGCATTGGGTGCTGCAAACAATTAGGGTATCATTTCATCTAAATGAAGATTGGACTTTATCTCGTGGGTGTGCTGTCCTAGTGCCTTGCTTATTTAGCAAGATTATAGAGATGCGGAAATGAGTTTTTTGCACTGTATTTTATTTGTACCAATCATTTGGCTTTCAAGACCAAGGTATTCATTTCATCACTAATCTCTAGCTTGCAAGCTACTGTTCTTCAAATTTTGTGTAACGGGTAAATCCCCAAAACATGCAGAAGAAAAAAATGGTCCCTTAACTTATTGTTCAAAGCCATAACTTATTTTTTAGGAAACTATTGCTTAGATATAAATGAAAGTAACATCGATTATGCGTTAAAAACCATCCCATTTTAGAGTAGGTGCTATAGTAGGAAGGACCGGTAAATTCGAAAGATATTTCAGACCAATTGAACCTAATCAAAATATTGATATTGATCAGGAGGTAGAACACAAGTTACAATACATAAAATAATTTAATATCAAAGCTGTCGCACATAAGTTTTTTTTACCATATTGAAAACTTTACTCTGATGTGTGGCTTTTAAATAAAGACCAGGCAACAGGAAGTTCTGGTTTGCATCCTCATTTAGATGATACTCATACATGGTGATTGACGGGATTCCTATTACAATACAGACAAATTTAATCTTCAATTCTATTATTGAAAATAATGTAATCGAATAAGAATGTGCTAAACTATGCTCGCAATTTACCTACATTTTCATATAGATTTCGCATAGAGGTCAATGCTACCGATTTGCAGCCGGGAAGTAGAATTAACATCTCTGACTGCCAGAAACCTGAATCTGCATAGACATAATTTGTGTGATTTGGAAGAATAAGATTCAGCCATAAGAAACAATCATTCATCACAATCTAGAGTCAAGACCACGTAGTAATCCACTATATGCAATCAATACATGTACCTTTCACCTTACTTAATATATATTCTTTGAATTAAATTGAGGATACGATAATTTTGATCTAAGTACCTAATTTGTGATGTCTTCATTTAAACAATTGAAGGTCATTTTCATTTTTATCAAAAATTTAATTTTTAATAAAAGTAATCATTACATTTACCCTTGTTACCTTTTAGACTTTTGGAGCTATTTGGTTATGACATATGATGCACCAATTCGTATCGTGTTCAATAACGCTGATATTTATCGATGAAATATTGATAAATCAAAGAAAAATTTGTTCTTTATGATTTAAAAAATAATAAAATTGATAACATTATTCCTATATGTAATTATAAAAAATATTTTATAACGATAATTATTCATACTTTTTATTTTAATAATACCTAAAAAATGTGATTTGAAATTTGAATTTGTAAGATTATGATTATAGTTTTTCATTTTTATTATGCTTTATGAGTTTTTATACATTTTTAAATAAACTTTAATCGTATTTAGTATATATATATATATATATATATATATATATATATATATATATATATATATATATATATATATATATATTTGAAAGCCCAGCATACGTACACTGAGATTATTCAGAAAAATCAAAATTTAAATAAAAAAATAAGAAATAGATTCTCTCCTGGGTTACCTATCATCACCACTCCCAATTTTTTTGTTCAAGTTTCTTCACTGTGTTAAGGTAAATTACCTGAAAACATTACATGGAAAGCTTGCACTGATTTTGTATGTTCTACGCTGGAAACGATCTTCAAAGAACTGAGAGGTTTGCTTGTTCAAAACTTGCCAGCTGATCCCCTCATCACTACTCCCTTCAAGAATCCTTACAACATAACATGCCGCAAGATCATGAATGCACAGCACATGCTTATTAAGTGAAGCTTATATATGGAAACTCATTTACCAAACATAGAAAAGGTTATCAGAATCTTTTTTAGGGAAACAGAGCCGGTCAACAACATATTAGCTAACCAGGGGAAAAAGGACGACTTAACAACATACGCATATGGTTGCTGACAGGCCGAGCAGAAGCCCCGGACACACATATGACACAATTTGCTTGCTTAGCTCGGTTTTTGTGTTATCTTCATGGATTTGATTTTGATAAGATGAACGCATAAGTTTTACACTACTAATAAACTATATTGTGTTACCTGTTTAAAAAACATATGAAATCCTTTCTGAAAGTAAAAAAAAAAAAAAGTTACTACAGGCATGTATATTTTAAATTGACTACGAATTAAATTTAAAGTTTTCATTGTTAATCATATCAGGAGGGAGCAGCAGTTACATTACATTTCATTAATTTGGACCAATGAAACTTATTAGGATTAGAGAACTCTATAAGGTGAGGCAAACTAAATCAACTACTCGTTAATTAATAAAAATAACGACAATGAAAAGATTTAAAATTAGTTCAGCATATATTCCAAAGTTCGTACCAGTCCATTGGATCTCTTTCTGGTGCATCATTGGCTGACATCAACTCATATGCTTCAAGCTCAAACATCTTGTAACCAAATGTTCTATACACGATCCAACAACCTACACATATATAACTATTTTTGTATCAGATCATCAAGCGAGCAATGTCTGTTTAGAAAGGAAAGGGGTGAACAGTAGAAATAAAATGGAATTATACTTTTGGCACTTGCATTCAAACTGGCATAGCATTTAGACAGGGAATGAAAATCTCTAGATATTATTTATCCAACAAAAAGGGAGCATAGCTCCTTTGAACCGAGGAAAGTCCTCTAGACAAGGTCAATTTACTAACATTTGACCACTAGAAACTTAAAACTATAAATTGTAAGTGGTTTGTTTACAATCTATTCATAAAATGCAATTGGTATTAAGAAATTATCCATGAGAAAATTTAGGTACAAGGGCAAATTATTTGCAAAGATAAATATCAAGCATAGTAGTCTACAAAGATACTTTGATTTAGTTGGCACAAAAATAACCACCCAGATACAATAAATAAAAATCCCATTAATAAAATTAGCATATAGTAGTATAACCACATGATAGGTGACTTGTGGCAACTTGATCTTTTCTAACAGAAGAGTACAAATCATGCTTCTCCATTTGTAGGTGAAACACAGCAATACCTTAGTAATTTCTGTGAATTATGTTTAAGCTTGAAGCACAATCTGATGTTGTAAGTTATTTAATGGTTAAATATACCTCTTGCTCCATTTGGTTCTTCCCATTTAGAACCTCGAGTTCCATCAAATGCGGATGTTATCTGAAATTTTATAAAACAGGGACAACTTTATGGATGCTGTAAGGAGCAATTATGGTAAACATATAACATATCCAGCTATATACAAACTCACAATCCCAAAAGGCAACTCCTCTGAACTTGCAATGGCTGATCCCGAATGTATTCTATTTAACTTTAGAATTGGCAGCTGAAACATATCTTTCCCATAATTTTCGCAATTGTTAAGATTGTAAATCATGTCATCCAGAGCATCTAGCGCAACAGGCAATGCTAAAGAAGTAACTATGGGGTCACCGAGCAAACCAATTTCAACGGACTCATCTGTATTCATCTTTTTCTCTAGTGAAAGCGCACCAAGTAAGTCGTCAAAAGATGGCAACATTTTTTGAAACTTTGGTTCATTTAGAACTGAATCGATGAAGGTCCTTCTAGTTTTATAAGGGGAAGTTAAGAGATCCAAAATAATTCCTTTAGTAATCCTGAGTACTTCAACAGCTTCCGACTTTGTTAGCTCTTCCCCAACAAATTGATAAAGGACAACACGGAATGAATTATAAATCTTTGTGACGTGCTCATCTATGCACAAACGAACTGGGCAAGCAGAAGAACTTAGGTCACTAGAACCAATCTCTAATCTGGATTTGCGCCATTCCTCATTTCCACTTCTTCTTCCTGGTAATGATAGTGACTCGTCATCATCAACATGAAAACTCCTCTCAAGTTCTTCCTTTTCTTCCATATCACGAGCTTGAATAATTGAAAGTAGTTCAGATGCAAACCCTCTTCGAATTTCATTTGTAATATTATATAATACAGATGAGGCAGAAGCCTCTGTAAGCATAGTACGTCGAGATAGGACCTCAATTTTGAAAAAATATACAAAAATTCATCATAAGTTATCAGCAAATCATGATTCTCATGCACGTGAAAGAGCATTAATTGTAAAATCTACCTCATGCCACTTCCTTGTGTATCGTTTGGTGACATCATAAACCCCATCTTTTGCTATGGCTATGACATAATTTAATTTTTTTCCCCACCTATGCCACAGATTTATTTATTTATTTTGAAAATGTGAGGAAATATGAAGCAAGATGAAAACTCCTAATGAGGACAAGAACAATATTTTTCTCACAGTGAAGTGAAAGTACTGCGCAATTGAATAATACCCTTTTTCATATAATAATGGCTTGTCATAGATTCCTTCACATGGGTCAAGATGCATCCATCTGTAAGAACATAAAAATACATCTGACTAGAAATAGTTTTAAAAGCATGATTATGATAACCAGCAACATTAGGTCAATTTTATTTTTACCTGCCCAAGAATTGAGAGAAGCACTCTGTCCAAACGTGGTCTGTAATGTCCAAGATCTGGAGATGGACCAAAATCAGTGACAAGAAACCTATTCCTAAAGAAGACAAACAAGCACATTATACCCTATATTATGCAAAGAAAAAATTAACAACTTCACTTTTACCATGAATAAATTCACAACCGAAACTGTAAGGACATCAATAATCAATACCCCTTTGCCTACGTAAGTGAAAAATGGCCCAATCATTCCATAGAAATCAATAACAGCACCTTGTAAAGGGTAAAGTGTTCCTCATAAAGAGTGCAAGCTAAATTCAAGAATTGAGTTTTAGACTTACATGACTATACCATGGCTATCTTTTCCTTAGAGATAACAATTTAACATAGAATATCAAGCATGATTTTTTTCTCCTATGTATTTGAGAACTGAACATCTATTTCATGCAAGTAAAACTACAATTAAATCAGTTAAAAAAAACAAGAATTTGTTGTTTAGATGTTTGACACAAGACATTGGGCATGTATTCGTAATATCAGAATCATCATGTGCCATACCACAACATAAGTAGCTCAAAGATTCAAAACCAGGTCTACACTATAAATTCTAGCAATTAATGATACAGAACCAATGCATTATGTTCCACTCAATTGCAGGATGAAAACCAAGAAAAACCAGCATATTGAAACACTTCATGCAGTTACAAACCAGACGTGACTCATAACCAAAAGCTCGACAATAGAGTGTAAAGCAATTGGCCCATTCCCCACAGCGGCCCTCTCTTGTTTCCACAAGCTGCAAATTTAACAAGGGAATATCAGTATCCAACATAAATATGATTGGTAAACCAGTTGGACAGGCAGTCAACCAAGTATAAATTATAACAACTTGACATGAGTTGAATACCTTCATTGGATCATTGTACCGGGGGAAGCGAGTTAGTTTGGAGCAAAAGGTACAGCTGGGTTGTGAAAAGATACAAGTGAATGAAAAACAAGAAATCAGGCAAAAAATCGAAGCTAAAATGTTTATGCCATGAGAAGAAACCTTCAAAAAATGCTTTACAAGCAAAAGGACAGAATCCAAGTTACAACAACAAAACTAATTTGCTATCACCAGATTTCCTAATTGTAAACGGATATGTAATACGTAATGGAGAAATGGTTCCTCTCATAAAAATAGGATTTGCTGGCGAAGACATCCTCTAAATAAAATCAAACAGGAAACAATTTGCTGATCTTGAAAAAAAGGATGCTTTGAAATTTAAAGAAACTATTAAGTTGATGATAGTAAAAATATGTTGCTGACAGATCAGTTGATTAACTATAGCATAAAGAAGGTTTACAATTAATTCAGATGCATGACGTCATAAGAAAATTAAGATAAACATAAATTATGATAATTAGAAGGGCCACTTTCCTAAAAACAGAGTAATTTTCATTAAAGAATAGCCATACCGATGGAGTTCAACCCTGGAAGCTCCATAAAGGGTCTCAGAAGGAAGTGCAGCAGTCATGCCCTGGCCTACAGTTTCTTTGCCACAATCATGACAAGATGGTGAATTCACCCATCTATTCGATAAGAACAAGAAAGAAATAAGAAAAGAATCAGATGCAATTGGAAAAATAGAATGTGTTCAGGTTAACTGATGTCTATCATGGTGACAAACATTGCACGAAACGTATTTGAGTTAAATCACAAATACGCCAGCAATTATATGAAGCATGAGATATGTGATCCACTCTGTTCTTTCTAAAAGGAATTACTGACCATTGAAACGTTTGGTTCATTGGCATTAAAGGCAGAACAGAAAATATAATAACGAGCTCAAACCTGAATGATTTTTTGAACCAGAAAAGCAGCTGCAGCATGAAAGCGTGATCTTGTTCTATTTTCGATGGCTTGAAGTTTCCCTCCTGGAAAAAGTTTATCAGGGTCAGGGGATTACAAAAAAAATAAAAGGATAGTAGGAAAGGATTGCCAACGAAATGACAACAGTTTCGCGATTCACACATAGTTCTCCTCAAAATGAAGAGAAAAGACAGTTCCAGGGTAAATGAATTTCTAAAACGAAAGAGTTGTACAAAGATTGACAGTGAAAGAGTTAGTTTTACTATTGATATCCTCTAAAACGAAACTACATATTTGTACTATGAATTAAGATAAATGCTCTTACCTTGGCCAAAGAGACTAAAGCTTTCTCCTCAAGCTCTTCTACAGGAACAGACTTCCGAGCAGCCTCCTGGCGTGTTGCATCCTCATACTGCAATATATCAAAACAAATCAATACATGGAGTGATGGAATCTATTGTGAATTAATAATATTCACAAAGACAACACATAAGCATGTTTCTCAGAGTCTATCTACTTTACTGTAAAACAAATTTTCATTCTCACATGCTATGCAACTTCATGAACCAAATATCTTGCTCTCCTTTTTCAAATCGATGATAAAATTATTACTAAGTCAATAAGCTGAAAAATACCATGCGAACTTGACTAATGTAGGACCGTACTCTACTATCAAATTCTCGAGGATTTTCGCTCGAGACATATTGCTGCAACAAAAGCGCTTCCTCCTCTGCCTGTACAGATATAATAGGACATGGACACACACAAAGTGTAAATGAAAATAAAATTGAAACTAAACATACATATAGAAATGCTATCCATTTCCAAAATCGATGATACTGAACACGTAGTCTTAGGTGAAACCTGCAAGAGTCTGGCCAATTCCTCATCGGATTTCAACAAATCGGAATTATTCGGTTCGGGTTCGGGGAGAAAGTCGGAGTCGTTAACCGAGACAAGTCGTAGTTTGTCAGAAATGGCAAAGAGATCAGAATCACTGGTGACTGGAGTATCTTGTTCGGCTCCAAAAATCTATGCAATTTAAGCAAAGAATCAAGTGTAGGAATGAGGATATGAAAATTTGGGCGAGGAATTGAGAATTATGAAGGCGAATCGGGACCTTTTGCTGATGAGGTGGAATGGAAGTGAGGGAATAGATCTGGAATTGAAAAACCTGTAACAGTAGAAAAATGAAGGAATTAATCGGATATAAATAGTGAAATGGAGTTGTGACAAAGAAAGGTTACAGAGAAAGAGGCGCACTTCGAAGCCATCATCGGTGTCGTAATGGATATCAAAATCAGAGTCGTCGTGAACAACCTGAAACCTGCGCGCCACCATCTTCTTACTCTATGTTCAACCTCAATGGAACTCGCACCATTGGAACTACGTCTCTTCATTTTCACGCAAAATAAACCTTTAGACGGATTACTATTCAACTTTAACGGTTGGGGTTAAAATTTAAAAGTAACTATCAGTTAAAACGTAAAATAACTCTTTTAGTAATTTTTAAATAAAAATTTAAATTTATAATTAATAAAGTATAACTAATTATTTTAATTATTGAAATTGTAACTTGTTAAATCATTTTAAAATATAATTAACAATACGTGTAAACAAGTCTTCCATATTATATTTTACCATACATCTTCGAATAACATATGCATTTAACATTCATAATGTTAGGCAAATAATAATAAATATATTTCACTAGTGGCAAATCGAGAAAAGCGATCGAAAACGAAGGAAAGAAAAACGAGAAAATATGCGACTGATTGATAAATCGATAAGATAGACAAAAAATCATTCGATGTCTAAATAGAAGTACGTAGCACATAACATCGAGAAGCACAATCGAGAATCGAGTGAATGATAGCCAAATGCCTATTGTCGAATAAAAACTAAGGAATTAGAGTTATACGAGGTCAAGGTTAAAAAGGAATCGTAAGCAATTTGGAGTTCTCGAAAACATAAAATCGAAAGTGAAGAAAGTCAACCTACGTGGACATCGAGACTTTGGCCAAACCATGAAAGGAAGAATAGTCAAACGCACCTATAGGAAGCAGTTTTTAAACCATAATAGAAGTCGAGGATCGTGAGAACGTGGGAAACTGTAGAAGCTAAACTGCAACATGCACGAAGAACGTGGTAGCAGTTTTGTTAACTGCTCCTGGAAGGCTTGAATGATGCCCTATAAATAGAGCAAAGGAGGAAGGAGGAGGGGGGCAGAAATTGGTAGAGAACAGGATTAGTAGTGAAAAAGTCTACCGGAGAAACGACGAACACCATGAAGCTTCTGGCAATCTGGATTTCTATGCTCACGGAGTACCTTTATCGCTTTCTGTATTTTCCTTGGTAATTTACTTTGATGCAATTTATATTCAGCAATTTTATGTTTCTGTATTTTTGATTCTTGGTCATTTCGATTCAGTACAAGTTAAGTTTCCGTATTTAAATTCCCTGGTCATTTTACATTAATGCAATTTTGATTTCCAGTCATTTATTGCACCTTTGATTTACTGCTCTTTACATTTCCTGTAAATTCGATTTCTCGATATTTATATTGTTGTCGTTTTGATTCCTTGTCTTTTACACTTAAGCAAATTTAAGATTTTCATAGTTCACGTGTCTTTGCAATCTAAGTTTCAGCATTGCTTTTCGATTCCATATATTTTCTGTTTTCTTTACTTCGAGTATCCTGAACACAAAACACCAAAAATAGTATCTATGAAATCGAGTAGAATTCGATCCCCATACACATTTTGGTTGAAAATTAATTTGCTAGCCTAAGCAAAAAGAACTTACGTGGTAGAATTTTGATTAGGATCAAAATATCTTAGGAGTCGAAATCGATCGAAATTCCACCAGAAACAAATTGGCGCGCCAGGTAGGGGGCTGACTTGTGTTGAAAAGCACAAAAGTGGTTAGTCCGAAAGTGTATGAGATTAAGAAGTGGGAGAGTTATAAAAATGAGCCAGAACTCATCAAATAACCAGAGTAACAGTGAGGGTCTAAGTGGTGTGCCTCCGCCAAATACTGGGGGGCAAGGGCACAATGGGAGTATGCCTATAATATCGACAACTATGAGCATGTCGATACCTGTGAGTAATGAACAAAATTCAGGCACAATAGCAAACACCCAAGTAGGATCTAGTACGGTGGCACCGAATAATATACAAAGTATGGGAAACCCCACAACAACATATGCAGGGCCATATACGAGTGTAAGACCACCTGGTTTTTCGCTCAATAATATGAATGGAGCCGGTACTTCATCGATACATAGAATTCCAAGATATAACTTAGGAATGCCTCAAACACTAGGTATGTCGCAAAATTTTGGAGTCCCTCCAAATTTAGGGGCATCTCAAAACTTAACAATCCCCCAAAATTCAGGGAGTGGACAGAATTCAGGCACACAACAGACACCTCCAAATCTAGATCATAGAGGAAACTTGGAACAAGGGAGATACGCATTTGATAGAGACTATCACCGATTTAATCTTGAGACTCTCGATAATATTGGTACTGGAATTTCCAGTAACTCATTAGGAATACTTAGGCAACAAATGGATGAGAGCAATTTTGAAATGGTAAATATGTTATCACAACAGTTGACTACAGTCTTAAACCCATTAGTTCAAAACACTACTGCTAGTTTCGAGATATTAGCAGATCAAATGTCACGTATCGGGGATGCATTGACAATACCTCGACAAACAAGGGTAGAAAATCATGTTAACCAGAATGCTAACATTAATCCCCCATATCTATTGAGGAGAAATTGGAACAATGATCAACAAATGGGGAATGAATACCAACATAGGAGAAATGATATTTATGGAAATATGAATGAAGGATTTCAAAACATGTATAATCAAAATCACATGCAGAATAATCACATGTTAGGACAAAGGATGAATTTCCAAGGGGTAGAATTTAGACCACCCAACCAAACATACTTTGTGTCTCCTTTTCCAAATACGATTCTCGAGACGGAATTACCTCGAGGATACAAAGTACCTAAATTCACCAAATTTGCTGGAGAAGTTGGTGAATCAACTATCGAGCATGTAGCTCGATATCAGATCGAATGTGGAGATCTCACGATGAGTGAGGAATTAAAAATGAAATATTTCCCTAGTTCCTTGACTAAGAATGTTTTTACTTGGTTTACTTCATTGCCACCCAATTCGATATATAATTGGCTGCAACTGGAAAAAAAATTTCATGAGCAATTCTTTAGAGGAGAAACTCAAGTAAGTCTCATCGACTTGATGAATATAAAAAGATACAATCATGAAAGCATAGATGATTATTTGAATCGATTTAGACAAATGAAATCGAGATGCTTTACTCAAATTCCTGAATATGAATTAGTCAGAATGGCCTCTGCAGGCTTAGAATTTTTGATTAGGAAAAAGTTAGTCAATTTACCATTAAATGACATGGCTCAGTTAGCTGATAAAGTGATAAGAGTAGAACAAATTGAATATGAAAAACAAAGATATAAGAAATTTGAGAAACCGATGAAGAAAGAAAGAATAACATATATAAATGATGCGTATGAAACAGATCCCACGACAGAGAATGATGTGGAAGAGACTGTCGATGAGAAAGTAAATATAGCAGAGCTCAAAGTAGGAGCTCCATATATCTGTAAATTACTACAGAAAAATGAAGTAAAAGACAAAATGGCAAATTGAACATATATTTTTGATGTAACAAAGGCTGATAAAATCTTCGATATTTTATTGAAAGATAAACAGATTAAATTGAGTGATGATCATAAACTGCCCTCTGCAGAACAAAGGAATGATCGAAAATATTGCAAATTTCATAATGTTTATGGACATTGGACTAACAATTGCATACATTTCAGGAACACGATCCAAGGCGCGATCGACCAAGGAAGTTTGAAGTTCGAAGAAATGACAATGAAAGTCGACACGAGTCCCTTTGAGGCTCAAGTAGGATACCTTGAATCCCAAACAACCATAACTGAGGATATCCGATTGACAAATTCGGCCTTTATAGGCATGGTCGATGTTACTGAAGACATTGATCCCAAACATGTTAGGATGGATGTAGCTGAGGAAGATATGGAATTTGACCTGAGTGAATTCGAGAAGGAGTTCGAAAAGGAGATCTACCCTCGATCAGGAGATTCCCTCATTGAGTTTTTGAATAGAAAGAAAGAAAAAGACGAAGATGTGTCGTTATGCCCACGATGCAGTGCGGTGTTCGATAAATCGGCTGCTAAAGCTTTCAGATTAGAACAGATAAAGAAGATCGAGAGCCAGAATAAAAGGAAAAATGACAAAATGGATCAAACGGCCCGACCAATGATCGAAGAAAGTCAACAAAAATTCGTTGGTTCTGGTGTTAGCGGAAATCAAAGGCAATGGGTCAGAAGAGAGATGTATCCTTCTCGAGGAGGAAGAGGCAGACTTCAGAGCAATGATGTCTTCGAGAGATTGTCATACGATGAAGGATCAAACACTGGATTCCCAACATTCCAAAGGAGATTCCGAGGAAGGCCCTGGAGAAGAGGAGGAAGGATCCCTTATTGAAATAATTATAGAAACTTTGAAGAGAATATTGTACCGATGGAGAGTCAATATGCAAGAGAATTCTTTGATGATAAGAATGAGGGTACTTGGGACGAGCATCAAATCGGAGTGATATCGATACTACCGGCAGAATATATTGGTAAATATCAAGAGTACCAAGAACAGAGTGATGCTAATCGAGAAGATGACTTCTACTCAGAAAACATAAAGCCAAAGGTAACATGGGTTACACAAACATCATGTGAAGTACCTCATAGAGATGCTGCCTTTATTGATCTTCCATCTGAGGAAATGAGGTTCCATCTGAAACCCTTATTATTGAATATCGAGATTCAAGGACAGATGGTGAATAGAGTCCTTGTTGATGGTGGAGCAGCGGTAAACATACTGCCAATTAATATGCTAAAGAAATTTGGCATTGAACTGAAAGACTTAGTCAAGCATAATATTATGATTTCCGATTTCAGTGGAAAAACATCAAGTTCAGAAGGCATGATTGCCTTGGATGTGAAAGTGGGCACTTACTTGAGGCCTACTATATTCGTTGTGGTCCAATCACATGCCAACTTTAATGCATTACTTGGCAGCGAGTGGATTCATGGAGTAGGAGTCGTGCCTTCGACGGCTCATCAGAAATTATTTATGTGGAATCGAGACGGACATCTCGAAGTAATCCCAGGAGACCAGCATGAATTTGTAACATTCGTATCTCAGGCTGGTCGGGCGCTGCAGAACCTGGCGCTTGCTCAACCATTCACCTTCGAAAATGTCGAAGATTTCAATTCAAAGTTACATGAGGAGCGATTCTTAGAGATGAATGAGAAGAAAGGATTTGTTATGATCAAGGAGGGGGCCAACCTCAAAGTGGGTGAGGAAGATGAATAGAGATTACGAAGGATTCTTGGCTCGATTGAGACAATACAAAGATGAAAAGAAGAGCCAAGAAAATAGTAGTAGTAGTAAGATAGTACTAAATAAATCGATTCATTCGACTTTAGTTGCAAATAAAAGCGATCAAGTTATACTTGATTGTATTTACGATAATTCTCCGTTAGGTTTTGAAAAATCTATTACATCAAATCAAAAAAAGGTTGAGGCTCAGGACCCATTAGAAGAGATTAACTTGGGGAGTATCGAGAATCAGAAGCTTACGTATATCAGCAAATATCTCGAAAAAGAAATGAAGGAAGATATGATTTCCTTGTTAAAAGAATATAAGGACTGCTTCGCTTGGGAATATGAAGAAATGCCTGGATTGGATCGAAGTCTAGTCGAACATAGACTTCCCATCATCGAAGGTAGAAAGCCAGTTAAACAAGCACCGAGAAGATTTGCGCCTGAGGTGATGAGTAAGATCAAGGAAGAAGTCGAAAGACTCTTGAAAGCAAAATTCATCAGAACTGTCAGGTATGTCGATTGGATTTCTAATATTGTACCTGTTATTAAAAAGAATGGTAAAATGAGAGTGTGTATCGATTATCGAGATTTGAATTTAGCTACTCCTAAAGATGAATATCCTATGCCGATAGCTGATATGTTAATAGATGCAGTAGCTGGTAATGAAATGTTAAGTCTTTTAGATGGCTATTCAGGATATAATCAAATATTTGTATCTGAGAATGATATAGCCAAAACAGCTTTTCGATGCCCGGGGGCATTAGGTACGTATGAATGGATAGTAATGCCATTTGGATTAAAAAATGTTGGTGCAACATATCAGAGAGCAATGAATCTAATTTTTCACGATTTGATCAATGATTTTATACAAGTTTACATAGATGATATTGTGGTTGTATCGAAAGAAAAACATCAACACTTAAACAATTTGAGGAAATCTTTCGAGAGAATGAGGAAATATGGATTAAAAATGAATCCTTTGAAATGTGCCTTTGGAGTATCTGCTGGTGAATTTTTAGGTTTTATAGTACATAGAAAATGTATTGAGATTGATAGAAATAAAGCAAAAGCTATAATAGATACTTATGCTCCAAAAACTAAGAAACAGTTACAGTCATTTTTGCGAAAAATAAATTATTTGAGACGATTTATTTCTAACTTGGCTGGTAAGACTTATGTTTTTTCATCTTTGTTAAAGTTGAAAAAAGAAGCAGAGTTTAAGTGGAAGGAGGAACATCAAGAAGCCTTCGAGCAAATTAAAATGATGCTGACAAATCCTCCGATTATGATTCCAGTAAAAAGAAACAAGTTATTGAAGCTATATGTATCAGCATCAGATCGAACAATAGCGAGTCTATTAGCACAGGAAGATGAGAATGGTATGGAATGTGCTGTGTATTATCTAAGTAGAATTTTGAACGATGCTGAGACTCGATACAGTGATATCGAAAAGTTAGGATTATGCTTATATTTCTCTTATACAAAACTCAAGTATGTAATGAAGCCTCATGATGTAATAGTCTATTCCAGAAATAATATTTTGAAGTTTCTTTTGTCGAAACCTATTATGCATAATCGAATAGGAAAATGGGTATTAGCTTTGACAGAATTTTCTTTATCCTTTGAATCTTTAAAATCGATAAAAGGACAGATAATTGCCGATTTCATGGCCGATCATACAGTTGATTCTACTGAAAACTTGTTTATCGAAATAAGTAAATGGATAATGTATTTCGATGGCTCGAGCACGGCGTGAAAAATCTGGAGTAGGAGTTCTTATTATTTCTCCAAATTATATTCCGACTAAGTTATCATTTGAAATTCAACCCATTTGTTCGAATAATGAAGCCGAGTATGAAGCTTTGATAGCGGGTCTCGAAAATTTAATTAAGTTAAAAGCTCGACATGCGATTATAAGAGGTGATTCGCAATTAGTGATCAAACAAGTGCGAAAAGAATATAAATGTATTAATACCAATTTGATCAGATATCTAGAAAGAGTGATGACTTTAAGTAGAATGTTCGATGATATAACATTCGAGTACATTCCCCGAGAATTCAACCAAGAAGCCAATGACTTAGCACAAATAGCATCTAAGTATAAAATATCTCCGGAGAATTTACAGGAAATGATTCAAATTAAAGAGAAACTACCTCGGGAAAATGAGATTTTACAAATAGATGACTTAGATGACCAAGATTGGAGAAAATCGATCATAGATTACTTAAAAAATCCCAATGAGAAAACCGATAAGAAAATTAAATATCGAGCAGTAAAATATGTTTTGCTCAATGATGAGTTATATAAAAGAGGCATCGATGGGTTATTACTTAGATGTTTAGGGAATGATGATGCTTACTTAGCAATGACTGAAGTACATAATGGAATATGTGGCGCCCACATGATAGGTCAGAAAATGAAATGGACATTAATTCGACAAGGTTATTATTGGCCTTCGATTTTGAAGGATTGTATCGAGTATGCTAAGTCCTGTGAAGAGTGTCAAAAGTTTAGTCCTATACAACAGGTGCCCGCGAGCGAATTACACTCGATTATCAAACCTTGGCCTTTTAGAGGTTGGGCTATAGACTTAATCGGACAGATTTTCCCACAATCATCGAAAGGACATAGGTATATAATTGTTGCTGTCGATTATTTTTCAAAATGGGTAGAAGCAATACCATTAAAGGATGTTGAGCAGCAGGATGTAATTGATTTCATTGAAGAATACATCGTTTTTCGATTTGGGATCCCACAGTCTATCACTACAGATAGAGGGACAGTGTTTACTGGTAGAAAGATAATTAGATATGCTGAATCGAGAAACATTCAATTATTAACATCAACCCCATATTATGCTCAGGCTAATGGGCAGGTCGAAGCAATTAACAAGGTAATTATTGAGTTAATAAAAAAACATGTTGGTAATAAACCCAAAACATGGCACGAAACGTTGTTGCAAATTTTATGGGCTTATCGAAATTCACCAAAAGACTCTTTACAAAATACTCCATACAAACTAGTGTATGGACACGATGCAGTTTTGCCCATCGAGATAAATATTGAGTCGAATCGAATACAGAGGCAGAATGATTTACCCAGTTGTGATTATTGGAACATGATGTATAATGAATTAAATGAACTCGATGAAACAAGGTTACAAGCGTTGAATAATATGATTTCACAAAAGAATCAAATTGCTCGAGTTTACAATAAGAGAATTCGAAAGAAAACGTTTAATGAAGGTGACTAAGTGTGGAAAACGATTTTACCAATGGATAAGAAATGTAAAAGTTACGGCAAGTGGTCGCCAAATTGGGAGGGACCTTTTGAAGTCATTAAGGTATTATCGAGTAATGCTTATTCGATCATCGATTGGTATAACAAAGATAAAGTGTTATTGATAAATAGCAAATATTTGAAGAGATATAAACCTCGAATAAGAGAAATAAACATTCAAAATTAAATTGAATAATATTCTACAAAGATAAGTATCGAGTCTTAAGTTGATCAAAATCTATTAACAATTGAGTCCAAGAGGAAGAAATCGAGTGCTCTTCGGCGACCAGATTCTGTTTGCGCTCCATACTCTGCCCCAGAGACAATGCTACTTCTTTCGCAGAGGACTTGATCGAATCTATCTCTGAAGCAACAACATCCTTCTGCAACTTGAGTTGAGCGAGCCTCTTCTCCAGCTGTTCGATCTCGCTGTCAATCGAAGCTTGCGTAGATAATGCTTCCTCCAGACTAAGCTTCTAAGTCTTCAGTAACTTCGATTTCTCAATCTGGAAGGAAGCAATGTCGGATAACTTGGTCGAGATCGATTGTTTCTTCTTCTTCGCCTCATATGCTTTGTTGAACAAATCGGCAGCCGCCGCGACCTCCACATCGAGACCCCTCAGAAGATCATCATCAGGGCACGTCTCGAGGGCAGTAATGATATCTTGAAATTGTCTCTTCTTGTCGCGCGACTCCACCAGAACTTCAAGAGGCGAAGAATAGAAGAAAGATCGAAAACGTTGCTTCAGCTGGTATGGTCCCTCAGTTGAGGTCATAGGCATCTTGAAAGAACCCGACGGCATCGCTTCTTCTGATAATAGAATATCGAGTATTGAAAAGGGATCTTCTTCGATTGCAGCTCGATATTCTGACACATTGCTTGAGGCAGGCGCACCTATCTCGGGTAATGTCACCGAGAGCAACTCGATAGGAGGCATCGCAAAAGGAGGGGAATCTTGTTGCTCTGCAGAAGCTGGAGAAGAGTCCTAGACATGGACTACTGAGATATTTACTGAAAAGAAAAGAAATCAAAGAGATAAATTGAGAATTCATAAGAAAGAATGAAATGGAAAGTTAACAGTGAAGAAAAAAGTTTTAAGTACCAGGGGGAGGTAAAGCAAGGGGTGCTGAGGCAGGAAGAAGAGTCTGTACAGCCTCAGGTTGCTAAAAAATCGAAAACAAATATCAGAAAAGGAAATGTACAAAAAGCCAAACAAACATTTATACATAATGATGTGAGTAGTACCTCAGGAAGGGGTGTTAGTGATAAAATTTGAGAATCGACATTTGTCGATATAGTCTCCGATGGATGATCCTGGAAAAATATCGAAATTTGAAGTCATGTCATAGGTCTTATTGAAATCTAAAAATATAAAGTATAAAAAGGAAACTCACGTGACTTGAGCGAGTAGCAGGCGTTGTTTGACCCGTTGTAGGGACCGTGTTAGAGTCCGTCGATACTGGATCAAGGGCAAATGGTTGGACGGATCGAGGACTCTTCGATTTTTGTTTCTGAAAATGAAAGATAAAAAAAAAAAATAAGTATAAGAATGTGGATCAACCAGACAGAAAAATGAATAAAACAATGAAAATTCAAAAGAACCTTCGATTTCTTCGAAGATAAGGAAATAGTGGCCGATTGTTTGCGTTTTCTGACGAAGGCCGACGGATCTGACTCATCTGAGGACTCCCAGTCCTCTTGTCTTTTGTCCTGACCTTTCTCGACAGCGACGACCTTAGAGGACTTCGAAACTATCAATAAAAGAAGACAGATTAGCTTACAATATACAAAGTCAAAAAACATGAAAAAAGCAGTAAAACCTCACCAAAAGGTGATGGAGTCAAAATCTTGACTCGGTCGATATGTACAAGCCAGGGAGGCAAGAGAACCTCAGGGAGATTAAGGTAAGGGAAATAAGATAATTTCGATACAGAAATATTTTTGTTTTTGGGTTTTGGGCGAAGTGTTTCCCTTAGGGATCTCAATTCTCGAACCCATTTGGGATGAGTTAAAGGTTTGACAAGTCCAAAAGGAGCTGTGGGAAAAGTGGGAAGGTGATTTGGGCAATACATTTCAAAAGGGGTTCTACCTAGAGGATTGATTATTTTGTGGTTCGATCGATTAGTGTCTGTTTTATTGGATAAGGAGATAACAACATCGTAATAGGTCGATTCTAATTTCAGTGGGGTGTAACATATTTGATAAAAGTTCTCGAATCGAGATATTTGAAGACAGTGGAAGTGTGTACCTTTCTTTGCTTTCGATTTGTCCTGCAACACAAAAGAAGGATGAGCAGTCAATTTCTGTCGGACCTCGTCAAAAGCAGCATGATTACTCAAGAACCAAATAGCCCACCATTGAGAAAAACCCACAGTCGATAAATAATTTGATTCGAAAACATAGGGGTAAAAATGCATCGGAGTTTTTGGCAAAAACTTGACAAGTTCCCGTCCGATTGTCGATTCCGTTAACTTGGACCTTGGGAAAATATCTAAGGGGAAGAAGGGTAAGGACTGGCTCAGACCAAATTGCCTCGAGAAAAGTGGAGGGTAGTAAGTAATGAGCTTGAAATCTTTAGATTGGAAACCCGATACTAGTATATCATGAGTTAAATAGTTATTCCATACATCTACCAACTCTAATTACAACCCAGGAGTTGAAGCAGGGAATTTCGACTTAAACCAAATTGGCCCCTGAGTTGGTCACTTATTCGTCCCAGATGTACGGTAAAAGGAGCCAAAGTCGAATCGAAATTAACCTTAGTTAACAAAAAGTGGAGGTATCTACAATAGGCAGCTTCATCGGACTTTTGATGAGGATGGCGAGAAGACAATCGGGCCCCTTCTATATTTACACTTGGGGGGACGGTAGAAGTTGGGGGAAGGATGCTCTCAAAAATCGAATTTAGCCACAACTGTATAAACCAAATAGGGCCAGAGAAATTTCTAGAAGCTTTAGGAGTACTCAAAATTTCGACGGCCTCGTCGAAAGCAGTATATACATGTGCTAGCAAAAATTTGGCCAAACATATTCTAGGTTGGCCTAGGTGAAGGAGATATGCAAGGTCAAACAGATGGGAGGAGATTTGGATCGATCGAGGACAAAAAACGTGGGTACACAACCAATACACCAAAAAGGCGATATGTTCTTCATCAGTTACAGTTATCGATTCATCATCGACGAAATGTTTCTCAAGGAAATGCCCATAAGCTTTCGATTCCCAATCGATGTTAGATCTCAGAGAATTATCCAAGGGACATGCACCTTTAAAATATCTTTCCCCTATAGGTTCTAATCCAGTAATGGTCGCGACTTCAAAAAGGGTAGGCGAAAGAGGACCGCAAGGTAATTCCAGGGCATGTATTTCCTTATTCCACAAGTGAACGGCAGCCAAGAACATAGCCATGTCCAAATGAGATAGATCACATCGGGACAGGTGCAAAAAATCAAAAATTCCCACGCTTCTCCAATGATCCCCGAATCTAGCCTTAACCCTATCAAACCATCTAATGAACAAAGATTTTTTGGAAGGAGGGCCTGTCCGATACACCTTAGAGACAATGTTCAAGAAATCAATCCTAACTTCAGGTTGGTGTACAAGAGCCGAACTATTCGAAAGGTTGAGGGGAGAAAAGGTTCCATCAATAGGACGAAGAGGACCCCCAAAAGCGTAATTAACACCATCAGCAGTGTAAGGAATAAGTACCTACGTCTCAGCTATTTTCTGAGAAGCTTCCTCCATCAGAGGGACTGGAGCGAACTTCTGATTGTTGATCTCCAGCAGGTTCGATGCCAATGAGGGAAGGGGTGGAGCGGAAAAATCAGAAGATTTGGAGGAAGTGGCCATTTCAGTAACTGGTAGGATGAAGAAAAGCAAGGTAAGAGATGAAGGCGCAGGGATGAAGACGATAGCTCAAGGAAGAAGATGAAGTTGCAAAGGGTAAAGGTTCGCGTAAAAAATCAAAGTAAAGACCAATGAAGAGATTAAAAGGAAAATCACCTAGGGAGTTGGAAACGACGGAGGTGAAAGGTAATTAATGTGGCTTGTACCGTAAGGCAGCAGACTGACGAGACAGCGACATAAAGCAAAAAAGAAACCCAAAACCCTTTAAACCCTAGAACCCCAGAAACCCTAAACCCTAAATTCTGTAGACCTCCAAATACTAAGGCGGGAATATTGAAAGAATATAAACAGAAACTATTCATATTCTTCCAAGGGGGCATTTTGTTAGTGGCAAATCTAGAAAAGCGATCGAAAACGAAGGAAAGAAAAGCGAGAAAATATGCGACTGATTGATAAATCGATAAGATAGACAAAAAACCATTCGATGTCTAAATAGAAGTACGTAGCACATAACATCGAGAAGCACAATCGAGAATCGAGTGAATGATAGTCAAATGCCTATTGTCGAATAAAAACTAAGGAATTAGAGTTATACGAGGTCAAGGTTAAAAAGGAATCGTAAGCAATTTGGAGTTCTCGAAAACACAAAATCGAAAGTGAAGAAAGCCAACCTACGTGGACATCGAGACTTTGACCAAACCATGAAAGGAAGAATAGTCAAACGCACATATAGGAAGCAGTTTTTAAACCATAATAGAAGTCGAAGATCTTGAGAACGTGGGAAACTGTAGAAGCTAAACTGCAACATGCACGAAGAACGTGGTAGCAGTTTTGTTAACTGCTCCTGGAAGGCTTGAATGATGCCCTATAAATAGAGCAAAGGAGGAAGGAGCAGGGGGGCAGAAATTGGCAGAGAACAGGATTAGTAGTGAAAAAGTCTACCGGAGAAACGACGAACACCATGAAACTTCTGGCAATCTGGATTTCTATGCTCACGGAGTACCTTTATCGCTTTCTGTATTTTTCTTGGTAATTTACTTTGATGCAATTTATATTCAGCAATTTTATGTTTTTGTATCTTCGATTCTTGGTCATTTTGATTCAGTACAAGTTAAGTTTCCGTATTTAAATTCCATGGTCATTTTACATTAATGCAATTTCGATTTCCAGTCATTTATTGCACCTTTGATTTACTGCTCTTTATATTTCCTGTAAATTCGATTTCTCGATATTTATATTGTTGTCGTTTTGATTCCTTGTCTTTTACACTTAAGCAAATTTAAGATTTTCATAGTTCACGTGTCTTTGCAATCTAAGTTTCAGCATTGCTTTTCGATTCCATATATTTTCTGTTTTCTTTACTTCGAGTATCCTGAACACAAAACACCAAAAATAGTATCTATGAAATCGAGTAGAATTCGATCCCCATACACATTTTGGTTGAAAATTAATTTGCTAGGCTAAGCAAAAAGAACTTAAGTGGTAGAATTTTGATTAGGATCAAAATATCTTAGGAGTCGAAATCGATCGAAATTCCACTAGAAACACACTGTTAATGATATAATTATTTTAATCAACCCGTACATTTAATAGTCATAGACCAATACACAAACTCACTTTTCTCTATAGACAAAGATAAGTATATCAAAACATTTTTTATAAACGAGACATCAACTCACTTTTTATTGTAAATAAGTATATCGAATTATTTATTCTTATCGATCCTAATCTCGTTTCAAGTAAGAATACGAAAATTATTTAGTGTTACAAAAAAACTTTACGGTGAACGAAGGTCCTGACTCCCCCTTCAAATTTTATAAATTATCTGTATATCTATAATTTTGTTTCTTGTTTTTTTCTTTTACATATTTAAATTTAATTGTATATTAAATTTCTATTAACTTGAATAAAATATCATATATATTATTTTTTTCGTTCAAATTATTAGTCAAGCTCCACCACAATCTTAAAAATATTAGTAAAATAATATAATCGTTAAATAACAATGATTTTTAGAAAAGTTTAATTTCATTGGACAAAATATATAATAATGATTTTTTTCTTTTAAAATTTCCTAAAATTAAACACTAAAAGTTCGAACAAGTTATTAGGATTTTTTTTTAATTATTGTATGTTATCTTCATTGTTAGATCTCATTTTACACACATTCTTGAATTTTTAGTCTTTATTATTTTCTTTATTCCTGATATTCTAAATATTCCTATCACGTTATTTTTGACATAAAATCTTATTTTTAAGTATATTTAAATATTCTTTAGTTTAATTAAAATACTTTTTTATTACATTTTTACAAAATATTACATGCTTTCCTTATTACCTAGATGACCTTTGTAGAAAATTTTGTACCTATCTTAGACATAATTTGATATATATTTATATATTTTTCATCTTTGTGTAGAGAATTTTGATATTACCTGCTCTTCCATTATGTTCTTTACTTAATTTTTGAGTATATAATATATTTTTATTCTAAAATAGCATTTTAAACTTTAATCGTTGCATATATATATATATATATATATATATATATATATATATATATATATATATATATATATATATATATATATATATATATATATATATATATATATATATATATAACAATGATACTCCTTTTATTTTTTACAATATGATTTAATCATCTATAGTTATATATTTTTTGTGCAATATTTCAAAATTTATTTTATAAGGTATTTTCAAAATTATTCTCTATTTAATAATTAAATTGTGTGGTCAAATGATAAGATGCAGTATACATTAGTTACTTACTTTGTGGCCCATCTTTGAGTCATTTTTTCTGCCTCATTAAACATGTGTTAAATAGTTGAAAATTTTACATTTGTTATGATTAAAAACGTGAATTTAATTAGTATTTATTTTTAATCAGTTTTAAAATTAATCTTTAATATTGATTTGGATTATGTGTATAGATTATTTTAAATAACGTTTAAAATAAGGTATGATTTATCTTTGTAGTGTTTGAAACTATACTAAGATGCTGATATACAAGTACGAGTCATGGTAGGGAATAAGGAAGTAATTATCTAAGTAGATGAATATTCATATAGTTCAGAGTACCATTCTTATATTTATAGTCCAAAACTATGGAATACTTAACACTGCCATGATTGGGTAATAAGTTCAATCTCTTTTTGTACTGAAAGATGTGTTGGAATTCCTGTATTGGAAGTCATGTACTGTCCGGCTCATGGCATATTATATGATTTAAATATAGGTTATTTTAATTGGTTTTACATTATTAGATTCAAAGTCTAATTTTATATGAAATTATTGTTTTTGAATGAAAAGTATTTGTTCTTATTGTCTTAAGTTAAAATTGTTTTTAAATTTTTCTTTGCTTGATTGGAAAGATTTTATTGAAGAAGTATGTTAAAAGTCTTACATCATGATATAATTTTTTTATATTATTTCTTGTTAGAAATTAAAGTAACTATTTAAGAATTCATAATTAAAATAAAAAATAAAAAAGAAATAAAATTCACAACAAACAATGATATAATTTTGTTACCGAAAAAAGTTATAATATCCTTTTTATAATTTAAAGAGAAAACATTAATAATATTATTTTTCGAAATGAGAGAACTCAACTACTATGTGATGAACTAATAAAAAGGAGAAAGAAGAGAGTTGGGGTAATTTAAAATGTGACATTGTGCTCCTTTTATAATAGGAAAAATAAGCACCAACATATAATTTCCCTAATGTGAGACTTCTCTCTTACATTCTCATAATCTCCATTTGAAAATTTTGATTAAATTAATCAAATCTTCACAATACATTATTATTGTCTTCCATGTTGTTATTGTAATAGATTTTTAGTAGGATCGTCTCTATGTAAATTTGATATTGCTAACTGATTGTCATACTACTAGATTCTTCTTGTTTTATCCTGAAATATAAGGTAGATTCCTTGCAATGTGCAAGATACTTTGACTGTTACAATACACAACAATCTATTACTGCTTGTGTATGAGTTTCTCAATTATCCTCTTAATTCAAATAGTTTCCTTACATGTTTGAGTGACTGTCATGTACTCAGCTTCTGTGATAGACAGAGCTAAAACATTTTATGAAAGTATACCTCGAGAGCATATATTTCATTGATTGAGAGGCAAAATATATACAAGTGAATACACTGACCGTTACATAACATTAGGAGAGAAATAAGCTAAATCTCTAGAAACTAGGCAAGTATCTCTCCTATATTAAGTAGGTATCCCAATTTAAGCTAATTACAATATTTGACAATAATTACAATCATATCAGATTCTTGATTGTGTAACACTCTCCCTCAAGCTCAAGAACTAGGAAGGTACATGAGCTTGGAAATTAACTGAGTATGTGAAGCCGAAAGAAGAGCCTTTGTGAAGATATCTGCTAATTGCTGATTTGAGGAGACAAATGTGGTTCGAAGTTTTCCTTCTTGAATTTTATCTCGAACAAAATGACAATCAATTTCAACATGTTTTGTTCTTTCATGAAAGACTGGATTGTTTGCTATATGGAGGGAAGCTTGATTATCACAAGATAAAGTGGCAGGATGTGGTGGAATACCCAATTCATGAAGAAGGGTGTGCAACCATGTGAGCTCACTAACCGCATGTGCCATGGCTCGGTACTCTGCTTCGGCAGAGGAGCGAGAAACTGTTAACTGCTTTTTTGTGCGCCAGCAGAGGAGACTTGGACCCAAAAATATACAATAACCAGTGGTTGATCTTCTAGAAGTGGGGCAAGAAGCCCAATCCGCATCACAATAGGCGTGCAAGCGTAAAGAAGAATTAGATGAGAGTAGGATACCATGGTCCGGGACGGATTTGATATATCTCACCACTCTAAGTGCTGCCTGCCAGTGTGTGTCACGAGGAGAAGACATAAACTGTGACGGTAAGTTAACCGCATAAGTGATATCCGGTCGAGTGACTGTAAGGTATAGCAATCTACCAACCAATCGCCGATATGGAGCGAGGTCGGATAGGACTTCACCATGATCAGCAACCAAAGTGTGATTGTAATCCAGTGGAGTTGTGATCGGTTTACTAGCAAGAAGACCTCGTGTCGTGCAAAATTTCCAATGCATATTTCCGCTGATTAAGAAAAATTCCAGTTTTGGAACGTGCCACTTCAATTCCCAAAAATATTTCAATGAGCCCAAATCTTTTATGTTGAACCTAGCTGCAAAGGTATTTCTTTAAGAGTGAAATAACAAACGCATCATCACCTGTAATGACAATATCATCAACATAAACAAGTAAAATTGTTATATGGGATGCACGGTAAATAAGAACATGGAGTAATCGGCCCTTGACTGAGTAAAGTCAGCCTCAAGCAAAGCACTCGAAAAGGTAGTGAACCAAGTGCGAGGTGTCTGTTTTAAGCCATAAAGTGACTTGTGGAGTCGACAAACGCGACTCTCCCCCTGTTTACGAAACCCAGGAGGAAGTTGCATGTAAACTTCTTCATGTAAATTGCCATGTAAAAAGGCGTTCGAAACATCCATTTGATGAGTTGGCCAATTTTTTGCTGCTGCAAGACTAAGAACAGTCCTCACAGTAGTTAATTTAGTAACAGGAGTAAAAACGTCAGTAAAATCAAATCCTTTTTGTTGTGAGTAACCTTTAGCAACCAAACGCGCTTTATACCGGTCAATGGAGCCATCAGATTTATATTTGATACGATACACCCATTTGCAGCCTATAGCTATTTTGTCGGGAGGCAAAAACTCTAAAGTCCAGGTATGATTAGCCTCTAATGCCTTTAGTTCGTCCTCCATAGCCTGTCTCCAATGGGGATCTTTACGGGCAACAGTATATGAGGTGGGTTCAATGTGCTTGATAATAGAATTAATGAAATGGAGATGGTTATTTGAGTAAGGATTTGAGCAAAGAGAGTGTGAGATAGGATATTGCATACCTGGAGACGAGGAAGAAGATTGAGCGGAGGCCATATTGCACACGTAATCAGCAAGGTGCGCTGGAGGCTTTTTGAGACGTTCGGAGTGTCTTGGTGCAAGGGTAGTCACTGTAGGAGTGTCAACCGCATGTGTGGGTTCAAGGGTGGTCACCTGCAGGGAGGGATTCAAGGGTTCAACAGTATGTGTGGGTTCATTATCATTGGGTTCTGCAGGAGGAGGGAGTGGAGAAGTGTTTCTAGGAGGTGTGGGGTTGGTTGAATTTAGGGGTTCTTGATCACAAATGGGTAGAGGAAGAGGGTGTCGTTCCATGTGTAAATCATGCAAAGCCTTACTATTCTTGAATGGAAATATTGTTTCATGAAAGATGACATCTCGACTAACTAGAAATTTATGATGATCAATGTCATATAGTTTAAAGGCTTTTTGACCAGCAGGGTACCCCACAAAGATGCAACGTCTAGCTCTAGGTGCAAATTTATTTGGATGATCATGTGAAGTGGATGCATAACACAAACAACCAAATGTACGCAAGTGAGTGAAATCAGGTGGATGGCCATAGAGTTTTTCATAAGGAGTTTGACCGGCTAAAATTTTGGATGGTGTTCGATTTATTAAATAAGTGGCAGTAAGAATGCAATCACCCCAAAAAATTAGTGGAAGATCGGCTTGGAAACGTAAAGCCCGTGCAACATTGAGAAGATGTCGGTGCTTACGCTCGACGACACCATTTTGTTGTGGGGTACCTGGGCAAGAGAATTGTTGGAGAATCCCAGAGTCACAAAGAATTTTCTCGAAATGAATTATTTGTAAATTCAGTGCCATTATCGGAGCGGATTGTTTTTACACATGTCTGAAATTGATTTCGAACATAAGCTAAGAAATGAACTAACAAAGAATAGGCATCCGACTTGTATTTCATGAGATAGGTCCATGTGACACGGGAAAAATCATCAACAATAGTTAAAAAATAATGATGACCATTTTTTGTAGGTGTGGCATACTTTCCCCAAATATCAACATGAATCAATTCAAACAAACCATTGCTAGTGGGTGTGTGTAAAGGAAAAGGGAGTCTTGTTTGTTTTGACAAATGACAGACTTCACAATGGTCACAAGAGTCTTTATTGAAACCAAGAACAGGAGCTAAACACTTGAGGGCACTTGATGATGGATGACCAAACCTAGCATGTCAAGTGGTGGATGAGGTAGTGATGATGGCGGCAACAAAGGTAGAGACATCAAGGAAGTAGAGTCCACCCTTTTTATGGCCCCGACCAATCTCCTTCTTCGTCAAATGGTCCTGAAATACACAATGATCAGGATAAAAGGAAACAGAACAATTAGTAGTCTGGGTGAGTTTTGGCACAGATAAAAGGTTGAATTTGAATGAGGGTACAAATAAGACATCAGTCAAGATGATATTTGATGTTATGTGTACATTTCCAAAGCCATGTATAGGAACCGAATGACCATTAGGAACACAAATAGATTTATGAAGAGAAGAAGGAATAGGTGGTTGTTGAAAAGAGGAAGGGGTGAAAGAAACGTGATCTGTTGCGCCAGTATCAATAACCCATTCAGTAGGCATACAGAGGGAAGAATAAAGAGCTAGAGACGCACCTGTGAGATTGGCCTTAGGTTGGTTTACCTCCCTTAATAGGCGAAGAAGTTGCTGTAACGAATCTGCAGATAAAGGATCTTTCACAGCATCATTACGTTGGTCAGCACGAGTGGATGAAGTAGATGACTGTCCATGAGTGTTCCCCTTATTGTTGAGACCTGTAAGGACGTCACTCACAAGAGTTTGTCCAGGATTATCAGAAGAGTGAAGATAATAAGGGCTCTCCAAATTAAGGTTGCTGGAGGTAGACATGCTGCAGAGGTAAAAAAAATCAGAGTTGATTATAGAGATGCTTCTGATACCATGAAAGTATACCTCGAGAGCATATATTTCATTGATTGAGAGGCAAAATATATACAAGTGAATACACTGACCGTTACATAACATTAGGAGAGAAATAAGCTAAATCTCTAGAAACTAGGCAAGTATCTCTCCTATATTAAGTAGGTATCCCAATTTAAGCTAATTACAATATTTGACAATAATTACAATCATATCAGATTCTTGATTGTGTAACATTTTATAACTTGGATAACCAATTATTACCTTTCCAACAAAGGTAAACTCATCAAGATCACCTGCAAAACTTAAACAAACATAATATTTGATAACTAGTTTTGATCGTTCGAAATATAATACAACATTCAAGGTTCATTTGATAAGATTTCTATTGATAAAACTATGTTCTTCACCATAATTTTTGATTGATCCACTAATCGCTCCCACTGTTTTTGCAATGTCTAGTCATGTACCGATCATGATATTTATAAGACTTTTCATCGTCGATGCATACAATACTAGAGACATTTACATCCTTCCTACTTTATTGCTAAGACTCATACTTGAGGATAACTTGATAAAAAATGGAGTAAAAACTGGCTTACACCCTTGCATGTTGAAGCACTGCAAAACCTTCAGTAAGTAATTCTTTTGATAAAGTCAAACATTCTTATCTTTTATGTCCCGGTGATTTGCATCCCTAAAATCATGTTTATTAGTCCCTAATTCTTCATATCATACCTCCTAGCAAACTGTATCTTTAAAACTTGGATTCGAACTTTGTTGGAACCTACACCAACATGTTATCCACATACAATGACAAAATGATAAATCATTCTCATCAAATTTATTGTAATAGATAACTTAGTCTATTATAATCAAAACTAATCATGAAGAATCAAATCTCTTATACTAACACCTGGATACCCGGTTTAAATCGTACAGAGATTTGGTCAACCTGCAAACCAAGTTTCATTTTTCTTTAAGTCTTCTGGTTGGAGCACATCAATCATTTCTCTAACTTCACCTTGAAGAAAAATAATATTTTTATCATTGCTGACAATAATCTTGTGGATAGTGGGATCCACAAGAAATACTCATTCACATTGTTAGCATAGTCAAAGAATATTGTTAGTATAATCCAAGAATTTGTCTTTCTTGAACTTTGAAAATACAGACTTCCTCTTGATGTTGTACACCCATAATCTCTTAGAGTAATAATTATCATCATTGACACAATATTTGGTCCCTCCTAAGGATAATACTAGCGATTCCAACACATCATAATAAATCAAGTCCAATATGTGTTTCATCATGATAGAATTTGACGAGGGACTCCCAAATCTCCTTCGTTGTACCCTTCTCCATAAATTTGCTAGCGTTATTGTTAATTTATTCTGTCTTTAATGTGTGATGCCTAAAAAAATTGCCTTTATATTCAGTTTTCACAATGAGAAATTATTCCTATTAAACTTTTATATCTCACATTTTGTTGTCATGGTTTTAACCGACTTATGCACATTTCACTATGAATAGGATTGTCTATTGGAACAATAACGTAAACCGTAACTAATAGACTAGGTAAACTCCTAGGAAAGAGAGGTGGGTCACTAATAGACACAAAATTTTTCTTAGACATGTATTATCACACTACAACACTTTATATCCAGTAACTAGAATAATTATTTTTTGATATTGAAGATCAGATTAACCGCAACCATAGAACATACTAAGAATTTTTTCCAACATTATTCTAATGATTATAACAGTGGAATAATATTATATCATAAATAATAAATCATTGATCCAATACTATTTGAATGAGTATAACAGTGGCGGAATAATATTATATGATAAATAAGAAACCAACTCTCGATTTTAATATTATTATTAGGAATCAGATTAACGGTATAACAACTTAACTAAAATAAAATATGAGAAAAAATAAACAACACTGACCATAGATAATAATAAAATTTTACTATCGCAAAGAAATTATAATATCCTCTTTATTATGTAATGCATGAGTAGAAGGTGCAAGAAAGAGATTTGAGAATGATTTAAAAAATAAATATTTTATTCTTTTTATAGCAAGAAAAATAAATATTAGCATATAATTTTTCTGTAAAAGTTTTCTTCGTTCTCTCACTTCCTGTATTATTAATAATTATGTTGAAATCTTAAAAAGATGATTAATATATTTTTGAGAAAAATAAATATTATTATATTAAAATTTTTAATAATATAGGACTTTTATTATCAAAATTATATATAATATAATGTTATCTTCTTCTCCTCTCTTGTCTTAAAATGCTTATGTTAATGCATATAAATTAGGAAATGTTGAATAGAAGTAAAATATTAACATATTGGAACTAAAACCCGTGTCATAAAAGTCTCGTGGATCAATCTCTTTGAGTTATTAGTTGAATGACCTGCAGAGGAGTAGGGGTGTGCAACAAGTCTTGGAAGATGTGCACAAGAACAGAGGTGTGTATGATACACTTCCAATCATATTAGATCTATGAATTCGATTACCGTAGGACCATTGATCTGACCCAGGTATTATAACATTTGTTAAAATGTCATTATTTAATTCATTCATTTTTATGAACAGAAAAGTGAAGCATGTGAGCATAATTAAGATTTGAGAAACAGGAGTGAGGTCCTAGACATAAATAAAACTACCAACCATCACCTTCCTCTATTTAATTCTCAACTGTCCAATAAGCTTAACACTGTTCATTCTCAATTTTTTATGTTCATTACTGTACTTATAAGTATATATATACACCATATGTAGCCATACGCTGATATAAACAAGTTTCATCAAAGAAATACTTAGCCAATATTGTGTGTTCGTGTTTTTGAGTATCTGTCTGTCACACTGATAAAAAACCACACATTCTGGTGTGGGTAAAGGCAAAGGCAAGCACAAGCATAAGCATGTTGAAGTTGAGGGTAACCCTTACCTCAAAACTAACCGTTGTGTCAAGCAGACCCGTTAGTTCGGATAAGGTTCACGCTCTATCCGCGCTGGACCGTGCCATGGGATGCCACAGTCTGCACGTTATATTCTACTACAAGAACGAGGGTAACTGGTTTGAGTCCTTTGATTTGGACCCTTTGAGGGAGTCCTTGTCGGAGGTTCTGACTCTGTACCCTACTGTGACGGGTCGGTTGGGTCGAGGGGAGGATGGTGAGTGGGAAGTGAAGTGCAATGATGCGGGCGTTCGGATCATAAAGGCCACCGTGGATGCCACCCTTCATGAATGGCTCAAATCTGCCTCTGGCTCTGAGGAGAAGCTTCTGGCTACTTGGGATGATATGCCGGAGGATCCCACCACATGGTCACCCTTTCGAATTCAGGTAGTGTTATTCACATTCAAGTGGTAAGGATTTAATTTAGGTTATATGTATATTCAACGTCTCAATCCGTGTATAGAAAATAATTCTTAAAGTTCTTAGATTTTAATTGCTGTTTACACATTCTATTCTGCCAATAAAGGGTCTAGATTCTGCATTCACATGATGTATGTGAGAAATTAACTGATAACTTTTACATAACCTTTTTTTACAAGTGATCATCAAATGAAAGAAAGAAGAGACAATTTTTTGTACCAGTGAGAGACCCAAAAAAGAAAAAGAAAAGACAGACTTGTCAGTTAAACACACGGATCACATGGATAGCTTCATGCTGTTTTATTAGGTCAAAAATTATAGCTTTAGATCAAAATCTTTTTTTTTTTTCGAAGATTTAACATGGATGATCTTGTATAGGATAAGACATAACAGATTATTGGGTGTTGTTGCAGATAAACAGCTTCCAAGAAGGAGGTGTTGCCATAGGAGTAAGTTGCAGTCACATGATGGCAGATCTAACTTTCGTGGCATCATTCTTCAAATCATGGTCGGAATTTCACCGCCACTTTCCCATCACTCACTCTCCTTTAATCGCTCCACTTCCCACTCAGGTCGAGGTAGACTCTCTCCCTCGAGGCCATGCAACATTGCCATCATCATCACCATCCACAAAAGCATCCTCTTTGACAAACTTTGCCACAGCCACATTCAAGTTTTCCGATTCAACCATCAAACAATGCCTTTACAAAGTCCACGACTCATGCCCCAACGCCACTCCATTTGACTTCCTCGCGGCACTGTTTTGGTCTCGCATCGCTCGTGTCAAAGCTCCAAAACCTCACGACCAAACTCACTCTCTATGCATCTGCACCGACTTCAGGAGTCTCCTAAAACCTTCCCTCCCAATTGGGTACTTCGGAAATGCCTTGCACTTTTCAACGCTCTCGCAGAAAGTGAAAGACGTGGAACTAGGAGGCATAGTTAGTGCAGTGCATAGGCACTTGGAAGGGCTTTCAGAGGAAGAAATACGGGCTAGCAATGAAGGGAAACGCGTGTATGGGAGTGAGTTAACTTGTGTTTGCATGGAGCACTTGGTGGTTGAGGAAGATCACGAGTCGTTGCTATACGGTGCAGTATTTGGAAATAACGAGAAGCCAGTTCATGTTTCGTGTCGCGTGGGGAATGTGGAGGGTGAAGGTATGATCATGGTGATGCCTTGCTCGGAAGGAGGGCTATCAAGAACGGTGATGGTGATGGTGGCGGAGGAAGAACTCGATGAACTAAGGAAAGATGAAGCAATAATGGAGTTGCAGGCAGATATGGTTGTTGCTGGTTGTGGAATGGGCCATTGATTCTTCTTTGACTTGATGGAAAAAGTTAAACTTTTTCGGCTTCTTGTTTCTATCTCTCTCTGTATGTAATGCTGGCATCATTGAATTATGGGACCAAACAAGTATAAAGCTTCTTACACACTGCTGACACGTGCTTAATATAGAAGCAGTTCATATCTATTTGTGTAGAGTGAGATAATACTATTTGTACTTTCCTCGTGATGAGTCATGCTATGTTACCAAGTGTACCTGCATGAGTAAATTGTTTATGTCACTTTTGTTTATTTATTTTTTTGGTAAAATTGTCCATTAAATAACTAGTGTTTTTGGAATCTTGCTAGTGACGCGTTTATGAAAAAAAAAAACAAAAAAGGCTGTGTAAACAAACTCCTTATAGTGTGTTTCAGTAGTTTTGAATTGGATTTAGGAAACCATAAAATTTAAATTTATTAATTTAATGATAAAGATAAGAGATAAAAAGTTCTAAAAAAGAATATTTTTAAAAAATATATTTTTTAAATCATATAGTTATCTAAAAATTGTGCATAACTAACTTACAATATTTTTATTATAATATTTAATTATATTATAAAACTTTAAATCTAATAAAACAAATAAATAGTTAGTTTAGTTCGAATTCATTAAATTTGTAAATCACAGGTTCGGCTTGAACTAATCACCACCAATTATACTAAAAATTCAAACTGGTTAAAATGGTTTGATTCACACCAATCAATATACTAAAAAATTTTACATATTGCAAGTCCACGGGTTGATTTTCAAATGGAACCAAAATACATAATCATTGAATAAGGATATAATTAACAAAAAAAAAAACTAAAACTTGAATTTCTACAATTTGTTTGACAAAAATAAAGTCTAAAATGATAAATCATATAGTAATTGAAAGGGATAATTAGAACATTTGACAGGATATTTAATTATATTTTCTACCAAAGAGTACTTCATACTCTTTAATCAATATTTTTATTCTCACTTAATAAAGGGAAAAAAATATTGTTTTATATGAATGAAAGATATTAGGAAGCATTTTATTAATTCTTTTTATGAAATATTACATTTGTTCCTTTATTTTACTATTTTCAAATTTTAAACAAATTGTTTCTATCTCTACCCAATTATTAAATATTTTAAATCATAACAAATATATATATATATATATATATATATATATATATATATATATATATATAAAAGAGGATACTAATTAATAGTCTAAATTCATGAGTTATCTTTCAAAATGAAAAAAGTATATGATAAGTTATAACAATAACTCACTTTAGATATAATAATACTTATTTTGTTCAAAAAACATTTTTACTTCTTTAAACATTACCTCCCAATAACTTGCTAGCATTTGTCTTTCATTCTACATAGTTACATGTGAAAGAAGACGGATTAACCAGATGTCACAAAATAGATAAAAAGGGTGACACTGCCACATAAAAAGGTCTCCTTTTCACTCATTATAACAGACCGAATATCAAGAATAATAGTTTATAATTTAGATAGCGTACTTTATCTTGATGTGTGTGAGTGTGGTTTGAGATGGTGTAATTTACCAACACCATTGCATGCCCTACATAGTGAGTATGCATGTGGATGCATTTGTTAATGATTAATAAAAATGACCGGTGAAACATTGATTTAACCATGATTGGAACAGTGATGGATTTCTTGGCTTGATCACACGGTCTCCTCATGTAATAAACATGATCATAATTAAGAAAACAGCATATGTTTTGCGATTAAATTGAGAGGCATACATGGAGATCGGAAACTAGTTATGCTTTGGGTGGGGTATTAGCAAACTTCCATGAACATCTAACAAATGTTTCGATAGTCCGATCCCCTGCCACCTCAGAAATTGGTACAGCATCTGTTATCTCCTTTAAATCATCTTTTCCCAGCTTCACTTCCAATGAACCAATATTGCTATCAAGATTTTTTATCCTAGTTGTTCCTACACATGAGAGGTTCCAGATAAGTTAATTCACAGGAAAAAACAATTCACATGTAAAAGGTGATATGGTATATAGTATTATGAGCTCATGATCAAGGGGTTCCTGCATATGTTCAGACGAGTCATGATTCATGAATTATTGACCAATGTAAAAAAATAAAAAAATAAAAAATCCTATCTCAAAACAACGCTACAATGAAAAATGATCGGAACAAATCCTATGAGGAAAGAATGAATGACAATAATTATACGAGGCAAAATAGAAGATGAGCAAAGGTGATTCCTATCTTCTCAAGAAATGTCAAGGACAAGAGGGACAACTTCGTCCAAAGAAAAAATGGTATGTAGTAAAAACTATTAGTATGTCAAATTAGTCTTGACATCATAAAGACCCTTCAATTTAGCCCCTGGTATTATAAAAATGTCAACTTAGTCTATGACTTTCGTAACTGTCATTCAATTCAGTTCCTAAATTAAAAAAACTATTGTGAATTTGGTCACTAAAAGTGATAACCATAAAGTGATTTGATTCCTACTGTTTTAGAGATAAATTGAGTAATACACAACAAAGTAAAAAATTAGATCAAATGTGGTCTATCAATGTCAGGATACCAAAATGACCGATAATTGTCACAGTCAAGGATGAAATTGATGGATTCCTATCATTTATGGACTAAAGTTACAGGTGATTGTGATTTCAGGACCATTTTGATGATTAAATCAATAAAAAATGAAAGGTGGTTTAATGATACTAATGCTGAAAAGGAAACTGGGTCACTATTTTATTGACATCTATGAGCAGAAGCAGAGTCAGAATCAGAGAAGAAGATTTCTAGAACAGAATTCAGAGAGGGAATAATCACATCATACTTTTCCACCCCCATCCATTTGTTTTTATCTCTTACACAATCCTTCCACATGGAGTTTGTTATTTTCCCCCTTTGACTCTCTCTCACTCCTCTCATTTGCGAACAGAATTCCTTTCCAGCTTTCCCATTGCCTTGATTTCTAATGATTGACAACCTTACATGTAGTTGTTTTCCTACTCTTCGAAGCAGTATGAATGTGAAGAAATTTCTAGACATAATACATTTTCAAAATAATTTCATATCATATAATACTGACCACAACTCAACAAATTTGATGCAGTACAAAAAATCACTCACCGGGGATGGGTACCACATCATCTCCTTGACCAAGAATCCATGCTAGAGCAAGTTGTGAAGATGTACATCCATGCTTCTCTGCCAACTTTTCAATCCTAGAATATAAGATTTTGTTCTTGTCTAAGTTCTCCCCTTGTAACCTTGGTTGCATTGCCTGCGTAAAGAAATGTTGGTTAAGAATGAACCGGTCCTACTATCATCAGAAGGAAAAGAATTAAGCCCATACCAGAAAACCGTTTGCAGGTATAGTTTCTATGACAGCTTTGCCTCCAAAAAATCCACGGCCAAGGGGACTGTATGGCACTATTCCAATTCCAAGCTCCCTGCAAGTTTTGCCACCATAGTCTAATGAAAATTCACGAAGAAAAATGAAAGAAATAACTTGGTCGTGTATACACGAATTAAAAAGAGGGTACAACCGAAGCAACTGAAGCTATTTTATCAAGTGTATAAACAAATATCTTCTCTTGAAAGAGATTGATTCCAAACCATTCATGTTTTCTATAATTGATAATTTAAAAACGAAGATTATAATATAATAATTTTAATGGCAGGATAATGAACTACACAGGTGCGGATAAACTCTAGAAGACCATCGTTCAAAGATGTCACAGAAAAAAACAATGGTATCTACCTGCCATTTCTGAAACCATTAGAGATATGTAGCCATAAACCCAATGATTCGAGGAACCATTTTTAGTTTCTCAAAAAATATAAATAGACTGCAAAACAGATAGACCAAAAAAAGGATGTAGAAAACTGATAGGTAACCTCAGTTATACAGTTACTAGAATAATTAGAGTTAGTTAGTTAGGGGCTGGGATAATTAGAAAAGCATGCTGCTTATAAATAACAAAAAGGGTTGAAGGATAGATTTTATTGTGATTTGAGAGGGAATTCAGATTGTCATGGGAGAGTCCAGGTCTCTCGAAAGTCCTGGGAGTCAATTTTACATCTATCTGTTAATAGGAGCTTTTCTCTCTATAATCCTGATCCAGTTTCTAATAACATGTTCCACTAATCTAAAAGTACTCTACTCTCCATGTTTCCAGGCCTAAAAGACCCATGATGTTGAAGACGGACATGGGTTTGTTACTTATACTACATCTACATCTGTAAATAAACCACTCTACACTCCTCCAAAATATATAATTTTAGTGATTCTTTCATTTTTTCTTTTTCATTTCTTTTATCTTGTGTTTATTTACATTTTTAAGAGTTATTTGTTAATTTCTGAATTCCTCGAAAATTTCAAGAAATTCCTGTTATATTAGGAGTCAAGAAATTCCTGTTATATTAGGAGGGATTTTGGTAATACACGGATAAATTCTCAAGGTAATATTTATACATGTCTCAGAAATCAAATTAAGTTTTATTAGTGTCTTTGTCAGGTTTTTACAACAATATACGCTTAAAAATTCAATTGTGCCCGAGAATCAGGAAACAAATGAGACCACTTGGAGAAGTACCTGCAAAGTGGAACAATATCTTGCTCAATTTCACGAGTCCAAAGAGACCACTCCATTTGCACAGCAGTGATGGGATGAACTGCATGTGCCCTCCTAATTGTCTCAGGGCTGGCTTCCGACAATCCTATGAACTTTATCTTTCCCACTTGGACCAGCTTTTTGAGCTCTCCCATCTTTCATTCAAAGAAAACCAAACAACATATAAATGACAGAGCCACCAAATTTTCCTCACATCAATAAGTGACAAAAAGTTTTTGGTGGCACACTCACGGTGTCCTCAATGGGAACTGTGGTGTCAACACGGTGCTGATAATACAGATCAATGTAGCTGACACCAAGGCGTTGGAGGCTACCCTCGCAACAGGATCGTACATATTCAGGGGAACCGTTCACTTCCACATTATTAGAAACTATTTTGACGATCCCAAACTTTGTGGCAATCTGAATTTTATCTCGAGGCAAGTCCCTGAGCGCCTGAGAGTTAATCAAAATCTCATGTTACATTACATTGTCGATTGTTATTTGTTAAAGTGAATCAGATCTATTACAGTGTTAAGTTAGTCAACCTTTCCGACCAAAACTTCATTGGCATGTGCTCCATAAACATCTGAAGTATCAAAGAAAGTGATCCCTTTGTTGAACGCGTGTTTGATCAAAGAGATGCCAACATATTCAGGAACAGGATCATTGTACACTCCACTAAGGCCCATACACCCAAATCCTAACTTAGAAACCTTAAATTCAAAACAATTCATACAAGACAATGAAAACTCAGAACGATTATTTGAGTGAAGGATATCAAATCAAAATTCAAGAACACAAAAACCAACCTCCAGGCCTTGGCTTCCAAGCTTCACTCGAGGAATATCTGCCATTTTTGTGTTCCTCCACCAATAATCCAACTTACTCTCTTTCTTCTTTCTAATAGTCTTCAAATGCTGGTGCCCCGAGGTTGGTGAACCTAACTCCTTGAGCGCGCCACCTTCAATTCAATCTCACCAACTCTACCATTATTCATAGTGTAGGGATTGAAAGACAACCATTATTCAATCTATAATTTCTTGTAATAATATAATAATAATAATAACAATATGCGTACTATTTCCTTTTTAAATTAAACTCTTAATTTGGTTACTTAAATTAAACTCTAAATGTGTAATCCTTATTCAAATACAATCATTTTTATTTACTTTAACTCTTTCGTCTCTTGGGAAGGAAAATAACTAGTGTAGAAAATAAGGGTGAAAAATATTATTTTTTAAAAATTTGATTGACAGAAAGTGTAGAATGAAAAGATAAAAAATCTCTATTATTTGATAATTAAAAAATAACAAAGAAAAAAAAGTTATTTTATTAAATTATTTTTACTAAAATAAATAGTATTATTTTTATGATTATAATTTTAATATATATATATATATATATATACTTTTAATTATTATTGTATTTTAAAAAATGTTATAAATTATAAAAACTAAATAAATAATTTAATATATTTTAAATTTATTTTTAATATGATATTATTTTGTTAATTTAATTTTAAATAACTTTTGAAAACAGTAATAACTTTATAATAAAAAAATCATAATTATATATCAAAAAATATATTATTAAAAATAAAATATTAATTTAAAAAACTATTTTATTAATAAAAAATATTTATTAATTATAAAAATAATTTTATAATAATTATTTAATTTTAATTTAATTATCTATTATTTTGTAAAATGAATATTTTTTTCTTTTTCATATTATTTTTCCTTCAAATAATCAGAATTATTTTTCACTTTTTTTATTATTTTCTTTTCTCGTACTCTCATTTTTCTATTATCAAACATCCGAGCTGTGAGAAAATTATTTTGAAAAGTTTATTTTTAGATATTAAAAATATTTTATATATTCCACTTTAATTTTGTTTAATTTGTAATACTGTGGTATTAATTCTTGAAATTGACGAAATTCAAAAGTATCTTAAATTTATATTTTCTCATTTATATTATTTCTAATATAAATTTGATTTTGAATTGAATATAAATTTATTTTTTTTATTTTTTTAAATATTAAAATAAGATATAATAAGTCGAGTTAAATCAAATTTATATGTTAAGTTGTGTCAAATCAACAAAATTAGATCAAATTGAATCAAATGAATTTTTTTCATAAATTAATTAAACTAGTTAGGGCTTATTTTAAGTTAAATTATGTTAGATAATATTAAATTAAACAAGTTCTATCTCAATTAAATTATTAAATATTATAAATTTGATTGAAATTTAAATTATATTACAAAATTTCAACCAACTTCATCATGTTAAATAGATTTAGATTTTATAACCCTTTTTTGTATGTTTAAAATGTATTTTGTTGGTAAATTGTCCATTAAATAACTAGTATGTTTGGAATCTTGTTAGTGACGCGTTTATGAAAAAAAAAATTGTCTAAACAAACGCCTTGTAGGGTGTTTCAGTAGTTTTTAATTGGATTTAGGAAAACATAAAATTTAAATTTATTAATTTAATGACAAAGATAAGAGATAAAAAGTTATAAAAAATAATATTTTAAAAAAATATATTTATCTAAAAAATTGTGCATAACTAACACACAATATTTTTATTATAATATTTAATTATATTATAAAACTTTAAATCTGATAAAACAAATAAATAGTTAGTTTAGTTCGAATTCATTAAATTTGTAAACCACAGGTTCGGCTTGAACTAATCATCACCAATTATACTAAAAATTCAAACTAATTAAAATGGTTTGATTCACACCAATAAACATCCTAAAAAATTTCACATATTGCGAGCCCACGGGTTGATTTTCAAATGGAACCAAAACACATAATCATTGAATAAGGATATAATTAACAAAAAAAATACTAAAACTTGAATTTCTACAATTTGTTTAACAAAAATAAAGTCTAAAATGATAAATCATATAGTAATTGAAAGGGATAATTAGAACATTTGACAGAATATTTAATTATATTTTCTACCAAAATGTGTACTTCATACTCTTTAATCAATATTTTTATTCTCACTTAATAAAGAGAAAAAAATTATTTTATATGAATGAAAGATATTAGGATGAATTTTATTAATTCTTTTTATGAAATATTACATTTGTTCCTTTATTTTACTATTTTCAAATTTTAAACAAATTTTAAACAAATTGTTTCTATCTCTACCCAATTATTAAATATTTTAAACATTTATCATAAATGAGAGAAAAATAACTACTAAGATAAATCATAACAAGGAACTTTTAAAAAATATATATAAAAGAGGATACTAATTAAAAGTCTTAATTTATGAGTTATCTTTCAAAATGAAAAAAGTATATGATAAGTTATAACAATAACTCACTTTAGATATAATAATACTTATTTTGTTAAAAAAACATTTTTACTTCTTTAAATATTACCTCCAAATAACTTGCTAGCATTTGTCTTTTATTCTACATAGTTACATTTGAAAGAAAACTGATTAACCAGATGTCACAAAATAGATAAAAAGGGTGACACTGCCACATAAATAGGTCTCCTTTTCACTCATTATAACAGACCGAATATCAAGAATAATAGTTTATAATTTAGATCGCGTAATTTATCTTGATGTGTGAGTGTGGTTTGAGATGGTGTAATTTACCAACACCATTGCATGCCCTATATAGTGGGTGTGCATGTGGATGCATTTGTTAATGATTAATAAAAATGACCGGTGAAACATTGATTTAACCATGATTGAAACAGTGATGGATTTCTTGGCTTGATCACACGGTCTCCTCGTGTAATAAACATGATCATAATTAAGAAAACAGCATAAGTTTTGCGATTAAATTAAGAGGCTTACATGGAGATCGGAAACTAGTTATGCTTTGGGTGGGGTATTAGCAAACTTCCATGAACATCTAACAAATCCATCCATCCGATCCCTTGCCACCTCAGAAATTGGTACAGCTGTTATCTCCTTTAAATCATTTTTGCCCAGCTTCACTTCCAATGAACCAATATTGCTATCAAGATTTTTTATCTTAGTTGTTCCTACAATACATGAGAGGTTACAGATAAGTTAATTCACACGAAAAAACAATTCACATTTAAAAGGTGATATGGTATATAGTATTATGAGCTCATGATCAAGGGGTTCCTGCATATGTTTAGATGAGTCATGATTCATGAATTATTGGCCAATGTAAAAAATTTAAAAATTAAAAAATCCTATCTCAAAACAACGCTACAAGGGAAAATGATCAGAACAAACCCTATAAGAAAAGAATGAATGACAATAATTACGCGAGGCAAAATTGAAGATGAGCAAAGGTGATTCCTATCTTCTCAAGAAATGTCAAGGACAAGAGGGACAACTTCGTCCAAAGAAAAATTGGTATGTAATAAAAACTATTAGTATGTCAAATTAGTCTTGACATCATAAAGACCCTTCAATTTAGCCCCTGATATTATAAAAATGCCAACTTAGTCTGTGACTTTCATAACTGTCATTCAATTCAGTTCCTAAATTAAAAAAACTATTGTGAATTTGGTCACTAAAAGTGATAACCATACAGTGATTTGATTCCTACTGTTTTAGAGATAAATTGAGTAATACTAAACAAAGTCAAGAATTAGATCAATGTGGTGTATCAATGTCAGGATACCAAAATGACCGATAATTGCCAAAGTCAAGGATGAAATTGATGGATTCCTATCATTTAGGGACTAAAGTTACAGGTGATTGTAATTTCAGGACCATTTTGATGATTAAATCAATAAAAAAATGAAAGGTAGTTTAATCATACTAATGCTGAAAAGGAAACTGGGTCACTATTTTATGGACATCTATGAGCAGAAGCAGAATCAGAATCAGAGAGGGAATAATCACATCATACTTTTCCACCCCCATATTTGTTTTTATCTCTTGGACAAAATCCTTCCACATGGAGTTTGTTATTTTCCCCCTTTGACTCTCGCTCACTCCTCTCATTTGCGAACAGAATTCCTTTCCAGCTTTCCCATTTGCCTTGATTTCTAATGATTGACAACCTTACAGGTAGTTGTTTTCCTATATGACCCTTCGAAGCAATATGAATGTGAAGAAATTTCTAGACATAATACAGTTTCAAAATAATTTCATATAATATAATACTTACCACAACTCAACAAATTTGATGCAGGTACAAAAAATACTCACCGGGGATGGGTACCACATCATCTCCTTGACCAAGAATCCATGCGAGAGCAAGCTGTGAAGATGTACATCCATGCTTCTCTGCCAACTTTTTAATCCTAGAATATAAGATTTTGTTCTTGTCTAAGTTCTCCCCTTGTAACCTTGGTTGCATTGCCTGCGTAAAGAAATATTGGTGAAGAATGAACCAGTCCTACCATCATCAGAAGGAAAAGAATTAAGCCCATACCAGAAAACCGTTTGCAGGTATAGTTTCTATGACAGCCTTGCCTCCAAAAAATCCACGGCCAAGGGGACTGTATGGCACTATTCCAATTCCAAGCTCCCTGCAAGTGTTGCCTACAAAGTCTAAAAAAAATTCACGAAGGAAAATGAAAGAAATAACTTGGTCGTATATACACAAATTAAAAAGGGTACAACCGAAGCAACTGAAGCTATTTTATCAAGTGTATAAACAAATATCTTCTCTTGAAAGAGATTGATTCCAAACCTTTCATGTTTTCTATAATAGATAATTTAAAAACGAAGATTATAATATAATAATTTTAATGGCAGGATAATGAACTATACACAGGTGCAGATAAACTGTAGAGGACCATTGTTCAAAGATGTCGCAGAAAAAAACAATGGTATGAACCTGCCATTTCTGAAACCATTAGAGATATGTAGCCATAAACCCAATGATTCGAGGAACCATTTTTAGTTTCTCAAAAAATATAAAGAGACTGCAAAACAGATAGATCAAAAAGAAGGCTGTAGAAAACTAATAGGTAACCTCATGCTTCTTAGAAATAAGAAAAAGGGTTGAAGGATAGATTTTATTGTGATTTGAGAGGGAATTCAGATTGTCATTCATGGGAGAGTCCAGGTCTCTCGAAAGTCCTGGGAGTCATTTTTACATCTATCTGTTAATAGGAGCTTTACTCTCTATAATCCTGATCCAGTTTCTAATAACTTGTATTAGAGACTTCCACCATGTCTATTCAGCATTAAAAGAGGGGCACAAATAGTGTTGCTGGCATCGCAGTTTCGGTTTAGGACTAAAAGTGGACAAATGCATGAACTGAACTGAACTATTGTAGAATTTTATTGAACTTTAAAAATGGTTCGTATAATTGTTCAGAGAAACTGAACTACATAACAGCTTGAGTGAACAAAACTAAATCGACCTACTTTGAACTCCTTTTGAACTGTTTCAACTATCAGAATTGCTCAAACTATTATCAATGAACAACTCATTTTAAAGCCTATTTTTCAATCTCATATAAGTTATAGTTTAGTTCAGTTTAAGCAAATCTATTCAGAAGCAATTCAGATTTTCAAAACTAAACTAAAAGTGATTTCCTAAGAGCAATCCAACCTGAATGCCTATGATCCTTCCAACGGGAACAGTTAAAAATCTCATAACTTAATCTTTACATTTTTGGTGAAATAATTGTAAAATCTTTTATGCATATTTGTTCATAACCATAAATAATTGAGAAGTTCAACCTGTAAGGCAGAGATTTTAAGTTATCTACACTTAAAAATTCAATTGTGTCCGGGAATCAGGAAACAAATGATATAATTCTGCAGAGAAACATTTTACATCAGCGACATCTTGGAGAAGTACCTGCAAAGTGGAACAATATCTTGCTCAATTTCACGAGTGCAAAGAGACCACTCCATTTGCACAGCAGTGATGGGATGAACAGCATGTGCCCTCCTAATTGTCTCAGGGCTGGCTTCCGACAATCCTATGAACCTTATTTTTCCCTCTTGGACCAGCTTTTTGAGCTCTCCCATCTTTCATTCAAAGAAAACCAAACAACATATAAATGACAGAGCCACCAAATTTTCCTCACATTAAGAAATGACAAAAAGTGTTTGGTGGCACACTCACGGTGTCCTCAATGGGAACTGTGGTGTCAACACGGTGCTGCAATGTAGCTGACACCAAGGCGTTGGAGGCTACCCTCGCAACAGGATCGTACATATTCAGGCGAACCGTTCACTTCCACATTATTAGAAACTATTTTGACGATCCCAAACTTTGTGGCAATCTGAATTTTATCTCTAGGCAAGTCCCTGAGCGCCTGAGAGTTAATCAAAATTTCATATTACATTACATTGTCAGATTGTTATTTGTTAAAATGAAACAGATATATTACAGTGTTAAGTTAGTCAACCTTTCCGACCAAAACTTCATTGGCATGTGCACCATAAACATCTGAAGTATCAAAGAAAGTTATCCCTTTGTTGAATGCGTGTTTGATCAAAGAGATGCCAACATATTCAGGAACAGGATCATTGTACACTCCACTAAGGCCCATACACCCAAATCCTAACTTAGAAACCTTAAATTCAAAACGATTCATACAAGACAATGAAAACTCAGAACGATTATTTGAGTGAAGGATATCAAATCAAAATTCAAGAACACAAAAACCAACCTCCAGGCCTTGGCTTCCAAGCTTCACTCCAGGAATATCTGTCATTTTTGTGTTCCTCCACCAATAATCCAACTTACTCCGTTTTCTTCTTTCTAATAATTTTTCTTATTATCAAATATCCCAGCTGTGAGAAAATATTTTGAAAAGTTTATTTTTAGATATTAAAAATATTATATATATATATATATATATATATATATATATTATCGTGATATTTTTATAACAAAAAATCATTCAACCCTTTCAATAACTCATTTTTATTAATATAATAATCTATCGAATGATTTAATAAAAATAAATTAAAATTATTATTATAATATTAAAAAAAGTTGTTTACAACATTAGTATTAACTCTTGAAATTGACAAAATTCAAAAGTATCTTAAATTTATATTTTTCCATTTATATTATTTTAAATATAAATTTGATATTGGATTGAGTATAAATTTAATTTTTAAAATATTAAAATAAGATTGAATTTAATAAGTTGAGTTGAATCAAATTTATAAGTTAAGTTACGTCAAACCAACAAAATTATATCAAATTGAATCAAATGAATTCTTCATAAATTAATTAAATTAGTTTAGGCTTATTTAAGTTAAATTATATCTAACTAGATGATACTTTATAATAAAATTATGTTAGATAATATTAAATTAGACAAGTTCTATCTCAATTAAATTATTAAATATTATAAAATTTATTGAAATTTAAATTATATTACAAAATTTAAACCAATTTCATCATGTTAAATAGATTTAGATTTTATAACTTTTTATGTATATTTAAAATGTATTCTACTCTATATATTTTAAAAATTTATGAAATTTAGATTTATTTAATATATATATATATATATATATATATATATATATATATATACTCCACAAACGGTGTGACTTTTAATTATGATATTTTTGTATATCTCTTTATTTATTTATTTTACTTCTAGTATATATGATATTAAAAAAAGTTAAATAACAATTTTAACTGGTTTGTATATAATGTCATTATGTTATATTTCAATATAATAATAAAAAAAACTATGTTCATTTTAAATATAAATTTATTATTAGTAATAAATATATTTTATATAGTTTACATTTTTATTCAATTATTATAATATATTTTATTGAATTTGTATTTGTATTTTGAATATTCAGAAGCTATAAAAATTTTGTTTATTTTTGTTTTTAATATTAAAATTGTAATATTATATTTTAATATTATTCCTATATATTTCATTATTATAACAATTTTACTAATATTAGTTTGGTCACGTTTTAACCATTTGATATTGAAATCACAAGCTTCCAAGTGAAAAAAATATTGCACAAACTATTTTCTTAGTTTTGCATCGATACATTTTCAACAGCCACTAAATAAAATAAAATAAAATATATAATCATAAATCATAAAAAATAAAATAAATCAAGATGTGAAAACGTGTTTCATTAGTTGAAAACGCAGAAGCTTATTTTTTTTAATGGAAAATGATAATTTTTCATCCTTAATATATGGTGACACGTTAGGACGAGTATCGCTAACAAATATTCACTTGTCAATTTTATTATCAATTTATTGTCTTCTTATGCTTCGTTTGTTTTGACTTATTAGGTATCCAGTACATATAAAAAAAAATATATATATATATATATATATATTTAAAATAATTAATAAAAGAATTATTACGTGTGTTTATTTATAGTATTATATAAAGATTTTTTTAATTATTGTTTTTATCATCATTGATAAAATAATGATCTATGTTCTTTTGAATAATTATTATTATAATATTATTATTTGAAAAAATAGAAAGATAAATAAAATAGATAAATATAAAAAATAAAAAGAAAATTCATTATTTATATAAAAATATAAAATAAATTTAAATAAAAATGATAATATAAAAATACAGGTACTTTAATGGTTATGTTAGAAGTATATAATAAAAAAATAATCCAGATTTCAATTCTACAAAATTAGAATCTAATTCACATCCAGATTTCAAGAATTTAATTTATTTATCTCTCAAAGCTGGGTTGAGGTTTGATTATGCAGCCAACATCATTCTGACAAACTCTTGATAATCAACGAGGCCGTCACCATCTAAATCAGCCTCTTTCACCATCTGTGCCACTTCTTCGTCTGTAACCTTCTCTCCAATCGTTCTCATTACAGACCTCAACTGCACTCGCATATGCTTCACACTTAACCATCTAATTCAACAAATTAAATTAACATTTATAATTAACTCAGGCAATTAACAAATTTAAATAACCTCACTGGCCGAGATATAACCGTCTTGATCTTTGTCAAACACCCTGAAAGCTTCCTTCAATTCCTCTTCTGCTTCACTTTCCTTTTCCGTTTGCAAGAATGAAATCAACACATGTCGTTACCATAAACTTTTAACTTATATAGAATTAATAAATTGATGACAGTGTACTTTCTTTGCGTGCACCTTCATTTTTCTGGCCATGAGATTCAAGAATTCCCCGAATTCTATGGTTCCGTTGCAGTCCGTATCCACTTCACTCATCATAATCTGCAACTCCTCCAGCGTTGGATTTTCATCTAGTGATCTGATCGCGGTGCCTAGTTCTTCAATGTTTATGCAGCCTTTTCTCCAATTATATATATATATATATATATGAGTAAGAAAGGAGAGAAAATCATGCGAGAAATACAGCAATGGAAAGAAAATGGAGAAACAGTTTAAAGAAATTTACTTACCATCTCCATCTTTATCAAAGAGACAGAAGGCCTCCAAAAACTCCCCAATTTGTTCTTCCCTCAAGCTCTCCTTCATGCTTGCTTTGCACGATAATATAAAAATAAGATATTATGTAAATAATTTAGCCTCAGTACAAGCTCAATTTATGCAGAAATGACAGGTGGAAAGAGAGAAAACTCATGTCATATGAATTGACTGTTTGAATTATCATTCTTAAGGAAGATTCTAAATAAATAATAGTAATAATAATAATCATAAATAATAAAAATAAAATAGAGATAAGTAAATTTAATATATGTGTAAAAAAAATAAAGAAAATGAGGATACATAAATTTAATTATAAAATATGGTCGCTTTGACCAACTACAGTGAACTTATTTTTGTACTTGGCTAATAAATTTGGCCAAATACTGAAATTATCTGTGAGGTTTTCTCCGTACCAAACAAGGTCAGAAATGTACTTAGGTTTGAAAAATAAAATCAATTTTTAATTATACCTATTAGAAATAAGTGTAGAACTTCTTACTATTGTTTTGAAAATAAGAAGGAAGTGTTGAATTTAATCGGTTTAATTGAAATTTGATTTAAAAGTTGTTTCATTACTTTTAAATAATTAAATTAAAAAAAATTAATAAAATAATTGATTGAATTTTTAGATCTTGATTAAAAAACTAAGATTAACTTTTTAATATAACTTTTTTTAGAATATAATATAATATTTTTATTATTATTATTATTATATATTAATTATGTCAATTTTAAATATTATATTTTTATTTTATTTTAATAATTATTTATTATATATTTTATATTTATAACTTTTAATTATAATTTATTATAAAAATATGTTTTATTATTTTTTTTAAATATTATTATTAAAATATTTTATCATATATTTATTATATTGAATAAATATTATTTTATTAAATTTTATTAGTTTTTATTAAACTTTTAAATTTTGAATTTATATCATTTTAAAATATTATTTATAAATGTGAGTAAAATTATATTTGCATTTTATAAATAAAATTATTTATAAATGTTTTTGTGTATTATAAAATATTATTAAATCAAGAGATTCCCTTAAAATATTTTTATCATATTTTAATAAATATATATTTTTTATAATAACTTAAATATACAAAAGATTGTATGTAATTAAAATTATTTTTACTGGAATAATTTTTTTCATATAAATTGATGAAGTTAAGGAGATTATAATTTTGTTTATAATATCTTATAATAGATTGTATTTTGTTTAATCAATTGAGTTAGACTTGATGATAATAAATCTCTTATAGATATATATTTGAATTAATTTATTTATATATTTTGATTAAAGTATGTTTTTTATTAAGATATGAAGATTAATTTTCCAACTTTTAAAACAAACAAGATTATTTGTAGTTAAAAGAAGTATAATGAAATTAAAGTGGAAAATCTAAGTTGTACCATTTAGAAATTAACACCAAAAGTTGACCAAGAGACAATCAAATAGACGTCCTTTGCCTTTACGAAAGATTGTAATATATAAACATTTTTTCATTCGATTTTTTTTTATCTTTTATTTCTTGTAAATCTTTTTTTTTTACTCTTAGACGAAAGTTTTGAATATTTTGAGTCTCATGAAATATATATATATTCCTGAGGTTGTTTCAAAAACTTTTGCACATAGACAAAAAAAATCTCTACTGAACACAACAATAATTTCTTATTTTTCATTTCATTTCATCTGACTATTTTATATCTTTTTTTTCCACCTCTTAAAGTTAATCTACACTCCTTAAGAATTAATATTATTAATTACATAAATTCATATGATAAAATTAATTAGTTATCTTTTTTAATAAAATATTTTTTATAATTAAATTTAAAATATAAATTCATACAATTAATTAATCCTGATAAAAAAAAGTATAACCAATAAAAAATTTAAATAATTCCCTTTATATATAATTAGTGAATAAAATTTTATATTATTAAATTATTTTATTTTATTTTTCTCGTTTTAAAATATTAACATTTTTTCATTTATTTTATATTTTATTAAATTTATAAATTATTATATTTTTCTTTTTTATAATATAAAAATAACAAAGAAAATATTTTATATATATATATAAAATAATAAATATAAAAAAAATCAACAAAACCTGTTTTTAGAAGTTTTTCCTGGTTTCTTGGTTTTTTTTCTTTATTTATTTTTAATTTAAAAAATTAATAATTAACAATTTGTGTCTAATATAATGTTTTTCATTAATTTAAAATTTTCTTTATATTTTTAAAATATTGTTGTTATGATTTTCAATTATAATATAAACTATATATTTAAAAATATATTTTATAAATACTATACTATGAGATGTATGCACTGTTTTTTTTATATCTTCTCACAATCTAATATAAATGAGTCTTTAATTTTATTACTAAGATAATAAATAATATTAATGTAGATATAATTTATCATTTAAAATATTCTAATAGAAAAAATATAGATATAATTATTATAATTTTTCCTTTAAAAGTTTAAAATTTTATTTATTTTTAATGAGATTTTTCCTAATCTCGATCACACACATTATTTATCATATATTATTGTATAGTTAGAGTTTAAGAAAAGTGTATATTTGATTTTAAAAAAATTATTGAAAAAAAAAAGTTCAATAATAAATAAATTAGATTAATCGAAATCTATACTCCAAATTTTAACAAATAGAAAAAAGAATGAGAAATTTACTTAAAAGAGAAAAAGAAACCAATACAACATAAAAATGCATTAACTAATTTAAAATAATAAATTAATTTTTTTTATAAAATTCTTACCAAAATATTTTAGATAATAAATTACACTTAATTTAATATTATGTGATTGAAAAGTTTAATATATTTACTATATATTATTATTATTATTATAATATATTTAAAATAATTTAAATGATTTTTTTAATATAATTAATAACAAAAATATATAATTAATAACTAGTTGATATTTTCTTATTTCTTATTAATTTGTCTTTAAAAAGTATAATTTTTATCTATAAAAAAATAATAATATACATAAATTACTTTTCTAAAAAATTTGCATTTCCACTCGTCAAACCAATCTCATTCATTAGATGAAATAAAACTTACCCTCACGCAAACACAACTTAACCCATTCAAAACATGATTTTGGGACTTCTTCATTTATAACTATATTTTTTAAGTCTAATTTTTACAATTATTTTTTAAATACTGAAAAAATAATTTTATTTTTTAAATGACTAATTTCTAAAACTTTTTTAAACACTAAGCATTTATATTTAAGTTTTGTTTTTACTTGTTGGAAAAAAAATACATATAAATATAAAAATGTGGTGGAAAAGTCATGCAGAATGGAAAAGCAGTTTTGAAACGGTGGCGTATTTCGTGGTTGCCGTACTCCATCATGATTCATCAGTTTAGTTTCAACCTTATGTCTGTATGGGCATAGACTTTAACGTGTGTGCGGTGTTGCTTTGACTTTGCTTCACCCGCTAACAAAGGACGTTACTTCCTTATAAATTAACTTTTAATTAATATAATTTGTTATTTTTGTAGCTCGCATAATTTCAGTCAAACTTTGGAAATGATATTTTATTCTTCATTTTTTTCCTCCATTCTAATTTAATTAATGAAAATGTATAAAGTGTAATATATCATTTCTTTTCTAAATAATACATAATTGTTAGTATAAATAGGATAATATAATAAATAAGTATCTTATTGTTATTTTAAGTTAAGCTTTGTTGAAATAAAATAGTTTAAATAATTTAATTAATTAAAAGAACTTTGGTTCAAAAGATTAATAATCATAATTAGGATTTGTATGATCTAATTCATTGTTAATATTTAATTTTTGAAATTTATTTTACAGCCGAAGACTACGGTATGATGATCAAAATATTCGTATCCATGATTAAAAATATAAAATTAGAACAGAACAAATATTTTTTTACAATTTAAAAAATAAAAACAGTTTTTAAACACTATTTTAAAAGTTACTTTTAAAATCCTATTTTTAAAAATCACAAAAAAACAAGTCTCGATTATATTTTTTTCTATTAAAAAAAAGAGTTATTATCTATAAAATATTGTTTACGGATAAAAATCCGTAAGTATGTACGTGACATACATGTATTATCATAAGAATCTTATCCGTATGTAAATTATCTATTACTTATAAAATTATTATCCGTAGATAATATAATCCGTGACTAATTATTTATTATCAACATAATTATTGTCCGTAGGTAATATTATTTGTGAATATTATCCATTACCTACAGAATTATTGTCTGTAGATAATGTTGTCCTCCATTACCTACGTAATTACTATCCGTATATAATATTATTCGTGGTAATTATCTATTATCTATAAAATTACTTGTTCGTAGGTAAATTACATACGGATTATAATCTATAAGTAAATTATATCAATTATATAAATATAAATATATCAAAATATATTTGTATTTATATATTTTATATTTATATATTTACACGGATAAATATAAATATAATTTGTTTTTAAATTATTATTAGAATATTCTAATAACTTAGTGGTTGGAGTATTAGTCTTTTAACTCTAAAATATTAGGTTTGATTTTTGTAAATAATAGGTTATTTTTTAGTGTTTTTTTTAATCATTTGATTATTTTTATGTAATGTTATGTATTTTTTCATACCATCACTTTGTTCACGTTATAGACTTTAAAATAGTAGGGTTTGTTTATGTTATGTATATTATAATGTTTGCATTTAGTATTGTTTTATATGTTACAATATTTCGTGTTTATTGTTATTTTTAAAAGATTTGAACGTAAATAAAATTATCATCAATAAATATTTATAACTAGATTTCATATAATTATATTAAAATAGTATTTATTGTTTCAATCTATTATATTATTTTGATTCCATTTAATATGATAGATGTAAATATTTTCTACGTCTAAATTATATCCCTTTTATATCTTTTATCTATCACAATTTTATTTTTAAAATACACATTAAAAGAGAATAAATTAAAACTCGATTAAACTCAATTCCTATGTAATAAGATTCATATCCTACCGGTTTATGGTAAGAAGTAGGTTTTGGTCAATATCATGCACATGCGTCCAACAAGTTGACTTTGATTTTAAAATAGCGTGTCTTAATGGGAATTTATGTTGTTGTTACGTTCCAGTTCCTCAATTTGGCAATGACCAATGCTATTGCACAACAAGATTTGAGGTGAAAATAACTCAGGTTGATTAGAGACTCAGATTTGATAGGATTACTTTTTTTGTTAAAAAATAAATACTATAATATTTATTAAAATTTGGTACTTATCTGATTGGCGGATTCTTAGGAGTGGAAGGATAGTCATTCCCTAAAATTTTAAAACTCTTGTTTAATTTATGAGTTTGATTTCTAAAATTTAATGAAAATTTAATATATTTATAATTTTATCCTCTCAATCTCTCTTTAATTTTTTAATTCTCATATAATTTATGATTTCGTCCCCTTCAAATTTAATTATCATTTAATATATTTAAGTATATATCTATAATTTTATATTTTCACATTTTCTTTTTTTTTATTCTTTTTATATTTATTTATTATTTATTAATAATATATTATTTGACCCCTCAAAAATCAATAGTCAAGATCCGTTGTTGGTATGCATAAAAAAGTTGTTTGACTTACAAATTTATTATATATTTTTTAAAACATTAATGATTTATTGTATTATTAGTTGAAAAAAAATCATTAGTAAATACATTTTCATATATTCATTATGTAATATATAAAGAGAAAGAGAGTAAAGTGATTTATTTATTTTAAAAATTAAAATTAGTGATTTAAGCTTGTTTATTTATATAAAAAAAAATTTGTTGATAACTGTTTTGTTAAAATAATGTTTTTACTTTTTTTATTTGTAGTTTTTAAAAACCAAAATACTAAAATTAATAAAAAGTGTTTTTTTTTTCATTAAAAATCTCAATACTTTTATCAACAATTACATTGAATTATTTATTTTTATAACTATAATTTTATTATAAATATTTTTAAATTTTCATTTAATTTTGTTCTCATCTATATATATTTTCTGTTTAAAATAGTTTTCAAAAATTTAAAAACAAAGATAAATTTGATAGCTCTATTCTCACTCTCTATCATTTGTTTCTTTTAATATAATGATTCTATCATTGTATTATATGAAATAAATAGAATGAATAAAAATTAGAATAATTGAATCTCTATTATATATATTATACTTAGACACAATATAACAAAATATATTATTTATTAAATATTATATTACATAATATATCCATAAATAAAATATAAGGTTATCATTTTTACAATTTTACGAATATAATTTTTTTATGAATCAATAATAATGTATACATATATAATAACAAATTTAACATAATAATATTAAAAAAAGGTCATTTTTTATCATTTAAATTCTAAGTAAGTACGTTCTCGTGTTAGTTTTTTAAAATTTTTTAAAATAAAATAAAATTGTGGAACATAGTCAACCGTACCCATGTTTACGTGTTCGTTTCATGCAAACGTTGTCCAACAATTGTTACTGATTGTTACGATTATAAAAGAACCCATAATTTATTACTATTATACTTTCAATTGCATTTAATTCCAATATAATTAGGTGTTATTTTTAAAGTATAAATAAAAGAGTGACTGAAATTTAGAGGATGTTTTGGAGTAATATCATTAAATGGGATAAAAGATAGTTGACATTATTTTATATTTAAATTAGTTTTTAATCACAATAATATAATTTGACCATTAATTTATCAACATATTTTTTTTTACAATTTAAATTCGGTAACATATATGATATACTATTCTATTATAGACAAATTATTGAAACGATGGAGAGTTCTATTAGAAAAAACAGTTTTATTGAGATAAAATTTGTAATAAAATAAATAATTTCTTTAAAAAAATAATTAGTGACGATTTTTGTGATTTGTCACAAATCTAAATATCACTTTTTTTAATTTTTTTTTCTCATCATAAACAGTGACAGATTTACATTTAGCAATACAAGATTAAGGAATTGTCGCGTAAGCAATAAGCAAATTGCAATCATTATCATGTTCTACACTACCTTCAAGTATCTCAATCTTCCGCTGTCACGTGTCTCCTCTTCCAAGCGACCTTCCACCACTACCATCCTTAACTTTTTTTTTTCTCTCTCTCTCTCTCTCTCTCTCTATTTAGCATTAAACTATTAAATAATTATTAGTTAGGGTTTTGTTGGGTATTAAACTTGTATAAGTTAGGTGTTCAGAATAAATAGTTATGGTTTTGTTGGGTATTAAACTTAAAAATTAGGTTTTTAGAATTAAAAAGTTAGGGGATTGGTCGGTATTATAAACTTATAAGTTCCATTTTAGAACTAGATTCAAGGTTCTACAGAGTTGAGTTTGTTTTATATTAAAGTTATTAGTTAGGTCTTTATGATCGAAGAGTTTGAGTTTCTTAGGTATAAAAATACAAGTTAAAAAATAAATCATATTCATAGGTTAGTCTCTTAGACGACGGTTCGAGTTTGTTAAGTGTTTAATTATAATAATTATATGACAAATTAAAACTCTAACAATATATGAAAAGTATTTTGAATTTTATTATTTTAATATTTGAATTTTCATATAAAAAAAATAAGAATGTAAAAAAATTATGATGATTTTATTTCACTCATGTTTCTCTCTTTTTATTTTTCTCTATTATATTATTTTTTTTATTTTATATATAATAAGATAAATATTAATTCTCATTATTTTTAATAAATTTATTTATTTATTTATTAATATCATAATCATTTTATATATTCTTTCAAACTACTTATTGTCTCTTCTCTCTGTAATAAATAAATATAATTAGAAGATAATGGTATAATTAGTAAAAGAGTAAGTAATATAATTTTAAATTTTAAAAACGTTATATATATATATATATATATATATATATATATATATATATATTTAAAAATAAAACTTTATACCCGAAACATCGTATATTATAAAATAAAGGAAATATTTGTTTTTCATTATTTTTCTTCTTCTAATATTAAAATATTTAATATTAAACTAATAAAAAAATAAAAGCTTATATATATTTCAATAAAACTAACAGTTTAGTTGAGTTTTTAATTCTCAAAATGATTCAACTGAGAAAAATTCAAAATGAATATATATATATATATATATATATATATATATATATATTAAAATTAATTAACATAAATGAATATATTTTTTGAATCGATATTTTATCATTTAATTACATATTGTGTTTATACTAATATTATATTCATTAAAATATGTCAATAAATGTGCATTATAATTTTTACCCCTAACGTAATGTTCCTTAAAGAAATTTGATATTATGTAATTTGTTTATATATAAGGGATAAAATTGAAAATATGAATAAGAATCAATATAAAAAAAATAAAACAAACCGACATTTTTGTTAAAATCTGCTTAACAATTCTACAATATAAAAAACCCAACAATCATTATAAGTTAAATTGTGAAACATTATTAATTTGATTTGGTTTAAATTTTATACTAAATTAAAATTGAATAAATTTTTTTAGTTAAATGAGTTTTTAATATAAAATCGAATTAAATTTTTTTCTTTTCTATTTTGTCTTTTTTGTTGTCTTCTTCCTCTCTCTCTTTATTCTCTGCCTGTACTTTGTGTTTCTCTCCATTTTCCTATAAATATTGATTCAAATTATTGATATTTTTTTAATTAATAAATATTTTATAAATTTATATTTTTAATTACCAATGGCTTTAATCTTGTCGTATGTTTCTTTTTGTGCAGGTTTATATTAAAATTTTAAAAGTATAAATGCATATTAAAAAATATATGCGTGTGGTGATATTAAATAGTCTATCTAAACTAAGAATTTGAAATTAAAATAAAATTAAATAATTTAAATCAAACATTGAAAAAAAAAGTTTAAAATTTACTTATATTTTGAAAATTTTCATCTAATTAGTATTATGATATTTGTTTTAATAGGTGAGAAAAGATAAGTTTTACATTAGCAAAATTATATATTAGCGTTAATTTTGATTGTGATAAAAAGTACATTATTTATTTTTAAATATCTTATCAGTGAAGAACTCTTAAGTCCCTTATGTTGGGAAGAGATCTTCACAACTTTCTTTTTTTTTTCTCTCTTCACCTCCCTCTCCTTCCATTCTTTCCTTACATGTAACTTTTTATTTTTCCATCAATAAGATCAATACTTTCATATTCTCTTCTCCTTCTCCTTCCCTCGTTTGAGTAAGTTTTCTTATTCTCTTCTCCTTCTCCTTCTCTCGTTTGAGTAAGTTTTCTTTACTTCTCTTATGAATTAGTTTTCTTTTAAGAGCATCTTCGGATGTCTTAAGTATTATTTATTAAAAGATGTGATAATCATTTAAAGACTTAAAAAATTATTGTAGAGTTATTTTTCACGTTTATATAAGTTTATGAGGATGTGTCTAACCGGTTCTGCCAAATTCAACATCTCATAATCTCACCATGGACTTGTTTGTTTATATTTTTATATTTAATTTCTGCATTTATATATGTAAGCTTACGAGGAAATGTCTAACCTGCTCTGCTAGATTCATGCATCTCATAATTTTATTTTGAACATTTTTTTGCTATAACCTACTTTATCTCGGACAATCTTCATTTAAGTTAGTCTGGTTTCAGTGTTTTTCTTTTGAAGCTAAGTAGTCAGAGAGATATGAGATCATAACGGTTTTCGGGGTTATCCCAAATTTTCTATTTTGTTTTCCATTTTGATATTTTTCTTGTTTTGTTTTAGATTTTTAAAAAATATTATAGTTTCTATCGTTAATAAAATTTATTATTGAATTTTATTTTATTTTATTTTTTATTTTAATTATTATTAAAATTTTGTTATTACCTATTTTTAATTTTTTTCTCATATTTTTTATCTTAGTTATGAGTGTTATCCGGTTATTGTCCTTCCTAACATTTCTTTAGGGAATGTATGTAGCAAAAACAAACGGAGAATAACGTCTTGAAGTATTGAATAGATAAGTTCACTTACTATTAAACCCTTATCGAAATCACATTTGCATATTAAAATAAATTCTGATGTAGAAGACTCCTTATCCTATTTACTTGGGAAAAATATCTTAATGCTGAAAAAAAAGTAAAATTATATTTAGATAACATCTAGCTAACAACCTGTTTTAACATAATAATAATAATAATTTATAATTATAATATTATTAAATTGAATTATACATGAGTTGTTTTTTAAGAATATCTAAAACGAAAAAAACGATTTATTATGAATAATGATATGTAGGTAATTTAATTTTTCAAATATCTATTATATAATCTAATTTTAATATTATAATAATATTTTATTTATTTTAAAAAAATATATTTCTATGTACATCTTTTAAAGAGAATGTTAATAAAAATTATTTAGAAATAAAAAGAATATTTTATTGATTTATGATAAAAAAAATGATTGAAAAAACCGGCCATGCATACGTCATCCATGATTATTTTTCCTCGTGTTCTGCATGTCGCGACATATATACGAATCAATGGATAAAGAAAGAAAAAAATATTCTTCCTCGTCCACTAACAAAGCCGGCTTGGTAATGTCTCATGTACTCTCATCATCCAAGTAAATAAAATGACAGCGTGATCTGATTATTATTTATGTATATACTCCCAAAATGCTTGATTCTATAAACCTACAAATAAGTTGAGTATCTTGGTGTTGCGTATTCACACTCAAGTTGAATCTAGTCAACCAAATTTACACGTAAACTTATACGAGCTAGGGTCATCAATGGAGTTTCCTCCAAACCTTTTGCCAGACGAGGCAAGCCCAAGATGGTTAAACAAAGGAGACAATGCGTGGCAGTTAATGGCAGCGACAGTGGTGGGTCTCCAAAGTATTCCGGGGCTGGTTATTCTCTACGGAAGCCTTGTGAAGAAAACATGGGCCATTAACTCCGCTTTCATGGCCTTCTATGCCTTCGCGGCTGTTCTTCTCTGCTGGGTCGCGTGGGGTTTCCGTATGTCGTTCGGCGAGAAAATGGTGTTCTTCTTGGGGAAACCAGGGGCGGCGCTGGACGAGGAGTTTCTCCTGGGGCAAGCGTTTGTGGGGCTCTTTCCCACCGCTACCATGGTGTTTTTTCAGGGTGTGTTTGCGGGGATTACTTTGATCCTCATAGCTGGGGCGTTACTCGGGAGAATGAACATTCTTGCTTGGATGCTGTTTGTGCCGCTTTGGGTTACTTGTTCATACACGGTCACTGCGTTTAGCATTTGGTGCCCCGAAGGGTGGTTGGCGAAGCTTGGGCTTATTGATTTCTCTGGAGGATATGTTATTCACCTCTCTGCTGGAGTTGCTGGTTTCACTGCAGCTTATTGGGTGCGTCTGCATTTCCTCACTCACCTTTCTCCATCTTCCAGTTCTTTTAAATTTATAACTTTTTTTTTTTTTTTTTCATAGTAAAGGCACTCTTATTGTTGATATACAATGCAAGTATACCTTAGGTTAATTTTTGTCAAACTGTTCTTAAAATTAATCATTGAATAGCACGAGTGATGATGGTGGTTGAATAGGTGGGTCCAAGATGTGAGAAGGAGAGAGAAAGGTTTCCATCAAACAACTTGATTGTAGTGCTTGCAGGCGCAGGCCTGCTATGGATGGGTTGGAGTGGGTTCAACGGTGGAGGTCCGTTCGTGGTGAGCACGGTGGCATCTCTGGCCGTCCTCAACACACACGTGTGCGCTGCTGCCAGCATCATGGTGTGGGTCCTTCTTGACACTTTCTACTTTGGTAAGCCCACCGTGTTTGGCGCCGTACAAGGCATGATCACCGGCCTCGTTTGCATCACACCTGCTGCAGGAGTTGTGCAAGGGTGGGCAGCGATCTTGATGGGTTTGATCTCAGGAAGCGTTCCCTGGTACACAATGATGGTCCTCCATCACAAGCTACCTTTCTTGAACCAAATCGACGACCCCATGGCGGTGTTCCACACCCACGCCGTCGCCGGCGCTCTCGGCGGCATCCTCACCGGCCTCTTCGCCGTTCCTAAACTCTGCCGTCTCTTCTACATGGTCCCCGATTGGGAAAAATACATTGGCCTAGTCTATGGCCTCCAGAACGGTGCAACCGGAGCCGGTTTAAGACAAATGGGCATCCAAATCGGGGCCATAGTTTTCGTGATCATCTTCAACTTCGTTACGACGAGCTTGATTTGCTTGTTGGTGGGGGCCATAGTACCTCTCAGGCTTCACACCGATTCGTTGCAATTGGGTGACAAGGTATTGCATGGAGAAGAGGCTTTCGCTTTGAATGACGAGCCTGCCAAGTTTGAGAACCTGAAGCACAATGAAGTTTATGATACTCAAGAATTTTCCTTCGTCAGAGACCCCAGGGCACTAAGCCAGCTTCAAATGGTATAAGTAAGTCCACAAAAACAAAATGCTAAATCATGCATCTTCAGTTTCAATGCGTGATCTCGGAAAGAATCTAAACTCTATCTTACACCATGTTCGGTTGATCTCCCTGCCTACTAAATTTCCCGTTTAAGCTATTTTGACTTCAAACTACTGGAAACTTAAAGAATGCTACGTGTTGATATTCTAATGGACAATGATTTGCATTTTTTTCTCCCATTTAAACGGTGATGTTTACCTTCCACTCGTTCATTCTAGTTTAGACAAATAAATAATCGCTAAAAAATCAGAAAAGAAGAAGAAAGGAGATAAATGTATATACAAATAATAAATAATAAATTATTTCACTTTGTTTTGAATTAAAAATATTCATTTAAGACTAAGCCTTCAAATGTATTCATTGCTTATGATTCATTAACTATGTTTAATTTAATTATCTCTCGAAATCATATGTTATCGTACTATTTATTAGCAATAATTAATTACAGACATTTAACGTTAGGTTAGGCGTTTTCCTTTTTCGCTTTCCCTGACCCTATCTTGTGTTGACCATGTAGATGCTAAATTATTTTTACATGCAATTATTTTCGACTCTAATACACAAACTTTCTTTTTTTAGAAAAAAACAACAACGTTGCGTAGATAAATAGGAACAATTATTAACCGATCCAACAATCTAATGTGAACAAGAGCAATTGATTAAAAGTTTCGATAACTAAAAAAAATTGAAAATCACATAAATAAATTTATTAAATTATATTAGATTTTTTGTTTTGTATGTGACAACAATTTCAATTTTTTAAATAGCTACCCACAAATTAATTTAATTATTTACTTTATTCATTAACATAGTTGTGATTAAGTAATAGAATACATTAATCGTCATAAAAATGGGAATATTTAACTATTTGACCAAGAAATAACATATAAATAGTTCAATACGTACTTTTAATGTCGTTTTTTAATAAAACTTCATTTCAATAATATACATAATAAAAACTTGCTTTAAATATTAATATAAATTTCCAAAGTCCACTTTTAATTAAAAAAGCACGTAAAATTAACAACAACAAAAAACTATAAACCCGTGTTTAAGTTTTATATAAGAAATTACCACTAATTCTTAGGTGATTTTGGGATAGACGAAGCTACAAGGTAGGTTACAATTGCCTTATTGAACAGGAAGACAGAATATTTATGATAATTAATTGCACATGTATATTCAACGTATTTGAAATGAGTTGATTCAAAAAGAAAGAACTCTTAAATAGACAAGTAAACGCAATTCTTATGTCACAGTTTTAATTAAGAAATTAAATAAACGCGTGTTTGCTAGTTCGGTTGAAACACGTATTATCTGTGGAATGGATGTCCGTAATATATAAGGAAATTGAATAATATTATTTTGACTCTATAAAAATAACTTTCTTAATTAAATAATACTAATATTGATTTCTCTTCATTTCTGATTCCCGAATTTGATATTCATATAATTTTTTTTTTAGTCTTCACATCTTAAAAAAAAAATGTAAAGTTAGCTCAATGCTTAATTTTATATGCGCTTATTTATATTTAATATTTATTTTCTTAATATTATTTATTAAAACATATAATACTTCCCGAAAATATAAAATTATACTATTTTTTTTAAGTGGTGTTAGGTGGAAAAGGGTGATATATTATTTGATTTGATTCAATTTGAGTTCAGCGAAAGACACAACAGTCACGCGTAGCAACAAACAGTTGAAGTATTCTTCACTCAAACCAAAGAGTCGAAAATGTCAGACGGAGCATTGCAGGTACTGGACGGAACGCACCTCAGAGGTCTGGATCTGTCCTTAGGCGACGGTTCATTCACCGGAGCTAACATACTCGACATTGCCCATTCCCGCGCCTCTTCTTCCCTCTTTGGCCTCTCATTACCCGATTCTCTCAGAGCCTCTGCTCTCACGCGCCTCCGCGCATCCGATGCTGACGCCTTCCGTTCTGCTGAGTTCTCCGCCGACAAGGCTTCCGATGTTCTCCGGGACTACATCACTGCCATCGCCGATGAACTCAAAGGTTTATTATCTTCTTCTGCTGACGCACTATAGGTAAACTTGTGCGTGCGACCGACCTCCTCACGCTCAAAAGTGAACAAACAATAAACGAAATACTGATTGTTTAGTTAACCGTTTTCTCTCAGGATGAAGGGAAGTCATATAGTCCCTGCACTAGTTGATGATCGATTGAGTGCGTAATTTTAGTGCTATGATATGTGTTCTCTGATATCGAAATCTCGATCCGTGACTTTGGCGCTTATTCTCTTTTTGAGTTCATATGAAGTATGTCTGAATTGATTTTGTTATTTCTTGCGGTTGAAATTTCAGAGTCTTCGTGTTTTCTTCACTAATTATCTTGCGCGATTGCGTAGATCTTCCCCTGTTGTTGTTGTTGTTGTTGTTGTGTTTTCCGGTTGCTGGCTGCTGAAAAGAATGAAATAGGACAAGTGTAGAGAAAATTATTCCGCAAAGCTGAAAAATCTTGAGTTCCCTGTTTGATCGAATTTGACTGAAACGTGACTTGGATAACAATATTGCTACATTTCTAGAACTAGTGGATTTGTTTTCGTGTCATGCTTTAACGACCAAACAATTGGTTCTGAAAATTTTACCAGAAAATTAATACTGTTTTACTTTTTTGCAGATAATCCTCTTGTTGTATCAATCTTGGATGGAAGTACTCTCCGTTTGTTATTAGAGGATGAGGATGACTTCGCCATGTTAGCAGAAAATCTATTCACTGACTTAGATGCTGAAGACAACGGGAAAATCAGCAAGAGTGAAATTCGGAGTGCTCTTGTCCAGATGGGAGTTGAGATGGGCGTTCCTCCTTTCTCAGGTTCATTTTACTTTTTATTTTTAAGATTTTTTTTTTCCCTTTATTTTGGTCTTCGATTTTAGGCAATTTAGTATAGTATAACCTTGTAACTATTTTGCAGTGTAATTTTGTTTGTTCAACTCATATTCTCATGATTATCAATGATCTGTTTTTATGATCCCTGACTGACTGTAAGATGTAAAGTTTGAGACACATCACTGATTCCTTTTTCATCTTGATTAATATTCCCTTTTGCCCTTGTCCTCTTATGCGGAGTGTAAGCGTAGTCTTTAATCCTGATGATTTAATTTAGACATATCGAAATCAAAGATATAACTTGTTTTTTCTTCATGAAACTTTTTCCTGTCATGAGCAGTTAGTTTCTGCTCTATTCGGGTTCCTCACTTTTTCTTTCGCTCCAGAGAATTACTATGATCGGCTTTATATTAGATTGATAAGGCAAGTATTATGATTGTATATGGCAATCTTTTCTTTTTGTTTTTTTTGGTGGATTTGTAGTACGAGAACAGTTTTTTCCATGGAGTTGCAATTTTAAGAAGGAAATGCTCCAACTGGCACAAGGTTACAAAAATCTAATATCTAGGAAAAGACAAAAGATTTTAGTTTGTCATGATTCCTTAGGCATATTTATAATTCTTTCTCTGCTTAGAACTGGCCGTGTTCGTTGTTTCTAGAGTTTGCATCACAGTAACAGACTTTTAGGATGGTTAATCTAATGAATTCCGAAAGTGAATTAAAGTTATGATGGGTGTTTTGATCTAACATTTTATTCCTACGACATTTTGGATAAGGCAACTGCCAATGTGTACAGCTGCAAGCTGCACTAGGCTAGGACACCAAATAAAAAAAAGAGAGAAAAGACTGATCCTTGGGACTTTTATAATCGGCCACTGACTTCTACAGTTTATTTTTTGGCCTCAAAATAAACGAGGCTTTCACATCTCCTCACAGGCCACATATTATGCTATATGGCTTTGACCTTTTGTACTGGTGATGATGATTATTATCTGTGTTAATGTCTTATTTTCCATTTGCCAATGTAGAATTTAGCTTGTCTGATAGTAGGTATATCTTGCTACACTCATAGCGTTTATGACCTATGTTCTTTGGCTATTGAAATTTTCTTAGATTATGATTCTATTCATCGTAGATAAATGGTTGGAACGCACAAATTTGTAACCATTAAAAAGGAAATAATGAAGTATATTTTCCATTGTTTGAAACTGGTCACAACATGTGCTGCATAATGATATGCAGTATTTATTTACGAAGTTTGTCAGCATATACATGTCAATTTCCCAGATCTGACAAAACTGACTTTTTTTAGCATAACTGAGCAGAATTTCCTCGGCTAAATGATTTGTTGAGAAAACATGGGGCGGACGGAGAAGAAAAATTGGGTCAGGCACAGTTTGCACAGCTTCTGCAGTCTGTACTGCAAGATCTAGAAGAGGAACTTTCGAAAGAGAATGTTGTTGTTATTCAGAATATTCAAATCATTAATGGCTCTAAGCTAAGACAGGTATCTTTCATATATTATTTAAAAATACGATGTTTCAATAAAAAAAGTTCATATATATAGATTCTTCACCATGATGTCTACATTTTGCAAATTGCGTACTGATCATCCTTTTAGTTTATAAAAAATAAATCATCATTATTAAAATACGCAAAAACCCATTAGAGCGTGTACCTGTTCCCACTAGCCAGCAATTGCTTGAGACGATTTTAGAAGTTAATTGTGGCATTTTGAATGAACACTTCAGTCAAGCCAACTCTTACTTAACTTCTATTGTGAACAATGCTGCTGCAGCTATTAGCCAATGAACAGGAATTGAACAGCACAGTGGGGAAGGTATTGCGGGAAAAACTGGAAGCAAAGGATGGCTTAGGGAGCAGAGATATAATAAGGAGCTATCTAGAGAGAAACGCAAAAGAATTGGGTCTACCACTAGTTCAAGCTGACGAGGCAGTTGCTCTTCTTTATGACGCTGTTTTTGATGATATAACAAAAGAAAAAGATGAAAGTGAATTAGATAAAGAAGAGTTAGTAAAACTTGTGAAGGAGATACTCCAAAAATTCGCAGAGCAACTCGAAGCTAATCCTGTGTTTCAGGACTTATCGTAAGGAAGATGTGTTAATAAACCACATTTCGTATGTTATGTTTGAAACTCTGCATCGTTACAGAACATTTGGGATTCGCACCCCTTCCCCCTGTCGCAGCGAAACTTCAGCAATATGTATGTATACTGTATAATGAATTTTATTTATATGAATTGTGCGGGTGCCTTAAATAACATGCTCTTGGGCCTTTTTATTACGTACAAAGGAAAAACAGAGTGAACGTAAAGGGTACAGGAAAAACGAAGTTACTGAATAGTACGTATGTAGCATGCATGCATGCAACCGAAGTTTTATTTATATCAGAAAACGGATAACAGAAAAACAGAATTTGCAACAGAAGCTTTTTAGTTTGGCTTATTCAACACTCCTCCTCAAACTAAAAATAACATGAAACATTTACAACACCAAGATTATCTCTGAAACGTTTGAATTTTTCATTTTTCAAAGGTTTTGTTAAAACATTCGTCACTTGTTCCTCAGATTTGCAGTAATCAATCTCTAGCTTCTCAGCTGCCACTTGCTCCCGAATGAAATGGTATTTAAGCTCTATATGTTTACTCCTACTGTGTAGAGCTGGATGCTTTACGAGGCTTATTGTCGATTGATTATCAATCAGTAACTTCATCTTTTGCACCTGTTCAACTCCCAATTCTCTCATCAGTGTTGTTAACCAGATTCCTTGGCATGCTGCATTGGATGCTGCAACATATTCAGCTTCGCAACTTGAAAGAACTACGATAGGTTCTTTCGTAGAGCTCCAAGAGATTGGTGCTTTTCCAAGAAAAAACACATACCCAGCCGTACTCTTTCTATCATCCCTATCACCACTCCAATCAGCATCAGTAAACCCAACCAGTCTGTTTTCTCCTTTGGCAAGCATGATTCCCAGTTTCAATGTTCCATGAAGGTACCTTAAAATGCACTTTACAGCAAGTAGATGAGATGCTTTTGGTTCCTGCATATACCTACTAACCAAGCCAACACTCAAACTAAGATCTGGTCTTGTGTTGCAAAGGTATCTCAGGCTGCCCACGATACTTCTATATTGCGCTGGATCCACGTTTTCTTCGTCAGGACTTAGCTCAAGCTTCAATCCAGATTCTGCAGGGGTGCTTGCAGAGTTACTCTGATGCATCCCAAATCTTTTTACCAAGTCCCTCGCATACTTCGTCTGATGTAGCAACATCCCAGTGGGTGTTCTCTTGAACTCTATGCCAAGAAAGTAACTCAAGTTTCCTAGATCAGTCATTTCAAATTCTGAAAGGAGATCACGCTTGCACTCACAGATCAGCTTCTCAGTGCTTCCAGTGACCAGGAGATCGTCAACATATAGGCAAATGATGACTTTCTCATTACTGTGCTGCTGCATTTTCACGTAAACACCGTGCTCTGATTTACATTTGATGAACCCAATCTGCTCAAGGAATGTGTCAATGCGTTTATTCCACGCTCTTGGTGCCTGCTTAAGCACATATAGAGCCTTCTTCAATTTATAAACTTTGTTTTTCTTCTCCTGATGTTCAAAGCCACTGGGTTGCTGCACATAAACCTCCTCCTCCAGTGGACCATTGAGAAAGGCAGATTTAACATCTAACTGATGTAATGACCAGTTAGAGTTTATAGAAAAAGCAACCACTAATCTAATCGTCTCCAATCGAGCAACAGGTGCATAAACCTCACTGTAGTCTATCCCTGCTCTTTGCAAGAACCCTTTGGCGACGAGTCTCGCTTTATAGCGCAAAATCTCTCCTCTAGGATTCATCTTCAACTTATAGACCCACTTGAGCGCAATGGGCTTCTTACCAGGTGGTAGTGGGACAAGTTCCCAAGTCTGGTTCTTCTCGATGGAGTTAATCTCTTCCTCCATTGCACTCAGCCAATGAGGATTCTTCACTGCTTCTTCAAATTCTACAGGTTCTGCCTCTGCAATCAACGCAAAATGAATCAAGCTCCCATCCGCTGTTACTGCTGAATCATCAAAGATTTCGTAATCCCTCAGACGTGAAGGAAGATGTGATGTGCGCTGTGATCTTCTTGTAGCTGACGCTTCACCTCGGTTCTGATCTTCTGAGTCAGTTTCTTCATCGAAAGTCACTTTGGTAGTGTTTTCTTCTTTCTCAACACGATCCCATGACCAACTGCTTGCCTCATTGAACGTAACATCACGACTGATTGAAACCTGTTTTGTGGCAGGATCAAACAACTTGTATCCCCCTGTTACATGATAGCCAATGAACACATGCGGTGTGCCTTTGTCATCGAGCTTTCTCCTTAGTGGGTCTGGCACATGCTTATAGCACATGGATCCAAAAATTTTGAAGTGTGAAACACTTGGTTTGACACCTGTCCAGGCTTCTTCTGGTGTAACCTCTAGACGTTTTGTTGGTGCATGGTTCAGCATGTGTGCAACAGTAACAGCTGCCTCTCCCCAGAACTGGTTTGGCACATTCTTTCCTTTCAACATGCACCGTATCATGTTTAGCAAAGTCCTATTCATACGTTCAGCAGTTCCATTATGTTGGGGGGTATAAGGTGGAGTCTTCTCATGAATTATTCCCTCCTTCTCACAAAATGAGCTGAAGTTTATTGATGAATACTCACCACCTCCATCACTACGCAAGACTTTCAACTTCTCCCCACTCTGCCTCTCGACCATCCTGACAAACTTTTCAAACAATTCTTGAACGTCACTTTTCCGTGCAAGCAAATATACCCACAATTTCCGTGTGTATTCATCAATAAAGGTGAGTATGTATTTGTTCCCTCCTGGAGTTGTGACCTGCATAGGACCACAAACATCAGTGTACACAACTCCTAGCTTTTTGGTTGCTCTTCCACCAACAAATTTCTTGAAGCGCAACCTAGTTTGCTTGCACTGGATACATTCTGAGCAGACTTCTTCTGGTATTTTGATTTGTGGTAACCCTGTAACAAGATTATCATTACTGAGTCTATACAAATCATGGAAATTGAGGTGCCCAAACCTGTTGTGCCATAGCCATTCTCCATCATCAACTACGGAAGCAAAACACTCATGTCTACGTGTGTTCATCCCCACTCTAAACGTTCTATTTTCTGAGAGTTTGACATGAATCACCAACCTTTTATCTTGATCAAGTATGCTAAGCCCATTCTCCTTCAATTCCATAAAGAACCCTTTCTGTAGAAGCTGCCCGAGACTTAGCAAATTGGTTTTTAATCCGGGTACGTAGAGAACATCATCTATGATGATTTCTCTATTCTCATGATCAATTAACACCACGCGACCTCTCCCTTCTGCTTGCAGACTCCGATTATCTGCGAACCTGATCTTCCCGTGTGAAACATCACTTAACTTGATGAACCAATCCCGACGTCCAGTCATGTGGGTAGAACAACCGGAATCAAGATACCATGAAGATGATTCTTCTGAACTTTCTTCGCTGGTCTTTGCCATGAGCATTACTATATCTGAATCTGATGAAGCATCATCTTTAGCTAGGTTAGCTTGATTCTTGGACATCGCCTTGGACCCTTCACCCTTCCAACACTCACGAGCAAAGTGCCCAAGCTTTTGACAATTATAGCACTTCACCTTTTTCTTGTCAAATTTCCAGCCTTTCTCTCCACTGTTCTTGGTGCCATGACTCTTACTTTTTTCTAAATCACCTGCAACATCATCTTGGTTGGCACCCTTTGACTGTTTCGTACTCTTCTTGGTTCCTTTTGATTTCATTTTGTAACTCGATCTCGCTTGCAAGGCCTGTTCTAGCATTTGTTTTCTCTCACTGAGTCTGTATTCATGGGCCTCCAAGGAATGTTGCAGCTCCTGAATCCCAAGATGCTCCAAGTCTTTCGTTTCTTCAATCGTAATTACAAGATGATCAAAACTCAGTGGAAGAGATCTTAATACCTTGTTTACAATATGCTGCTCTGAAACTGTGTCACCGCATGCTCGGATTGCGTTGACAAACTCCTGCACCTTATTCAGATACTTTGTTACAGTCTCAGTTTCTTCCATCATGAGGAACTCGAACTTCCTTCTTAATGCTTGCAACTTAACCTTCTTGTGTTTATCTCCAACACCATAGGTCTTGTCAAGTATCTCCCACGCCTTCTTTGCGGTTTCAGCCATCGAAATTTGATTAAAAAATCATGGAGCTAACACACTGATATATTAAGAACCTAGCCTTGCTATCCATCTTCTGTTGAAACTTAAAAATTCGTTTCTCTTCTTCCGTAGCTTTGCTCCCAATTTCTACGACACCATTTTCTATTATATCAGCAACTTCTTGAAAGCCGAATATTGCTTTCATCTTAATCTTCCAATCTCCAAAAGATTTGCCATCGAACACCGGCAACCCTCCCTGTATCAATCCTTCAAGACCTCCTGTCATGATAAATCTTGCAGACTTCTTGACCACACTTCAAACGTTTTTTTCCAACAGGTTTCTTGATCTACAACTCCTTGATCTTCCAAGACCACGTGAAAGAAACCTCCAAGATTTTCTTGACTTCACACTTTCAAGGTCATAGAACAAACTCAGCTCTTGATACCATATTACGTACAAAGGAAAAACAGAGTGAACGTAAAGAGTACAGGAAAAACGAAGTTACTGAATAGTACGTATGTTGCATGCATGCATGCAATTGAAGTTTTATTTATATCAGAAAACGGATAACAGAAAAACAGAATTTGTAACAGAAGCTTTTTAGTTTGGCTTATTCAACACTTTTAACCGATCCGGGTAGTTTTCTTGGGTCAATATATTTTAAATAAGGCAAGTCAAGATTATATTTGTTGATGACACCTTGAACTTCTAATATAAATACTGCATTATCAAGGCGAAACGGAAGAAACAATTGACTGTGTATGGAATTGACCACTACTGTTATACTTTTATGTTTTATTTTTAATAAGAAAATAGAAAACTGTAATCGACATTTAACACTTTAATGTTTTTAAATAAAAACCTTTACTTTTTATAAACATGACTTAAAATATTATTGACAGTAGTAAACTGGTAAAAAAGTCCTGCATAGGGTGCAAATAAATTAAATAATTTATATATTACTTCAAGTCCGCAGATGTTCAATAACCTTTTCTTGATTAAAAAGAAAAGTTCATGTATAACTTTAGATTTAAGCTGAAGTTTTAAGATATTAACATGATATTTAGTCCAAAGAGAGAACGGGAGAATAATATTCTCTTGTTTGGTTTGAAGGGCAGGATCCTTTTTTGGTGTGTGAATTGAAATAAAGAAAAATAAAAGTATTATACTCATGTCTATTCATAAATATTAACTGAGGATTTATTGATGCTTACTGCTAGCCTTTGGTTTTCTTCCATTCCAAACAACAACGGTTAGTTTTTAGTTAGAAAGTTGCGGAACCGCGAAACCAAGCAGTGAAAACCCAAAGCCCACTGCCCAATTCATTACTCTCACATCGAGAATCACACTTTTTCTTGGCCCAAGCCTCTCCCCATGTTCCTTTTCAACTAACACTCACCTTACTTTAATTGAATAATCCATATTTCCACCAAAGCAAACTTCATATTCAAATTCTTACTATCACAAAAACAAAGACAAATTTAAGTATATTTCTAAATCCTGTCTGTCACATCAAATAGTTGTCATACACGAAACATCCAACGCGACACACTTCTTTTCCCCACGTGTAGGTCCTTTTAATACTACCAATTTCACATATTCATACCTACTAAAATGAAACATTAATTACCATTTTCCATTTATATTCTTACTGGTATTAATGGTAGAAAATATATATAATGATGATAAAATTAATTTCCCTTTTACTAAATAAATGGGACAGGGAGTATAAACTTTTATTAGCAACTTTGATTGCACAAATTGCCAAAATCAGTTCAATTTTTATTAGAGATAAAGCACTAAATATACCCAAATCCAAATTTTGCTAAACAATTGAAATTCATGCAGAAAAAGATGCTTTTATGATTGTGAATCAAATACTTAGACTTAAAAAACACAACTTAAAGTTTCAAATGCAATAACATAGCCTTAAACAGCAGTTATTAACCTCAAATACATAGCATACAGTCCCATCCATTTCAAATACATTAGCAAATTTCAAAACTAACTTCAACAGTAGCTAATCTGTCAGCCTTTCACTTGAAACATTTAGGTAATGCATTGGTCACTCTATTGTTTCATCTGCTGCCCAAGTGATCTCTAGAACATAAACATAAAACTAACTCTTCATTTTTATTACTAAATCCAAGCATTAGTGGCTTTATTCTTTGCCATCTGCAGCCCTAAGGGATCCCAGTTGAACGGGGGCTTGAGTCTGCACCACTTTGGATGATCCATACGCTGATAAATCAACACCTTCTGCCTTCTCTTTCTCAAGCTGCTCTTTGATCCAGAAGTATGTGATTCTCAGCCCATCCTACAATTTGAGAATCGAGTTACTATGAGTAAAACACACAACCCTGTTTAATTAATCCCATACATGATAAGATCAAGTACAAAAATCAGATAGTGAAGTGAAGTAAAAAAGGAACACTTTCAAATCCATTACTCTTTTCTTGATGATGATAAATCAAATTGGTAAGAAAAATTATCAGATAATATAAGGAAAATTTATCAGATTATACACATTTAAAAGAAAACTGTGATAGACTAATGACAGTTTGAGAACCTTCATCTGAAGTCAGAACTAGGAACAAATTGTATACAATGAAAACAACGTAATTTTCACTCCATTAAAATAACAATAATACCTTCAACTTCATAGTTGGAGCCCAGCCAAGTTTCTCTTTAATTAGTGTATTGTCTGAATTACGTCCTCGAACACCTTCTGGGCCAGGAATGTGGTGTATTGGTATAGTCTTATTCTCAAAGCTAAGAACAATCTCAGCCATCTCATTCATGCTGACCATTTCATCACTTCCAATATTCACCGGCTCCCGGAAGTCTGATTTTGTCAATCTAAACACAAAATGAACCAGGACTGTAATGTTCAATCTTACCAAGGAATTAGAACTAACCAACAGAAGACACAAAAGAAGCTAATACAGGCTTGACTTGATCAAACACTATACAACCAGACAGAGCAAATCTTAATTTTAGTAAAGCCATTTCAATCAATCCTGCCTTCCATTAAATTCAGTAGATGTTGATTGCGATAATAATGTTTCTACCCAATTTGTGGAAATGGATTTCACAAAAAATCCTACTTATGAAAATTGGAAATTAAAACTCATCTTAAACATCTTCAGAAATAACAATTTCATAATAAATATGGAGATTTTACAATTATTTACATTTGTGATTAAGCATGGATATGACTTATTAATGGCATATGCACGCACTCTACTGGATTCATTTTCAGCATTCATCAAAACATGTACCCATAATTTAAATTTCAAAATGAGAAACCCTGGAAATATGTCATTTATTTCAGATATAAATCAACAAGGCATACCTGAGTACACCTTCAACACACTCATCAATGAAGGTGAAGGATCTTGTTTGCAATCCATCTCCCCACATCTCAAAACGGTCTTTGGAGGTAAGAGCCTTCCGACAAAATGCGGCAGGAGCCTTCTCCCTTCCACCTGTATGACAAACAACAAAGCAACAAACTTTCTTAAACCCAAAAGGGCTTCATACAAAATGTCAACTACTTTGTTGACTTATAGATATATGACAACTGCAAAGACTAACTCAATCAAGAAGATACCTTTCCATGTCCCATAAGGACCATATATGTTATGGAATCTCCCAATGCGGCACTCAATCCCAAAGTCCTTGTTATAATGCTTGCATAACTCTTCAGTTGCAAGCTTCTCTAGCCCATATGCATCTTGTGGCTATAAAAAGTCACAAATTAAACATGCCCTTGCTAACCTAAGTATACAAGTGAATGACCAGCATGACTCGAACAACTAATTAAAGGGTCAACAACAAACCTCAGCAGGCCAGGCATCAGCCTCCTTCAAACTCACATTTGTTTCCAACTGTTTAAATTCAGGGTAGATACAAGCACTAGAGGCATAAAAAAACCTACAAAAAAAAATGACCTTTAATTATGACAGATAAAAACTATTATGCAATTGAAAGTGACGGCAACTCATGTTAGTCCTAATTCAATGACCTCTTAACACCATTGATCCTGGCAGCCTCAATCATGTTGAAGCTAATCATGGTGTTGTTGTACATAATGACTGAGTGATTTGACTGGATGAAACCCATGCCACCCATATCAGCAGCAAGATTGAAAACGTGATCCACGCCATTGGTAACTGTCAAGCAGTTATCCATGACCCTAAGATCAACAAGGTGGAACTCATGGCAGAACATGTCTTCAGTCATGTGCTCATTTTTCTTCCAATCAGAAGCAATGATGTAATGTCCCTCAGTCTTGAGGCGGCGTGCAATGTGTGAGGCAATGAAACCTCCAGCCCCAGTAATGGAAATTCTGAGCTTTTCAGAGGGCCAGTAAGGTTCCCTCTCAAGGTTTTGGTAAGTGTACGCTCCATAATCGGTTGTTCCGGAACTTCCCATGCTGCACCCCACATGAATGAATTAGTCATCAAGGCATCAAACTGACCAGAAACAACATTTTCATGATGCAAGTTGTTGTTTTTAAGGAAGAACCAGACGGAGAAACAATAGAGAACCTTGGGAGATGAAAACCAACCGACAGATATTAGAAGAACCACATACCCCACACAAGGGCACATGGAATGGAACAACATTATAAAAAGCAATAAAATAATTAAACGGTGCAAGTAAAAGACATTAACTCCCCCATACAAATTTTGCAAAATTATAGTACCGAAATAGGTGGCAAGTTAAGAGATTAAAGAAAAGTAGAGAAGGAGAACATGGACACGAGAGAGTAATAAGACATTATTGCAAGTTAAAGATTGAAGAAATGAGTGGGAAGATATGGGGTTTGGGAGAGGGAGAGAGAATACCTGAGAACTGAAAGTGAAAAGGATTGGGAGAAGGTGAAGAATGGAGGATGCTGGTGGGTTTAAATTGCATGTGTGTGTTTGTGTGTGGTGGGTGTGAATGCTATATATAGAACAGAGCACCACTGTGTGTGAATGCAGAGCCACTCATTTATTATTTCTTCCCATCTATTAGATCCATTGGAGGCTAAGGAAAAAACTCACTACTAAATTTTACATTTTCTTTCTCCATTTGTTCATGAAAAAACAATCATTTAAATCTTTTTTTTTAAGATATTAAATATATATTTTCATTTAATATAGCAATAGTTAATATTTATAAATGGATATTATCAATAGTTGCACTGCAACCATCTTAATATCTATGACAAGTTATTTGAATTTTGTAATAATTATCTTGAAAATACTTAAATACTCATCAAACCTTTGTTATATTTTAGATTTTATAATACGGATTAATCAAAATTATTTTAAATAATATTTATACGGTTAATACATTTATAATACATAAAAATAAGAAGTATACGCTTATACTATTAAAACATTCCAATTAAATTCCAAAAATTATTCACTTATATTTTTTAATACTGTTAAATATATATATATATTTGCAACATCGGATATGTATTAATATTTTCTTTTTAAAATTGCTTCGTGAACTTTTTTTCCTATTTGCACCTTTATTTGATAATTAATAAAAACAAGTATTTCCATCGATGGATTTTTCATCATGGTAAATTCATTTTGTATAAATGTGTTTAAAAAATATGCTTGTAGGAAGAAATAAATTAATAGTTGTTTCATTAAAAGTTTAATTAAAACACGTAACTCTTTTTTAATAAAAATTAGTGCATCCGTTAAAGAATAAAATGAAAGCATTTATAAAAAGTATTAAATGCGTAATACAAAAAGTATCATTCTTATCAATAAAGTATACTGTACTTTTATACATTTAGCACTTTCATGCATTTAGATTTAAGTATATTTTTTAGATTCATCATAAAAATATACTCCCTCTTTTTCTTTTTAGATGTAGATTAAAGTTATCTTATAGAAAATTATTAGTACTATTATACTTATTATAATGAATACATATATGTAAATTAATTAAAAATTATATTAAAAATAGAAGTATAATTAACAAATACATACTTAATACTATTTTGAAGTTTAAAAGTGATAGTTAAATAAAAGAAGTAATTTGCTTTTTAAACTTCAATTATTTAAATAAACATAAAAAACATATTTAAAATATTAAATGAATTAATTAAACAATAATCAAATTATATTTATTTATTATAAATTGGAGCATTAATAACATTTAATGTATTGTTTTAAATAAATATTTATAGAGATTCATTTCTACTGAAATTTACATGTTTTTAGTCAGGTAAAGATAAGTGATTTTGATTTTAGTTTAGTAAAAAAAAAAATTATTTGGTTCCTTTGAAATTATAAATAATCATAATTTATTATTAATATATATATGACATTCATTAATATTTTATATGTTAAATAAAAGATAAAGTGATTATTCTAAGTAGAGATGAAAAGTCTACAAGAATCTTACATTATAACTCAAATAATTTGTAATAAATAGAAACAAATATACATTCGAACATGCTTATTTATTTATAAATATAACATAATTATAGTATTATTTATATATTTAATATTATAGTTTTTATACAAATAACACTTATCATGTACAATAATACTAAATAATAGTTATACTGAATAGTTTGATGAAATATTGACATTTAAAAACAAGAAATATTTCACTTAAATAAAACAATAAAAACACTTTGCATTACTATGATAATATACATTTATATTATACCATTGCCTAAAATTCAATAAAATTAATAAATTGTGTAGCTTATATTTCTCATTTTTTTTCTTGATCTATAATGTTATTTAGCAGAAAAAAATAATACATTTTAGTTAATAATAAGAAAAAAATGCCTCAAATATTTTTATTTCTACAAATTATTTGCACAGTAATTTAGAAGTGTTTTTTTTCCTGTATGTTAAATGCAAAACTAAATTATTAAACGTTCAGTAATAATACTCTAAACAAATTAAGTCTTAAACTGATCATTATTCTAGTATATATATATATATATATATATATATATATATATATATATATATATATATATATATATATATATATATATATATATATATATATAGGTGTGAACGTATATATTAATTTTCATCATATATTATTTTAAAACTATCTCATTGATAATATTTTTGGGTTTAGAATATTTAAAAATTATAAATGTTTCAACATATAAAAAGGATTAACTGAATTAACATGTATTATTATAATTTTGTAAGATATAGAAAAAATAAAATAAAAGGAGTGGTCAAATTGAAAGAAGGAAGTAACATTATTTATGTAAAAAATTAAAACTATCAACGGTTATTAATTTAAGACTTGTTTTGTAACTATCAACGGTTACTAATTTAAGACTTGTTTTCTAATGTTGATGTTTCATCATTCTGTTTTTTTTTAATATTATTTACAACTACAAAACTGACAAAAAGTTCTATTTAAATAAAACGCTCATAAATATTCATTTAAGAATAAATAAATAAATAAATAAATAAATCTGCCAAATTAAATTTATTTTTTATATAAGTTTAAAAAAAGTTTTATTTTTTAAAATATCTATATAAAAAGCTTATTAATCATGTAAGTATGCTCGATTGAAATTGAAATTTGAAAAGTTGAGTTTAGAACGTGTTCAAGGGACATGCATACATGTGTTGTTGCAGTGCAGGTACTTACTTTCCAGGTCACTGAAGAAGAAAACAGAACGCGAAAGCATAGAGAAATCAACACTAAAACCGTGTTTTTGGACTTGTGTTGCAACTTGCAAGCTCCTTTTTCTGTTTTTATTCTTCATTTGAGTTTATGTATTTATGTATGGTGCACCTTCCTTCTTTTTCTCTTATCTAAAACATCAAACAAACAAACAAAGCAGTACCTTCCACTTTTGAGTTCACCTATCAATCATACTTCTTTCAAGTTTAAGCACTTCTTTCAACTTTTATTAGTGTCTTGATGTGAAAAACACGTTATGATTTGAAAATTGAAATAAACAAAAAGAGGTGTGATTAGCAATTTCAGCGGGGTATACTACAATTTCTTAATCAGAGCATGATTTCGTAGTAGATTCAAAGCGAGGCCCAAATGAAGACAGCTACGTTGGGCCCAACGAAATGGTAACCACGGGCCATATCTGATTTCTTGTCCAACGAGATCTGTATTATTCAAAAAGCATTTTTGATAAAATAAATAAAATAAAATTCTCTTTCTACATGGCTCTCAATAGAATTTAAAAACTAGAATAAAATTATTTCCATATAGCAATTAGTGCGGTCTTAAAATCAAATCATAGTTTGTATAAACAAAAAATGAAAAAAGTGTTGAATTACTAAAGACCTGCTGACATTTTTTTATAATAAATTAACCAAAGTTATTAAGAAATAATTAATACCAATTTTTAAAAAAAATCAGGAAAATAAAAAATAATTCATAATATAAATAAACATAATTTTTTAACTAATGCACATGGTCATGAAAAAATATTTTAAGAGAAAAGTGGGTATCGTAGTTTTGGTCTTATAACTATAGAAGTTTTGCTATGTCACCTAAGTTTGAACTCAGTGAATTAAATATCAACATAGTTGTGTGATTTCTTTATCTGTCATGTGTTAATGTTAATTGATGATATTGACATAATGTAAATGATAAAGAAAATGATTTTGCAAAAATGATTTTAATCCTAAGTCCAATATTAAAAGAGGCTTTAATAAAATTAAATAAAATATTACGAATAGAATATGATAAAAAAAGAAGAAGTAAATCTGTATTTACAAATTGTGATTTAGGTTAAAAAAAAAACTGTAGCTGAAAATAAAAGTTAGTGAAATAAATAGCTAAAAAAAATATGTTTTTATTTATTTATTTGATAAATTGAATGGTTTAAATATATTTAGAAAAAGTGAGAAGGAAGGAAAGAGAAGGAGAAGGGACAGGGAATCCAACTAAGATTGTCCGAATAAGACAGACAGTCATGTCGTGTCTATCCGCAGTGACTCACTCACACCTCACCAAACTGCATCTAATAATAATAATAAACAAGAAATAGTCCTTCCCTTCTTTTTTTTCCAACAAAACACTTGTTCTGAATTATATTACTATATTTTTAAAATTCAAAATTTCAACAACATTATAGCTAGAACGTTACTTTCATTCTAACACAACTAAAAAAAAATAAAAATAGTAATTTAAAATAAGTGAGGAGATATATAGATTGGTTCCAAAAGTAGAAACTAGGAACAAGTTGGTTGAGTGAAAAGGAAGGATGGTGGGCGTTGAAAAGGAGGGAGGAGATATGGATTGGATTAGGATGCAGAGTTGAAGACCAACCAACCAAAATGGATGAGGTTGGCATGCCACATCACAATTTCATTTTATTCTATTATTCAATTGTAAACCCAGTGGAAAACTGCACCAAAAACTACCATTAAACAAAGACAAAAAGAAGAAGAAGAAGAAGAAGAAGAGGGTGTTGTGATATGAAATGACCATTGATTCAATGATATGATAATTGGATTTTGAAGGTGAGTTGGGAGAATGGAAAGGGTGTTGTCAGTGGATGAAATATCGGAGCAATTTTGGGTGGCAGCGAGGAAGGAATCATGCAAGTCAGAGTCAAAGATGAATCGCAGTGAATCGGAGTGGGCTTTTCAGCAGTTTCTGCAGGAAGCAGCTTCTCCTACTTCATCTTCTTCTTCTGATGTTAAACCTAAAAAGGATCCCAACATCCCTGCAACTCTAAATGTTGATTCCCAGGATTACCAAGCTATTCTTAAGACCAAGCTTAACCTCGCCTGTGCTGCTGTCGCTTTGACTCGGGTATGCCTGTTAATGTTGTTTTATTTTTTCAGTTTTTTGGTTTGGAAGAACTTGTTTTTATTTGTTTATGTTTTACCTATGAATAGTTATGAAAAAAAACTTATCTTTGCATCATTCAGTGAAGTAAGATTCTCGAAACTTGTATAAACATCTACCATTTGCGGTGTCTCTTGCGAGTGCATTCTTGAAATTTGTCTGCAATATCTTTATCCATGGCAATTTTTCAGCATCATGCTTGATAGCTTGGTTATAAGGGGGTTCATAAAAAGTGGACAACGAAAACACATTTGATTCATAACAATGATTGTAAAAAGTGCTGAAACTAGGATAAGGTATAAAAATGTAAGCATTTTTACCTTCATTTTTTTTCTAAAAGTTTTGTAAAAAAAAATACCCGTACAAAATATATTTACAACAATTCATGTGTTTTTTTGGTATAATTTGTCTCCTTATATATGAAATTCTCAGTGACATATTGTTTCTGAATTACAGGACCACTCAGAAAAATTATTTATTTATATTGATGATAAAACATTTTAATTAGTCATATAATATATACCTTCTATGCGTATTGTCGAAAATACTAATTAAATAACTTGTATTTCTACCATGTAATTTAAATATTGATAGACTTTGATATAAACATCAATGTTAAACTAGTTTCGTTAAATTTTCATTTAATGTTCATCTATCTGTAGCGTATATAATTACTTGTATATTTTTCATGTAATATTATATTTTAGGTAACACGGAAAATAGGTGATATAAAGAAAATATGATCTAACAAAGCTTCTATAAATCTGTATGATTATGGAGAAAATTTTCAGCACCTTTACAAAGCTTGGCATCCATAAATGTGGTTGATTATGGAGAAAATTTCCAACACCCAAGCTTGGCATGATTCGTGCACACACCATCAATTCTGTTAGGAGGTTTTGATGAAACACAGTTAAAATTGATAGTCGTGGACTTGTTGTTAACTTCACTAATTAACCATTCTTTCTCCCAAATTGAATTGTTGCATTAATTTCATATTTACCAAAGGCTCTGAAACATTGAAGTAGTTTCATTTATGTAATGCCTGCACTTCACCAACCTTATATTTTCTCAATCTAATTCTTCTAGTGTTTTCCTTGTTTATATATTAAGTTATCAGTCCCCCATTTCTGTCACCTCTTTCTCATTGGAATTTGAACCAGTATCTAATGTTTTCGTTTGCTCCTGGCAATAGGGATCTCTGTTAAAATCTCAAAATCCGGTCACTTTCCCTGACAGTGGATCCCAGACATCTAATCTTTCTGAAGTCGAATCGCAGGCTACCTTAACAGGTTTGAATTAATATATTATTTTGGATGTGTTGATGAACTTTTTTCATTTGTAATGAAACACATAGAAGCTCCATTGAACGAAGTAGGTCACATTTTAAGGTGTTATGATAATACAGGCTCAAAGCTTAGAGTGAGGGTGAATGTGGAATGTAAAATGAAGTATTGGCTACTAGAAAAGTTGCATGAGTAGGGTGAAGAAAAATATTGTTGTACAGTTTTGTCTGATTGAGAATGCTTTAGACGTTAAGTTTTTTCTCTCCTAATATGGTCAAATTCAACACATGCTGAACTAAAAGTTTTACATCTTTTTATTTCCTCTGTAGGCTCTGGTCCTTTGGGAAATGATCCCTCTCAATTACAAAATAAAGATGTCAAAGCACCATTCGGGATACCTTCCTCACCCTCCCTGCAAAAGAAACCTGCTGTTGCAATAAGGCCAACAATAAGTGGATCATCAAGAGAACAATCGGATGATGAGGAAGCGGAGGAAGAGATTAATATGACTGACAACAAGAACCCTACTGATGCAAAACGAGTAAGGAGGTAAAAATAGTCTCAGATTTGACTATGTTTAGCATAGAAATCGTTAATGCTTCAGGTCTGAAGGAGTTGATTGCAATATCATGTCCTGATAAATAGATCAAATGTTGGCCTGTCAGACTAGCTGCTTCCAGTATCATATTAGATCTTTAAAATGCATGACTTTCTATATTTTTTATATTCTCAGAAATGGCTATATTTAGCACAGAAAACATTAATGCTTTTGGTCTCAAGGAGTTGACTATACTATCATGTCCTGATATATAGACCAAATGTTTGGCCTGACTGACAACAAACTTCCAGTATCATATTAGATCTTTGAAGTGAAATAATGTGTGACTTGCACTATTATTTTTATAAATTATGCACAAACTTTTGATGTAGTTACATGGACTTTCAGTTCAGTTCAGATAGACTAACTCATGCAAGTTCATTTGTGCTGTTACGAAGAAAGGTTGCACAAGTATTAAAATTACTTTAAAGCGATTAATGGTAGAGCTTAATGAATATGAACTTTATTCTTTCTTCCTGAACAGATTCTTTGTTTATGTTTCTCTATTGGAAGACATAAACTTTGCTTAATTCAGGTACAAGTTCTACCTAATTTAAAGTCTAACAAATTTGTCTTTTAGGATGCTTTCTAATAGGGAGTCTGCCAGACGTTCAAGAAGAAGAAAGCAGGCTCATTTAAGCGAGCTAGAGACACAGGTGTGCATATTTCTTTTTCCTGTCTCCATCATAATTCCCTCAGAGTTATATATTTTCTGACCTTATATTCTATCCTAGGTCTCCCAATTAAGAGGCGAAAATTCTTCTTTGTTAAAGCGCTTAACGGATGTGAGCCAGAAATACAATAATGCTGCAGTTGACAACAGAGTTTTGCAAGCTGATGTTGAAACATTGAGAGCTAAGGTAAATCCTTGCTTTAAGTATATACCAGCCCTTAAGTAAAACCTGTTACACAGGAGACCTACATGTTGTTTCTAATAAGTTTCCTAATTAGAGAAAATAATAAATAGTTTATGATATTTTTGAATTAGCTACAACATGGACTAGGTATCATGTTGTTGGGACTATGATGGTCTCATACCATGCAATAATTTGTCCTTTTTTTTGGTGTCTAGATAAGATAAGGATAGGAGCCCAACCAGGATCTCAACTTTTTTTAGAGGAGAAACTAGGTGAAAAGAAAACAGTACAAATATTGGTTTATGAGTATTGACAATGATCATTTCCTTCCATGTTGTTTCATTTTAGGTGAAGATGGCTGAAGAGACAGTGAAAAGGATTACTGGGTTGAACCCAATGTTTCATGTCATGACTGAGATGTCATTAATGGAAATACCATTTTTTGATGAAAGTCCTTCTGAGACATCAGCTGATGCTGCTGTTCCTGTGCAAGAAGACCCAAATCATCATCTTTGTCAAGCCACTTCCAACATTGGGTTGGGAGGCATTTCTTCAATTAAAACTGTGCAACATAACGTTGCAGCAGTGGTAAGGGGGAACAAAACTGGGGGAGCAACTTCCCTGCATAGAGTAGCTAGCTTGGAACATCTTCAGAAGCGGATTCGTGGTGGTGCAGATTCACGTGGACCTCCGTCTAGTGGAGAGCAATAACATATATAGTAGCTAATTTACATTATGCTTTCATGAGGATATTGTTTTAAAACTCTTGTTTCTGATAGTTGTAAGTAATAGTAAGTTCTTGTTGACTTGTTGTAAATCAATTTGATGCATGTGAATCATACTGAGCATGTTCTGCTGAATACTCTTATTTTTCATTTTTGTGTGGACCCCTTAAAATCTTAATACATGGCTGATATGTAACATATAGTAGTTAGATAGATATGATAGTGACAAGAGAGTAAAACAAGTGTTGGTAGACTTCGCCTTATCCAAATTGGATATTATATTATTTGCTTTCAATTCGATAATAAATTGGTGTCTATTCTCTGCAATGGAACTTGTTAGTTATGCTTATGCACCCCTTTTTGAAAATCTTTAAATTGCGTTGTTAATGTCTCATACATTCCACTCGCAACGAAGAAACGTAGTATAAGTTGAAGTTCTAAATCATATAAAAATAAAAAAGATAGAATAAAATGGTGTGATGTTTGATTTGTGTCCAAATAATATATTTTTTTCGATTTCTCTCATAATCGCCAACACTTTGTTTCAGTTTATATTATCTAAATAATTTATTTCTTATAAGAACAATAAAATTGTATAATTGAAAAAAATAAATGAGTTGTGTTATATAAAAAATAACAGTGACCATAATAATATGAATTGTATAATCACTTCCTTTTACACATGATAAAGGATGAGAAACTTGATGGCCTCTAAACCTTATATAAATTTTCAGCTAATTCATACCAAAAGAAGACTCCTTACTTAAATTGCTTGAGCTTGTAATTCATTTGTCCAAATATGTGTACTCTTCGAATTTTTTTAGATAAATAATTTATTCATTATATGAATGTTTCTAAGTTAAAATTTTCAATTGCTTTAGTGGTTTATTTTCATGCCATTTTCATCGTGTTTATGGCATTTTTATTAGTATATTGGTAGAGTTTTATAATTTTTACGTACGTGAATATAATGAACATTTTTTTTAAAATTTGAAATGAATACAAAATTATTCAAAAAATGTCATAAAATTGAAAACAATTATTATTTTGAAAGCACGTTAATAATCTTAGTTTAGAAAATGAAAGACTAGAAAACAAATTTTAGTGGAAAGAAAAAAAAATAGTCCAAACTAAAAAGCATTTAGTCCATAGTTTTTAAACTCCATGAAACACAAAAAAATAAATTTGTAAATTCTCTCTCGAGTTTTTTTTTTTGGTATTATTATAAAGCTGCCCCAAAATATTTAGTTGAGGTTGGTCACTTAATTCATTGATAATTACGTAGATATGCATAGGTAACAAGCAAGACATAATAAAAAGGGAAAAAAAGAAGAAGAAGATTATTGTAAATAAAATTTCACATGTGATCGATTGAGGTTGTTTTTATTGTGTGTTTGCATTTTCATGTGGTCAATGTTTTTTTTTTTTTTCATGGTTCGGGTTAACACCTGAACGGTCTTAGGTTATTATCTAATTTCGAAAATATCTAAAATATCTTAGCCACAGAGACGAGGCAGAGGGAGAGAGAGAGGAGATGGAGATGAGGATGATGAGCTGCGTTTCGTTTTCGAGTTCAATCCCGAAATCCGCACCCGCAATTGGCTTGAGTTCGTCTTCATCTTTGTGTTTGGGAAACCCGAAGTTGTTGAATTCAGGAAGTGCAAGGGTAAGGGTAGTGGGGGTTAAGGGTGGGAGAAGAAGAAACAGAGGCCTCACTTGCAACGCCATTTTCGGATTGGGCGTGCCCGAACTCGTCGTTATTGCCGGCGTGGCAGCGCTGGTTTTTGGGCCAAAGAAATTGCCCGAAGTTGGCCGGAGCATCGGCAAAACTGTGAAGAGCTTCCAACAGGTAATTGTTTCCCCTTTATTCACAATCAATCATACATATCATTTCTCCGTTCTTGGTTGCTTCAATTACCTCGTTATTAGATTACTTGTAAATATCCATATCTGTTAACTTTCCACATGATTATCTTCACAACTATGTTTTGGATTGTGTTAAAGCCAAACTCAAATTAAAGAACTTGAAGGGGAAAATTAAATGAGGAGATGTTGGAGAGGCCTTTGTTGGAGGAAAATAACACTAGAAAATTGATTTGGATTCTGGCTTTGACTTAATTGTTGAAGATATGTTATAGTGTATTTATTACTTGTTAAGTGTTTTGCACTTTTCTTTTTACTGCTGGTTATTGTATTTTGTGAATTTTTCAGGCTGCAAAGGAATTTGAGTCGGAGCTTAAGAAAGAACCTGATTCCACAGAAGGCGACTCTTCTGAGAAACCTATTGCTGTTGGTGAACAGGAGAAGCAGGACAAAGAGGTTTCAAGTTCTAAGGAGAGTGTATGAGATTGTAGATTTGATATGATAACTAGGTATCAAGTTTTCACCGTGACATTGTAATGCTTTTAAAGAAACTATTCTTCTTTAAAATCTGTTAGTTTAGTGTTTCTGGGATTGTATGAGTTTCGTCATTTAAATCATCATCACACCAAGCTTTCAAGTAAAAGATGAATAATATTTTGGCTAGTAGACACTGATGCATAGGAGAATATCAGGGGAGGGGGTACTAGTTTTGGTTGATATTGGTCAATTTTCTTCACCCAAGTCACTTGGTAATCCGTGTTAAGAGCAACATTTTTCTCACTTCAACGGTGAATATCCTTTTACTTTCTCAACTTGTATCAAGGTTAGAGGAATGGGATTGTGGGATCAAATGAAATACCAGTGGAATTTCTTTCATTTGTTGTCTATAAGAGTACAATGTCATTTTGACTCATAAAAGAAAATTCTATAGGTCAAATTGGTTTTCATGTTAACTTATGATTTTAAATGTTATCGCAAAACACATTGACGAAAAGCATAACATGACGAGTGAAAGATCATGGTGGAGTTTTAACTCGAATGAAAACTCAACAATTTACTCGTCTCGTCGAACGGAGATTCATCTCCGTCGTCAATAATGAACCAGTTCTAGCTTCCCTTCACGGTCGTGCTTGATTCATACGATGCATAGTGCATTGGTGTATGAATGATAAATATGCGGATTATTACAAAATAAGTGGTTGTGTTGCGATTCAAGTGAAGAGTTTCTCGATATGGTGCATCACATTTGTTGATCCCTTTTTTCATTGGTAGGGATTGAAATTCTGGGCAATATAAAGTAATGATCAAACAGAAATGCTCTAGTACCCCACTCGATTTATTAAATAGATATACTTACTATTTTGAGTATATAAATACTTGAATGTTATGAAACAATGGTGCATAGACCAAGGAAAATATTCATTGACAACCTAGTTTTTTCATACAATTTATCAACTTGATTTGTTAATAAAATAATATTTTTTTAATTAATTTTATTTTAATTTAATATGAATATAATATTAATAAGTAGGATTGTTTAGGTGGTTGTCAAAATATCACTACTCATAGACCAAACGTGTGTGCTTTACTTCAACTATACATACAAATTAACGAATGCACCATATGTAAGTTTCATTTTGAAAATTTAGTTCATAAATACTATAATTTTAATATGCGTTCTTATCGATCCGTTCTTATTGATACACACTTTATTAAAGTTAAAACTTATAAAAATTTACAAAATCAAGAGAACCATTGAATATTAAGATCCCTTAAAACTTAGAACTTCTTAAATTTTCAGTAAAAAAATAAAAGGGCATTAAAAATTGTATCAACTTGTATTGTTTACATTTTTTTAATATAATTGCTTTTTCTTTTCTTTTTCTCATATACCTCTTTTTCTCCGCGTTTTCAAACACTACAAATAAAAGAATTTCTTTTATCTCCTCTTTCTTATTCTTCCTCACCCAAAGAATGATAGACCCCTTCAATTTTTGTAGATAAAAAAATACATATTCTACTGAATCTTACTTCAAATTTTGGTTGCCCAATCCTTAAAAAGGGGCAGAATCTTCACTCGTACTAAAGTTAACTTTACAAGAAAATTTAATATTTCTAAATAAGAATAAACATTGTCAGTTAAAACTAGTATGGTCCAAATAACCTATCAATTCAAACAGTGTCGCTGCAGCTGTTCAATGATCACAACGATACAGGTTACAGAACTAAGAAGGTGGCAAATGAGATTATTGCAAATTACATTAAAGCAACGTCGGTTGAGAAGTCAAAATTAAATACGCGGCAACGTCTCTCAATAACTTGCCAGTGTTCATTGTCCATAAAGATGGAGCGTAAAAAAAATTCTTTTACTAATTCATTTGATGTCATCTGTACAATAGCGCCCCAGCCAAGTTATACCAAGATACTACACTATCAGCAAAGATATTGTACAACCTAGATAATCTGAGAAACGTAGAATACTCGTTATATATATTTGGTTAGTAATCTAGAATTGGTGCCTGCAAATCTAAGCTTGACTATCAAAATTCATTTTTATCAAAATTATCTGTAATCACCTGTGCACTTTCTCCATTACAGCAAAGCTCATCTCCACTAGAACTGCATAACCTACGGAGCAGAAGAGACGTGCTAGGATGGTGGGGGCATGCTTAAACTCAGCATAGCACCATTTCATATCATGGTAAACTAAAATGCAATATTGACAGCACTAACCCAACATATATATATATATATATAGTAGACATGACTGCTGCTATTAACAAAACAATCACGTTGCTCCAGAGCTAGCTGTGACCCCACTACCATCTCTCAGCCCTTGAATGCACATATGCAGGTTTCTTTGCACACTATCCGCAACTAATTTCAACCTACCTTGACTTACATCTGCTGCTGAGCTCCCATTGACCTCCACGGTTCGTGCCACCCTCTGTTTGCATTTTTCCCAATCATCAACACGCAACCAACAGGCCCTACCACCATGGCTACCATTCATGCCAATGAATGATACATTAGGACTTTCACCAAATGAATATCTCAATCTTACCGAAACACAGTAAGGCAACCATGCAGCACCACCAGCAGCATTGACATGTGGAATGTGAGAAGAATCAAGAACAACAGTAAGCGCAAAATCAACAGAATTATGAACACGATCATAATGGATGTTGCTTCTGAATGCAGATGAGCTCTCAGAGTTCTCATCCACGTTCAACCCAGAATGATTTTCAAGACATAACTCAATTCGTGGTTTTTGAGCAGAAACAACATCTCCCACTTGTGCCTGCGATAATCCTTTTTTCCAAGCAATTAATTTCAAGAATTCCCTCAGTACTGATACAGGTAAAGTGAGCATAGTTATGAATGATGCAACACGAGAAGCATCATAGGGTTCTGATGCAACCCGACGGCTGAAGTAGTCACATATTTCACTTATTTCAGATTGACTTAATTCCTCTGGTGCAGGATTTGAATTTGGCTGTTGTTGCTGCTGTTGTTGTTGGTGAAAGCGTTTTACACTTAATACCTGAAGTAGAAGCTGAACTCTGTGGACACTAACAGCAAATACGTATCCTCTGCAGAAAAGACAGGATTTCAGTTTATTGTCTAATAACTTTAATAAGCATGGCAAATATTTAAGAACCTGAGAAGAAGACTCTAGCAGTTTTCATTTTTAGGATTGGTGGTTACAATTTTTGTCCTAGTTTCACCATGTATGACTTTAGTTCCAAGTGCCACATTACACTGTAATTTATAGTGTATAAGCAAATAAGTCCCCCCTGTCACACTGCTTTTCCATCACATGGCTCTAATTTGATTTCTTACTCTTGTAATATTGAATGTGTAACAACTTAGTCATTTTTTAAAATATAGATTTAGGCTTAATTGGACCTACAAAAACTAGCTCGAAAAATGAAGTTTACATTGAACCTCTAATCTGGTCATATATCATTACTCAATGAGACTAAACTACCAACCACCATCATCCTTGATGTGGCCATTTAGGCGGCCAAAACTTAGGCAGAGCAGAGGTGACCGGAAAAATTGGAAATTATTGTGGCAATAACTTACCAGGCTAGGTCACCCAAGGCAACAAAACAATCAGAGAAGCAAGGAACATGTTGAAAATGAAAAGGAGGAATACAATCAAGCACCAATTCCACAATATCACAACTGCAATTACTCCCCTTTAAGCAGGAAGGGTAAATATAGCAAAAGTCCTTGTATCAAGAAGGAATACAAATATATCTGAGAAGTATTTAAATAAAAAAATTCTAAATATGAAAGAATTGGGGTAACAGAGGAAGGGGGGAATAAGATACTTACCCAACAAAAAAGCGCAAGGCAGGCTGCTCAGGGTCCAAATTCAAAAGTGCACCTTCATTTTCCTTCAAAATAGATCCCAATATCTCTTTCAAAAGATCAGGTAACTGGGCAAAAAGCCACAACACTCCAAGATACTTGAGAATGCCTCTCAAAACCTTCTTAAGAGCAACGAGAGGAACCCAACCACCTCCATATCCACCATCATCACCAAGACCAATAATAGCTGTGTTCAGCTCACCTCTGACATGTGCTGGGACAACCGCTCCAGGTGGCCTCCGTAGAGAAACAGGTGATGTCATCAAAGCTAAGTTTGAAGAGCCTGCTAAGGCATTTCCCACACGGTTTAAACTAGCTACTTGATTTCCTGTCCTAGACATTGCAGCCGAAATTGGCAGGTTTATTCTATTTCCATTTGCAGCTATCATCTGGGATCCTGAACCAGGGTTCGGATTATTTGAATTTGCCAGTCCACCTGCCTGTTGTCCAGTGAAACTAGGATCCAATCCATTCAATTCTTGGGCAACATGTTCCATGATAAAAGGCCGAAACTGGGGACATGGCAATGACCCTCCTGAAAGACGACCCTCTTTAGGAGGTGTTGCAGGCTGTAACCAAACCTGATCTCCTGCAAAGCAACGCATGTCAACTGCAAACTGTTTCCTGTACATGATTCGTATCCAATATGGACCGCGGAGCACAACAGAGACATCAATGGGCAAAAGTGAACTAGGAACAATGCCCTGGGCACCACGCCCAGCAGCAGCTAACATCGAAAGGGTCTGGTTAGTGAGACCATTAGCAGTAGTCATGACGGTGTTTGCCCCAGGACCAGATGCAGGCTGACTAACATTAGTTGTTGAATTCCCAAGCAGAAGTCCCTGTGACGATATATAACCACCAGACTGTTTAGGGATAGAAGATAGGGCAGCTGCAACCCCAGGAACAGGACCAGCTCTAGCTGGCCTGGTTGCAGCTGCCAGAGCATGCAATGGCCCTGCAGTCAGTCGAATGCAATCCAAAAGTGATGAAACTTCAGCTCCATTTATGAAATCTTCCAGAAACTGCACAAAAATACAAGAATCTAATAACTATATAGGACCAGGAATTTATCTTGGGAATATATCAAGGGAAAAATACTAGATACATCTATACATGAGACAATATTAAGGAATTGATTCCTTATCACCACCGAAATATCAAAGGGAAAAAATGGCATCAAGCATTATCCGTCATACATCAGCAGAAATAACCATAACAATAAACTAATGCAATGCATTTTTGTATTTATATTGCATAGTCAGCTGAATCAACCAAAAGATGTCCCTCAGTAATTTCACCCAAAAGGCAGCTTTAATAATCAGAGTAAATACGAAATAGACCACCTATATTGTCTCATGAAAGGGGAGAAAGCCCAAGAACAATGAAGTAAACAACAAACATAGTGAAAACAGATAAAAGCCAACAATCATGACAGAATAATTTGGCATGCATATATTGTTTTAATTTCACATAATTACCAAAATTTTGAATCAGAACAGAAAAACACAAGTCTATTACTGATGCCAAAATGAACACAATAGAAGAAAAAAAATAAGAAATGGATAGCAGCAATCAGTTGAAGAGGAATTAGCAAACCTTGGTATGAGGCCAAAGTTGATCCGGAGATACATGCATTGTGCAACCCTCTTTACCAGATTCCCATTCAACAACAAAACGAGCAAGGACACTTGAACCAAAGCTAAACCACAAGCTCATCAATCCTACTGCCTCAATTCTAAATGCCCTTCTCATCTGCTCAGACAGTTTGTCTGCGGTATCTGACACAACCTTGGCACTTGGTGTTTTGGTGTCAGTACTTGTAACAAGCTCATCTGACTTCTCCTCGGCTCTCACGCCAAGCAATTTCCTCATGCCAAGGGCAAACGTTCTTGCATTGGCAAGCCTCTGGATATCAGCCACTAATTTCTTTATACTATCTACCTCCACAGATTGATAACTCAAAACAACACCATCTGGATCATAATGTATATGTGAATCTATGTCAGATGTATTAGCAATTCTAACACCTGAACCCCATGGTGTATTATTGCTCCCTTTCTGAAGCTCCCATAAATCCCTGAAGTGTTGATCATTTATTTTAACATCCCAATACATGCAACCAGGTCTTCCAAGTCGCAAACATATATGTTGCCATGAGTCACCTCTAGCAAGAGGAAGTCGAAACCAAATGTTAGATGATCCACTTCTCAAACCCACTTCTTCAACATATGAGATGTCTAATGCATCCATCTGGCTGGTTAGTCTAGCATGCTTAATGCAAAGTGAACAATGCCTGACCACATGAAGAAGAGCAGCAATGTAAATGCTGGACGGAACAGTCCCCTTATTCACTTCAGCAATTAAACTTCCATAACTGTATCCATTGGTTTTGGGTATTATTTCAGTGGACATGGCACCCTGTGGCAAAGACAGTTGACACCCAGATGAATTTGAAACTTTTCTTCTCTTGCAGATTCCTTGGTTGTTTTCAACACCTTGAAGAGATGGAATCAGGGTCAACATATCTAAAGCTGTTCGTTTTCTGGATTTCTTATCACTTTTGGAGGTAAAATCTTCTTCACCTGTGCTATAACTAACTGTGGATTCTAGTGTTTGGGCTGCAAACATTCATATTTCCAGTCACATTGCATAATTCAAGATTAAATATATAACAGTGTGGATAAACTCTACATGAAAAAGATGAAGATGCAAAGGAAGTATCTTACATACGGGAGTTGCAGCAGATGAACTACATCCGGCAGCCTTAAATGATTCAACTTGAGGTCCATTAGGTCTGGAATTAGGTATGGACATTCGAGAGCCAGTTGGTCGTGGAGGAGATAATAGTCGAGATGATCGACTTCCTGATAAAGCATCATTAGAGTTGTCAGTCAACACTCTTAGCTGCTCTTCATCCATTGTAGCAGAGGAACTAATGTCAACTGAATGTGGAGATTTCAGAGACGCTAAATCCTGTTCAGACTTGGAAGCAGACAGCTTTTTCCCAGCAGTGTTCCTTACTTGTCCAGTTGGTATGGAGCCAAGGGAACTGGACTGAACTGGGCCCTTCACACTGCCGGATGAAAACAAGGAACCACTATAGTGGTTAGTAGCACCAGAAGCTTTTGTTAGATTATTAGCCTGTGCCATCTGCATTCCTCCTTCCCACTTAGGCGAAAGGCTTCCAGCCTTTAAACCATGAATATTCAAGGGGATAGAACCATATTGAGAAGGAAGGGATGAATTCCCGGAAGAAGGAAGATTTTGAACAGATAATGGAGGCACTGAAGACCCTTTCTCAAGTCCAAAAACCTCATCAACAAGTGATGAAAAGCCTGATGGATGACCCCTTGCGGTCTGTATGGATTTCTCAAGGCTAATATCTGAAAAGAACTCATGTCCAGATGTTTGATTTGGACAAACAGCGCTGGGCAGAATGGAATGTAATTTTCCCCAGTCAACCAGGCTTAAATTCATTTCATCTTCATGAACCTGCAATTGTCCTACATCAATTTTCTTGACCCGAAACACCTGATTAAGGTCACCACCAGATAAATTATCTGTTCCAGATTGGTCAGGCTGAGTCTCTAACAACTTAAACAAGGGTTTAAAATCCTTATCAAGTTGCATCAGCAGGAAGTAAGAGCTTCCACAGTCTGGAAATCCCATCAATAGCATAGCTGAACCATTTGAAACATCCTTGGGTATTTTAACTATATTGAACCCATGCTCATATACCTGCAAGAATGCCCCATGATCCATAGGTCTTAGACTTTAAGGTAATTCTGAAACCAAAATAATATGCTTCAAGACAGTCCAAAGGAGAGAAAACAGGTAAATATACCTCAAGGCCTAAAACCCTTCCAATAGATGCAAATAAGTGTAATATACTTTTGCTTCTCAGGCTTATGAAGACCTCAGCTGCAGTCATAGATCCCTGATTCAAAGCTTCTTCACATTCTAATAAGGCGGAAGAAAGCACTATGTTCTGTGAAGATTGAAGAAGAAAACGGCCATTCCTGAATAGCATCACAGAGGAATGGATTTGGAAAAATTGCCCCGATAAAAAATGCACTAGATTAGAAAAATGCAGGTTAGGTACCTGATATTAATCCCAAGAGTAAAAAAGGAAGAACCATAGGCACGCACACACAACACCTCGTGTCCCTCAGAGTCCTTGCTGTGGCACTTATCATCCTTCTACAGACAAAAGCAGATCTAAGATTTAAGACCCGGTGTTATAATGTGTGGAAGAAGGTAGGGCATAAGATTAAATGCATGAGGTCCATAAGAAGGTATAGTTTGTATGACGCAAAGGTGAATAGCTTTCACCGGAAAACATGTGCATATCAGCATGGGGGGTTCGGGTCTTGAGATCACTTATTGACTAAAGATGAGACCAATGTAGTCCTTATAAGGCTTTGGCAATTCTCTCCTTACAAGCCAATTTTTTGGAGTTGAGGACTACTCAAGCCTTATAAGGAATACATTTGTCATATCTAAAGAGGATGTGGAATCTCAGCAATAATAGTCTTTGATAGATAATGCAAATTAAGATTTATATGATTTTGGCTAGAACTTATCTTAATCTACATGAAGCATAATTATCCACTGTTAAAGCATAATTAGCAAAGTCAAACCCTGAAAGGACTGACACCAAACAAGCACACAAAGCATAACCCCAAAATAATCATCCAAATTTAATCCTTATAAAACCTACTAAAGTTCAATACAAAACACCAAATTGGCACCTCCAAACTCCCAAAAAGAGAACATGTTTCCCAATATATGCAAACCAACCTGCTTATATTCAATATCAGATTCACCAATTCGGGACTGGAGCACAACATCGTCTGCAGTTCGACAGACCTGAACATTTTTCACCAGTTCTCTTTTAATTTCGAGCAGGCGAGTATATCTGTTGCAACAAATAGCTCTCAACAGCAACCTCTCAACATCAATACAACTCTGTTCCAAAACAAACTCTGCCTCTTTGCCTGTCGAAGGATCTATGACAAAGCTGCTGTGGAGACACTTTATCTGAAGATCTGACCCAGGTTCAATTTTAATAAATGGGCATGTACCCGATTCGGACACACTAGCATTCTTATCAAAATCCAACCAGTACACAATTTTCAACCCAGGAGTTCGCAGGGAAGATAAATCAGATTCCCCATCTGGGTTCTGCACAGAACTAGAACTCGCTCCATGACCCTCAGATATGAGCTCAAACCGAATAGCATCCTTCCACCTCCCCTGTCTAAGAAGCTGCACTTGCCTTATCACCGTGTCCATGACAAGTGCAACACAAAGCTCATGAAGAACTGAGTACAACACGGAAAATGGATTCTCTGCCGCTGCCATTCGCCTCTCCAAATCATCTCCAAGCAAGTGTCGTCTCATTTCCTCCAACTTCACAGGCTTATTTTTCTCCCCAACAAGCAGCTCCAAATGCAATATCCTCCACAAAGACAAATGTCCTCTGTACCCAAGCGTTATCAAAACCTTAAACTCCCCATCCACCCTAAGCATTGCGGTACCATCAGAAATCTTAATATCAGAAAACTCTTTGGGAATCGTGACCTGAAGCAATTTGGATCGAACTAGCGTGTCCAATTTCTTCAAAGCAGGTTTCTGCTGATCCTCGGTCAAAGCATACTGAGTCCCCACATCCTCTACACATTTCGGCAAGCGCTGGTAACTTCCAGTGAGAAGAATATCAATTGCGGACGGAACATCGTAAACGGGAGCTCGTGCCTGCTGAAGCCCCTCATGCATGAAGAATAAGGAATCCGCAGCCTGTGTGAAACACATGTCATGATTGGAAACAGTGGAAGCCAGTTGCTGACAGTGCTGTATCAAAGGAACCTGAAAAAAGTTAAATAAAACAATCGATTAAAAAGAATAAAGCAAATTCGAGGAAAATAAGATGAGAATGGAATTAAAGAAGGGTAGTGAGAGAAATTTCGAATTACCTGCTGGCACCACTTGGAGAGGACATTGAGTCGGATCATGCGCTGCTGAGTCTTGCTGAGGAATTTGAGTATGCTAATCTTCTTGTCGGTGTCGGATAATTCAGATGACCTACATTTATCGACGAGTTCTTTGAGAGAGGAGTAGGAATCGTGCGCGGCACGTGTGACGAGCGTGGAGAGCTCCACCGTCTGTTGCCCTAACTCGGCAGCCATTGCAGGTTGTGGCGTGGTTGGTTAGGGTTATCCGATCTATTTGTTTTGTCAGAGCAGCATCGAACCTAGGGTTTTATGAGAAAGGAAATTACTATATGAACAAGAACGAAGAAGAAGAAGACTAAGACTGAGAAATAGGATGAAAAATCCACGAAGCCCTTCCCCGATTCCCCTCTCTCTCTCTCTCACTAACTCCCTCACACACTTTTTACTAGTCTCACTCAGGGTCAGGGCTAAGGTTTCGTTTGGTTTTTCTCTCTTAAATATACAAATCCCTTCTTCCTTTCGTTTTTCTTCTAAATTCCCTTGACTCCTCAATCTCGAATGCCTACAGCGCCCACCAATTTGGGAATGGCTGAATGAATGAATATTGTTTTTCATTTTGCTTAATTTATTTTTCTCCAATCATAGGGTTACCTTACCACCATCTGGGAATCATTTCTTCCCCAATAAATTCTTTTTCAGATCAGTTATTTAGTTTAAAATTAAAAGAAACAAGTTTTAAATTTATTAAATAAATCATTATTTTTATTATATATGAGTGTAACAATGACTTCTGAACAAAAATTATTATTTATATTTAAAATATAATTTTCTTCCATTTTAAATTTATTGTCTTGTGTTTTTTTAATTGATTTTTGTTCCCGTTTATATATTTCCTAACTTTTATATATTTCATCTGATTTCTCTAAATTTTATGGATGATAAATATAATATATTATTTTTAATAAATAAAAATGCATTTTTTATTATATTTGTCAAATTTACAAAAAAATGTACATATCAACATTATTCTTACTAACTGTTATTTTACTTAATTATAATTTTTATTATATTTTAATTTATTCATACAATTTTAATACAAATATTTATGTATAGTGTAATTTGTTTTCTTTCTTTATTTATTTATTATTATTATTATTATTATTATTTAAATTACATTAATTTTGCTCTAAATGATAATTTAAAAAATGTGTTTATATTAAATAATTATTTAAAAATATTAAATAATACATATATAATTTAAATTTTAAATTATTAAAAAAAATAATTTGTATTTAAAAAATTAATATATAAATTATAAAAAAATTATTTAATTTAAAAATAAGAGTTAAGAATTTAGTGTTGGTTATTATTATTATATTTTAGTAATTTATTTATCTAAAATAATAATTAATCTTCTTGAAATAAATGATTATAAATAAATGATTATTAAAAATTTATTATAGTATATTCTTAGAATTAGTATTTGTGAAATTAATTTATAAAAAAAAATTATATATATATATATATATATTAATAAAATAATATTATTAATTATTTTTATTTAACAACAAATATTATTTTATAATACATATAATCTTATAAATTTATCAACTAATCTAATCTAAATTAAGTATCAAATCAAGATATGTCTAATTTATATTTTTTATTTAATCTAATTTAATTTTTTTTATCAATTATCAAACTAAACCTACCTATTAAATAACACTATTATTCAAATATTAAGATATTCAATAACACAACCATAACTCTTATGTTAATATTAACAGAGAGTGAAATGATAATTAATAAGAATGATTGATTTTCTAAATTAATAATACCAAATATATTAAAAAGTATGATATGTATGTTAATTTTCTTCAATTTTTAAAATAAAAAAATTTTAAATATTAAATATTGTAATTCTAAATATATTTAACAGGTGATTTTTTAAATTCTAATGTTAAAATTTATATAAATAAAAGAGACTTAATCTATATTTAGTAAAACACTTTTTCTTGCAGTAATATCTCAAAAATTGTAATGCATTATTAAGTAGATTTGAGAAACATCATTATTTAATTGTATTTTAACTTCATTTATACTTCCAGTTTGGGCTTATTATTTAATACTTTTTCTACGGTAATAAGAGTAAAAAATGTTTTGAGCCAAAACTATAGGACTAAAGTATTCTATGTTATTTCTGTAGTAAAAAATTGGTCTTCTTTCAATAAATGGTACTTATATCTAAAATTTAACCATCGCAAAACAGGTTGACATCTCCTGCTTCTAATATGCTAAAATTAAAATTGTTATAATTAGAAGGAATTATAAACTTTAGTCTACTCAGTGAAAGAGTGTATTGATAGATTAATAGATTAACCAATATTTATATATATATATATATACATTAAAAAAATTTATAAAGTTTTTATTTATTAATTAAATTTTTTATTAAATTAATTATATTTATATGTTAAAATAATTAATTATAATAAATCATCTAAACTTAATTTATTAATATTTACGATTAATGTTGTAAAATCTGGATTAACTGGAACCGTATATAAGCATAATTTGTTAAACATAGATTAATTGATGGATTTTTTTCTTAGTAATTGATCCAACTTGGAGTTGACATAGGTCCCACTATGAACTAAGATGGTGTTTTTTTTTTTTTTTTTTTTTTTTTTTTAATTCTGCATTGACATGGATTCTCTTAATCTATGTGTGAGCCCACTTTGTTTGAACATTTTTGTTTTTCAACTGAATTGCTTAGATGAAGGTTTATTCCAAAGAAATAAGACACAAGTTTTTTTCATTGAAGCGTGTGTCAAACTACAAACCAAACACACAACACTTGTATTATAGATTATCTTTTATGCTTCATTTTTAACCTGTAAGTTATTATGGTCGTGAAAGAAAAAAAAAAGTACTCATGCAATTTTGTTAATTATAATTATTATAATTTTTTCAAGTATTTGTTACAAATGATTTATTTTACTTTTCTTTTCTTTTTACAATTAAGATATGCTCGTAAGTATTGAATCACTAATAAATTATATAAACTTAATTTTATTAAAATCATCTAAATACTTATTAAAGAAAATGTGAAATTGGATCATGATTTTAAAATAAATTTTATTTTAATTGATAGAATTTTTTAAATTTTAATAAAAATATTTTATATATAAATTAATTTTATTTGTATGAATAAATTTACTCATTATCTTCTTAATTTTAATTTATTTATTAAAAGTAATTAATAAATTTCTAGGAAATAAGGTGATTTGCCCCTTAGTACATATCATATTAACAGTAGTCTATTTGTCACATGGCCAGGCCGATTTATGTTACTCGAACCCTAAAACAATGCATTGGGCCTGGCCCATTTCAACGTATACAGATTCTTTAAAGTTATTTTGGGATCGGCACTCTTGCAAGTTGAAATAAAAGTTTTTTTTTTTTTTTTTAAGTTTTGAAGATTTCTATACCTTATAATGTACTCAGATGTACATTTTTTAAGATAATTTATTTTCATAAAAGAAATACATTTTTAATGAAAAAATATGTTATTGGTAAGAATTAAAAAAAAACTATAAAAAATTATGAGAATAATTTGCATATTTAAATTATAAAATTCAAAGATTTAACTAAAACAAAAAGAAAGAATTTAATTTTTATATGGTCTAATATTTTACCTATACGTGTTATCTCTTCTTAATTTTTTATCAGCTATTCAAAAAAATGTTATTAATTTAATATTAATTGAGAAATTACGAAATTAAAATACTCATTCTGACATTTACGTTTGCCGTGGACCCAATATAAACTTTTGTTCCAGATAGTTTATATATATATATATATATATATATATATATATATATATATATATTCTCTTAATCTATCATCTTAACAGTAACAAATTAAAATTTCAAAATAAAATAATAAAATCAATATTATTTTAATGGGTAGAGAAAATATTGAGCTGATTGAAATATAGTCTTCTTATAAAAACCACATCAATTTAATCTACATCATTTAGTATAGCTTGTTTAGAGTTTCATCGATTCAACCTGGTTTTTTTTTTTATTATTGTAGTTATCACTACTCCTTATGATTTTTTTGAATAGCGTCATTTTCTTTTTATTTTTCACATTTTAAACAAATGTAATTAAACAAATATTACTTTCTTTATTTAAAGTGGATAAGGTAGTGAAACAGAAGAAAACAAATAAAATTGAAAGACAGGAACAGAGTAGGAAAAACATCAACATCAGGTCATGAATGGCACACGTGTGGTGTAATAAAATGGTTTGAATTGAAAATGCAGTTTTGTTTTAGATGGGAAGAGAATGTGGGAGGAAAAAGATGATTGCAGAGGCGTGGGGCCTGAGATGTGGAGAAGAGACACGAGGAGGGGGCTTCAGAGCCCATTGGGTTTGGGCCTCACTCTCGTACCTGCTTCCGCGTTCCAATAACTGCATCCTGTCATTTTCTCTCTTCTTGTTCCTTTCTTGCTTTTGTTATGTGCAGTGTGCGATGCATGCACTTAACCTAGAATCGCATTGCATTTATATGCAGTGTGGCCCTTGCTTCAGCCACCGCTCTATAACTGCACCGACGGATTCAACTAGGGGAATAACATTCATTTTTTACGTCAATGTGTGTTTCTATATTAGTTTCCATCCAGTTAATCGTTTACTGTTAAACCATTCTGTCTGATGATTTTAGGCAAATCCACCCTTTTCATAATGTGTCATTTTCAAAGAAATAGCTATTTTCTGACCTTTTTTAAGTTAATTTTTTGAAATGCATGCATGCATGCAAAAGAAGGTAAGGCAAAAAAAGACAAACAAGAAAGGAACGAAAACAACATCTCAGTGAGGACCACTGTGTTTCATCCTGAAAATGAAATTTGTTATACATAGCTTCAATTCTTTGCTTTATTGAACAAAAATAGGTGATTTAAAATGTTTATTATGCAGATCATTGTACAGCAAGGTATGCTCTGGTTTCAATTGTGGACTTGTGAACCATGAGCTGTCACCAGTCATTATCAGTTGTAACTCAAGTCTTATCAATTATTTTTCTTCATAGGATTAAGCTCATGAATCTTCTGTAACTATTAGTTGCAACTCAAGCTTATGGAAATTATAGTATGCAACTATCAAAATACGAATTTAATTTACATAATGGGAAGGGATCTGTCATGAACATATATATATATACCCATTAGTTAACTTCCTTTCTTATCTTCCTTTTTGTAGCCTTTTCTCTCTTGTTATTGGAGTGTGAATTGAGCATCATTCCTTTTCTTAAATAAGTGGTCCAAAAGTTCTGGTTGTATAATAAAGCAATACTATTCAAAGAACGAAATACTTAATCACGGTAAAAACAAATTGGGATCTTAGTCAAGATTTACTTTATGTCTCATTATCTCCCAAAGTCATTATCGTTATCTCAGAAAGAATTTTACCTAATTAATTATGATCTCGACATAAATTTATTTACGTGAATAGTTATGGAGTGAAACAAGATATATAGAAATTGGCACTATATATCACAAGTGGCCACGGAGCTTTTAAACCTTGGGTTGAAATGATGGGCGCAGAATTGGAAGCAAATAGAAAGAGAAGACTTTGTTGAAGGTGTGTGGTAGTGTAGGTTAAATAATGTAATTAGTGAAGGTTGATGATACTAATTGGTAAATTGGTATTAAAGTAACGAATGTTTGAAGGCATGGTTGAGAACAGTGAAACCTTTTTAACAAGAACAGTGTTTGGACCCTCCCTAGGCGACCGCTTTAGATGGCGGCCACGAAAAGTGGAGAGAAGATAAGTATGATAAAAGATTGATAAAGATTTAATGCCAAACAACATCACCATATATACATATACATACATATTTTTTATGCGGTTAACCCTTATCTCTCCCTCCTTTTTTTTCTGCATAATCTTCCATTACAATATTGGTTTCATTCACCCATGATGATGTATCTGCTGTAGCTAAATATATTCATATTCACATTACAAATCATCCTTAAAAACATGTAAAGTAAAGTAAAGCCCTTTAGTTCCATTATTCTCTATGGACCGTCATCTTGTTTAAGTTAAGTACATTACTCAGAACGACAAATTTGGTTTTAAAAATATTAACATGCTTATAATCGAAATTCAAAGTTTTTGAACAACTTAGAATATATTACCTTACAACGTTAATTAACAACCAGCAATATGATTAGGTTAATTTCCGTTATTACTAGCCACAAGTTGTTTGTCACTAGGCTTATGTTTTTAAAAGTACTAAAAAGAAAATTTGTTGTTATTACATTAATAATCTGAAAAAATAAAATTGTTTTGATAAGACTTATTGTTTTAAAATTTTTATGAATATTTGTTGATGTAGCTTTAAAATACTTAATCATATTAATGTTAATTTTACTTTTCATGTGAGTATATGTTTCGGAGATATTAGTTTTTTTTTAATCTCACTTTCTCTCTTGCATTTTTTTAAATTAAAAAAAAACAAAAACTTACTTTTTTTTTTTACTATAACCAATGTTATTAAATTGAGTGATGATATTTTGAATACTGAAATCATACAACCCTTCAAATAACTCATTTTTATTAATATAATAATCTATATAATGATTTAATAAAAATAAAAATAAAGTAAAATTATTATTATAATATTAAAAAAGAGTTGTTTATAAGAGTTTAATGGATTTAAGTTGTCAAATATCATTTTTCTATTAAATTATAATTAATTAAGTCTTGCTCTCATCCCCTTCCATTAACTTTTTTTTTTCCTCTTATTTCTCCCAATATTTTTAGTGTGTGGTGTGACAATTATTGTTTATGTATTGGAGGTGATGAATCAATGTTTTTATTATGTGTGGATTTAATTTTTAAAAACCGATAGAATAACACAATGATCTATGCTAAGTTTTTCTGTTTTTACTTACATAGAGTTAAAAAACATGTTACAGATAAAAAAGGACAACAGCGGATGAATAAATATTCTTTTGCTTAACCAAGTTTAGAAAAATGGAAATAATAATTGGTGTGTGGAGCCTGAAAAACAAATGAAAAGCAGGCAGAACCAAACTCAATTATTCCCAGTTTTATGACATCATCCATGACGTCATCACCCGACAACCAGCGGAAAATCCAACCATCAGAATCTCTCACACGTGGGATCATATCCACCGCCGGATGTCCCTGTAACACACCACACTCTCAACATATATCACCAAAACCTCGTTCCAAACACACACCCTCTTTCTTTCTTTCAATTCAATTCAATTCTCAAACACCGTATTTAGGTTTCTGCACCCAATCAAACGAATCTCCTTCACGCACCCCTGTCCCGACATCAACTAACTCTCAATTCTCGAGGTTGCTCGTGTCGTGTGTAATACCCGATTAATTAATTGATGACTGGTGTTATGGAGGCCGAGCGTGACAAGTACAAGATGATCGATTTTGAAGAAACCGAGTTGCGACTCGGGCTGCCACTGAGTGCAAACGAGGGCGAGTCCACGCTCATCAGAAACACTTGCACTGGTTCCTTCACTGGGAAGAGAGGGTTTTCTGATACAAGCAGTGCTACCGTGGATTTGAAGCTTAACCTTTCCTCAACCTCAAACAATGTCTCCGCCTCACCCTCTTCTCAGATGGCCAAAGAGAACAACGCTTCTGCTACTGCTAACATCACTACACCTCCTTCTCCTCCTAGCGTTAAGGACCCAGCAAAGCCACCCGCAAAGTTAGTTTCTCCTCCTTTTTTTAAATCATTTTACTTCCTATTTCATGAAAAATTCATATGAATCAGTTGTTATGTAACATGCCATTATTTTTGTTGTTGCTTTTATTATTTTATGCTTGTGTTTAATGCATGCATGGTTTTAATTAGTGCGCCTAACTGTGTTATCATTAGTTAAAATTTTGATCCATGTGGAAGATAATAATAAGAAAATGGTTGTTTTGTTTGGCACCGATGGTTTTTAAAATTGGTAAGACAGATAATGAAAAGGGTCATGTTAGTACCTAACTTATAAAGGAACTCGCCACGGAAACTATGAGATGGTGTTAGTTTTCATCTGAGATTAAGAAAAGGAGGTAACAACTTATACCAACTTATACCCAGTTTAGAATTACCAAGGAAAATTAAAGTGGGTAGGATTATTTCTGGTTTAACATCCGTTTGAAAGTCTTAGTTGTAAAACATAACACAGGCTAATTACTTTCAAGTTTGGTAGTAGTTAATTAACAATTATAGACAGGTCAGAACTTGATTCATCCAAATATTGGGCATGCGTAAGGATGATTTAGTTTGTAGTTTGGTTTTAACTTGGAATAAGAAGGTAAAAACGAGAGTGTAAATGGAAATAAATAAGTATTAGTGATGGGGGTTGGAAGAAAGGGAAAGTGTCGTGGAGATTTTAAGCAAGAAAAAGTAACGAGTGATGGAGGAGGATGCAGAAGTTTGGGTGGATTGCTTTTGCGGATGGCATGCTTCGTTGTCGGGTAGACAGTGGAAAAGGACAGAACACATGGAATCTTTCCTTTTCTCAACCACCCAACAATTTCTCACACTCAAACCAGCAAAGGCCAAAAAGGAAAAGGATAGTCCACGCCCCTGTCCCATCGCCAAACATATTAACATTAATTCCAAAAACATGTGCCCAACACAGGCAATTATTATATGCCACAATAATCCCCCAAGTTAGCCACAATATTTTTTTTTGTAAAATCAAAATTTCAAACCACACGGCTCTTCTTGACAATAATTTCCGTGCCTTGACCGTCAAATTATAGCAGCTATGCATGATGATTTATTTGTTGATGAAGTTACTCATGGTGAATTTTCAGGGCACAAGTGGTGGGTTGGCCACCAGTGAGGTCATTCCGAAAGAACATCGTTAACAACGTTCAAAGGAGTACCAACAAAGAGGGGGAAAATGGTGGCCCAAGTAGCAACAACAACAACAACGGGAACATGGGAGGAGCTTTTGTTAAGGTGAGCATGGACGGTGCTCCCTATCTACGTAAAGTCGATTTGAAGGTGTACAAGAGTTACCAAGAGCTGTCGGATGCACTCGCAAAAATGTTCAGTTCATTCACCATTGACAAGTGTGGATCCCGAGGCATGAAAGACTTCATGAACGAGACCAAGTTGATTGATCTTCTCAACGGCTCTGATTACGTTCCAACCTACGAAGACAAAGATGGAGACTGGATGCTCGTGGGTGACGTACCCTGGGAGTGAGTCTCCTCTTAATTCATCATCTCTTTTTTCATTTTCATAGCATACACAATTAATTATTAATTCGGTTGTATAATCTTACAGAATGTTCGTGGAATCATGCAAGCGCCTGCGTATAATGAAAGGATCTGAAGCAATTGGGCTAGGTTAGTTACCTTAATCAACTTTCAAAATCAACCACAAAAGATTTTATCTTAATTAATTACTTGTTGTTTACAGCACCGAGAGCAGTGGAAAAATGCAAGAACAGAAGCTAGAGTTTAATTTGTTCATTAACTCCACGTTCCACGACAATATGCTCTGATCCTCGTTGGTATCCATGTGAAGCATTAATGCTTAGTTAGTTAATTTCTGGAGCAAGGGCCAAGTTATGTATGATGTGTGGGTACCATTTTTTAGAAATAATTTTGTTGTATATTATGTATTGTGTATTTTATTTCATATATATGAGAAAGTAGTTGGAAATTAGGGACAAGAAATAATGGAGTATGTCTATATGAGCCCGTTTTTGTTTGTAAGTTCGAACGTTAAATGTCTATCGTTGGTGTGCATGTCTAATAAGAACGATGTCTACGATTGTAGTTGTACGTATGTAGCATACGCATACCCTACACACAGGTATTAATTAACTGTGCAACGTGCTATTATCTGTCACATAATTAAGAAGTAGAATCCATAATCTATGATGGATGTGGTTGGTTGAGGAAGGAAATAGACGATGAATAATGAAGAAAGTGATAAGGTGGGCCAGATTGGATCATGTGCTTGGTGCAACAGCCTTTGGTTAAGGGCTCCACTATTTTATTCACATGTTCCCACTTTCTTTCCTGTGGCGCTCCTTCACTCTCTCATATCACCACGTCTCTTCAATTTCAAAGGTAAAACTTTGTTTATTTGGATTCACACTTCTGATGTTGAACACAAACTTTTAGTGTAGTGAGTTAAGTTTAGTAATTTCACTTCAAAGGTGGAGGAGCTCTTTTAATTCTATCAAGAAAACTAGATTTACAAACCTCAAACTTGTGTTATTTGACAGAATTTAAACTCCATGACACTTACAGGGACACGTGCTCATGGAGCCATTGTTTAAATACCATTGACAGTGTTGTACAAGGATGAAAAAGAAAACTGGGATGAATGTGACATAAAGTAGAACTTAGGATAAGGATAACCATCTAAAATTTTAAACCTTTGCAATCATGGTAGTGCAATAAAGTTACAGGATTTGGATTTAGCTAACAAACAGTGTTTGGTAATGGCCGAATGGGAGAGGAGGTATTTTGATAAGTTCAAAATTTCGAAAGAGGGTTAAATTTTCACCTCACTTAAAATTACATCCCTAAAATTCAGGGATTAGGAACTGAGGTAAACTTTTACACTGATTAATTGAACATTATTTTTTAGTACAATTTTATTTATTTATTTTTATCAGTGATATTTGTAACAATTATGATTACTATTATTTGCATGAAACACAATTGCAAAGAAAACGGAAATCATGATAGTGGTTTATGAGTCGTTAATTGAAGTGATCATGGGTTATTAACAAGCCTGAAGTGAAGTGTAACACGCTGTTTTTGAAACCACTACGCCAAACTTGTTTGAGCCCATATAGTCTTAAGCTCGCCTCAACAATCCAGAAAAGTCAACATTATTTACTTTTTTTCACACTTTTAGTTTATAACTATTTTTTATTCTCTATTTCATACATTTCCTTTTATATAAAACTAAACTTTTGTTACATTCAAATGAAACTAATTGTTTTAAAAATATTTTAATATATTTTTCAAATAAAAAATAAATTTTAATAATAGATTATAATAACAATAATTATGAATATAATTAATTATTAGGATAGTTAAATTTTTTTAATGATTTGAAAACCTAACTTAAAGAATGAGAGACCGGAGGCGCAGACAGATTGGGAGAGTGGATTGTTGACCAATTCTCAAACTTCAAACCTTTAGCCGCCCCATTCGCTACAGTGCTCTTGTTTGTATTGTATCTCATACACTCTGGGGCCCACGTAAAATACTATTTTTATATTTTATTTTATTCATTAAAATTCAAATCAATTTCATCCTGGTGTATAACAGTGAAATTCAAGCCATTCGTTTTGTATTATATATAACAAATTTAAGATTTATTATTATTATTATTATATTAATTAGTGGAAATACAAATCTCCCATTTAAAAACGAGAATATTTAATCTCATGTGTTATAATAATATTTTTATAATTAATTTTTTTTTCATCCCAAATTTTTACGATCCGTGGAAATGTTTTTCCTTTTATCATGTTCATATTTGAACGTATATAATTGTAATCCAAATATTGCATTTAAAAATCCAACCAATATTTCCTTTCTCTTTTCTTCTGATCTTATGGTATAGCCGCCGGCACGTGGCGTTGGTACGTATGGTGTCGTAACATAAATGAATGGTGATGCATGAAAGCAAAACACCGTCACACTGGACTACGATGGCTACCTTAAGTATGAATTATTTATATAAATAGTGATTCAAAGTTTGGAAAGAAGACGTGAATTCAAGGTTGAGAGAGAGAGATGGGAAAAGTTGGAGTAGGTGTCGTGCTATTGCTGTGTTTGATTGTCACGGCCGCCGCCGAACAATGCGGTCGACAAGCCGGTGGGAAGACATGTCCCGACAACCTCTGCTGCAGTCAATACGGGTGGTGCGGCAACACCGAAGAATACTGTTCACCCTCTCAGAACTGCCAGAGCAACTGCTGGGGCGGCGGTGGAGGAGGCGGCGGAGGAGAAAGCGCGTCTAATGTCCGGGCGACATATCATTACTACCAACCAGAGTTACACGGGTGGGACTTGAACGCCGTGAGTGCTTATTGCTCTACTTGGGACGCTGGCAAATCTTACGCTTGGCGCAGCAAATATGGGTGGACTGCTTTCTGTGGCCCCGTCGGACCTCGTGGCATAGACTCTTGTGGAAAGTGCCTCCGGGTAATAAGAAGTTTGTTGTTGTAGATGTTTCTTGTTTTGAGTTTATTAAATAGGAGTGTGAGGTGGAAATGAATGTGTGGGATGATGCAGGTGACGAATACTGGGACTGGAGCGCAGACAACAGTGAGGATTGTTGATCAGTGCAGCAATGGAGGGTTGGATTTGGACGTGGGAGTGTTCAACCGTTTGGACACAGATGGGCAAGGGTACCAACGAGGGCATCTCATTGTTAACTATCAGTTTGTGGATTGTGGGAACCATCTCCACCTTACCACACCCTTCATCCTCCATTCTCCTAACTAATTAATAAACTCACTCTCACTTGTTGCAGAAATATGAATAAGTGAATTTGGAAGCATGATATGTGAGAGTGCAGAAGAGTCTTTCCATTTGGAAACACTTCATGCATCTACATATATGCTCTCAACTCAATCACTAGTTGGGATTCAGGATTTTGTTATCCTTAATCACATCGCATCAATATCCAACTTTGTCACTTTCTTACTTTCTCTTTCTCAGTATGGTCTCCAAAAACGTCATCGCAGTTATCAATTTTATAATATTAATTGCAGGCACAGTGCGTGATGCAGAGGCTAGTTTAAAAGTTTATCCCTAGCTTTTAGTCCTTTGAAAAAGAGGAGTTATTGGTCAGTGGAAAAGTCATTCATTGACTTGAGGGTAGGTTTTTCTTTAATGCAAAATATCAACTTAACCACGTTAACGCACTTGGAGTTTGACGATGACAGATTCAAGTCAATTAAATTAATTAGGGACAAGAAAAGGGTACGACAATTTTAACCTTACCTCGTTACTGTGATTATTGGATTAAAACTAAAGTATTATTATTAAGAAAATGTTTAATTAATAATTGAATATTTAAAATATATATATGTTATTTTATAAATCTATTCTTATTTTAAAAAATAATTATTTATTTTTATATCTATAATTTTAATATGTATATATATAGATATATTATTTTAATAAAATATATGATATTGTAAAATCTAATGAATAATTTAATATTATTTATTTATTTATTTGTAATATAATATTATTTTATTAATTTAATTTTAAATACTTTAAAAAATTATAATTATCAATAAAGTATATATATTATTAAAAAGTTAGATATTAATTTAAAGATATTATTTTAAAAAATTATTCTATTACTGAAAAATTAAATAATAATTATATGAATAATTTTGTAATTGAATAAATATTTTAATTATTTACTATTTTTAAAATGAAAATTTTCATTTATTTTTCATAATATTTTTATCTCAAAAATAAATTTTTATTTATTTACTCTATTTTATTTCTTTTTTATTTATTTTCTTTAGTTTTATATATTTTCTTTTCTTACTACAATAGACACTTTATTTATATTACGATTTTAATTTTATATTATTTAAAATGAAATATATATATTATTTATTTTATGTGACTTTATTATATAGAAATAGTTTGATTAAATACTTGTTTAATATGTACTTTATTAAAATTAAAATTTAAGTCTCGCATAAATTTTTCGACATACGGAAATTTCTTTCCAATTGTATTTCCTTTTTTTTAAGATTTAAAAAAAAAAGAAGAAGAGTGGAGTCTTAAAAAAAAATCATTGACCTTCAAGGAGTTTCTAACAATGAGGAATACACGATAATTAAGAAATAATAGGACAGAAGTTAATTATAATTTGAAAGATGTGGTTACCGTTGTTTTTTTATTCTTTATTATTAATGAAAATTGGAAAATAAATATTTATTTTATAAAAAATAAAATCTTAAAAAATATATATACTTGAAAATGGTGCATCTTTTATATTTTAATATAGATATATTATCGTAAAATTATGTTATCAATATGATAATTTTTAGGGATATCAAAATAAGTAAATCGATTAAAAAAACCAGATAAAAAAATTATAATATAAATTAAATTAAATCTTATTTGACCATTATAAACTTAGATTTAGATTGGTTAATTGGTTATATAATAATAATTATTTAAATAAAAATTATTATTTTATTAAAAAAAATATTTTCATTTATTCAAAAAATAAATATAAAAATAAATTTTTAACAATCACTTAAATATATAATCACTTCTTAAATATAATTTTATCACTTATTTTAAAATCTAATAGTTAAGATTAATTATTATTTTAATCAATAAATTAAAAAAAATAATAATAATAAATAAATTTTTAACTTATATTTTGATATTGAATAGATTAATTATAATTTATATATTAAATCTTATATTTTAAATAAAAGTTAATTTTATTAATATAATTTAAATTTTAAAAATATATTTTAATCTTATTTAAATGTTTTTTAATTAATTATTTTTTATAAATATATTAATATTTTTTATAAATTTTAATCAGATCAAAATTAATTCCATAATTTATTAATTTAATATAAAACTAAATTAAATTAAAATTATAATATACTTTAAAATTTATATTTAAATAAGATTCATAACTTCCAAAATTTATTTTAAAGTAAAAAAAGAAAATAAAAAAATTTCACGATCATTCCAATAAAAAATTAACACTTTCATCATTTGAATTGAAAAACACTTAATTTACAAATTATATAAAAAAATCAATTTATAAATACATATGTATTTATGTAATAAATTTACAAAAAATATTCAATTAATTATTTGTATAGTGAGTAAGACTCGAGCAAACATAAACCCTTCCGTGACATGTCATTATTCCTTAATTCTTATCAGAAACTGAAGGTGAAGTTGAAGTGCATGCGCATTAGTCTTGTAATTTGCGTACTTGGTGGGACTATGATTTTGTTATCTTAAAATATATAGTATTTTTTTTAATTATTATATTATGTATTTTTATTCATAATATTTATAACTACAAATAATAAAATTTCCATTTTTATTATTAAAAAACAAAAATATCGTAATTTTAAGAAAATATAATTATTATAATTTATATATTAAAAAAATAGTTAATATATAAAAAAAGGATATTTAATTAGTAAAATAATAACTAAATAAAAAATAAAATACAATTTTAAAAATATTTTTTTAAAATTAATTATATAAAAAAATGTGGATATATTTTTTATGTTTTGGGTATTAATTATGTATATTATTTATACCATGTGGAGAGATAAAAGAGGTCAATCAATCCATGATATATGGCTGCGGAAAATTTTGTTTAGGGCGCATTTTGTTGCGAAATTTTCGGGGACAGTCTTAAGACTAAACGGAGAAAAAAAGAAAAACATAATTTTTAATAAAAAGATCAAATAAAATTTTATTCAAATTGAGAATAATTTTTTTCCAAAATTTCAAACCACCTTTGTTATGCAATAGCATCATAAATAAATGTAATAACTATAAAAATAAAATAAAATAAAATATGAGTAAATAATATAATTTTTTATATTTTAATTCATTTATAAATCATTCTTTATTTTTTAATGTTGATAAAAAAAAAACCCACGTCATGTTCATGACGGAGTTGGAGTGGAAATGAATTATATTGACCGCATACAGCAGAAAATTTCGAGAGAGTTCAACTTCTTATGGTGACCACCATCCCCAATAGTCGATACTTTTTAAATTTTTATTTGATTCAATCTGATCTAATTTTTTTTTTAATTATATATTTGTGTCAAATTCAAGATGCAATTTTGTTTTTAATTACTTGCAGATAAATATAAGGAAATACACAAACACAATTAGCGAAAGAATTAGGCTAAAAAGAAAAAGAATTACCAAAAATTATGTCATACAAAAAGTAATATAGTTAACATATTTTCACAAATTATGTCATACTAAAAGAATAGTTAACATGGTTTCAGAAACTGGTATATATCCAATTGAACAGAACTTTCATGCATTCTTTTTCTTCGCTATGTCTGCCATGCAGAATTTTCAACAAACAACATCAATTCCATCTCCAAGACTTTGAATATTCTCTGTAGAACCAAGATGGTGATCATCACCACAAGCCATGTGTCCCGTCCATGAAGCAACTCACACATTATATCTCCTTGGATCTCTTAGTAAAGGAAATAAATGCATCATACTTTTCAAAGGGCATTTTCATAATTTTGTGATCCTAGACAGGGCCTATAAATGTGCAACAGATGCAGCAACTGAATCAAGTGAAAGGCAAAGAAGAAGGATAATGGGAAAGGTGTCTGTGTTTGTGGTGTGTATGGTTTGTGTTGTGGCTTTGGCCTCAGCTCAGAGTGCTAGCAATGTGAGATCTACGTATCATCTGTACCAACCTGAGCAGCATAACTGGGACTTACGCGCAGTGAGTGCATATTGCTCCACTTGGGATGCTGACAAATCCTTGGCATGGCGCAGCAAATATGGTTGGACAGCTTTCTGTGGACCCTCTGGTCCTCAGGGCCAAGAATCTTGTGGCAAGTGCTTGAGGGTACGTATTTCTTAGTTTCTTCAACTTTTTTCCATCTTTTATAAGCTTTGAAACTCAACTTGGTTTAGGTTTCTGTACCTAAAAAAGAAGACTATTGTAGCATAACTTGCATGTGTAAATATGTAATAATAATTTGGTTGATGGAACAAAGCAAATAGCATGATGATGGGGTTGCATTGCAGGTGACAAACACCAGAACAAATGCACAGGTGACAGTGAGGATCGTTGACCAGTGCAGCAACGGGGGCTTGGACTTGGATATTGGTCCATTCCAACAGATAGACACTGATGGCAATGGCTATGCTCAAGGCCATCTTATTGTTAACTACGAATTTGTGAATTGCGGTGACTAAACTTTGCATTTTCCTTGTGTGTGCTCTACTCAGTCACAAGAGAATAAATTGAATAAAGAAAGATGTAATAGAAAAATAAATAAAGCCATGCTGTTATAAAAGGCTCGTTCTGGATTCGAAACGAGTATTTGTTAGTATTACGATGGTTTCTTCGTTCATTCATTATCATGTAATGTAATAGCAGAAATGGTTGTCGTTTTATTTGTTTCTCTTTCTAAATACGCTTTATTACCGTATATAAAAGGGAATTAGGTTTCTCCATAGTAGGCAAGTACTTTTACGGTTGCTCTAGTAAATAACAATTATGAGTTGGGTTGGACCAAATTATGTCCTATAATCAAATTTTCGAAATATTTCAAAACACTTATAAAAAGATAAGGAAAGTTTATTTTAAAAACTTTTTGGAAAACTAATCCTGAAATGTTTTTAGAAAGTTCATTTTGAAAATTTTCTCCAAAATTTATTTCGGAAACATTCTAGAAATATTTTGGATTAATCTTTTCAAAAGTTTTTTTTTTTTTTTTTGAAAATTGATTCTAAAAAGTTTTCGGAAAGGCGAATTCAAAATATTTCTAAAAATCTCATTCCAAAAAATGTTGAGAAGAGTGGATTCACTACATTTCTCTTTCTATTCCCTCACTTCCCTCAACGTGGCGCTTCCATCATATGAAATCATGAAGATGCGCACAAAGTTTAAGAATACATAAAGATATTTTTATCATTTAAAATAATTTATGAATAGTAGGAAGAAAATATGGAAATGTAAGGATAATTTTATATAAAATCTATATAGTAAAAGAAAAAAAAACTGTTATTCTTTATGATGATGGATCTGTTAGCTCTTGTAGTCTTGTCTTAGGCGTATACTTTTCATGTTAAAAGTCCCCCAACCTTTTATATTATTACGTGGAAAAATATCAATAGTAAATTATTTAATGAATTTTATTACGGCCTAATTGAACACTCATAAAATTTACTAAATATTTTAATGTTTCGAATAGAAAGTAAGAGAATTTTTAATTTTTATTCATCCAATCAATCTTCATTTTTATTTATTTTTATTTCATCTCTATCAGACACTTCTAACGCTTTGATTGGAAAAAAGAGAGAAATAGTTTGGACGAAAACAAATTGATAGACTAGAAATTGATGAAAAATAAAATATAAATTAAAGGTGTTTGGTTAAAGAAAATAGAAATTAAATGAGAAGATAGATAGAGAGATGAATGGAATTAAGTAATAAACAATAGAATAATTCTTTAGTTTTTATTTTTTTTGTATTTTTTATGAGAATTTTTAAGATATATATATATATATATATATATATATATATATATATAAAATAAAAATATGATAAAATATTAAATATTAATAATATTTTAATTATAATTATCTAAATTGAAATAACAATATAATATTTTTCTTTTATTCTAAAAAATATAAAAATATTTTATATTTAATTTAAATAAAAAATAATAAAATAATATTTCTAACATTTTTTTTTACTATATTTATTTAATCTTGACTTGTCCATCCTCTCAACCAGACACGTAGACACATGGAGAGTTCGATAGTGCAAACGTTGATATTACTGTGCGATTCTCTTCTATTAGAAAACGCTATTCTTATTTTCATTTTTTTTCAGAAACGCACTATTTACTCTTCTTTAACAAAGTTTGTTCAGCGGAAAAAAGGAAACACCTAGAAAAGTTCTAATACCATCTTATGAAATAATTTCAGTCATTCTCATTATTACAAAATAATAGTTATCAAATAATTAAACTAATCAATAAGAAAGAGAATAAAATGGATAAGCTAGAGAGAAAATAAGAAGGACGTGTCAAAATTGTCCCATTACATAAACAATATTTGAAAATGAAAAAAAAAATGATAGAAACTGTGTTTTGAGACTGCGAACATCTTGATTAGGGTCATAGTAAAGACTGGCATTTACACAAAATCATCACTCCCTAACTTAAAAAAGATTTCAATATAAATATTTGGGCACACATCTTAACGTTCGAAATTTCCAAATTAATTCTATCCTTTTCTGAACTTCAGACAAACGAAGCCTACAGAAGTATTGCATAAATACCTATAAAAGCATTCATACAATATCACCAAAACTAGCAATTGGCGATATGAATTTGTCAGCATGCAATTTGCCCGCATTGCCATATCATTGCACTAATTTTGGATCATGTCAAATATGCACAACCTTTCTAACTAATGAATCTTCCAGTACGACCGTGCCTCGTTAAATAAAACTCGTACACCAATGCGGGATAAAGAGGTGTTAACAAAGCCCCAACTATGAATTCTTTTCAGCCGTTCCGTGAAATATCCTCCCAGCCTCGACAGCTTCCCTGTAAAAGATTGAAGGCTACTATCAGTGTTGGGTTGGCAATGTGAGTTACATAAAAAATCACTTAAAACTCGAGTAGCAATCACAACAGTGGGTGGAGGATGCAGAAGTTTCTGTTATGATTTAGTAAGTTACACTTTTCTCTTAAACACTTAGACTAAAAATGGCCTTCACCAAGTGATTTTATTTTTTATTTTTTAATTGTCATAAATCTTCGCACGCTAGAACTCTCTTATGCATTGTATAATTATGTTTAACAAGTGCATAATGCATGCTTGGGTAAATTATGTTTGCCCCAAACCATGACACAGAAAGCTCATTGGAATCATCCTAAATCTTGATCATAATAATTCCTTTGCATACTGTAATGTCAATATGCCAAGAAGTGTTGATAAATAAAATAGTATGCAGACCTGAACGCATTTACAAGCTCCTTATTTTCGGGATCAAGTTTTACTCCCTCATAAAATGCATTTGCAGCTTCATCAAATTTCTGAAACAAGGATAGCCAAGTATAGTTTTAGAAATGGAAATCACATATACTGCTCTTACTAAGGGCAAAGTTTTCTGAATGTCATGCCTGCAACACACGCAGAGCTGCACCTTCCCTATAACATGCTTTTGGCCAATCAGGTCTTAAAGCTCTACAGGCCTTTGCATCAGATAAAGCATGCTCAGCTTGGCCCAACCTAATCCAACAGAGACTTCTATTAGATAGCAAAGTAGCATCAGTCGGATCCAGATCAATTGCCTGTAAACAAATTTAAAAAAAGAAAAATAAGAACAAAACACTTGATCATCGTAAAGAATGAAGTACAGACATTTTTTTTTCGAAACCACCACTAGATAGGCTCATATAGGTAGACACTGCGTAAGTTCATAGAAACATTATTGAGAAATATAACTAACAGAAGGGATGATCATAACTAGTGGAACATATCTGAGTAACATATGAGCCAAACGAGAGATCAAAGACCGTACTTGTGTATACGAATCCATAGCCATATGATAGTCTTTCCCTTTAAATGCCTCATCCCCTCTTGACTTTGCTTCTGCTGCTCTCTTTTTGGCTTCTGGAGTCACCTAGATAAGTTGACAAACAAAGAAAAAATAAAAAATCTAGGAACACTCTCTTTGACACGATCTTTTAAATACACTCTTTTATTTGTTGAAATTTACTGAAAATCACAATTTTCTAGATCTCACATCTTATTTAATGAAATCTGTCTCGTGATTTGATGGCTTTCAAAAAAATTTTACAAATAAGAGAATGTGTTTCTAACACTCCTCATAAACAGTTATAACAAATAGAAAGATAAACTTTATGCCTATGAAATGAAAGTTCCAAGATTTCCTTTTTATTATAGAAATGAACAATTAATCATTGATTACCAACTTGAATATGTATTAAAAGGTCAAATATCTTCAAAGAGAGTTAAGCAAGTAGACAAATTGATACTATTTAATCAACCAGAAGAGTGATGATCAGAGCCCAAAGAAGGGGCCCACTAAAACTTTTTTTTTGTAACAAGCCTAAAATTTAGGGTGAATACAAATATGAAATGGCATACAACAAAGGTAATGACATCATGATTTTCGAAATGAAACAAAATTAGTGAGATAGAATGGCAAGGAGTAAACTGATGAAGAAGCTAATAAGAAGAATCTTAGAAGTCTTGACTAGAAGATTTGATGAAATCAAAAGAAGTTATTAAATAAAAGATGTTGTGATAGTCCATTAGTGAGTCTGCATCTACTTTGAGTAGGTATAAGCATCTATCATTTCCTATAGCATGGGTTTCTGTCTTATACAAAAGTATAAAGTGTCTACTCAAGTATTTTTAATATGTTAAAAATCGTTTTAATCGATTAGTATGTTCTTCAATCACAGTTTTAATTGATAAGTTTTTTAAATAATCGATTAAAATTATTTAAAAAGCTTGAAAACATTTTCTCGTCGCAATTTTAATTGATACATTTTTGAAATAATAGATTCAAACCACTTAAACAAATTGAAAACACTTTCTGTCGCAGTTTTAATTGATATATCTTCAAAATAATCGATTAATTTCACTTAAAAAGTTTTAGAAAACCTTCTGTCAGAATTTTGACTAATATATCTTCAAAATAATCGATTAATTTCACTTAAGAAGTTATAGAAGATATTCTGTCAACTGATATATTTTCGAAATAATCGATTAAAAATACTTAAACAATTTTTGTATCATAGTTTTAACCGATTAAACCTCGTTTTCATCGGTTAAAACGTCTCGAAAAATATCCGAATTGTTTTAATCGATTAAATCACATTTTTATCAATTAAAACGTCTTGGAAAAAAATAGTAAAACCTTTTAATCGATTAAAATAAATTATCATCAGTTAAATTCATTTAAGATAAATTGTTTTAATCGATTAATCACATTTCAAAACACATCTTTGGGAAATCAATCAAACAATCTTTACAGATCTTTTCCAAGAAAGAAACGCGCCTTTCTTATTAGAATTCTTTAGCAATCTTTCTTGAGGCTCTTTGTTCTTGTTTTTGAGGAAACTCATTATGTGATTGGATCTTTGCATCTGCATATTGATTTGATTATTGTAGTTTTTTCGAGTTTCTTCATTTCTCATTAGGTTCATTGTATTTTTGGTGTCTGGAATTGTGGGCACTTGTTTTAACCGCTGGAAGTGTAGTTGCGGTCATAGGTTCAAGAACTGGGTTAAAATTCTTGGTGTAGATTGTTTTTCTACAATCTGTTATTGTAATCGATCAGTATTTGATTAGCGGAACTCAACTGAAATTTGGTTGAGAACTAGATATAGCTAAATGGATTGGGTAAACCAGTATAAACTTGGTGTTCTTGCTTTTCTTTCATCTCTTTCTTTCATTCAAGATTGTTGTTATTTGGTTCAAGAATTGATTTTCAATCTTTGAAATTTATACCCTATACTCAAAAGTTGCGAAAAGTTTTTTATTAGATCAATTCAACCCTCCTCTTGATCTCAAACTGTATTTCTAACATAAACAAATCTTTTTTGATATAATAACAAATGCAATGTAGGCAAAACCATGAGCTGACACATAAAATTGTCTGTTTTTGCGATCTGTATACATGTCAAAGCATGTCCAGGTTAGGATTCGTAGGGGATCAACAAGCAAACTCACAAAATCATCGTGTTGTTGCATTTGTTTCGGGTTAAAAGATAAACAAATAATGGGTCCGGCCCACAACAAGGCTCATTAAAAGGATGTGTTTAGATTAGCTGCAAAAGTTAAATTAATTCCATAATTGCTTACATGTATAATCAATTTTTATTATTGGTTAAAATCACATTCAATTTTATTTAGGCAAGTTTGCTGAAAAGTGGTTTTGAGATAATTAGTGTCGTTTGAGTGTAACTAAAAAATTAACCTTTATATAAGAAAAATTAACTATATGCTATAATTTTCAAATACATATAATAAAGAAGTTTTCTAAGACTACTGTCCCAAACATGCCCTTTTTATCATAAAGCAACAAAAGTCTTTGAAAATAATCTTTTAAATTTCATCACTTGTTACCTTAAATGATGTTAAGGTTACTGCAGATAAACCAAAAAATTTCTTTTCTAACATCTTCTCTTTAATTCTTCTTAAATAATTGATTGATGGTAATTTTTTAGAATTGCCAACATCTTTTTTCTGTACTTTTTGTGACCACTTTACATCCTCTCCCTCGTAAAATATTGATTTCCTGATTAAATTTTGCCACAAACCCAAAACAGCATCAAGCATTTCTCTCTTCACTTCTGTCACTACCACTTTTGGAAAAAGAAAAATCTTTTTGGCTTGTACCCAGGTAGTGTTTCAAGAGGATCCAAGCTGGGTTCCACCAAAATCATCACTAGAGGTGTTTCCCACTTGAAGCACCACTTGGTTGGAACCCAAAAATATTGGTGCTTACAAAAGTGTTAAGTGATGAAGTGAAATAAAGAAATGTTTGATGTAGTTTAGGGGTTCACAGTAAATTTAAAAAGAAATCAAGATTTCATGAGGTCGAGGATGTAAAAATTGGTGACAAAAGAAAAAGGACTGACTGAAGAAGAGGAAGTTTATTGCGCTAAATTTTGTAGAAAAAAGCCTGCTCATAAACCACCATCAATCAAATGTTTCAGAGGAATTAGAGAGAAAAAGATAAAAAATAAAAAATAAATATTGCTACGTTTTTCTACAATTATGTTATACCATTTAATATGATAAGGAATGAAGAATTTGGCATAATGCTTGATTCAGGTAACACAACATGGTCATGATTTAAGATCTCATCAAATGATTAGGGTAAAGTATTTGAGAAAAGATCTTCCACTCAAAAAGGATGCTTTGGAAGCACATAGCATGGAGGAAACATGCCACACCATAATATGACTAATGGGTGGACCAACAAAAGAATGTTGATGATAGTGAATTCTTGATAACCAGTCCAAAGATAATCATCTTTCTAAACCAACCCTAAAATAGCTGAGAAACTTTATGATAAATGACATTGTTGAAAATGTTAGGGAAGATAATGTTGTCGAAAAAGTGAGACAATGTAGCAAATGACAATGCTATAGTAAGATTTTCATGGCAAAAGGAAGAAGTTTTATTGGACCTCGTGTGGCATACTACGTTGACTTGATGTTGGAAGGTTTTGAGAAGAAGATACCCGATCATCATATGACAAATCCAAAGGGTTAAAAGAATTATGACTTGTATTTATTCTGTAAGTGTCCAAGACAAATCACACAATAAAAAAAGAAATGTGGGGTCAACAATTCCCCGTTAGGCCTACAAATTGAAGATTTTATAACAGGAGAAATAGAAGAAAGATAGAAATTATCTGATGAGCTGGCAGAAAGAGAAAAAGAAAAGGAGGGTTAGTTACAAATTGTTTGGTTTTCGTATAGAGAGGAGGAAGGGGTATTGGATAGTATCTTTTGGGTTATCAGCGGAGAGTAATATCTCTATATAGGAGCTGTGCTCTGGGAGTAGTGATTATTTCCTATTGATTTTCGTTTTCTTTAGGATGTTCGTCTAAGTTTTCCTTCTTCCTTCTCCTGTTTTTTATTTCTCTGCATAATTGCTACTAGTTATTCAGTTTCGTAGCATATTCAAAGACTTATCTGATTTCTCTAACGTATCACTTCACAAAAGAAGAAATTTGTCAAAGATTGGGCTTAACTTGCTTTAACACTTCTTACTTAACTTTGGGTGTCTCAATATTTTAAATCTTGGATAGTGGCGCATAGTGTCAACCCCAAAAATGCCATGAAAGGGTAGCAAATAGATAATGGGATAGCCACTATTATGAAAATTTTGGTATAATTATTACTATAATAATTTATAAAAACTGAAAACATAGGCAAAGAAAGCAGTGACCAGAGAAGACAAAATACAGGCAAAATGTTGCGTTGGAAGGAAATCAGCTTGAATGACATTGTACACATAAGTGAAGGTTCGATTGGGGAAGAATGAGAATCAACAACTATTTAATTGATTTTATTAGCAAAATATTGTTTTGGACCATGAACCCCCCAAAAAAGCCACATCAAACAAGCCCTGACATGAGTGTTCAGCCGGATTTTTTAAACCATGAGATAATTTTGACATCCTGTCTGCTATGGTCTCTATTGCCTATCTATACGACAAGCAAGATTTCTAGTTGTTAGATATTGTTTAGATATTATTTAATATTGTTAAAATATTGTTAGATATTAACCATAATATCAAACAATATCTTCTGTTTATTCTGTTACTTTCAGTTACTCTTTTAGTTGTATCTTTCTACTATAAATAGACTACCCTATGTGTGATTTATACATAAGGGAGATTAATCTCAAACTCTATTTCTTCTATATTCAACATGGTATCTAGAGCTTAAGGTTATTTTGAATTTTTTTTTCGCCTTTGACCACTATTGAAGTCGCCACCACCGCCGCTATCGTTGTCGGTTATTTGGTAGTGTGAAAGTGCATGTCTAGGAAAGTTGTGACAAGGAAAGACTTGGTATTTAAGCGTGTCCATTAGTGACCCACCTCTCTTTCCTGAGAACTTACCTGGTGTACTGGTTCACGCCACTGTCACTATCGCCTCCGCCCTTTATGAGTTCTTCCGCTCTTTTTAGTACTTCCAATTCTGTCAGTATTGCGTCTGATCCTTCCATCTACACTAACTATGTTAATGTGCACTTATCCATTGACAAGTTAACTGGCCCTAATTATGCCACATGGTCATCAGACGTCAGATTATGGCTTAAGAGTCAGAAGTATCTTGATCATCTTGCCCCGAATGCACCTACTCTCACTCCTAGTGAGGAAGACCGTTGGGACACCATTGATGCTCAATTATGCGTGGTTCTCAAGGGTACTCTTGATCCTTCGTTAAAACAAATTTTTCGTTCCTACGAAACATGTGCCAAAATCCGGGAACATGCCAAGTTATTATACACCAATGATACTCAACGTCTCTATGATGTCTCGTTCTAAATTTGTAGATGTTATCGCCTCTAAACATCAAGATTCTATGACTGATTATATGGGCAAAATTCATGCTCTTTTTCATGAGTTCAATGAGTTATTGCCTCCTTCCCCGACCACCTCACCGAGATAGGACAACGATCAAAGTTCTTCATGCTAGGGGCATTACACGGACTTGCTGATCAATATTCACATATTCGTGATCGGATTTTGGGTTCTCCGGTTGTCCCCACCTTGACATCGACCTGCTCCACTCTTTTGCGTATACCAGACAAAACTCAATCCGACACACACGCTTCGTTAATGATTCTTACGCATTGGTATCTCACAGTGATGATCGAACTCGCCCTCGCAAACGGGGAAAAGGACGTCCTAAGTGTGAACATTGTGGCAAGCTAGGTCACAAGATTGACCGAGTGTTATGCATTACATGAGTGTGAACATTGTGGCAAACTAGGTCACAAGATTGACAAGTGTTATGCATTACATGGTCGTCCTACTCGATCTACTGCAGTTGCTCAGACTGATTTTTTTCCACCTTTATCTGCTGAGGATCCTCCTTCTATTTCATCAGACACACCTGCTATGTTCAACAAATTTCTCAAATGGTATAAGGATCAACAGTCTTCTAGTTCCACTGTGTGCTGTCGCACACACAGGTACATCTTTTGCTCGGTCCGACCCAATCTTCTTCTGGTCCTTGGGTTTTTGATTCAGGAGCCACTGATCATATTATCGGTAACAAATCTTTGTTCTCCTCTTTATCCTCTCCCGATCCTTTACGTTTTGTTACACTAGCTGATGACTCTAGAGTATCATCTCATGGTGTTGGAACCGTTAAACTTTTTCCTTTTTTAACCATTGATAATGTTCTTTATGTCCCTGGGTCTCCTTTTAACCTCGTTATCCATCGAGTCGTCTAACTCGTTCTCTTGATTGTGTTGTTTCTTTTACCAACAATTACGTGTGTTTACGGGACCGGAGTTCGAAACAGGTGATTGGCACAGGATGTGAGTCTCATGGTCTTTATCATCTTCGTCCCTTTACACATGTTGGTGCAGTTATAGAGTCTCCTCTCTTCTCCATGCTCGGTTAGGTCATCCAAGTCTTGCCAAGTTACAGCAACTTGTCCCTGCCTTATCTAAATTGTCTAGTTTGGCATGTGAGTCGTGTCAATTAGGCAAGCATAGTCGTACTTCCTTTCCTCGTAGTGTCACACGTGGTGCTTCGTCCCCTTTTGCCGTGGTTCACTCGACATTTGGGGACCTAGCCGCGTTAAGTCTACTTTAGGTTTTCAATACTTTGTTACTTTCATTGATGATTATTCCGGATGTACTTGGTTATTTTTGATGAAAAATCGTTCGAATTATTTCATATCTTTCAAACTTTTTTCAATGAAATTCAAACTCGGTTCGGTGTTTCTATTAGAGTTTTGCGCAGATGATAATGGTCGTGAATATCTTTCTCATTCTTTTAAACAATTCATGGCTTCTCATGGTATTTTGCATCAAACTTCTTGTGCTTATACACCTCAACAAAATGGTGTAGTCGAACGTAAAAATAGACATCTTATTGAAACAACTCGCACTATTTTAATTCATGGAGAGGTTCCTCGACATTTTTGGGGTGATGCTCTTCTTACTTGCATGTTATCTTGTTAATCGCATGCCATCTTCGGTTCTAGATAATAAAATACCTCATTCCATTTTATTCCCTCATGAACCACTTCATCCCTTACCTCTAAAAGTTTTTGGGTCTACATGTTTTGTTCATAATTTTAGTTCTAGTCTTGACAAGCTTTCTCCTAGATCACATAAATGTGTTTTCTTAGGGTTTACAAGATCACAAAAAGGATACAAATGTTTTTCTCCTTCTCTTAACCGTTATTTTGTGTCTGCGAGATGTCACCTTTGATGAGTTCTCTTTTTATTTTAAAAGTCAATCTTCACCTCTGTCTCCATCCAATATTGTCAACACTCCTAGTACATTTAATGTTCCTGTTGTTTGTGACCCTCTAACTGTGTCTTCTTCACCATTAGATTCTACTCCATAGTCAACTTCTTCTTCACTACCTCTTCAGGTTTATAGTTGCCGAAACCAATCACAACCACCACCATGTGACTCTACTCAAGTGCCAACTACTCTGTCTCCTCCGGATGTAACACCTGAGTCTGACCTTCCCATTGCCCTCCGAAAAGGTATCCGTTCTACACGTAATCCCTCTCCTCATTATATTGGTTTGAGTTATCATCGACTGTCATTACCTTTTTATACATGTCTTTCTTCTCTTTCTTCTGTGACCATTCCAAAAACTGTCTGTGAAGCTTTAGCCCATCCTGGTTGGCGTCGGGCCATGTTAGATGAACTAAGTGCTCTTCATAATAGTGGAACTTGGGAATTGGTCTCGTTACACGTCTGGGAAATCTGTTGTTGGTTGCGGGTGGGTGTTTGCTATCAAAGTTGGACTCGATGGTACTATTGATCGCCTCAAAGCACGTCTTGTGGCCAAAGGTTATACTCAAATTTTTGGGTTGGATTATGGAGATACCTTTTCCCTTGTGGCAAAGATGACTTCTGTTCGTTTATTTATCGCCATGGCCGCTCTTCAACAATGACCTCTTTATCAACTAGATGTTAAAAATGCTTTCCTCAATGGTGATTTGCAAGAAGAAATCTATATGGAGCAACCTCCTGGGTTTGTTGCTCGAGGGAGTCTTCCGGGATGGTATGTCGTCTTCGCAAATCCCTATATGGCCTAAAACAGTCTCCTAGGGCCTGGTTTGGAAAGTTTAGCAAGGTTGTTCAACAATTTGGTATGACTCGGTGTGAAGCGAGATCACTCTATCTTTTATCGACACTCAAGTGCTTGGATGTGTTTACTTGATAGTATATGTTGATGACATCGTTCTTACAGGTAGTGACAACCATGGCATCTCTCGGTTGAAACAACATCTCTGTCACCATTTTCGAGACCAAAGATCTTGGCAAACTTAGATATTTCTTGGGTATTGAGGTGACACAGTCCAATGATGGTATTGTTATATCTCGGAGGAAGTATGCCATGGATATTCTAGAGGAAATTGGGTTAATGAATTCAAAGTCTCGTTGATACGCCCATGGATCCCAATACTAAACTTTTACCAAATCGGGGGAGCTTATACCCGATCCCGAACAGGTATAGAAGATTGGTTGGAAAATTGAATTATCTTACAGTTACTCGTCCCGACATTTCCTTTGCGATCAGTGTGGTAAGCCAATTTCTTAATTCCCCATGTGAAGATCATTGGAATGCGATCATTCGTATCTTAAAGTATATTAAAGGATCTCCTGGAAAAGGATTGTTATATGATTCTAATAACCATACAAGAGTTGTTTGCTACTCGGATGCTCGATTAGGCGGGATCTCCTTCGGATAGAAGATCTACATCCGGATATTGTGTCTCCATTGGTGGTAACTTAGTCTCATGGAAAAGTAAGAAACAAAGTGTTGTGGCAAGATCTAGTGCGAAGCGGAATATAGAGCTATGGCCTCAGCTTGCTTGTGAACTTGTTTGGCTCAAGCAATTGCTTAGAGAGTTACAATTTGGAGATGTCACTCAAATGTCACTTGTGTGTGACAATCAGGTCGCTCTTCATATTAGTTCTAATCCCGTCTTTCATGAGAGGACCAAACACATTGAGATTGACTTGTCATTTCATTCGAGAAAAGATTATGTCCGGAGACATCAAGACTGAGTTTGTTAACTCAAGTGATCAGTTAGCAGATATTTTTACTAAATCTTTACTGGGTCCTAGAATTGATTATATTTGTAACAAGCTTGGCACATACGATTTGTATGCTCCAGCTTGAGGGGGAGTGTTAGATATTGTTTAGATATTATTTAATATTGTTAAGATATTGTTAGATATTAACCATAATATCAAACAATATCTTCTGTTTATTCTGTTACTTTCAGTTACTCTTTTAGTTGTATCTTTCTACTATAAATAGACTACCCTATGTGTGATTTATACACAAGGGAGATTAATCCCAAACTCTATTTCTTCTATATTCAACACTAGTAATTGGCTATATATTTGCTTTTGTATTTCTTAGTTCCACACAAATAAAAAAACTTCCAAGCAGAATACTGTGAGTGATGTTTTTGTTTTATGTATCCTATTTTATATTCATATATACAGTTCTATAAATTATGTACAATCTTGTAAGTTCATCCTGATCCAAGTATAACCCCGAGTTCGACTACCACGACTAATAAAAGTTCAATAAAAGTAAAACATACCTCAAGAATTTTTTGCTCGGGAGAAACAGACATCCTTGGACTGATTAGTTTCTTTGGCATTTACCAATTCATCCTGCATATTGCCCTTCATACTTAATAATAAAAACAAGAAATCCAGTTTCTCAGACAGAATGCAAACTAGCATAAAAAAGTATTAATTGTCAATTTTTGAAACATGAAAATGAGTAGAATATGATAAAAACATATAACGGTAAAAAATTTTAGGCCAAATCAGTTAAAAGATTGAGAATTTTAGTGGTGGAAGTATGAAAGATGGAACATTTGCTGGTCAGCTTAAGGACCATGCTTCTGTTACTTGACATTTTAAATTAAAAAGATGAAGAAAAATAAATTAACTATTTTTTTGTAACAAAATAAGTGCAATAACATATTTTCATCTGAATAACATAAAATCTACAGGGCAAAAGTTGTATTTCAAAGGGAATGGTGTAATTTTTCAAGCTTGATTTCATGCTGACAGATTCAAAATAGAAAATAGCTATTTGACGCTCTTGCAGCAGAGTGATCTAGCTTAGTCAGTTACATATAAAAGAAAAATTTAAGATTTCAGTACCTGTTGCTTGCTAGTTTCAGATTGCATATACTCAAGTACCCCATCAATAGTCCAAGTTGGAAAGATATCTACTTTGGAAGTCAAAGGGAACAATATCTCAACAGCACCTACATAGCCCCTTGCAGCAGCAACCTGTATTGGCTTGATACCATCCTGTGAAACAGATACCAAATTTTACTCCAAATATTAATCAATGCACATTGATTACTACAATCATAACCACTACATGTGCCGAGCAAAGAGCCATTGAGAATACAATATTGGATTCTTAGGACTATTGGGTTCCTAGATAAGTAAATTCTAAGAACCATTTTGTTGGTTATTGATTCCTACACCAATGTATAACATAATGTTAGGACTTAATGTTTCTCACCTCATCAGAGAAATTAGGATCAGCTCCAGCTTTCAATAAGCAATTTATTAGTTCAAGACTTCCATTATCAGCTGCAATGTGCAAAGGAGTTGCTCCACCAGCACTTATATTTACATTAGCACCTGCCTGCATATAAAGATTCAAATGGAATGATATCGATGGAGCATGAGACAAAAATGGACATGAAGAAAGCAGCATTTTACAAACATAAATATCTACAAACTAATCCACCTTCACATAAAACCACTAAAAAAATTGTTTAAAACCAGTGTATTGGAAAAATCTATGCTACATAACTTACCATCTTGCAATATGCTTTCAATAAATAATTATGCATTTGGTTTTATAAACAAGATTTCTATACATGTATATAGGACTTCATAAATCTCAGAAACTTTGCTATCCTTGTACGTTAGTAAGAAAAAAGTTGCACTAATCTATTAGTCATTTGGCTACCATAACAAAACTTCTAGAGTACTCATTTCATCAAGAGGGCATGGCTACTTGTATAGATATCCTTCAGGAGAAAGTGAGTTCTTCATTAAGATTCATCCAGCTTACTGTTACTTTAAAAATAGTTTACCTGTGTGATTCTTCTTTTTCATTTAAAAATAAGTTAATAACTTAACAAGCCCCTTCCCACTGGCACTCTGTAACGGAACATTTTTGTAATATCAAACGTATGTACTTTGAAATAACTAAATGAATACATAACTTGGAAATAAATGGTCAATCCAATTGCGTAGTGGCTCATAAAGTTGTTTATTGTGTAGGACATTGTTACTACTACAATAAATCACTTAACAAAATAAGATCAAACAATTAATTGTGTCCTTGGTTGTGCAAAAAATGTTGATTGTATATGTTTATGTATAGATTTATATATACATCATGTGTTTCATCAAATTTAGTACTGATAAATTTTCTAGAATTTCGGCGTTATTCCATGTTTCATATATATGACACAGATAAATTATATAATTAATTTGCTGAACAGGAAAGTAAATACTTGACTGGTTGAAAAAGATGTGGAACCTGAATTAATATCTCTAAACATGCCAGAGAACCGGCTGCCACAGCTGAAAGGAGTGGAGTAATACCATCATCAGTATCAGCGTTCGGCTGCAAAGCAAGATCAAGAAGATGAAAGGGAATATAAAATGAAGTGAAACTATCCAATAAAATATAAATTGAAAAACTAAAATTGAATTATTCTATGAAAACGCATACTTGTTAAAAGACCATTTGTTTTTAACCATACTATATAAGACAAATTAATAAAGCCTATACTGATTGCACTAAAATCATAGAATTAATGACAGTATAATAAAAAATATTAAATATATATATATATATATATATATATATATGAAACAAAAAATGGAACAATATATACTAACACCTGGAAATACACTGCATACAAAATTCATTCAAAAACAATAAACTTTTTGAGTGAATAAAATTCCTTAAGATAAAATAGTAGGGAATAGAACCAAAGCTTCCGATGAGTAAATTAAGATAAGGTAACTGATAAGGCTCAAGGTAAACAGGAAAATGAACCACTGGCCCATGAGAACAAAAGAGGCCCAAGGAAATAGATTGTATATGAACGTAAGAAGAAAAAGAATGTTGACGTGGCAAGAAAGGTCTATGAGGTTGTTAGAGGAAAGAGGAAGAATATTTTCTGATATGTAAATAGATGTTTTGGGAGGGAGGGGGAGACCACGGATTTTCGGTTGGTTTGGATAGGGAACCTCATGGTTGCTCTATTAGGAGCTTAACTCTTGGCAAAAAAAAGGGATTACCCTTTTTCTGAGTTTCATTATTGTCTCTACTACATTCTCAATACAGAAATTTCTTACTTACCTGTGTGATTATTGCTTTATTTTATGTGGTCGATGTTTGAATCCTATTAATTGGTCTGACCTGCCGGATACTTCATCAGGACTTTGAATGCCACCGAAGAAGGGAAATCAATCTAAGCCAGAAAGATCAGCGGATGAGCAAAACATGGAAGCACATGTTAGTTTTATGGAGAACGAGATTGCTCGAATGAGGATAATGATGGAGAATTTTCAAGAAGCGATGAAACGCGAAGTTCAAGAGAACCACTCGATACTCGTCGAGCTTTTGACTCGAAATTCTAGAAAGGATTTAGAGGGGGAAAATGAAGGTTCAGTGAAGAAGAAGAGCGTATCAAACAGGAAAAAACATTCTAGAGTGGCATCGGGTATGAACACACTCGAAGGGGAAACCTTAGAAGAATTTCGTCAATCTATGAAGAAGATTGAGCTTCCCTCATTTAATGGCGAGGATCTTGCAGAATGGATCTCAAGGGCAAAGATCTATTTCCAGGTTCAACAGACTAGTGAAGCGGTGCATGTCAACTTGGCAAATTTGTGCATGGAGGGAGGAACGGTACACTTTTTCAACGTCTTGTTGAACGATTATGATGAGCTAACGAGGAGGATTTAAAGAGGGAATTGCTGGAAAGATATGGAAGAATGGGCGAAGGGAGTGTGTTCGATCAATTGACATCATTGAAACAGAATGGGAGCATTGAAGAATACATCGCAACGTTTGAGCGATTGGTGGCCCAAGTACCTCGATTACAGGATGAACAATATTTTTCTTATTTCACTCATGGTTTGCGTGAGGAAACAAGGGCACGACTGAGGAGCCTACACGTGGTGAACCAGTTGACAAGGGGAAGATTGATGAATGCAGCTAGAGCGGTGGACTCTGAAATTCATATGCGAAACAGAGGATGGCAGAGGAGGAGTGAGACACATGTGATAGGAACAGGTTAATTTGGATCCAAAAATTATTCCACAATTTTGGGTTGGGTAGTTCTGAAAATGTATGGAGCAAGCAGTGGAGTGAATGGGTCTAGCCCAAATACGAAGAGGGAAGTAGGAGAAAGTAGAGGTGGGCCTCGGGATAGAGGAGCTAAACATCTGGTTTATCAAGAATTAGTGGACCAAAGGTAAAAAGTTCTTTGTTTAAAGTATGGAGGAACGTATGGGCCCTTGCATCAATACCCAGTAAAACAACTAAGGGTGATTATGTTGGACAATGAATTATAGGTGGAGTGCGATGAGGAAGAACATATAGGTGATGGGAATGGTGACAATGACGATGAAGGAGAATGTAGTGTCATTTGGATATTTGATTTGAATATAGAAAAAGCAGAATCCTCCCCGAACTTTGAAATTGGAAGGCAAAGTTCAGGGCCTATCTCTGTCTCTACTCGTCGACAATGGAGCCACACATAATTTCATTTCCAAACGTTTGGTGGAAGCTATGGAATGGAATTGGGATCCTATAAAGAAGATGCGAATTTTGATGGGTGACGATCATAAAGCTAAAAGACAAGGAGTCTGTCGCAGAATTGAAGTTGAGGTTAATGGCGAGACATTCAATATTGACGTTGTACTCTTTGACTTAAAGGACATTGATATGATTCTGGGAATGTCTTGGCTAGCATCTTTAGGGGAAATGTTGATTGATTGGGAAAAACAAACGATGAAGATTACCACTAATCAAGGGAAGAAGTTGTTAAAAGGGGTGCAGAGTAAAGAGTCTCTAGCAGCCCAAATCAAGGAGTTAGTGCGAGACTCACAGGATATTCCAAAAAGAAAAATCACAAATCAACAGCAAGGTGAATTGGAGGAATTACTTGACAAATTTATTGACGTCTTTGCTGAACAAAAAGGGTTACGACCAGTTGGTTCGAGGGAGCATAAAATCTTACTGAAGCCAAATCAAGAGTCAATTAATGTGAGGTCATATTGTTATCCTTATCACCAGAAAAATGAAATAGAAAAACAAGTTAAGGAGTTGATGGAGAATGAACATATATGTCACAGCCACAGTGCCTATTCAAGCCCTGTAATCCTTTTCAAAAAGAAAAATAACACTTGAAGAATGTGTGTTGACTACCGTGCTCTTAACAAGGCTACAATTCCAGATAAATTTCCTATCCCTGTAATTGAAGAACTGTTAGATGAATTACATGGTTCTAAATACTTTTCAAAGTTGGATCTTAAATCAGGGTACCATCAAGTCAAGATGAGGGAGGAAGACATTGAGAAGTAAGCTTTTAGAACCCACGAAGGACATTACAAGTACCTTGTAATGCCTTTTGGGCTCATCAAACGCTCCAACAACATTTCAAAGATTGATGAATGAGGTATTTCATGATCTACTTCGAAGGGGAGTTTTATGATTTTTTTATGATATATTGGTGTATAACTCTGAATGGAAAGAGCACTTGGTTCAATTAAAAATGGTTATGGAAGTTATGAGACATCAAAAGTTATATGCCAACAAGGAGAAATGTAATTTTGCCTAGGAAAGTGTTGAATATCTGGGACATGTGATTTCATGGAAAGGAGTGAAAGTTGATCCAGCCAAGGTCAAAAGTGTAATGGAGTGGCCAATCCCAAAAAATGTAAAAGGAGTAAGGGGATTCCTATGACTTATAGGTTACTATCATAAGTTCATTAGGAATTATGGAAAAATAGTTAAACCTCTTAATGAATTGATCAAAAAAGAAGGTTTTAAGTGGAATGAGAAAGCGCAACAAGCATTCGAGGAATTGAAGAAGATGATCACTACAACTCTAGTTTTAGCTCTACCAAATTTTTGAGAAGGAGTTTGAGCTTGAGTGTGATGCATCTGGGCTGGGTATTAGGGCCATATTGATGCAAGAACATAGGCCTGTGGCTTATTTTAGCACGGCTCTAGGAAGTAGAAACTTGACAAAGTCTGCATATGAAAAAGAGCTTATGGTTGTAGCTCTATCAATTCACCACTAGAGGTCGTATTTATTGGGGCGTAAATTCAAGGTTTATTCAGATCAAAGGAGTCTTAAACAGTTGTTGTTGCAGCGAATCACTAATGGAAGTCAACAAAACTGGGTGGCCAAATTACTTCGTTATAATTTTGAAATTGTATATAAACCGGGATTAGAAAACAAGGGAGCTGATGCACTGTACAGAAAATTTGAAGAGGGGGAATTGAAGAATTTGATGTCTATACCAATTTGGATAGATAGCCACACAGTAATTAATGAGGTTCACAGAGATGAGAAATTGAAGAAAATCATTGAAGACTTGGAGCAGGGGAGTAAGAACCATTCGGGTTTCACTTATCAACGAGGAATTCTGTTTTATAAAGACAGAATAGTGGTGTCTCCAAATTCTGAGTGGATGGATAGATTCATCGAAGAATTTCACTTTACACCACTGGGAGGACACTCTGGATTTCTAAGAACGTACAAGAGAATTGCAACAAATGTATATTGGCCAGGTATGAAAAATAAGGTAATGAAGTATGTCCAATATTGTGACACATGTCAGTGTCAAAAATATGCCACTACTATCCCGGAGGTTTGTTACAACCACTCGCCAATACCGGAGAAGGTGTGAGAAGATATTTCTCTTGATTTTATCACGGGGTTACCAAGATCGAAAGGTTTTGAGGCCATATTAGTGGTAGTTAGGCATGGCAACGGGGCGGGGCGGGTTTTGCCTCCCCGATCCCTGCCCCCGACATTTTTAAACATCCCCGCCCCCAATCTCCGCCAAGGTTAGAAATTAAGTCCCCATCCCCGTCCCCACTGGGTTTCAGTGTTCCCCATCCCCGATCTATATTATTTTTAAAAAGATAATTACATTTATAATAAATTAATTTTACTATCTATTTTTTATATATAAATAAATATTTATAATTTTATAATTTATAATTATTATTAATTAAATATATTTTTTAATTTATTATATTTATATTAAAATATGTATGTAAAAAAAATATTTAATCATTTATAACATTATTATTATTATAACACTCTATTCAAATATTTGAAATATTTATACCATTATTATTATATTAATATATTCAAACATTTGATTATATATTAAGTTAATTCATTTTTAAGTTGTCATTTAAAAATATGAAATATATAATTTATAAGGAAATATTTAATAAGTTAATTCTTATTCAATTAGTTCGAAGTAATAAAAGTTTAAATTATCAATTCCTTTAATCCTTTAAAATACAATTATTTTATTAAGATAAAATTTGATATATGATAAATAAGAATAATAAGATAAAAAAATGACATAATAAAACCTAATAAATATAAATTATAAATAAAATAATATTAGTTACTACTAAGATTTATGTAAAATATTTAGAAAAAGATAAAGAATAAAAAAATTAACTTTGTTTTCATCAAATTGGTTGAAAAGATTGAAAAAATAAAACAAATTGATGAGAGAGATTAAGGAAATGTGAAAAATTGAAAGATAAGAGAAAGAATAATGTAATAAATTAATTGATATAAAAGATTAAAAAAGACAAAAAGTAAAAAGTGGGTAGAAGAAAAAAAAATTGGTGAAATATAAAAAAATAACCTTATATGCAATAGAAAAAGAAAAGGAAATACTTTTAAAATATTAATATTTTAAAATTTAAATTTAAATATAAAGTCGGGACGAGGACAAGGTGGGGATTGCATTACTCATCCCCGCCCCGTCCCCGACTTTTAAAGCGGAAAAACCCGAACCTGCCCCCGCCCCCGTCCCCGCCCCCGGTCAACTCGGTTTTTCCCCGTCAAACTCAGGGCGGGGACGGGTTGGTCCCCACGGGTACGGATTTAATTGTCATCCCTAGTGGTAGTGGATCGTTTGACAAAATATAATTATTTCATTGCCTTGAAACATCCTTATACAACAAGAACCATAACAGAGGTGTTTGTTAAAGAAGTTGTGAGACTTCATGGGGTGCCTAATTCGGTGCTTAGTGATAGGGACCCTTTGTTCATGAGTCTTTTTTGGAAAGAAATTTTTAAAATGCAGGGGAAAAGGCTTCTTATGAGTACAGCGTATCATCCACAAACGGATGGACAATCCGAAGTGCTAAATCGCTATTTGGAGACATATCTTGTTGAATAAGCCAAACTAAAAAAACTTCTGTTACAAGTTCAATTTTCTGTTATCTGTTTTTTTCCTGATATAAATAATACTTCAGCTGCATGCATGCATGTACGCACGTACTATTCAGTTACTTCCTTTTCCTGTACCCTTTACGTTCATTCTGTTTTCCTTAGTACGTAACATGGTATCAAGAGATGGGTTCGTTCTATGACCTTGAAAGTGTGAAGTCAAGAAAATCTTGGAGGTTTCTTTCACGTGGGTCTTCGAAGATCAAGAAGTCGCAGATCAAGAAACCTGTTGAAAAAACGTTTGAAGTGTGGTCAAGAAGTCTGCAAGATTTATCATGACAAGAGGTCTTGGAGGATTGATACAGGGAGGGTTGCCGGTGTTCGATGGCAAATCTTTTGGAGATTGGAAGATTAAGATGAAAGCGATATTCGGCTTTCAAGAAGTTGCTGATATAATAGAAAATGGTGTCGCAGAAATTGGGAGCAAAGCTACGGAAGAAGAGAAACGAATTTTTAAGTTTCAACAGAAGATGGATAGCAAGGCTAGGTTCTTAATATATCAGTGTGTTAGCTCCATGATTTTTAATCAAATTTCGATGGTTGAAACCGCAAAGAAGGCGTGGGAGATACTTGACAAGACCTATGGTGTTGGAGATAAACACAAGAAGGTTAAGTTGCAAGCATTAAGGAGGAAGTTCGAGTTCCTCATTGTTAGATATGATTAGATATTAGTTGATATTATTTGATATTGTTGAGATATTGTTAGATATTGTTAATCACAATATCAAATAATATCTTTTATTTACCTTATTTACCCTATTTTGTATTTTGTTACTCTTTTGAGGAGTACCTTTCTTTATTATAAATACATTGCCCTATGTGTGGTAAATACACAAGGGAAATTAACCCTATACAGTTTTTTCTATATTCAACATGGTATCAAGAGCTTAAGGTCTCTTGGGATTTTTTTTCGGCTCTGCCACTGAACCTGCAGCTGTCGCCGCTGTCGCCGGAGTAGCAGTTCGGACCGCCGAGCACAGGGTTTTGCTCGCCTCCTCCGTGCGACCTCCACCGTGGAAGTTTCGCGGTCATCAGGAGCAACAACGCTCCCTCACGCGCCTCCCGAAGCCACGCCACCTTCTCCCGTTCCGCCGCGCGTGGCGACGCGTCTCGCCGCCGTTCAGGCCGCCGCTCTTTGCGCCGGCATCGCCTCCTTCTCCTCTCTCTGGATCTGTCCTCGCTGCTCCAATCGGACCTCTTTGGTGTTTTAGGGTTTTTCTCTCTCTTCCTCCATGGCATCTTCCCCTGCCACTTCCAATTCTAATGATTCATCTGCCTTGGCCTCTCACCGTGATGATCGTAATCGCTCTCACAAGCCAGGCAAAGGGCGTGTCAAGTGTGACCATTGTGGCAAACTAGGCCACAAAATTGACAAATGTTATGCTTTACATGGTTATCCTCGCCGATCTGCTGCAGTTGCTCAGACTGATTCTTCCGCACAATCCTCTGCTATGGATCCTCCTTCGTCTGTACCTTCAGACAAATCTGCTATCTTCAATGATTTTCTTCAATGGTATGAGGATCGAAAGCCCTCCAGTTCCACTACTTCGTTGCCCACACAGGTACATCTTTTGTCTGGTCCGACTCACTCTTCTTCTATTGGCTCTTGGGTTCTTGACTCAGGCGCCACCGATCACATCACTGGTAACAAATCCTTATTTTCCTCTTTCACTTCTTCTCATAATTTACCCTCTGTTACAATGGCTAATGGGTCTACAACTTTAGCTCATGGTGTTGGAACGGTTACTCTTTTCCCTCGTTGTCCATTGATAATGTCTTGTATGTACCCGGTCCCCCTTTAACTTATTATCCATTAGCCGTCTAACTCGATCTCTTGATTGTGTTATCTCTTTTACCAAAACTTCGTTTCCCTACGAGACCGGAGCTCGCAAAGAGTGATTGACACCGGATGTGAGTCACATGGACTTTATTATCTTCAACCCTCTCCACATGTTGGCACGATTATGGAGTCTCCTTCTCTCCTTCATGCTCAGCTTGGTCACCCCGATCTGCGCAAATTACAACAACTTGTTCCCAGCTTATCCCAATTGTCCAATTTGGTATGTAAGTCCCGTCAGCTAGGCAAACATAGTCGTACTTCTTTTTCTCGTAGTGTTTCCCGACGTGCTTCATCCCCCTTTGCCTTAGTTCACTCGACATTTGGGGACCCAAGTCGTGTTAAGTCTAATTTAGGTTTTCAATATTTTGTTACTTTTATTGATGATTTCTCTCGTTGTACTTGGTTATTTTTAATGAAAAATCGTTCGAAGTTGTTTTCTATATTCCAAAACTTTTATCATGAAATTAAAAATCAATTTGGTGTCTCTATTCAAACTTTTCGAAGTGATAATGGCCGTGAATATCTTTCAAACTCGTTTAAACAATTTATGGCTTCTCATGGCATTCTTCATCAAACTTCCTGTGCTTATACCCCTCAACAAAATGGGGTAGCCGAGCGCAAGAATAGACACCTTATTGAAACAACCCGTACTCTTTTAATTCATGGTGAGGTTCCTCAACATTTTTGGGGTGATGTCGTTCTTACTCACTCGTTATCTTATTAATCGTATGCCCTCTTCGGTTTTAGATAACAAAATTCCCCATTCTATTTTATTTCCTCATGACACTCTCCATCCTTTACCTCCGAAGGTTTTTGGGTCTACCTGTTTTGTCCACAATTTTGATCCTGGTCGGGATAAGTTATCTCCTCGATCACACAAATGTGTTTTCTTAGGATTTACTCGATCCCAAAAAGGATACAAGTGTTTTTCTCCTTCTCTTAATCGTTATTTTGTGTCTGCCGATGTCACCTTCAATGAGTTTTCCTTTTACTTTAAGGACCCTTCCCTACCTACTGAGTCTCCATCTGCTACAGTTCCCATTCCTGTTCTCATTGATCCTTATGTTGAGGACCATCCACCATTAGCCCCTCCTCCTCCACCACCCCTTCAGGTTTATAGTCGCAGACCTAGCCCACAACAGACGCCACATGACTCACTCCCAGTGCCAAATACTCGCCTTCTCCGGTTCCGTCCACGTAGTCCGACCTTCCTATTGCCCTTCGTAAAGGTACGCGTTCTACACGTAATCCTTCTCCACATTATACTCGCTTTAAGTTATCATCGAATTTCTTCACCATTTTATACCTGTCTCTCGTCTATTTCTTCGTGTCTATTCCTAAATCCGTTTCTGAAGCCTTAGCCCACCCTGGTTGGCGTCAGGCCATGCTAGATGAACTCGGTGCTCTTCGGACTAGTGGAACCCGGACGCTTGTCCCATTACCATCTCGGAAAATCTGTTGTTGGTTGCAGGTGGGTCTTCGCTATCAAGGTTGGTCCTGATGGTACTATTGATCGCCTCAAAGCTCGCCTTGTAGCCAAAGGCTATACCCAAATTTTTGGGTTGGATTATGGTGATACTTTCTCTCCAAGTGGCAAAGATGGCTTCGTTCGTTTATTCATTGCCATGGTCGCTATTCAACAATGGCCTCTTTATCAACTCGGATGTCAAAAATGCTTTCTTGAATGGCGATTTGCAAGAAGAGATTTATATGGAGCAACCTCCGGATTTGTTGCTCAGGGGAGTCTTCTGGATTGGTATGTCGTCTTCACAAATCTTTATATGGTCTAAAACAGTCTCCTAGGGCCTGGTTTGGCAAATTTAGCAGCGTTGTTCAACAATTTGGCATGACTAGAAGTGAGGCGGACCACTCGGTCTTTTACCGTCACTCGAATGCTTGGATGTATCTATTTGATAGTGTATGTCGATGACATTGTTCTTACAGGTAGTGACCATCATGGCATCTCTCGGATGAAACAACACCTTTGCCACCATTTTCAAACCAAAGATCTTGGCAAACTCGGATATTTCTTGGGTATTGAGGTAGCACAATCTACCGATGGCATTGTTATATCTCAAAGAAAGTATGCATTGGATATTTTGGAGGAAACTGGGTTGATGAATTCAAAGCCTGTTGACACACCCATGGATCCTAATACCAAACTCTTGCCAAATCGGGGGAGCCAATGTCGGATCCCGAACAGGTATAGAAGATTAGTTGGAAAATTAAATTATCTTACGAGTTACTCGCCCGACATTTCCTTTGCAGTCGGTGTGGTGAGTCAATTCCTCAATTCTCCTTGTCAAGATCATTGGAATGCGAGTCATCCGTATATTGAAGTACATCAAAAAGTCTCCTGGAAAAGGTTTGGTGTATGACTCCCATAATCATACAAGAGTTGTCTGCTATTCGGATGCTCGATTAGGCGGGATCTCCTCTCGATAGAAGATCTACATCCGGGTATTGTGTTTCCATTGGAGGTAACTTGATCTCATGGAAAAGTAAGAAACAAAGTGTTGTGGCAAGATCCAAGTGCGAAACAGAGTATAGAGCTATGGCCTCAGCTACATGTGAACTTATTTGGCTCAAGCAATTGCTTAAAGAGCTACAATTTGGAGATGTCACTAAAATGACACTAGTGTGTGACAATCAGCCGCTCTCCATATAAGCTCTAATCCTGTCTTTCATGAGAGGACTAAACACATTGAGATTGATTGTCATTTTATTCGGGAAAAGATTATGTCTGGAGACATCAAGACTGAGTTCGTTAACTCATGTGATCAATTAGCAGATATTTTCACTAAGTCTTTACGGGGACCTAGGATGGATTATCTTTGTACCAAGCTAGGCACATACGATTTGTATGCTCCAGCTTGAGGGGGAGTGTTAGATATGATTAGATATTAGTTGATATTATTTGATATTGTTGAGATATTGTTAGATATTGTTAATCACAATATCAAATAATATCTTTTATTTACCTTATTTACCCTATTTTGTATTCTGTTACTCTTTTGAGGAGTACCTTTCTTTATTATAAATACATTGCCCTATGTGTGGTAAATACACAAGGGAAATTAACCCTATACAGTTTTTTCTATATTCAACACTCATGATGGAAGAAACTGAGACTGTAACAGAGTATCTGAATAAGGTGCAGGAGTTGGTCAACGCAATCCGAGCATGCAGTGACAGTTTCAGAGCAGCATATTGTAAACAAGGTATTAAGATCTCTTCCACCGAGTTTTGATCATCTTGTAATTACGATTGAAGAAACGAAAGACTTGGAGCATCTTGGGATTCAGGAGCTGCAACATTCCTTGGAGGCCCATGAATACAGACTCAGTGAGAGAAAACAAATGCTAGAACAGGCCTTGCAAGCGAGATCGAGTTACAAAATGAAATCAAAAGGAACCAAGGAGAGTATGAAACAGTCAAAGGGTGCCAACTAAGATGATGTTGCAGGTGATTTAGAGAAAAGTAAGAGTCGTGGCACCAAGAACAGTGGAGAGAAAGGCTGGAAATTTGACAAGAAAAAGGTGAAGTGCTATAATTGTCAAAAGCTTGGGCACTTTGCTCGTGAATGTTGGAAGGGTGAAGGGTCCAAGGCGATGTCCAAGAATCAAGCTAACCTAGCTAAAGATGATGCTTCATCAGATTCAGATATAGTAATGCTCATGGCAAAGACCAACGAAGAAAGTTCAGAAGAATCATCTTCATGGTATCTTGATTCCGGTTGTTCTACCCACATGACTGGACGTCGGGATTGGTTCATCAAGTTAAATGATGTTTCACACGGGAAGATCAGGTTCGTAGATAATCGGAGTCTGCAAGCAGAAGGGAGAGGTCGCGTGGTGTTAATTGATCATGAGAATAGAGAAATCATCATTGATGATGTTCTCTACGTACCCGGATTAAAAACCAATTTGCTAAGTCTCGGGCAGCTTCTACAGAAAGGGTTCTTTATGGAATTGAAGGAGAATGGGCTTAGCATACTTGATCAAGATAAAAGGTTGGTGATTCATGCCAAACTCTCAGATAATAGAACGTTTAGAGTAGGGATGAACACACGTAGACATGAGTGTTTTGCTTCCGTAGTTGATAATGGAGAATGGCTATGGCACAACAGGTTTGGGCACCTCAATTTCCATGATTTGTATAGACTCAGTAATGATAATCTTGTTACAGGGTTACCACAAATCAAAATACCAAAAGAAGTATGCTCAGAATGCATCCAATGCAAGCAAACTAGGTTGCGCTTCAAGAAATTTGTTGGTGGAAGAGCAACCAAAAAGCTAGGAGTTGTGTACACTGATGTTTGTGGTCCTATGCAAGTCACAACTCCAGGAGGGAACAAATACATACTCACCTTCATCGATGAATACACACGAAAATTGTGGGTGTATTTGCTTGCACGGAAAAGTGACGTTCAAGAAGTGTTTGAAAAGTTTGTCAGGATGGTTGAGAGGCAGAGTGGGGAGAAGTTAAAGGTCTTGCGTAGTGATGGAGGTGGTGAGTATTCATCAATAAACTTCAGCTCATTTTGTGAGGAGGGAATAATTCATGAGAAGATTCCACCTTATACCCTCCAACATAATGGAACTGCTGAACGTATGAATAGGACATTGCTAAACATGATACGGTGCATGTTGAAGGTGCATGTTGAAGGGAAAGAATGTGCCAAACCAGTTCTGGGGAGAGGCAGTCGTTACTGCTGCACACATGTTGAACCATGCACCAACAAAACGTCTAGAGCTGACACCAGAAGAAGCCTGGACAGGTGTCAAACCAAGTGTTTCACACTTCAAAAATTTTGGATCCATGTGCTATAAGCATGTGCCAGACCCACTAAGGAGAAAGCTCGATGACAAAGGCACACTGCATGTGTTCATTGGTTATCATGTAATAGGGGGATACAAGTTGTTTGATCCTGCCACAAAACAGGTTTCAATCAATCGTGATGTTACGTTCAATGAGGCAAGCAGTTGGTCATGGGATCGTGTTGAGAAAGAAGAAAACACTACAAAAGTGACTTTCGATGAAGAAACTGACTCAGAAGATCAGAACCGAGGTGAAGCGTCAGCTACAAGAAGATCACAGCGCACATCACATCTTCCTTCACGTCTGAGGGATTACGAAATCTTTGATGATTCAGCAGTAACAGCAGATGGGAGCTTGATTCATTTTGCGTTGATTGCAGAGGCAGAACCTATAGAATTTGAAGAAGCAGTGAAGAATCCTCACTGGCTGAGTGCAATGGAGGAAGAAATTAACTCCATCGAGAAGAACCAGACTTGGGAACTTGTCCCACTACCACCTGGTAAGAAGCCCATTGCGCTCAAGTGGGTCTATAAGTTGAAGATGAATCCTAAAGGAGAGATTTTGCGCTATAAAGCGAGACTTGTCGCCAAAGGGTTCTTGCAGAGAGCAGGGATAGACTACAGTGAGGTTTATGCACCTGTTGCTCGATTGGAGACGATTAGATTAGTGGTTGCTTTTTCCATAAACTCTAACTGGTCATTACATCAGTTAGATGTTAAATCTGCCTTTCTCAATGGTCCACTGGAGGAGGAGGTTTATGTGCAGCAACCCAGTGGCTTTGAACATCAGGAGAAGAAAAACAAAGTTTATAAATTGAAGAAGGCTCTATATGGGCTTAAGCAGGCACCAAGAGCATGGAATAAACGCATTGACACATTCCTTGAGCAGATTGGGTTCATCAAATGTAAATCAAAGCACGGTGTTTACGTGAAAATGCAGCAGCACAGGAATGAGAAAGTCATCATTTGCCTATATGTTGACGATCTCCTGGTCACTGGAAGCACTGAGAAGCTGATCTGTGAGTGCAAGCGTGATCTCCTTTCAGAATTTGAAATGACTTATCTGGGAAACTTGAGTTACTTCCTTGGCATAGAGTTCAAGAGAACACCCACTGGGATGTTGCTACATCAGACGAAGTATGCGAGGGACTTAGTAAAAAGATTTGGGATGCATCAGAGTAACTCTGCAAGCACCCCTGCAGAGTTTGGATTGAAGCTTGAGCTAAGTCCTGACGAAGAAAACGTGGATCCAGTGCAGTATAGAAGTATCGTGGGCAGCCTGAGATACCTTTGCAACACAAGACCAGATCTTAGTCTGAGTGTTGGCTTGGTTAGCAGGTATATGCAGGAACCAAAAGCATCTCATTTACTTGCTGTAAAGCGCATTTTAAGGTACCTTCATGGAACATTGAAACTGGGAATCATGCTTGCCAAAGGAGAAAACAGACTGGTTGGGTTTACTGACGCTGATTGGAGTGGTGATAGGGATGATAGAAAGAGTACGGCTGGGTATGTGTTTTTTCTTGGAAAAGCACTAATCTCTTGGAGCTCTACGAAAGAACCCATCGTAGCTCTTTCAAGTTGCGAGGCTGAATATGTTGCAGCATCCAATGCAGCATGCCAAGGAATCTGGTTGACAACACTGATGAGAGAATTGGGAGTTGAACAGGTGCAAAAGATGAAGTTACTGATTGATAATCAATCGGCAATAAGCCTTGTAAAGCATCCAGCTCTACACGGTAGGAGTAAACATATAGAGCTTAAATACCATTTCATTCGGGAGCAAGTGGCAGCTGGGAAGCTAGAGATTGATTACTGCAAATCTGAGGAACAAGTGGCGGATGTTTTAACAAAACCTTTGAAAAATGAAAAATTCAAATGTTTCAGAGATAATCTTAGTGTTGTAGATGTTTCATGCTATTTTTAGTTTGAGGAGGAGTGTTGAATAAGCCAAACTAAAAAAGCTTCTGTTACAAGTTCAGTTTTCTGTTATCTGTTTTTTTTCTGATATAAATAATACTTCAGCTGCATGCATGCATGTACGCACGTACTATTCAGTTACTTCCTTTTCCTGTACCCTTTACATTCATTATGTTTTCCTTAGTACGTAACATATCTAAGATGTTTCATTACTGATCAGCCTAAAGGATGGGCTTTGTGGCTTCCTTGGGCTGAGTACTGGTTTAATACTACTTACCATATGTCAATTGGAACCACCCCTTTTGAGGCGGTATATGGCAGACCACCACCGTCATTGATAAGAGGGGTTCAAGGAGAAATCAGGGTTGAGTCAGTGCAGAGGGAAATAAATGATCGTGATGAAGCCCTTAGACAACTCAAAAAGCATTTGATTAGAGCTCAAGAACGCATGAAGGGACAGGCAGATAAACATCGACAAGAGAGGAGCTTTGAAATAGGTGAAATGGTATTTTTGAAGCTCAAACATCACAGACAACATTCAGTGGCAGCAAGAATTAGTCCGAAGTTAAGTGCTAGATATTATGGGCCTTTCGAAGAGGTAGAGAAGATTGGGGCAGTAGCTTATAAGTTGAAATTACCTCTAGAAGCAAGAATTCACCCTGTGTTTCATGTATCTTTGCTGAAGAAGGCAATAGGGAATTACAAAACCGAAACTTCTCTTCCTACAGGGCTTGAGGATGATAGAGTGGACGAAATGGAACCTCAATCAGTGTTGGCATCTCATAGCTTGATGAAAGGAGGGGAGAGGACAAATCAGTGGTTGGTGAAATGGAAGGGGAAATCGGTAGAGGAGGCTTCATGGGAAGATGAACTGACTTTGAGGAGTCAATTCCCAGAACTTAGTCTTGAGGACAAGACTGAAATTGAAGGGGGAAGTATTGATAAGGCCCAAGGTAAACAGGAAAATGAACCATTGGCCCATGAAAACAAAGGAGGCCCAAGGAAATGGATTGTGTATGAACGTAAGAAGAAAAAGAATGTTGACGTGGCATGAAAGGTTTCTAAGGTTGTTAGAGGAGAGAGGAAGAATGTTTTCTGTAATGTAAATAGTCATGTTTTGGGAGGGAGGGAGGGGAGACGACGGATTTTCGGTTGGTTTGGATAGAGAACCTCATGGTTGCTCTATTAGGAGCTTAGCTCTTGGCAAAAAAAGGGATTATCCTTTTTCTGAGTTTCATTATTGTCTCTACTACATTCTCAATACAGAAATTTCTTACTTACCTGTGTGATTATTGCTTTATTTTATGTGGTCGATGTTTGAATCCTATTAGTAACAAAGTAAAAGAGGACATACATTTGCACCATGTTCCAACAGTACGCTGACAGCCTCTGGTTGGGCATGACCAGCAGCCCAAACCAAAGGCGTTCCTGCATCACTTTCTAGATCAGGATTAACTCCCCTGGACAGCAAGTACTTGAGAAGTTCAGTATCTCCTACAACAAAATGAGAAAATTGAAGAAAACATGAAAACGGAACTCAATAATACTTTTCTATAATTGCACAGAAAAGAGAACAATATCATGGGAAAACTTATCTATTTATTTATTAAGGGTAAAATATGTTTTAAATCCCTCAATTTTTGGATAAAATAGGTCTTAATCCCTATTCCGCCCCTCTTCATAAACTTTAGGATATCAATTATAAACGAAGATCAGAATCATAGATTTGAATGTACAGCAACTAAAATCATTTTTAAGCGAAAATAGATGAACATAAAACACATTCATTTTAGCGATTTATTTATTAGTTTCATAAAATGCAAAAAGTTTAGCAGTACGAAAGGTGAGGAGTGCAGACCTATCCCTGCAGAATGGTGCAAGGCAGTTGCCCCTAAATTGCTAGCTATAGTGGGATCGGCACCATGGTCAATCAGATATTTAGCAGTGGCGGTATGTCCCTGACGAGCAGCATGAATGAGAGCGGTCTCTCCTAAAATGCAATAGCAATAACAATAACAATAAGGTGATTATCAGTTAATTATATTATTAGAAGTATGAAGCCTTTATATAGAGATATAGGGGGAGATGCAGCACCATCATCATCTTGAGAATCGACAGGGAGGTTCAATTCGGTTAAGAGGTACTCGCAAACAGCGGTTTGGCCTTCACGGGCGGCAAAATGCAGTGCTCCTCGCTTGTTCGCGTCCTTTATAGCTTCCACAGATTTCGCCAAATCCTTCCCCTCGTCCAGCTGCAACGCCAATTCTGCAAAACCAAAAGCACACTGATAATAACATGCAATGCAATTGAGGCACACAACATAACACAAAGCGTAATACATACATACTCTTTAAGAGATCAATTGACCCAGTTCGAGCGGCATTCAAAAACAATTGAACTTTTTGCCTCGCTGCAATCTCGCATACAAAAGTGAGAGAGTCAGTAATTATTCAACAATCGATTCACACACAGAAAGAGATATACACATAGAGAGAGAAGAGAGAAGGATGTGACCTGCGAGTGCATCGGAAGCATCGGAAGCCATAGCAATGGAGTGGAGAAAAGTGAGAAAGAAGATGACGAAAAAGAAGTGGAAAATGAAGATGGGAGAGAAAGGGTTTTAGAGTACAGTTAAGTCTCAATGTTTTCTCAGTTTAGTGAGTGCGTGTCTGATCTTATATATTTTATATAAATAAATATAAAAATTAATATAAATATATGTTACGACTCTCTAGACCCAAAAGCATGCAATTCCACTGGCGGCCTCTACACTAGGGTATCACTAACCTTTAACTTTTCGTTTTATTTCAAATACATCTTTTTAATTAACAAAGTAATAACTGAATTACATAATTTATTCCTAGTAGTAATGAATCCACGGCATGAAGTTATACTAATAACAAATACAGTTCGTATTTTAATTTCTTCATGTCTATTTTAAATTTATTTTATTTATTTATTTATTTCAAGTTTTAAGTTAACATTTTTTTCAACTATATCCTTATTTTAACTTAATATTTAATTAATTTATACATATATATTTGTTATAAAATGAAAATGAAATAAATAATGTATATAATCTAATGACTATTTTATTTGGATAAAGTTTTTCACATTTCTTTATTCATACATATAAACCTTAAAATAAAGATACAAAATGAAGAATAATATAAATGCATGATTTTATTTTAAATAATAAGAATAGATAGTGATTTTTTTTCCAAATAATCATGTGTAATTCATTTATTGTAATAATAAATGTATAATGTATTTCAAAAAGATATAATTATGCAGTTAATTTAAAATAAAAATATAAATAAGTGATAATTATTTTCAAAATAATATTAAATTCTTAAGTTTATTCTGACTAATAATAAATGATAATTATTTTCAAATAGTAATAAAAACATTATAACTTTCATATAATAATAACTTGAATATTCGATACAAAATTAAGTGATACTCATGTATATAAATGCACCTTCACAAAAAAAAATTATTATAAAAATAGTCAAAATAATAATAATAATAATATAATTCATTTCCCGTAATACTTTTTGCATTGTTTTTTAATTACCGTGTATTGACAAATGTTTTTTTTTTAGGTTTAAAACATTATTAATTAGTTTTTAATTTTACCTAGGGATGACAAAGCAAGCTAGCTCGTCCTATTTTTGTTCCATCTTTGACTCGTCAAAAGTGAGGTGGGACGGCTGACTCGTTATAGTCATGACGAACTATAGACCTTGACCGCTCCGCTAAGGGACGGGTTAGCGGACTGATCCGCCATAATTTAAAAAAAATAATTTATTTTTTTAAATCAAATTTTTCAATAAATTTAATAATAAGATTATTATTTGTTTATCAATAATTAAAAATATATATATACATATATATATATATATATATTATTTTAATTTAATAATATAAATCAACTCATTGTTTTAAGAAATTATAATTTAGAACAATAATAAAATTTACATAATAATAAATAATAACAAATATATATAACGTTAAAACTTATAAATTTATATTTTTTATATTAAAAAATTCAATTACTTATATCTTTTTATTTGATAAAACTGCACATTGTTTTCGTTTCGATGAATTCTTACACATTTAATTCAAGTCATAATAATAAGAATAATCAATGCTTAGGAGAGAGAAGTTTGTGTTTCAAGAAGGATAATATTTTCTTTGAGGGTGAAACTTTTTTAACTCTTTTTTAAAAATTTTAACTTTATATATTATTTTTATAATTAACTTTATTACAATAAAAAAATTTATTAATTAGCGCGGCAACTGGCTACGAGCTTGATCGGACAGAGCTAGAACAAACTGACGGGCAAAAAACACCAACCAGCCCGACCATATTATGACTGAAGCTACCGGTCCGATCTGTTTTCTCATCCCTAATTGTATCCCTATTTTGTTTTATATTTAATTAATTTCCACTTATTGAAGTAAACAAAAATCATTACTATTTTATCAGGAAATAAATTATTTTACATTTCTTTATTTTACGTATAAACCTAAAAAAAGGAATGGAAGCAATAAACATACAATAAATTTCAAATTATAAATAATAAATACATTAATGTATTTCAACAAATATGAGGGTATATGATATTCAATTATTGTCAAGTATATTGTAACTAGTTAAATAAGATTTTTATAGTTATATTAAATTTTAATTAAATAGGATTTTTTAAGGTGATATCTAATTAGTTATTAAATATATTGTAACTATATTAGTTAAATAAGACTTTTATTTAATTGTAACTTTTTTTATTTAACAATTAAGTATTATAATGAATTTTAAGAAATATCAATCGAGTTAATCGACTAGTCAAGACTCATAAATATAAAATTTAGTAGAATCTATATTCTTAAATATTAAACTTATTTCTAAAAAAAATTATACTAATATACCGAGACAATTTGTTGAAACCACGTGAAAATAAGACAATTATTTATATCTAAATTAACAAGATTGTCACTATATCTAAATAAAAAAATAAAATTTAAATAATTTTATCCGGTAAAACTTATGAGCCCGAATTTTCCATAGAACCGTACCACAGTTTTTGAAGCTTCAATTACAACTAAGGAGTCGTACTTAATTGTTTTTTTATTGAATAATAATTTAAATCAAACAAAATTACTTTAATTTGATATAAAATTTTGAATTAAACAAAATTAGATTCGATTTAGATAATTTTGCAGTTTTCATTTTTATAAAATTATTTAATATTTTATAATAAAAATGTATATTACATGTTTTATTATGATTATTATTATACTAATAATTTTAATTTTAAATTTTTAAATAAATTACACAATCTTATAATTCAAAATTATTATAATATATTTAATAATTATAAATATATTATAATATATATATTGATAATTTAATCTAAATATATAATGTTTTATTTAAATATAATAAACAATTTGATTATATTTGGTTCGATTTTAGTTTGTTTGTAGTTTCTTTATTAGTTTTGAATTTTTTATATTTTCTCAACTATTCGATTTTAAAACCCCTATCTCTAACCTAAATATATCTTGACCATAAAAATTAGAGGTTAAATGTGTTCAGATAAAATACATAAATTCACAAAAATATTTTATTATTATAATTTTGGATTTAAAATGTATTTATTTTTTCTGTAATTTATATTTCATTATTGTAATTGGATACTTATACTTCAATCAAAGCCTCAGTTTAAGTTGAAACATGGGTTAATGAAGACAAGTAGACAGTCTACAAGAAATTAAGGAGGCCGAAACTATGTACTCAGACAACACAAGAAAAATAAGAATCACATGGGAAATCTGAAAAACATTTACCACATGGAAAATGTGGAGTACATGAGATTTTAATTTTAAAATTCAAATTCTCTTATTTTTCCCTTGATTAGTTCATCTATAAAGACTATAAATAACTCACGTGTTGGATCATTGCTTGAGACTAAGAAGATTTTTAAAAGTTAATATATAATATTATATTTTACCCAAAACTTTGAAGCATTATTTTATATATTCAACTTTTTAATTTATTCAATTTTTTATTTTTAATCAATGTAAAACTTTCAACTCATATTTAAATTTTCATTGAAAACTTTAGAGTTTATGTAAAATTTAATTTAAAAAATTATTCTAAGAAGAGTAAAATTCTTAAGAATAAGTAGCGATTTTTCATATATTGTTTCCAAGTCACTTTTTCTTTTATCTTCTATATATGCCATCCACATCTATTTTTTATTTTCCATTCAACAATTATTGTTTAATTATTTTAATTTATGACTTGTGAATATGGGATAGAAGAGTTGGATTTTTAAAATTAAAAGTTTATTATTATGTTTGTATACATTAATTATTAAAGAATGATTTTGAAAAAGAAAACAATAATTATATACCAAATTTATTTTTACTGATAAAATTAATTACTTTTTAATAAATGTGAAATTAATTATAATGCAAACTGTTCAGGTACACTCATGACTAAGGAGTTTATATACCTCACTTCTCTCAACACTTAAAACTATGACCATAAGAACTTCTAAATATTATCTCAGACATAATCAGAATTAATCTTATAAATATTATCAAAATAGATATGAAATCGAAACACTCTTATATAATATAAAATTTAATTAAAAAAAATGTAAGTTAATTAAAAATGTGCTACAATATTTATTTCATTAGCTGCTATTTTATTTTTTATTCTTTTAAAACTACATTAAGAGAGTATTTCGCTGTTTTTTTGTTCAGTATGCAAGGATAAATATTTTGAATAAATAATACTATATTTATCATATTGCTATAGACTTTATACGTAATAATTCATTCTACTAAAGTTATTATTAAAAATTGAAGAAAAATTGCCTAATATATTCTAAATGGAAAAAATAAATCGCTAAATAAAAAGTAAAAAAAAAAAAACAAGGGGGAATTTATAATAAATATTATAATTCTGTTAAGAGATAGAACAAATTATAATTTTGTCATAAATATTTTAAGGTCCTACTAAAAATGGTTCTGTGAGTGTACACTTTAAAGAAGTCTATCTAGAACTAAAGTTTTTTTAATCATGTGTCATCACTAAAAAAATCATATAATTTATTTTTTTGAGTTTTGACCATTTTTAATATTTATTCTTCCTTTCATATAACAAAACTCTTTAATGTCATTTATTTTTTTACCACAGTTGTCTTTTTTCATAAAGAAACACTGACAGTGTATTTGACTTTATTATTATTAAGAGTTAAGTCATCTTGTAATTAAGAAAGATCTATAATACACACTAATATAACAATGTGGCAATGCAATACTATTAGTGGAAGAAGAGGCTCATAAATTTGGGAGTAGTTTTATTGTACTAAAAATATTCCTCAAAAATTTCCTATAATTAACCATTGCTGACAGTTAGAAACGGACGGTAAAACACCAATCACCAAACTGAAACCCCCATTAATAGTCCCTATTATTATTTAGCTTCCTCCATTTTCCACTTTCACCATTAATCAACTCCTCGTCATTACATCAACACACACCAAGCAACCCTGCACGGCGAGGCGGCCACGCTCTTTCTAGGTTGCCTCCGCCGTCGATCACCACCACCCACACATCCAAACATACTCATCAATTCTTCTTCTTCTTCAACAAACAAATAAACACCATTCTCAATCATATATACATATTTATATATAGATACATGTAATAGGTGTAAATATATATTGAATCGGTCGAGTATATATATATATATTTATATACACATGGGAGAAGTGGAGCAACGAGTGCAGTTGCAGGAGGTAGAAACGAAGTTGCAGCAGCATATTGCGTTGGCGGAAGAGGCGTTGAATAAAAGGAAGCGTTGTTTGTCGAAGCAGCTATCGATGTGTGTGGCACCGAGAGACATTGCGTGGGAGAGAAAGAAGAAGCAAGAGGGGAGGACGAGGACGAGGACAAGGAGAAACAGTTTTCACGTCTGCGATGACGTCACCGACGATGACCTTCACGAGCTTAAAGGCTGCATAGAATTAGGGTTTGGTTTTAACGAGGAAGACGGCCAGACGCTCTGTGACACCTTGCCCGCTCTCGACCTCTACTTCGCCGTCAACCGCCAGCTCTCACCGGTCTCCACCCCTCATAGCCGCCCCTCCTCTTCCTTTGGCAGCCCCACCAATGCTCCTTCACAACCACCACCCGACTCTGATTCTTGGAAGATTTGTAGCCCAGGTCAGTTTTTTGTATAATACTTCATAATGTAATCATAAAAAGAGTATACTACAAGCGATGATCTCTTCCCCAAAAAAAAAAAAAAAATATATATATATATATATATATATATATATATATGCATGCATGCAACATTTTTTGCTTCTGTTCTTACTTCCAGAATGATGTATCCATCACAGTTTCATGTCATGCATGCATGTGTGTCATTACTGTGGCTGATTTCATGGCCATTATATATTATAGATGTTACGTGTTTCATCAGAGTGGTCCATTGATTGTTGAATTTGATGAAAATTTTGGTGATGTAGGGGACGACCCTGAACATGTAAAGACCAAGTTGAGGCATTGGGCTCAGGCTGTAGCTTGTTCTGTAATGCAGTCTCATTGAAGTGTGGAATATGATGTCTTGTACAGAGGAAGATATATTCTAGATATATGCACAGAAAAAGAGCAGGAAGGAAAATAACGGAAGCAGAAATCTAAAGAAAGTAGACAAGTCTCTGTTCTATTTTTCGTTTCTGAACAGGTCAAAAAAAAAAAAAAAAACTGTGCTACTTTCTTTGGGGTTTTTTTTGGAGCCAAACACACACAATTGTTGGCTCAGATTGGTTGGTTCAAATTGTTTGGTCTAATCAAATAACCCCTTTTTTCCTTCACCCTTTTTTAAGTTTTCATACATATATTTTTCGTACGTTCAAGTATGTCTCTCCGAGGTTTTTACGATTTTTTTTTCATGTGTACATTGAGCCACTCGTAAAAACTACAGCATATAGGGATTTGTCTTTCGTAATGATGCAACGGATGTCGTAAAATACGCTAAAACTATTCTTCCAAGTTATTACAAGCATGCAACAACGTCTGAAACATGAGTTATTATCAACTTAAACTCGGTTTCTCTTTAATGTGTATTTGGAGGAATATTGCCAAACTTAAATTTTAATTAAAACTAATTTCTTTTAGTTTTACCCTTGAAATAAATACTCAGATTATTTTGATACGTTTTAGAAGTTATTTAGTAGTAGAAAATACGAAGAATTAAAGAAAACTAATTTGTGCTTGAGTTGTTTTTTAAATTTGTATGATACAACTAAAAGACAAAGAAAAAGGAAAAATATAAGAAATGACCAACAACAAAGTTACATGTAAGAAGATAAGTCTTGTACATTGAATCATCATAAATGAGTGAGAACCATGTTAAGATTCAAACAAATGGTTAACTAAAAAGACCAAAAACAACAACAAGAAAACTTTAATATAACTCATTCTCCAATCTCTCTTTTAATGACTCTGCTTTTTCTTTTTGGGATTAGTAGTTTTCGATAAACTTCACTCAATTATTACAGAGAAAGTTCAAAAAGGGTAATCAAAAGTGTGGATTATCATAGCATTTCTCACAGTACAGAAGACTCAAATAAAATAGTAATATTAACATTATAATAGATATTGCATATGTAATTCTTATTGATGTGTTTGTAAAGTAGCAATAGGCGTTTTGTTTAAAGGGAAAATAGAAAATGAAAAGTAATTAATATGAAGAAAAATATCCTTTCCACCTTCACTCTCATATTTTGCTTTACACTTATATATTTGAAAAAGAAAAAGAAAAAATAATTTTATGATAAAAAATTATTATATATATATATATATATATCTAAATTATTCATAAAAAAACTAATTAATAAATATATATATAGTTTTGTAATTGTATAAATATATATTTTTAATTGAACACTTTTTCTTCTTTTTTATTTTAGTTTTCTCTCAAAAAAAAAAAAAAATATATATATATATATATATATATATGTTTTTTTTTTGTCACCGAAGGGACCTATGAGATCTTGGATCCCAATTTATGTGAAGCACAATTTGTTCAACACAATTCAAAATTTGATAAAAAATAGCTGTCTTGCCTTGATAAAGTTGAATACTATTAATGAATAATAATAAAAAGTATATAATTAAATGCTTTTAAATTTTAGAATATTTACTGTAAACTTTTCGTTTTTATTTCCTTTGATTATTATTTTTTATTGTGTTTCCTTTGTTAATTCATTCAACCGAACTAAAAGAATAAAAATTTATATCTCATTAATGTTATGTTAATGCTTTGTGAGTATAGGATAATATAATCAAAATCAATGTATTATATCAAGGTGACTTTTGTAGATATTCCACTCATAATCATATGCTAGGACTAATTTTTAATATCTCTAATTAATATAATCTTATTTAATGCTACAGATTTTTCTAATTTCTTTAATTATTATATCATCATACTTAAGGTTGCTATTTAAATATCGAATATAAACCCTAATTAATATATAATCATAAATGGCCTGAACTACCCAATAAGCATGCAACTCAAAATACCAACACATCCAAGTAAGTTAATAATTGAAGTCTTATTCAACCTTTGATTAATAGGTCTCTATGTTTTTTCTTTCTTAGATTATCTCTTGATGCAATTGAAGGGTCATTCCTCATAACTCTTATCCTTTTAAAGACCTTTCTAGATTTTACTGATGATATGCTAAGATTTTACCTTTCTAGATTAAAGTTATTTTAAATCTAGAGATTTAAATATAATACATTTTATTTTCAAAAACTTTGTCAAAAATAATTTTATGACTAAGGTATCCCTTCCACGTTCCTATACCTTATAAGATTTAAATATTACATTTATTTTTTCAAAATATACAATTTTCTCATTGAATAAAGAAATAAACCACGTTTTTTCTTCATTTTTATATTTTCTCTAAAACATATAATTTCTATGAAACAGTTTTTTATCAGAAAACTATTTTTATTATAGTTCTGCCTTGATTTTAAACATATGTACTCTAGGTCATAAATGTTTTTAAAAGGGTATTTATTTTTATAAATATGTTACTAAATTATTTTATTTTTATAATATATATATTTGTGCTCATAAATTATCCTCTCCACTGAGTATTGTTTATATAACGCTAAAAACAAACTTAGCTACACATCTGTCCTCTAATTTCTGACAAAGAAGAAACATTGATGAGTAGATACAGGAGAAAGCAATGTTGAAGCATTAAGTAAATCGAAGTGTATAGGAGTTGGCAATGCATGCATGCATGTTTATTACCTCGTATGAGAGAGTAACAACAACACAAATTGTAGGGGAATAAAATAATAACAAGGAAAGCTAAATATAGCTTAGACTCATTATATTGTTACAAACTCAAGCCACGCTGTAAGCAACCCAATTCATTCGATTACGATTCTTGCTCCCCACCGCCCATACTCAAGTAAGAAAAGGAAGAAAAAAATGTTCTCAATTTGTCATTATACAAGAAAGAGAGAAACTAGTTAACTTCATCTCCTCATCCTCCTCCACTTTCTTGCCTGGTTTGGAACCTCCAACCCAGGTGAGTGAGTCTTTGGTTGCTTTAATCGCCGTGGATGGTAGGAAAAATGAGTTGATTAGCATTCCTATCATCTTAGCACAAAGAAAAATAAAGAAGCCACGTTCATCTTTTTGGCGTACAGGAAAATATTATTATACATGTATACCACTGTAATCTAATCACCAACCGTTTTCTTGTACTGCCAAACGTGTTCTCCTTTTGGATTTTCCTTTTTTCTTGATCTTTCTTCAAGCATGCATTCACGTGGAAAAGGTCCCTTGCTTTCTCTTGTTTGTGTCCTTCTGTTGAATGGCATTCATGGTGCACTTAGTGAGGAGCCAGAGTCTTTGATCTTGGGTTCTGGATTGGATGAGGTTGCCGAAGATGGTGATGGAAGAAAATGGAGTCCTGATAAAAAGTTCTTGGAGACAAAAGGTGATTCAATCACAGCCAAAGCATCTTACCAAGACCCTTCTCTTATGTCCCAGATACCATACATGTCAGCACGTGTTTTCAAATCTGAGTCAACATACAAATTCCCCATTAAATCTGATAAGCGTTATTGGCTCAGGCTTCATTTTTACCCCTCTCTTTATGACACTTTCGATCCCACTAACTCATATTTCTCCGTGACTGCAAATGGTGTTACCCTCCTCACCAATTTCAGCGCCTCAGTCACTTGTGAGGCCCTCTCACTAGCATACATAGATAGAGAGTATTCCCTTGCTCCTTTGAATTCAGATTCCTTGACTCTCACTTTCCAGCCTTCTGATAAATACGACGGTGCATTCGCTTTTGTCAATGGCATTCAGCTTATCGAAATGCCCGATTTGTTTGATTCTGCATCATTGATAGGGTATGATGACCAAACCATAGATGTAAAAACATTGAATTTGCAAACCATGTTTAGATTAAACGTTGGAGGGCAGTTCATATCTCCAATCCATGACTCTGGACTTACAAGGATATGGTATGATGACACACCTTACCTTTATGGGTCAGCCAGTGGTGTGACCAACAAAGCTGAGAAGAATGTCACAATCAACTATCAAACCATGCCAGAGCATATTGCTCCTCATGATGTCTACTCCACATCCAGATCAATGGGGGGAGATCCAAATATCAACATGGGCTACAATCTCACTTGGAGCTTCCGTGTTGATCCCAGTTCCATGTACCTTGTAAGGTTACATTTCTGTGATTACCACTACTCCAAGATCAATCAGATTGTCTTCAATATCTTTGTCAACAACCAAACGGCACAAGCTCAAGCTGATGTGATTGGGTGGACAGGAGGCATAGGAGTGCCAATTTATAAGGACTACGTTATACATGTCGAAGATGGAAAGAGTAATGAGTTGCTCTGGCTTGCTCTCCACCCCGACCCAGACACACGGCCTGAGTTCTATGATGCCATACTCAATGGAGTGGAGATATTCAAGCTCAACGACACAGACTTATCTGCTCCCAATCCTCTGATTTCAGACATGCTTCTCAGAGAGCACCGGGAGGAGGAAGCGGGTTTCTTTACCCACAAATCTAGTCATCGTTCTGTGATCGGTGGAGCTGCTGGAGGTGCGGCTGGTTTTGCTTTTATGGCTGTAGTATGTGTTGCTATGTACAACAAGAAGAAGAGAGAACCAGGATCAGATGGTCAAACAGGCTGGCTACCCATCTATTCACGCTCTAGCAAATGCAGCAAGTCTGGCAGGAGCATGTGCAGTACCACCTTATCCGCCATGTCTCAAGGTCTTTGCCGCTATTTCACCTTGCAAGAGATAAAGCAAGCAACCGACAATTTTGATGAATCCAACGTCATTGGGGTTGGTGGATTTGGAAAGGTGTACAAAGGTGTCATTGATAATGGAACGAAGGTGGCAATCAAGAGGTCCAATCCCCAGTCAGAACAAGGAGTTGACGAATTCCAAACGGAAATTGAGATGCTTTCCAAGCTGAGACACAAGCATTTGGTGTCCTTGATTGGTTTCTGCGAGGAAAATGATGAGATGTGCCTGGTTTATGACTACATGGCTCTTGGCACCATGAGGGAGCATCTTTACAAGGGCAACAAACCTATGTCTACTCTATCATGGAAGCAAAGATTGGAGATTTGCATTGGAGCTGCAAAAGGGCTTCACTACCTTCACACCGGGGCAAAGTACACAATCATTCATAGAGATGTCAAAACAACTAACATTCTCTTGGATGAAAACTGGAATGCCAAGGTTTCAGATTTTGGCTTGTCAAAAACGGGTCCAAATATGGACCAAGGTCATGTTAGCACCGTGGTGAAGGGTAGCTTTGGCTACTTGGATCCTGAATACTTCAGGAGGCAACAATTGACTGAAAAATCTGATGTCTACTCATTTGGGGTTGTTCTGTTTGAAGCCCTATGTGCCAGGCCTGTCCTCATTCCTAACCTTCCAAAGGAACAGGTTAGTCTTGCTGAATGGGCATTGATTTGCAAGAAAAAAGGAACTCTAGAGGATATCATTGACCCTTGTCTCAAGGGAAATATCAATGAAGAAAGCTTGAACAAGTTTGTGGACACGGCAGAGAAGTGCTTGTCTGATCATGGTACTGATCGGCCCTCCATGAATGATCTATTGTGGAATCTTGAATTTGCTCTCAACCTGCAAGAAAATGTTAATGGTGAAGGTGGTTCAACTCAATCTGCTCAAGCGGAGAAAAGTGAGTTCGAAGATATAAGCTTGGAAAATGACATAGCACGCCACTATAGAAACTTGAGCCTTGGAAGTGACATTGACATTAACGACAATTCCACTGAGAATCAGGATGCCATCTTCTCACAAATTGTCAGTCCAAAAGGACGATGATGAGCTATATGCTCCGGACATATATGCTTGTTTTGCTGTAGAGGAAACAGATTCGGGTATTCTGGAATCCAAGCAAACCAAACCGGCTATTTTGAAGTTTTCTGGGATTTCTGATTTCTACTCTTTCCTCCTGGCTGTCATGATTTTTTATATTTATCAACATTAATTATTTTATACCCCATCTCTGTCAGTTTGTATGGACAGGCACTCAGATTACTTGATGCCTGTCAAATATTATTGAGACTGATTGTTTACTAGCATTGTACAAAACCTAACCTACACTTTTTCTACCCGTTTATCACTTTTTTGTTTTTTGCTTGTCAATTTCGAGTAGATTTATAGTGCGTGGGAAAATGCTGTCTAAAATATAGATGTTTGGTAGAAATGTCAGCTGTACAGTTCATAATATGAAGGCAAAAGTTGCATTCAATATAGTTCTAACTATTCAAATTTTAATTTTCTTCAACCTGAATTTAAACAGAAAAAACATTTATGACCGATACGAGAAAGGGGATTTACAATAATTCAGGGGCGATTTTATTGATTCCATGAAAATAATAATGTCACTATCTCTCTTCAAAGGAGATGCGGAAATTACAATTCTGTGTGGTTTGAATCATTATGCGGCTGTTAAGGGAGATAAGGACTCTCTTCCCCCGAAGGAGGTTTCAAATTCCAATCTATATCTTCCAGTTAGAACTGGCAAAGCTACCGAGGGATTTCCTTTGCATGGATATGAAATGAATTTTGTTACCAGATGAGAGAGACCCTCATGACCACAGTGGGCTACTTGGCAAGTTCGTATGCTTGGCCTTCATTCATCTTTTCTTCTGACCCCAATCCGGGGAATTGTCCAATATCATGACCTTCCAGTGGTTGAAACTCATGATTTAAACCAACAGCAAACTCTCCTGCGTCAGTCACGGGGCTTTGGAAATAGTCTGCAATCTGCTTAAAAAAGGTTCAACCCAATGTCGAATGAATAAGAAAAAAAAATTAAGCACTTCACTGTAGAGTAAAACTGAATTACTTAAGCTGAAGATGTCCAATTAACACTAAATAAATGTGGAGGCAAATGACAATAATTGACTTGTCAAAGTGAAAGTGGTATATACTTGGTTCGCTAGAGCAATTCCACTTAAGACAGCTGCCTCTATATTAGAACCTAGAAGCCAATCACCACATATCCCAGCCCTTCCAAGGGGATCAAAGATGCAAGGAACTCCAGGTGTATTAGTTGGAAGAGCTGCACCCCTGCAAATCTCAGAATAACAATTTTCAATGATTTAAATTTACATGCAATGTTCAAGCACAACCAATATGATATTTTAGATACTTGAAGATTGTTAAATATAATATCTCATCTAGTTTGTTGAGGATTGAGATGTGGCTTAGAACAACATAACAGAAGAAATCCTACTGAGGGAGCATACGTAATTAACAATTTTATTGTCAAGTGTTGAATATAGGGTTAATTTCCCTTATGTATTTACCACACATAGGGCAGTGTATTTATAATAAAGAAAGGTACTCCTCAAAAGAGTAACAGAATACAAATAGGGTAAATAAAAAGATATTATTTGATATTGTGATTAACAATATCTAACAATATCTCAACAATATCAAACAATATCAACTAATATCTAATCATATCTAACACTCCCCCTCAAGTTGGAGCATACAAATCGTATGTGCCTAGCTTGGTACAAAGATAATCCATCCTAGGTCCCAGTAAAGACTTAGTGAAAATATACTGCTAATTGATCACATGAGTTAACGAACTCGGTCTTGATGTCTCCAGACATAATCTTTTCCGAATAAAATGGCGAGTCAATCTCAATGTGTTTAGTTCTCTCATGAAAGACAGGATTAGAGCTTATATGGAGAGCAGCTGATTGTCACACACTAGTGTCATTTGAGTGACATCTCCAAATTGTAGCTCTTTAAGCAATTGCTTGAGCCAAATAAGTTCACGACTAGGCTGAGGCCATAGCTCTATACTCGCTTCTGCACTGGATCTTGCCACAACACTTTGTTTCTTACTTTTCCATGAGATCAAGTTACCACCAATGGAAATACAATACCCGGATGTAGATCTTCTATCGGAGGGAGATCCTGCCCAATCGGCATCCGAATAGCGAGACAACTCTTGTATGATTATGGGAGTCATACACCAAACCTTTTCCAGGAGACTTTTTGATGTACTTCAATATACGGATGACTCGCATTCCAATGATCTTGACAAGGAGAATTGAGGAATTGACTCACCATACCGACTGCAAAGGAAATGTCAAGGCGAGTAAGCTGTAAGATAATTTAATTTTCCAACTAATCTTCTATACTTGTTCGGGATCCGACATTGGCTCCCCCGATTTGGCAAGAGTTTGGTATTAGGATCCATGGGTGTGTCAACGAGGCTTTGAATTCATCAACCCAGTTTCCTCCAAAATATCCAATGCATACTTTTTTTGAGATATAACAATGCCATCGGTAGATTGTGCTACCTCAATACCCAAGAAATATCCGAGTTTGCCAAGATCTTTGGTTTGAAAATGGTGGCAAAGGTGTTGTTTCATCCGAGAGATGCCATGATGGTCACTACCTGTAAGAACAATGTCATCGACATACACTATCAAATAGATACATCCGAGCATTCGAGTGACGGTAAAAGAGCGAGTGGTCTCGCCTCACTTCTAGTCATGCCAAATTGTTGAACAACGTTGCTAAATTTTCCAAACCAGGCCCTAGGAGACTGTTTTAGGCCATATAAAGATTTGCGAAGACGACATACCAATCCGGAAGACTCCCCCGAGCAACAAATCCGGGAGGTTGCTCCATATAAATCTCTTCTTGCAAATCGCCATTCAAGAAAGCATTTTTGACATCCGAGTTGATAAAGAGGCCATTGTTGAATAGCGACCATGGCAATGAATAAACGAACGAAGTCATCTTTGCCATCTGGAGAGAAAGTATCACCATAATCCAACCCAAAAATTTGGATATAGCCTTTGGCTACAAGGCGAGCTTTGAGGCGATCAATAGTACCATCGGGACCAACCTTGATAGCGAAGACCCACCGCAACCAACAACAGATTTTCCAGATGGTAATGGGACAAGCGTCCGGGTTCCACTAGTCCGAAGAGCACCGAGTTCATCTAGCATGGCCTGACGCCAACCAGGGTGGGCTAAGGCTTCGAGAGACAGATTTAGGAATAGACACGGAAGAAATAGACGAGAGACAGGTATAAAATGGTGAAGAAATTCGATGATAACTTAAAGCGGTATAATGTGGAGAAGGATTACGAGTAGAACGCGTACCTTTACGAAGGGCAATAGGAAGGTCGGACTACGTGGACGGAGCCGGAGGAGGCGAGTATTTGGCACTGGGAGTGAGTCATGTGGCGTCTGTTGTGGGCGAGGTCTGCGACTATAAACCTGAAGGGGTGGTGGAGGAGGAGGGGCTAATGGTGGATGGTCCTCAACATAAGGATCAATGAGAACAGGAATGAGAACTGTAGCGAGATGGAGACTCAGCAGGTAGGGAAGGGTCCTTAAAGTAAAAGGAACACTCATTGAAGGTGACATCGGCGAGACACAAAATAGCGATTAAGAGAAGGAGAAAAACACTTGTATCCTTTTTGGGATCGAGTAAATCCTAAGAAAACACATTTGTGTGATCGAGGAGATAACTTATCATGACCAGGATCAAAATTGTGGACAAAACAGGTAGACCCAAAAACCTTCGAGAGGTAAAGGATGGAGAGTGTCATGAGGAAATAAAATAGAATGGGGAATTTTGTTATCTAAAACCGAAGAGGGCATACGATTAATAAGATAACGAGCGAGTAAGAACGACATCACCCCAAAAATGTTGAGGAACCTCACCATGAATTAAAAGAGTACGGGTTGTTTCAATAAGGTGTCTATTCTTGCGCTCGACCACCCCATTTTGTTGAGGGGTATAAGCACGGGAAGTTTGATGAAGAATGCCATGAGAAACCATAAATTGTTTAAACGAGTTTGAAAGATATTCACGGCCATTATCACTTCGAAAAGTTTGAATAGAGACACCAAATTGATTTTTAATTTCATGATAAAAGTTTTGGAATATAGAAAACGACTCGAACGATTTTTCATTAAAAATAACCAAGTACAACGAGAGAAATCATCAATAAAAGTAACAAAATATTGAAAACCTAAATTAGACTTAACACGACTTGGGTCCCCAAATGTCGAGTGAACTAAGGCAAAGGGGGATGAAGCACGCTGGGAAACACTACGAGAAAAGGAAGTACGACTATGTTTGCCTAACCGACGGGACTCACACACCAAATTGGACAAGCTGGGATAAGGCTGGGAACAAGTTCTCGTAATTTGCGCAGATCAGGGTGACCAAGCCGAGCATGAAGGAGAGAAGGAGACTCCATAAGCGTGCCAACATGTGGAGAAGGTTGAAGATAATAAAGTCCATGTGACTCACATCCGGTGCCAATCACTCTTTGCGAGCTCCGGTCCTGTAGGGAAACGAAGTTTTGGTAAAAGAGATAACACAATCAAGAGATCGAGTTAGACGGCTAATGGATAATAAGTTAAAGGGGGACCCGGGTACATACAAAACATTATCAATGGACAACGAGGGAAAAAGAGTAATCGTTCCAATACCATGAGCTAAAGTTGTAGACCCATTAGCCATTGTAACGAGAGGGTAAATTATGAGAAGAAGTGAAAGAGGAAAATAAGGATTTGTTACCAGTGATGTGATCGGTGGCGCTGAGTCAAGAACCCAAGGGCCAATAGAAGAAGAGTGAGTCGGACCAAGCAAAAGATGTACTCGTGTGGGCAACGAAGTAGTGGAACTGGAGGGCTTTCGATCCTCATACCATTGAAGAAAATCATTGAAGATAGCGGATTTGTTCGAAGGTACAGACGAAGGAGGATCCACAGCAGAGGATTGTGCGGAAGAATCGGTCCGAGCAAGCTGCAGCAAATCGGCGAGGATAACCATGTAAAGCATAACATTTGTCAATTTTGTGGCCTAGTTTGCCACAATGGTCACACTTGACACGCCCTTTGCCTGGCTTGTGAGAGCGATTACGATCATCACGGTGAGAGGCCAAGGCGGATGAATCATTAGAAACTACAGGGGGAATATTGAGAGGTTTACATGGCACCCGCAAAAGGGAGGAACTGGTAGCGGTAAAGCCGGGTGTAACAGGGGAACCCAAAATGCAGTCACGAACAGGGGCATATTTATCGGCAAGTCCGTGTAACATCAAAACCATGAAAAACTTTGATCGTTGCTCTAATTCTTGGGCGGGAGTCGAGGCAGGGGGTAATAACTCATTAAATTCATGGAGAAGAGCATGGATCTTACCCACATAATCCGCCACAGGATCCTTATCTCGAGGAGCAATAACATCAAGAAGATTGTAACAAACACCATAAAGACGTTGAGTGTCATTGGTGTATAATAATTTGGCTTGTTCCCAAACGTCATAACATGTGCCATACGATCGAAAAATTTGTTTTAAAGAAGATTGGATGGTATTCTTGAGAACCATACATATATGAGCATCAACTTTCTTCCAACGGACACGATCATTGGAAGGAACATCATCTACCTTGGTAGTAAGATGATCAACATACCCACGACTCTCAAGCCAAAGTCTAATATCGGATGCCCAAGTTGCATAATTCGTACCATCTAATTTATCAATGGGTAAATTCACATTGACATAATTAGTAAAAACAGATTGCTCGGACCCACCGGAGTCGACGGAGGTAACTTCGAGATTGGAAGTGGCGGCGGAAGATGCCATGGAGGAAGAGAGAGAAAACCCTAAAACACCAAAGAGGTCCGATTGGAGCGGCGAGGACAGATCCGAGAGAGAGGAGAAGGAGGCGACGCCGGCGCAAAGATCGGCGGCCCGAACGGCGGCGGAACGGGAGAAGGGGGCGCGGCTCGGGAGGCGCATGAGGGAGCGTGGGCTGCTCCGATGACCGCGAAACTTCCACGGTGGAGGTCGCACGGAGGAGGCGAGCAAAACCACTGTGCTCGGCGGTCCGAACCGCTACTACGCGGCGGCGGCGACGGCGGTGGCGACGGCGGCGGCGATGGAGGCGGCGACAGCTGCAGATTCAGTGGCAGAGCCGAAAAAAAAATCCCAAGAGACCTTAAGCTCTTGATACCATGTTGAATATAGGGTTAATTTCCCTTATGTATTTACCACACATAGGGCAGTGTATTTATAATAAAGAAAGGTACTCCTCAAAAGAGTAACAGAATACAAATAGGGTAAATAAAAAGATATTATTTGATATTGTGATTAACAATATCTAACAATATCTCAACAATATCAAACAATATCAACTAATGTCTAATTATATCTAACATCAAGCAACTGAACCCCTTCCCAAATGGCAGGCTCTGCCCTAAAAAAAATTGGCATTAGTATTAACATCCTCCTCCAAAACAAAAATATCCCTTATCATTTATGGCCCTTTCTTTTAACTTGATTAGTCCCAAGTAAGCTGATTCAAGTAAACTGCTAATTCATTCTTTCCACTTTATTAAACCATCTTGTTTTATTGTGCTGTTCCGTTCTTCTTCTTATTATTAACCCAGTTACTTCATGCATAAACTACACATGCAAAATACATAACGTGAAAATCCTAGTTCATTACCTACCTCCTAACTTGGGCAAACAAAACTATGAAAGGACATTTCAAACCAACCAACACAATACTTCCAAGATACGATCATTACCATAGCTGAAGTCTGGTATACAAAGGTTTCGGAAGAGACCCTTTTGGTAATCCAAGGGCAGCTTCAACACCCTCTAGCATTCCTGCCTTTACCTTTGCTGCTGTAGCAGAAGGGATATTTTCCTGATAAATAGTGGGTACAAAGCCCTAATTAGTGCAGGTTATACATATTCATAAAGAAACCCTAGTGAATGCATGACAATACAAAAGGACATAAATAATCAAACCCCTTTCAAGTTTACTTTTAGGAATGATGAACAATATATCATCTTTAATAAACAAAATCCCTCGAAACAAATAAAAAGTACTGAGAGTAGCTAAAGCCAATCTAACACTTGTAATCTAATTCACGGTATATGGTTTTGAAAAGTCCAACACCAACCTGTGGAACCTTATTCTGTTTTCCATAAGCAGCAGAGCTCAGAAAGGTCCAACAGTGAGGACCACCACTCTGGGAAATCAGTAGCTTCTTTGTATTATTGGCCATCCATGACACTGAATCAACTCCTCTCACAAAAGCTCCTTCGAAAGGAACTTCTGTGCTTCCTGAAAAAGGAAGAGGGTCCTCAAATGCTGCTAGAAGGGCCCATATTGAACTCAACTCCAACCTCTTGACACATAATTAGGTAATACAACAGAAGCAAGGAGCATGAGATGCATAAAGCAGTGTCTTAACAGTAAATGAAAGCTGAAAAGTGTACTGGTCTATCAAATCAAATGAACTGAACGGGGCATATCATGGACCAACCTTCATTTGTTTCGCAACTAATGGTAATCCCGATGTCATAAGCAAACGATTGGCACATTTTCCTATCGACAAACATAGTTACAATGAGCAGCCAAAAACTGTACAATTTTCAGTTAATAATGCAATTTTAGAATAGTAATCCAACTAAATTAAGTCTACATTGAAATCAGTTAAGCAAAGGATGCATAGCTAAGAAATATTATGGTCAATATGGAAATATCAAGTTACCATTGTGGGCAATAACAATGGCATCGAACTTGCCACAAGGCTTGCCATTTTCACTCAAGTGCCACATCCCATTGAACGGCTCCAATTTACTGATCCAGCATGGCCTCACCACATTAACCAAGCGAGTCTGCACAATTCACAGCAGGTAGTAACAGCAGCAAAACTGGAATTACAATCACTAACTTAGGCCTTTTTAAATAAGTACGTATGGGAGAAAAAGGTAGAATGCAAAATAAATTAAAGTCTATTTAGATAAACTTCTTGTATACTCTTAGGAAAAGGAACAGGAAGGTAGATAAATTTCTTTATAGATAGACTAATTTGTGAAGAAATTCTCATTAACTTCTCTCAAAATTGACATTATATTACCATTTTCTATCCTATTTTGTTTACTTACAAGTGTTTACCGGAAAGTTTATGCAACAAATTTTTAAATTTCTTCCGAAAGTTAGAACATATCATAAATTAATTTATGAAAACTCTCTAATTAAACTAATGGAAATATTAACTTGCATGAGATAACTTTAACTTAAAAAAAATAACTAACTTTAATTTCATATTTTCTTCTCGTGTTTAACAAAACAAAGTTTTAATCTAATAGGAGTAATGCAATGAGTCACCTGAGACAGTAAAGAATCAGCAAGGAAGCGCATTCCATTGGTGGCTACATATCTCGGAGGAGAGGATACAAACGGAACAAATTCACCACCATTGTGAAGCTCTCCAACGGTACCCGGCCACTCGCGCACTAAACCCTTGTCCATCCAACCGTTGACGAGTTCGGCAAAGCGAGAATCGTTAACGGTAAAGAACTGAGCCGCATGATCGAATTTTAACGGATGAGGATCGACGACTCTGGTTCCCAATCTTCCTCCGAGACCGTGAATACCCTATAACAACGTCGTTTAGCTTTGGCAAAACAAAATGGTGGAGTGAAGTAGGATTTAGGGGAGAAGAGACTGACGGTATCGAACACGGTGGAGCGAACGCCGCGAGTCTCGAGGAAGAGGGCGCATATAAGGCCGGAGATGCCGCCGCCGATGATGGCAACGAGGGGGTCGTCGGAGAGAGGAGCAGTGAAAGTGACTTGTTCTTGACTGAAGGATTTCTTCAGAATAGACCTTCTAGAAGTTCCATACGACGATTTCCTGCGGATTTTTGTTGAAGGGCGTTTTTGCCCTTCCATCGTCACCGTGCCACCGCTGCAACCACAAACACGTGTGGAGGGTCGCCACGGAGCAAGCGGTAATAATACATTCAAGCTCTTCACTGTACTCACACCAACCATGCTTCCAAGGTCTGAACCTAACACCAATTCTCCATTTTTCATTCACCCTCATCCATTTATTTTATTTCTCTAAAACATGGATATTAAAAATTAAACCAAGCTGCAATTTGGATAACGTTATTTCTTTCCCTTCTTGTATTAGCGGTGCTTTTTATTTTTCTTCCATCGCAAAACACAGTTCAAACTACGTAAGTTTTCAGCTTAACTTCGTAGTTTTTACTCCCCACAATCGTCTTCATCAATAATTTTCAAACGAAAACAAAAATCATTCGTATAATATTTCATTTGTTTGATATTAGATCATTGTGCCATATTTATGATACACTATATTTTTTGATGGGTAATTATAATTTTGTTTTAAAAATTATTACCACTTTTATATTATTTAAGGAAAAACCCAGTGTTTGTTAGATTTTTAACCAAAATTTGACCTGAAAACAAAATTAACTTTATAAATTGTTCAGAATACAGTGCATTTGTTTTATCAGCTTAAAACACATACAAAACAGGATGTCGAACACTAATTATCAGTTTGTGTGTACTCATTTTTAAATTAATAAGAATTCTATTTATTTTAATAAACAAAACTTATTTGTTTCTTAAATAAATATTTTTTTGAGAATCAATTTTTCAAAAATAGTTATTTTAAATTTTAAAAGCTCACTGAATATTTATAATAACAACAATAAAAAAAACAGATTAAAGCTGAATATCCATTGCTTTTAACAAGTATCACTGGATCAAGATGTTTATTCTCCTATTACTACCTATACCAATGTCAAATACTGAAATACAGTTTTATTACCACCTAAAACAGAAAGACACTGGACACACAGGAATTTAGCATTGATAAAATAATTTATAGATCCTACCAAAAAGGATATATTTCATAAAATTTTCCTTACCGAGTCTGAAGCAATCTGAAGAACATCAAATTTCGTACATATATCTTACATCAATAACTATTTATATATATATATATATGTGTACCGATATAACTTACAAAACATATACACTTCCAAGTTAAAAACAAAACACATAAAAATGTCAGTCAGGATGAAAAGAAAATTAGGCCATCTTTTCTGCAGAGTATCCAAACGGTGTGACGAAGGAAAATGAAGGCTATTTTCCTCTCAGCTGGAGGTCAGTAAAATCTTGGGAAGCTCATGATTGGACTGATATGTCGGAATTTTTCTGCTCTGTGATTTTAGGAGGAGCTGTTTCCTTATTCAGTTTTGGTCGTTCTTTGGTTTTGGAAGTGCCATTGCTGTTTCGTCCGTTGACCTCCTTAGTTTTGTGAGTGGCAGGGGTACCATGTTTCAGGTTACTGCCCATACTGCGGCGTCCTTGAATACACATGCCTGACGGTACATTGGCAGCATCACCACAGCTCTTTCTCCGGGAGAGGTTTGGTGACTTGGGGCAAGTCAGTGGCAGCTGCCATCAAAGGAAAGGGGAATGAGGAGTTTTTCTATCTGCTGACCATTAGAAACATTTGGAAAGAACTTAAAATGACATGATCATGACAAGCAAGGGCAATGAGGTATTTCATGAATGTGGTGGCATAGCGAGGAAGGCTCTTCACTGAACTCAGACAAGAAATAGTACCAGAGCCCGTAGGTGTCTATACCACTGTCAAATTAGCACCCCTGACATTCTCATACATTTTAACATTCCTATCGAATTACTCCTTTGGTCTATTCAAGCAAATTCCGAAATTCTTAAAGGCAATTTATATTCATGCAGAGACTTGGAGAAGAAAGAGAGAGAATAAAAGACTACCTTCTTGAGTTCAGTCTTGGGGGGTGGCCCCTCGTAGTAGAAGCTTGGTACTGGTTTTGCCTTAATGACCAGGTTCTTTCTCAATTGTTTAATGGCAGCATCATCCTCTTCCTATATAGGTTATTATTATATAAACAGAAAAGTTATTTAATCAAATCAAAACACAAAGTTATACAAGTACATGGCCGTGAAACTAGGCTAGGATTTGGCTAAAGTGATTAGATGTCTCCAGCACAAGGGAGACAAGGAAAAACAAAAGGTGAAAATAATAGCCACACACGAGTGTGCAGCATGCTGGGTAAAGATCGATATACCTTTTTCCTTGCCTCATACTGGCATTTTTCTTGTTCAAGAGCCCGGTGCTTCTCCTCTAACTTCATATAAAACTGGAAAGATATATCAAAGTGGAAATAAGAACCAAAACCACAAAATAGATACCAAAATTGCCAACCAGGAATACAAACAACTCCTGAGTATACATCAGAATAAAAATTCAGTAAAATAATACCTCTTTCCGTTTCTCTGCACGGTCGGAGCATCTAAAGGTAGGGGCTGAACCAACAGTTACCTTAGATTTGGCAGTGCGTGCAGATGCCACACTACTAATTATTGTTAAAGAACAAAAATATTAAGTGTCGTATTTTATTTAAATATAGGTAAATGTATCTCTATTTGGGGGTTCCAAATAGGGTTTATTAAAATTTCATAAAGGATCTGTATCGTATTTAGTATGGAAGATTCTAATTTTTTTCAAGTATACCTAAAAATTGATCTGTTCAAATAAACAAAATGTTCCAAGTTTTGAGGATACGAGGAAGCAAGAGACCAATTATCTTCATCATCATGGTGCTTCTTATCACAATGCAAGGACTTCCTTGGTGAAAAAGGTGAGGTTGGCTGCAAAAGAAATGGAAGAGATTTCGCATATCAGTAATCTCATTAAACACACTCAACATTCTATCATACAAAAATAGCAATACATGCAAAATTGCAAAGCATCCCTACAAGACATATACTCAGGTTAAGGCCTTCAGGTAAATCCTCCACACTGAATTTCTAGCAAATGAGAAAATTTTCCAAACTAAATATTTCTTATTGGGTTTGGTCGCAAGTTTCACCAAGTCAAAGGTTCAAGAAATTTTAAGACATTCAATATAGATTGAAATTGTATGTATTTATTGGTATGGATGTATGGTATTATGAGTTTCCCAACATCTTTTATACAACGATAGCATTTAAAAAAGTGACCCAGAGCAACCCATCAAATGTAATCTCTTGATTCTTTCTTCAGAGGTTAGCAGGTATGTGTCGGTCTAATTATTTAAAAGATGGCTGATAAACTACCTAAATTGTGTTTTATAAGGAGTCTCAGCATAATTACCTTTTTAAATTGTGACTGCAAGGAAAATAAATCTTTGTTCACAAACATGCATCATGCAAATAAACATTCATTAAAAACAAAAATAGATCCTAGTTCTGCTACTCTAAAACATATACATCATCATTTCCTCTAGTTATTGGAAACAATCCAACATAATCATACACAATTAGGACCCAAACACATACTACTCGGTACTCACAAAAGAATTCGGCAGCTCAAAAATCAAATTTTAAAATATAATGAAACAGTACCTCTGAATTCTTAGGGGAATTAGGGGAGTGTATATTGTTAGTTTTGGGAGACAAGTTCAGACCAGTTGCAGCTGCTTCAGTATCAACATCCAGTGCATGGGTGACATGCCTTTCAGTAATCTGATCAGATGGTTGCGGAGAAGAGGGGCTTGGAAGCTCTTTATCTACAGCAGGCGAACTTAACTCTTTACTGTCATCCATCTTCTGTACTTCAGATTTCTCATTTTTCTCTTCTGGAAAGACAACATTTACTTTCGTGCTTTTGCCACTTGAAACATCTTTCCTGTCGTGATGTTTCTCAAAAGAATTAGGCTCAGCAGATTCCTTTATGTCATGATCCATTGCTTGAACCATTGCCGCAATTTTGGGAGAAACACGCATTCTATCACTTAAACTACCATTTGAAGCTGCTATGGCACCATTTGGCTTCTTGTCCATAACCTGTAAGCCAGTAACTTCCCTTCCCATGATGCTGCATGATATAAGTTGCAGAATAAGTAACAAAACAATTTGAATAGGTGGCTGATGTTGACAAAGAAAATACACGACTTTGACAAACAAAGAAGAAAATTAAATGTCTACTACAACAAGAATATATTGAGATTGATGTATAAACATTCTGAAACAACAGGCAAACATATGAAGAAAAGAACATGAGGCGGGGAAGGGAAGCATCTCTACATATCCCAAACCTCAAGGGTCAAGACGAACTATGTCTACTTTTTTTTTTTGCCCATCCCATAACAAATCAATTTCTTCAAGGGGAATCTACTTATTTCAGGAGTAAGGCTTGGATATACAAAGAGCATATTAGGGATGGTGTGAGAGATGCTAATCCCCATCACTCCATCCTTAATAAAAATAATCTTAACTCTATATATAAAACCAAATGGTCATGGGCACCCCACACACCTATACCTGAATCACTACAGTGTCAGAACTAGTTCCCTAATATTTGCCACCCCAAACCTAGAAAGAACGATGGGTATGAAAAAAATAATAATAATAAAAAAAAGAGAGGAATGAAAGATACAAAAATATAATTACAAAACAACAGATCTAAAAAGGGAAAAAGGGAACAGAGATATTTCAAATGGAAAAGAAAGGTAAAAACACATAGAACGGAGGTATGGATATGGAAAAAAACTCCAATATAAGAAAAAAAAAAGTAAATGAATTATTAGCTATTGATTTATGGATATTCTCTTCATGAAAGCTCAAAATCATGCGACCCAAAAAATTCAGGAGGGTGCACAATTCGCTAGAATACAGGAAAAAAAGGATGATTTATTCCAAATAAGCTTGAAAATAATACATCCTGTGGCCCAAGCGAAGCTTGGAATTAATCTCGAGCACAGCAGAAAAAAATATGCAGAAAACTACCTTGCTTGAAAAGAAAATTGATTTTCTAGCAGATTCAGTTCGTATGAGTATATCATTTATATAAATTTGGCCATTTCAACAACCACTCTGAAACCTTTTTATTTTTTATTTTAAAGGGAAGAAAAAAAAACAACTTTGAATGCGTTTTGACTTGTAACAGGAGAAAAGAGGTAAGAGAGGCAAGATTCCGGGAATAACACGCATGCAAATTTGAACGGAGCCCAGAAAAATCAAAAAGGCAATTACAACGTGGTCCAAGGACGAAAAAAAAATGCACAAAATCTATTTGAATGGAAATAGAAAGAAATAATAAGAAAGTCCATTAAGACATCGCTTTTGGTTTCGATTAACTAACAAAAACAGGAAAATAACATAAAATAAGCATGAAAATAACAACAAAATAGATCTCCGAAATAGGAAAAAGATGGAAATGCACATTGCAGAGGAAGATAAGAGGTGTGGAAGAAACAAACCAAAATCTGGGTGGCAGCAGCAGTTTCGTTCCGATCTGACAAGATCTCGCGACTCAAGGTCCCTTTTCTTTTGTGTTTCCCCTTCTTTCTCTCCTTCGTGTTCGTTTTGTCCTCTGTGGTGGTAGCTACGTGCGAAATCCAAAATTTATGTATGATTATTCCTCCTTTTCTTTAGGCAAGTTTTTTTCTTTTTCGATTATTAGTGTTCCTTCGTTGGTTATTTATAGCCATTGCATTTCATTCTCGTGTGGTTTTTAGTTTTCATTTCATTTAATTTATTTCTTCATTTTCACCGTTTGCGACGGTGTTAAAATGACACTGAGACTTGAAGAACGTGACGTTGGAGTCAAATGGAAAACCCCCCTTCTCACCCCATTTTTCATCCAATCCATAATAAGGTGCACAAAATGTGAGACACGCAAAGGACAACATAGACACGTGTAGGGTCCTGTGTGGTGAGAACTCGCAACCTCTATGACCCCATTCTTAAGGACTATCCCTACCAAACTAAGGACCTCATAAATTTCCCACACAAAACATTTAATTTTGTGCTCTCTAAGTTTATTTATATTATTTATTAATAAGAAATTAAAACAAATTATAACATTTCAAAAAAATTCATTTAACTTATCATGCATTTTATTTTCATCGTGCTATTATAATATATGGAATATTGTTTCTATAATAATTTTGTACGACTAAAAAAAGGACGAATTTAAGATATGATAAATGATGTAATGACGAAAAATGGACGCAAATAATTATATTACGCAAATTGTTAAAGTGAGTTGGCGTACCAACTCATTAAAAAAGTACTACAAAATTTATCATTATGTTTTATCTTAATTACGTCTAAATTTTATGTGTGAAATATAGTTTAAAATATAAAATATTATAAAAACTAATAACCATTGAATCCGCTTAATACTTAACATTTAAGAAATGAGCATAAATTTCATGTTTGATTTATATTTTATTTAATGATTTTATCTTTTGTAGATTTTAATAATTCTGGTGATAAAAAAAGTGTCCTTATAATTGATATTAATTGTGAAAGTTCAAATAGAAAGTGTAGACAAATTAATTAATTATGGACATTGTACTAGTTTAAATAAATTATTTGACCAAATAATCATCCATTACTGTGAAAAGTTCTATCATAAGATAATTGTAGAGAATTTAATCAATTATGAACAATCCATTGTACTAGCTAAAATAAATTACCTGACCAAATCATCCACCACAATAAAAGTTCAAATAAAAAGTGGTGGAGAATTTAATTATCTATATTTATATAATAATTTTATTTTTCCTTCTATATTTGGGGCAAATATAATAATCATTCACTAGAAATACATCTTCAATTATTAAAAAAAATATCAAAAGAAGTAAATAATTAATTTAATCCCTAAAGTTATATCTTATTGTCATAATTAGTCCTTCAAAATCTACAAAAATAAAATACAAAATTAAATAACATTAATATTTCATTAAAGATTGTACATTTTTCTCACATCGATTCTTATTAGTAACTTGAGTGACAATAATATAAATTTAAAATCAAAATAAGAAAATAAAAAGTTTAGAATGAATTAAATTGTAAAAAATATTTCAGAACCCTATTTCAATAAATTTAACCTAACACAAGAGTCTTCTCAGGGAAAATCATGAATCGTGGTACTTTTTTTAAATGTGAACTACTTTTTTTGGCAATTACTCAAAGTTTCAATCTTCTTTAAAAATTGGATGCTTTTTGCAAAGTCAAAAATATTGCACCGTTGGTGTAGAAAACTTAGCCTAAGCATTTAATTATATATCCCCTCTAACACGCGTCACAGTACAACCATAGTACCCTAAAGTCATTCAATTATTTTATAATTAACATCTCATTGCACACAAACCCTTTGGTTTAAGACACATCATTATGATGTCATGATTATAACCTAGATGAAGTTTCAACATAACACGGTCAAAGTCGTACATAAGAATTAGGGTATGGTTCATTATACTTAATTTATCATAAAATGGGACATGCTATGTGTTCTATAGGTTATAGGAGTAGCTATAACCTAGTTTGTGTTAGTGGCTTTGGACATTGATTTCCAATCTTTTTCCTTTCTTGGTCAACACACAATGGTGTGTAGAAGAATTTATGAGTTATATATGGTGGTAATTAAGAAAGTACATTTTCAGAAATAGTCTTAAAAATATATATAATGTTTGTTCTCTTAATTATCATTTTTTTATATGTTACTAATTTTATTCAAAGGAATAAAATGGTAGTAGTAGAAGCTCCTACGTTAAAATGTTCCATATTTTTTTAAACCATTTTTTTTAATTTTATTTTGTTTTTTTTTCTTCTATTTTTTTAAAACATACCTTACCTTTTCTTCTCCTTATTGAACATTTTATTTTATTTTTTTCTTAATGGGATTAAAAGGGTTATAATTTATTTATTTTTTCCACTTTTTAGATTTATTTTATATTATTTATCGTTATTTATTTATAATATTTTTTCTTTTCTGAATATATATACAAACTGTTATAAAAAGAAATAAAAAAACACGTTAAAATAATCGTGTATCCACAGTTTTTTTCTAATATTTAAAAAAAATATGATTTTATTTTTCTCACCATACTCCTTAAATATACCTTGTCCTCATTAATTGTTTATCATTTTTTTTCGTATTTTTACTTTTTTCAAAATATATAAATCATAATAATTGTTTATTCTTTAAATTATCACACCTTTTATTTTTTTTATTTTCTTTATATATACTAATAAAAACACATAAAATAAAACAGTTGTGTATTCATTTTTTTTTATAATTAATTTCTTTTTAAATATATATATATATATATATATATATATATATATATATATATCTCTTTTTCGTATCTTCTTGTGTACACGTGTATTTATATTTTGTATATAATTAATTTATTTTAAATTTTATTTTCTATATATTTAATTTTTTTAATTTTTTTTTACTATTTTTAAATATATAAATCATAATAACTACTTTTTCTTTAAACTATAACATTTTTTATTTTTTTCTATCGGATAAAAAAATTACAAAAAAATATCTATATATAATTATAGATTATATATATATATATATATATATATATATATATATATATATATATATTCTCTTTTTCCTATCTTCTTATGTCCATGTGTATTTATATTTTTTATATAATTAATTTATTTTAAATTTTATTTTATTTTATATTTTCATAATTTAATTTTTTTAATTTATTTACTATTTTAAAATATATAAATCATAATAACAACTTTTTCTTTAAACTATAACATTTTTTATTTTTTTCTATCGGATATAAAAATTACAAAAAATATCTATCTATATATATATATATATATATATATATATATATTAGTAGTGTCAATATTTTATATATGATTAATTTATTTTTTTCATTTTTCAAATGTATCATTTTTTCTTGATTAATTAGTATTATACATTTTTATTTATTTTGTATATCTATCATTTTTTAAATATGCATATTATTAAAATAATTTTTAAAATTAGTATACTTCTATTTGAAAAAAAAACAAGTTAAAAAAGAATATATAGAATATAGATGCAAGAAAGAAAAATGTAGGTTTTATTATTGAAGCTTGTTTAAAAGTTTTATAAGACAAATTTAATCTGGTGCATACCCTCACTTTCATGTCTTATAATCGTGCACCGACTATATTGTGTGACGCAATCTTCGGTCCCATAGATACTGATTCGTCCAAGTAGTTCTCACCATAAGTTTGGACTTTTATTTTTATTTTTTCTGTGGGGTGCACGTTTATTATATATGTAAACTATATACAACGAATCGTAATCAAGACAAGACATGGAATCTTAACATATAAAAAAGATTAGTCAAATGTGTCAGCAAAATGATAAATTTTACCAAGGCTGATCCAAGAAAAGATGTAGACCTAACTACCACTTCTCATTTTCACTCATTCTCAACTTTCATCAACTTGGATCATAACAACAAATCACTACACAATTGCATCACAAACCCTATGGAATTTTCTCACAAAACAAAACCTATTGGATCCCCCAATCACATATTATCATAATTGGGAGTTCATACCACACAAAATTTCGATAGATTGCCATAAATCATCGTCATTTTGTTGGGGAAGATTCCACACTTCCATCAACAATTAAACGTGGCTTATCTTATCTTAATTTCCTTTTTTCTTTTTCCGTCATTTTGTGTTAACTTCTCCATTTGGGTTTGCGTGTGCGAGTCTTCTACTACTACACCTCACAAACAAAGGATTATGACAAAGAAAATGACTAATGAATGAAAAAAGCTTTATGATTACGATATTATTTGGATTATCACCAACGAAAGAAAAGGACCAATAATGATTGAAAAAAAGGCTTAATGGGTTTCTCATTTTTAAATGGGCCCACAGAATAAAATGGAAAGTTTTTGGGCCTACACTTCCCCACGCGGGAAAATAAACTCCACTTCGGCCTTTATTATGTATTTGGGTTCATCATTCAAAGCGAAGCCACGCTAATTTAGAGATTGTAACTACTCTTTCAGATAGAGACACGTGAATGATTTTGTTATTACGTGTGGCAGGACCACCACACCAATGGTGTGGACCTGCACCAAATAAAGTTGTGGAAAACATTATCACAACTATAAATTAGGTCTCAATAGGTCTTGGAAAGCAACATAGGAGACAATTTGTAGGTAAGGTATCTTTAATTTGGGGAGAGAAAAGTAGAAGCAATGAAGTTTTTTCGGTTGATGTTTCGGGCCCATTAACAAAGGGGCCTGTTTTCATTTTTAGGTTGGGCTAGATGAGGAGTCGGCCCAGTTTGTAGGAAGGGGTATATCCGGCAATGGAGGCGAAAAAATAGCGACCATGAAGAGTTTCTCTCTCCTCCTAACGGTTTTAGCATTAACAAAGAACGGATTCAAGAGTTTACAGCGTCCACGTCCCCTTGAAACACCGCCACGTGTCCTTTTGTTTTCTATAACAGTGATTCACTCCTTTGGTTCTTCCTCGTTCATCCCAATTCCCTCACAGAAGAGGAGTCATCATCATACAATAATAATAATAATCACAATGCCCACTGTTGCTGCTCCCCCTGTACCTCAAATTCAAAACACTACCGACCATGAAATTGAATCCCCCAAGAAGAACAGAATTCAGGTTTCCAACACCAAGAAACCCCTTTTCTTTTACGTCAATCTTGCAAAGGTATCATCATCTTTCTAATTATTCTATCTTTCTCGCTATTGCATGTTCTGCATTACTTAATTGTGAATCCATTGAATTTTCTTTCACTTCTTTTCATACATCAATGATACAAGTGACTCACCACGTTTGATTGAAGAAAGAGAGAGAAAGAAAAAATAAAATAAAAAAAATTAGGTAAAGGTGAAATGGAAAGAAAAATATGTGAATAGAACGATTCTGTATGAAACTCTGTAGTTTGGTATCTGTATAAGGCGGGATTTGTTATTTCTTTGAAACAGAGGTACATACAGCAGCGCGATGAGGTTGTGCTTTCTGCTCTTGGAATGGGTACGTTTTCCTCTGAAACATATATTTCATCATTTGTGTTTTATTAACAAAAGGATCATTTTCTGTTTCCCTATCATGTAGTTTTTAATGCGCTTGTATATTTTTTATGCTTGTTAAATTAGTGTGTGTAAATCTGTCTACAGCTATAACTACAGTTGTTACAATTGCCGAGATTTTGAAGAACAATGGACTTGCTATTGAGAAGAGTAAGATTTCTTGTGTTGCTTTGTTCTATGGATGCCTCATACAAGATTGTGTTGTAGTTAGCCTAATCAACATTTTGTGATGGAACAGAAGTTTCGACATCTTCAGTTAGCATGAAGGATGAGAACAAAGGTCGCCTGGTACAAAAGGCTAAGGTGGGTTGCAAAATGATTTTGGTTTCAGTTTCCTAGTTTATTTGGTCTTATTCAGAGGGTATTTGACAACTTTTTCATTCTTTACTAGATTGAAATTGTTCTAGAGAAATCCGAGAAGTTTGACACTCTTATGGCTCCTACCAACAACATTGAATCAAAACGAGTTGCTAACGAGAATGAGAAGAAATGACAAATATAGGAGATCTGGGTCAATGTGCACCTTGAGTAGTGTAACATCCATATTCACATATTCTTTTGTACTGTTTAGGTGTTAGGTAATTGTTTCATCAAATACCCATGATTAATGGAGTCATTAAGTTACCATTATAAACAAGCCACCACTCAGTGGTCAAACATGTAGGTTTTCATGTTTCCAAACTTCAATGTTGTCACTTTACATACGTCATTCCTAGACATATATATGATGATAATCATAATTACATAATCCTTAAATTCATTCACTATCATTCTGCCTCTTCCTACTACTCACTGGTTACAACTTTTCTTCTGGTGGAACTTTTGCAATGATTTGTCGTTTTCACAAGTTACATCTTGGAGTTGTTCCATTTGTTTTTTCCTTCTAAAATAAGGTGGGAGAAAGAACCAAATATGAAATGGAAATGGAAATGGAAAGGATGTAACCTTATCCTTGTATCACAAAAAGGGATTTATCCCTCAAGTGTCTTAAAAATAAAGATGAGAAGTATGAGGAAAGGGACCTATTCATAAACCCTTAAAGCAAAGTTAGAATGAAGTTATTTTCTTATTTGTCATGCAGCATTTTTTTAGGATTTGAAGGGAATGGTTAAAGAGAAAAATAGAAAAATATTATAAAATAAACTATTTTGTAGAGTTAGAATCATAAAAATATTTAATTTTTATTCTTTTAGAGTGATATAAATATCTAAAAAAATAAAATACACAATGCATATGAAATAACAATAGTATAAATTTGTACTTTGTAATATAATAATAATATAATAATAAAATAATAATAATCTTTTTATTTATATTATTTCAAAACTATTAAACAAGTAACCAATGATGGTGAATTTTTGAAAAAATAAAGTGTTTTTTTTTTTTATGTAAGTACTAATAAAATCTAACAATTATCGAACATGAACATCAATGCATGTATGAGATCATTTTAATTTAATAAATGATTTCAAGTTTAAGTTTTTAATGTGAAATTACACGTTATATTAATTTTAATATAGTTTTCTTATAGGAAAAATTATGTTAATTTAGAAAATAAACGTTGACTGTAGCTTTTTTTTTTTTTTTATCTTATAAATGATACTTTCTCTCTTTTAATTCTTAAAAGAAATTTCACTTCCTTTATATTTTTAATTAACTCTATTCACTTCCTAATATTTTAATAAAATAGTATTCATATCTATTATTTTATATAAACATGTCATATTGACCAAAAAACTGGAAAAAGTTTTTAAATATAAAAAATATATAAAATATACAAATATCATAAAAAAAAATATTATTACTAAATTACAAATTATCTTATAAAAATATGAAAATATTTTTTAAAAATATTTTTTAATATAAAATCAACAGTAATAGAAACCGTGAATAAATTTATTAACTTAATTTTTATATTTTAACTATTAATAAAAGTAAAAAGTACCATCAATATTTTATTAATATATATGAGAAAATGGATGTATATTTCAATACTAGATGATTTTAAACCATTCAATTTTTTTTTATATATATAAAATGTCTTTTTTTTTTAAATATTAATTTTTAAATTTGTGTATACATGATGACTCAAAGTTAGTTACCTCTTCTTTAATTTAAAAACATTTTTCTTTAAGGATTCAATCATTTTCACGATTCATGGGAGTTTAGAAAAAATTCTATTAACAAACGACGGAATTTTTTTTATTGTTTTCGCAATTAAATTTACTTCCATCTTTTCAAGTTTATATTTTGTAATTTTTTTTTTGCAATAACCAACTTCTTTTTTTGTCTATTAACAATCATAACTTTTATTATATTCATATTAATTTTAAAGTCAACATTTTTAATAGGAAAATAATTACATTTCTCAAATCTAAAGTCCTCGTCTTAAAGATATTATAATATTCCTCACTTGAAGAGATTTTTTTATTATTATATCTGAATTTTTTTTTATATCTTCTCATTTTGAAGACAATTTTTTTATTACACAATTTCAAGATTTCACAATCAAATATAAGTAAATGAAATATAAACATTTAGATTATGAAAAACATTTGTAGAGTAAATGATTCATTTAAATAGACACGCTATTTTTCTTTGTCACAATAAATAGTAACTGGAAAGAGCTTAACCAACTTATATCTTTTATGTTTACAAAATATTCTAGTATCTTTGTAAACTTTGTAAAATTAGGCACTTTGAAAACAATTTTTTTATCCAAGAATAAGATTAGGAGGTGTATGAGAAGACTCATTTGTATGATAAAAAAGTTATTTTTATCTTTTTGAAAAGCTTAAAACAAGGAAAATTTGTAAATGCGTGATTTATAAAGCTTATGTACGAAGTTTAGGTAGCTGAAAATTTGTAAATTTGTAATATTTAGATAAACTATATGAAAAATAAGTTAATATTTAGATAAAATATATAAAAAGAATGTCTCTGGTTAATACAACATTGTTAGTAAATTTTTATGTTCGAAGTTTTATCTTTAAAAATCACCATAAATGTATTTTAAAAAATAATATTTTTATTTATTATAACTAATTTTATGTTACCAAATAAAAATATTTGATTTATATAAAAAAATAAGTTGATGTTTGAGATATACTGTAAAATTAATTACTTTATTGGTTATTTGAGTGTCTTCATAATTAAATCACTCATCAACTTTCTATCTAAAAATTACACTAGATAGGATTATCATTTATTAAAATATATTTATGCAAGTGTAATTTTCCAAAATTAATTTATGTTTGGAAGACACGTAAGTTAACATTTGGTAAACATTATACTTTGTTTTCCCCAGTTTAACTAGTTTATTGAAAAATTTAATAATAAGATTTTTTTTATGAAATATGTTGTTTTTAATTTTATATGAAACATGTTTGATTATTAAATGATATCAACATATTTACTTCCCTTTGTAGTAAATTTAAAATTTAATGTATTAGACAGTATTTTATTGTACGAAACATGAAGATTTTTTATTTAAATTTTGTTGTATAAAACTTTAAAACAATTATTATATCATATTCGACATTAATTAGCATGAAAAATAAAAATATAGGTAAATTCATATTTATTTATACACAATGAACTTCAATTTTACATACAACAATTAAAGTTAAATAATACAAACACTTTATGTTTATACAAATTTATTATGTCCAAAAAAAATGTTTATACAAATTTACATTAAATTATAATTTAATTTTGAGGGGAAAAAACCAAATGTAGGAAGATGTTAGCTCAGTGGTTGGATGACGCATAGTATCTATCTATCTATCTATCCATATTTCTGCACCATCGGTTTTTGATACGTAATACTGTCCCGCTTCCATTCTTCGCTTTTCTCCTCTTCTCTCACACTTACCTTTCTTCTTCTCCTCAACTCAAAACCCTAGATTCCTAACTGTACCTTCTCCTCCTCCCAATTGAGGTAATTTTACACACTACACTCACTTGTTCGATAATTTATTACTCATTTCTCATGGCGATTAGGGGATTCCCCGTTAGATCCATTTAATTTGAATCCTTCCTGTTCCTTTCTCATGTGATGTTTTGTTTATGTCATATCTGTCATATTGGTTGTTGTGTGTTTTGGCAGTGAAACCTCGATGGATGAAGTGGATCAGAACACCGGCGGTGAGCCTGAGGCGGAGGAAACAGTTGAGGCGGAAGTGCACGGTGGCGACGAGGCGGTTGTTGCTGAGAAGAAGTGGCCGGGTTGGCCTGGGGAGAGTGTGTTTCGGATGTTAGTTCCTGCGCAGAAGGTTGGGGGCATAATTGGACGTAAAGGAGAGTTCATTAAGAAAATTGTGGAGGAGACACGAGCTCGCGTTAAAATTCTTGATGGTCCTCCTGGAACTGCGCAAAGGGCTGTAAGTCTCTTCTACTTAACTTCTCATAATTCTCAGACACTCTTAGCTTCTTCAATTCTGCTTATATTTATCTTGTTGTCTAGTTAATTTTGCAACTTCGTTTTTTCTTTCTTTTCTTTTGTTGAGGGGAATGCGGTTTGATGTTTTTTGTTGTTGATACTTCAGCTGCTTGTTTTTGGACTAGTATTGATTTGGAATCTTTAACGTGCTCTTGTGCCTTTTTTTTTTTTTTTCTTTTCCTGTAATGCATTTATCTTATATCATGATTTTTAAAGGTTTTGGTTGAGCTTTTCGGTGATTGGAGCTGTGGAAGACGTTGCTTTCTGATTTTCTTTGCCGTTTCATGGTGATAGAATTGAGTTATATTTTATATACAGTTTAACCATTATTGGATTAGATATCAGAAATAAACCGAAACTCTTTGAACTGATGTCGGTCTCCTTTTTATGAATTAGGGCTAATGTGGTAGATGTTGACCTTATACGTATGCATTAGGATATTTTTCTATTTATTCTGTGTCCTAACTCCTTATAAATATTTAGCTTAGAAAACATTAGGAGAGTCAAAGTTCCTTTGCATATATTGGTGGTTTGGTTCCTCTTGAACAACTGGAATTTATGTTTCGTGCATCACTTCAGAGTAATTCTGGTGATGCTAATTTCCAGTAGAATTGAGACTGTGGTTGGTCAGTGATGTTATGAAGGATAACACGTAGTGACTGTCTTTCCTTAAGCTATCTTTCATGACATTTCCAGTGTCCACTTGTTGTATCCAGAAATTTAAATAAATGTATTACAGCAATAAACAATATAGCTTGCTCATGATCTAAAACTCTTAAGTGTGACCTTACTCATGTGTAAAAAAAAAAAAAAAAAAAACAAGGTGAAGGTGATGAAGCTAATTCGAAAATGAAGAGTGATGGCAAGAATCCACAGAATATGAATATAATTCTAACGGAAAATGAATCTTTGCAGGTTCAATGTTCCAATTTTAAAGGCAACGACTCAATCATCAATTAGGTCCCAATATTGAAGAACCAAAGTTCCAGATGCAGGGATCAGCATTGAGCATTGCAAAGTGCTGAAAAGTTTGTTAACATGTAGATATTTTGTTCCAAAGTACCACGAAGCTCTGCATTCCATCTGGTAAATTCAAAACCTGGATGATTGATGTCCTGCCGCAGCTTGCAAGAAATGAAAAGAAGCTTATAACCAAATCTAATACTAAACTTAAACCATCAAGTGTCAAAACTGATTTTTTTTTTTTTTATTGTTATAAATGTTATTGGAAAAAAACCATAGAAAAACTACCCAAGTCTATCAGTCAACTTAATTTGTAACACATGGAGATTGTCTGTGTTAAATGATTTATAGTTATCATAATAGTTCTATACTAGATGATATTGACCATACTGTTATGTAATTAGCTAAATGCACTCTCGTAAACTGAGATTCAATCATTAAGGAGTTAGAACACACTTCCACTATGATGTGCGTCTTACATCTTGTGACATGTCATAAACTATTGGTCAAATACAATTATTATGTTTCAGCTCAAGACTTCCATTTTTGCAAGCAATTCTTACGTCTGTTTTAGTTGGTTGAATAAAAGCAGCAAGGAGCATTTTTTTGGTATATGAAACTTATGGAGTTATTGCATATATTGTAGAGGGCTGGGAAGAGAAATTTAAGTATATGCTTATGGTTTACTACTCAATTAAGAAAAGTGGGTGTAGGGCTGGCAAACGATGTATAAGGTGTGGAATTATTGTAAATATTGGTAAATGGGCAGAGAAAGGAGGGAGTTCTTGGTTAGGTGAGGAGTTAAGGCTGTACAAGCTTTAAATTATACCATAGATTTATTGAAGATGCTCATTAAGGTCTCATCTGAATCATGTTCCATTTATTCATCCCAGTTGGCTCTAATGAACAATGTATTTCCATAGCTGGTACTTAACCAAAAGTTGTTCCCCATTTTAATTTTCAGGTATGGTTAAATTATTAAAAAGGATTTCATGGTGAATAATATTCTTGAGAATTTGGCTATTAACTAAGCTTAATGGTGGTATGTGATCCCTGTAGTCGATCTCACATAGTGAAATAAGACATTGCTATTAGGTGAAGATTAATTAGGTGAAGAGTTGTTGTGACAAGGTCGTGAACATAATGAGCTGTGGGACTGTTAAAAAACTGATCTGATGGTAAAGTATTTGTTTTTGTTGATAGGATATTGTAGAGACTAATTGGGGAAAGAAGATATCACAGAAATAGGATTTAAGTTATTACATTTTGAAATATTCAAAATTGCTTGTTTGTTTGATTTCTTGCTGAGCTTGACATTATAGGTGTCATATAATATCCATGGTAATTAATGTTTTTCTTGTGTGCTATTGTCTGTTAAAGTTAATTTATTTTTTTGTTTGCCACCCTAATTATTGTTTCTGTATTCTTGTTATATGTAGAAATTGAATATAATATGGAGGACAAAAATAGGCTGATGGTTGATGGTGTTATTTGTTGTTTTTGAGTAGGTAATGATATCAGGTAAAGATGAACCTGATTCCTCTCTTCCTCCTGCTGTGGATGGCTTATTGAGGGTTCATAAGAGGATTATTGATGGTTTGGAGAGTGATTTTAACCAAGCTCCTTCAGGTGTGGCGGGCAAGGTTTCTACTAAACTTTTAGTGGCAGCCTCACAAGCAGGAAGTTTAATCGGAAAGCAAGGAGGAACTGTAAAATCTATCCAAGAAGCATCCAATTGTATTGTTAGAGTTCTAGGAGCAGGTTCTTGTTTTTTCATATAACATTTTCTCACCTAGTTGTTACTTGTTGCATTATTGTTTTTAATCATTATTTTAGCATTCTGTATTTTCATGGATTATTATTATTATTATAATGATTTTTATTTTTTTATTTGAACATGATTTGAGCCATTAGCTAGTGTCATAACTTTCTTGCCACTGTTGGATTTATCATTTATTATATTATCAATATCATGAAAGCAATCAGATACGTATAACTAACTCTTGTTACTACTTAAATGAATTGTTAGAAAAAAATTTCATTCATTTACTACTTCATTTGTCAGGAGAATAATGTTGATCTCAGTTTTGATATTTTATTCAAGATCAATAAATCTAATTATAGTTTTTGAAACATTCTGGATTTTTCCTTGTCTATCCTTTCTTAACTGGACATTATTGCAGGAACAATTTAAGGGAGTGGTATGAACAAATTATGGAGAAAATAATATCTATTACTATGTTCAGATGTATGCTGATGTATGCTTTCAAATATATTACTGAAAATTTGAAGATCTATTCCAATCTTTGCATTGTGGTCGGACGGCTGTTTGACATTCTCTAGTTGCTAACCATCTGCACGGACTTTATGTTCTGCAGAAGACCTCCCAATTTTTGCTCTTCAAGATGATAGGGTGGTTGAAGTAGTAGGAGATCCTGCTGGAGTGCATAAGGCATTAGAGTTAATTGCGACCCACCTAAGGAAGTTTTTAGTTGATCGTAGTGTAATTCCAATTTTCGAAATGAATGTAAGTGTGATTTCACCTTACACTTGTGAAGAATCTATCTTTATAATAAGATGCAAAATGCTTCTAAGAGCCTGCCTGTTTTAGATTTTTTAAGGAAACATTTTAAAATTTTGTATTGTTAAAACTTTTGAAAAAATATATGTTGAATAAATAAATTTTTAATTATTTTTAGTAGCTTCTGAACAGAAGCTAACTACTTTTTCAAATTAAAATGTTATTTTTATATGGTTACCAAATAAAAATAGCTTTACTTTAATTTTTTTTCTAAAAATTAAATTATATTTTAACACATCCTTCTTTTATCATGAAAATAACAAGCCATAAATTATTATTTCTCCAGATGCAAATAGCCAATACCCATCACACTGAGCACATGCCACACCACCAATCTTGGGGTCCACCCCAGGGTCTTCCTCCAAATGCTGGTGGAGGTCCTGGTTTTGGACCTGCTTCTCAATACATCCCACCTCCACGACAACTCGAAAGTTATTATCCACCGGCTGAGATCCCTCCTTCAGTCGAAAGACAACCCCATCAAGGTATATCTGCCTATGGAAGAGATGCTTCGATAGGCGTTCATGCATCTTCAAATACTCAATCTGTACCTTCCATAGTCACACAGGTACTTGTGCTTATTGCAAAATTGCATTGTAGTAAATCTCACAGAATGCTGTAATTGTTCTTAGGAATTGTCGGTTTGTACTTCTGTGGGGATTTTTTGACTGTACTGTATCTTCAATTTTGTTCCATACCTGTGGTTAACCTAGTTGGCTAGTCACAGAATTTTCCCATTAGATTGGTAAGTAGCATTTCTTGTCAGGTTAGATTTAAGATGGCAGAATATGATTCAAAAGGCACAAATACTTGGATTTTTAGCTTAAATATTTAAGCTGAACAAAGTATGAAACATCTGTGAATGTTTTCGTCAGTTGTTGAGATTAGATGTGGTGTCATGTTTGTTTAATAATTTATGCTTGACTATAAATGGAAATGTGGGTGCAGGCAAGCACTCTTGTCTAGCTTTGTATTCACATTTAGGATCGGAGAACATGGAATACATACGTTAGACCTGAGCTCCTGTTCTTTATAAAATGTATTTGCTTTTTTGGCAGATCACGCAGCAAATGCAAATTCCTCTATCGTATGCTGATGCTGTCATTGGAACGGCAGGAGCGAGTATAAGCTACATCAGAAGGGCTAGTGGAGCTACTGTTACCATACAGGAAACAAGAGGTGTTCCTGGAGAGATGACAGTTGAAATCAGTGGAACTGCTTCTCAAGTCCAAACGGCTCAGCAACTGATACAGGTATTTCGATCCTGGACTTTTAATCAACATTAAAACAATTCAATCCGAAAGATGCTGCATGTCTTGTAATATTTTTTCAACGGTAGTATGAAATTATTTAGTGAAAAGCTGTTCGCAATGTTCATTGGGGACCTAAAATATTCATTTTGCATGAGCTTCATTAAGATTAATCTTTATAAATAAAAATGGAGAAAACTATAGGCTAGTTGAATTTCTAAATTACAATTTTCCGTTGCAAATAATCATCTCATTCAAAAATTTGGAGTAAATTTGTAATTTATATTTTCTTCCTATTTACTCTCATTTCATTTTCAATCTTCCAGTATGTATTATTATCTTCTTTGGAAAAAGTATCCTTTAAATAAGATAATTATTTATTTTACATGTTTGGATAAAATTTAAGTAGAAAAAGAACAAAAAAAAAACAGGAAATTTTTTTTTTCTACTTTTTTACTATCATTTTCTTAAGCATAACAAACAGATCCAATGTCAATGTTTGAACTGATTTTAGGCATGTCTGGAAACGCTTAAATTTAGATTATCAGTAGTTTATTTTTCAAAATTTCTCCGGGAGAAAGTTAGTAAAAATGAGTTATATTTCTTTTAAAAAGTTAAATTAAACATGCACTTGCCTCACGTGATTAGTATGCATGGTAATCAAGCAATACAATTAATGAATGTGGTGCAGAATTTTATGGCTGAAGCTGCAGCTGGTGGAGCACCAGCACAGCAGCAAACAGGTGGGCCTGCTGCAGACCAAGGATACAATTCTTATCCTGCCCATGGTTCTGTCTATGCGTCTCCTCCTTCCAATCCAGGACATGCTGGAGGCTATAGCTCCGTTTATGGTGCAAACTATGGCTACTAAGCTGGACAGCGCAAGTAATGATTCCACTATTGAAATGTAAAATGCTGGGAACAGAATTAATGTAATAATTTAACAAATATTAGATTATTGTGTGACACGTGTTCTGTTGTATTCGTAGTCATTTGAAAGGTTGAACATACTATTCGTGGCCTTTGATGTATCATTTACTTGTTCTTTGATTTTGTCTAATTGGTGCACCTATTTGGCGTCCTACTTTTTCCTAAATTACTTGCCTACTTAAATACTTAAGGAACTTGTAACGAGATTGTAGCTCTGTTCGGTGTGTGGAGGACCTTATTTGGGAATGCCTGCCTACTGGAACCTGAACTGCCTTCAATCAAGTTTCACGCAGTTCTAATCCAACGCAGCGTTTTTTTCCCCTTAAATTTTATTATTTTATTTATTTTTCCTTCTATACACAATCCACATCCATTGTTACACAGGACCCTTGCGCTACGTTAAGTCAGTTGTGTTTATAATAATCATTTACTTTTTTCCCGTCTGTGCCGCAATTTTGGTAGTTCTTAAAAGCGATATCGCGAATATCATTATGCACCTGGTCTCCATAAAACTTCATAGTTGTTAATCCATCCACCTTTTTTTTTTTCCTGAGTACGGATCACATTTCATTGTGTACGGCTGTACGTTTTGAGAAGATGAATGTGTCCTGCTAGAGCAAATCAAAACAACTTCTGCGTCTTTTTATACATTTGACGTGGAGATTAGTACTTTTTTCCCCGAATTACTAAGGCTATGTCTGGTTTGGTGATAAGTTTAACAAAATACCGAAGACAATCAGTTAATAAACCTCGAGTTATGCTTTTTGTCCCTCATATTGAAACAGAACACAGAAATTTTACGGTCTAAGAAGTTCTGGATAAGTAAGCAAATTGGGAGGCTCCAATACCTGGGTTTCCAGGAACCATTAAGAATTTTAGCTTGAAATAAAAGTGTATTGAAGTGTTGTATGCGCAATGAAACAATGCAAATTAATTGACTATAGATACACAACAGCCGAAACAAATTAATTCACATTAATGTAAAGAAAATAAAAAGGCTAATTTGGTGGAGGGTCTAAGCTAGAAAGCCTAAATAATAAATAATAAAAAGCTAAGCTGTATGAGGAGACTTAGATGGGAGCTGCACAGGTGGTTCTAAAGTGACCTGTTTGATTGCAACGACTGCAATGCACAACCCGTTTTACACGCCCACGGTCTTCTGCTCGAACCCGTTTCTTTCTAGGTCGACCTGGGGGCCTAAGAGATTTAGGAGGGTTAATAGTAAGTTGAAGTTGAAGTTGATCAGCATCAGAAACAGCGATAGCTCCCTCTGTCTCAGACAACTCCTTCCAAAGAGACTTATCAGGAATTGGGTGTATGGTCTGTGAGTATGTCTTCCTATAGTTTGCAACTGTAAAGCAGCTTTCTGTGAATCTTTGCACATTCTGCCTAATTGAAAGAAGAGCAGCCACAGCATGTGCACAAGGCAAACCATACAGCTGCCACCCACGACATTGACAGCAACGGGTCCTAATATCAACAGTATTTGTTCCTTCATGTGATATTACTTCAAATTCAGCATCAGTGGCACGAAGTACCTGATGTGTCCTCGCACGATCAAGGGCGTCTGTAACAAGTCTCTCAGCTGAAGGTACAAGTATTGATGCCCACTGCATACTGGTCTCTCGCCGCTCGTTAAACCAAGTCATTAGCTGTCTTCTGATGCATTCCATCATTTGAATTATTGGAAGCCCAGATGCATCTAATATCCATGTGTTTAAAGACTCAACTATGTTTGCTGTAAAATGAAAAAAACTTTGCCCCTCAAAATATGCAGTAGCCCACAAATGAGGTGGAATTCTTCGAATCCAATACGCTGCATCTTGTGATATTTCTTCAATCTCTAAAACTTTTGCTTCAAATTCAAGTACGGTAAGAACTTGAGCTGCTTCCCACAGAAGATTAACTAGTATTGTGTTATTAAACTCCTTGCGAAAGCTGTCACTCAAGTGACGCATACAAAATCCATGGAAAGCAGTAGGAAAATTTGCTTCCACACCATCTACAATTCCCTTCTGCCTGTCGGACAAAATTGTAAGCCTTGGCATGTTTTCAGTGTTAGTCTCCATCAGGTTATGAAGTTCGGACAGAAACCACATCCAATTATCATCGTTCTCCTCATCAACAACACCAAATGCCAAAGGAAAGAGAGCCCCATCACCATCAAATCCGGTGGCAAGAAGTAATGTTCCAAGATACTTGCTCTTTAAATATGTTCTATCAAGCTCCAAAAGTGGTCGACAAGCATTTAAAAAACCATATATTGATGCTTGAAAGGATATGAACAGGCGTTGGAAGCAATTATCAGTTGGATTTCCATAAACAGATGCAATACTGCCTGGATTTGTGCGTTTCACCTGTTCACAGTATTGTGGAAGCAAGCGGTATCCCTCTTCAAAAGATCCACGCATTGCAGCCATGATACGCTCCTTGCCTCTCCAAGCTTGCTTGTATGACAAAGTGATGCCATGAACCCTATGAATCTCTTCCAATATCTCCTTTGGCTTGCAATTAGGATTCTCCCTTAGCCTTTGCTCCACAGAGGTGGCAACCCATTGAACTGAGGCTTGTTGATGGCCAAGATGTGAAATTCCTCCACATGTATGATTCTCATGGATTGTCCTAATTGTAAAAGTTGGAACACCAGGGAGTTTTGCTGCATGAATGCGCCATGGACATCCTTCACTCCGGCATTTAGCAGTAAAGCGAGTCTTGTCAGATTTTATAGTCTGCATCTCAAAGTGCAGAGCAATAGCTGTATCCCTCAGCGCCCTCCGGCAACTCTTAACATCAGGAAATTCTTGTCCCACTGACAATTCATAATTTGGACTTATGGCTAATGTACGAGCCTGAATTACAGGGGATGTGGCAACCATAAGCTGGGATTCATGGACACCCATTTCTTCAGCAGATTCAATACTCATTTCTGGGTTCTGGACCATAGTCATGGCCATGTTCTCATCAAATTCCTGATTTTCTGAAACAGTCAAACCATTATTCTCAGGCATGGCAAAGTCATGATTTTGTGTGGGAATGGGGATCTCATGACCATCATGCTCCGGTTTTTGATCCATTGATAGCTCATCCTCATGCCCATACGTCTGAACAACATCTCCTTCATCATCATGGTTCAGTCCCAATCCCAATTCATGGTCATTGGCAATTCCTAAGCCCAGTTCATGATCATGAGTGTGTCCCAGACCCAAGTGTTGATCATCAGTTTGTCCCAATTCCAAATCATGGTTCCCTCTCAGGCCCAAACTATGATTATGGTTCAGCACCAGTTGCTGGTCATGGCCATGCGCTAAATTATGACTCTGGCCAATTATCAAATCATGATTAGCCATTGAAGACACGAATCACTATATATCGCAACAACAAGAATTTGCGAATAGAACGCCAGCTGCAAGAAGCCACAGATAACAATAGACATGTCAGATAAAATCATACAAATGTGAAGTTTGATGGTTTATATCCAACTAGATACGCTGAACTTCAAAACTGCAGCTAATAAACAGTTCAAAGGATGCACGGGAGTGAAGATACACCACCATCACCAAATCCAGCAAAAGTACGAAATCCAGACAAAACTATAGACGGCTACAAAGATGGGAAGCATAAACAAACAAATACAACGCTCTCTCCGTTCCTAACAACCTAGCTATCGCAAGTTACAAGTCCCAAATTGCATAATATAATGTCAAGTGTTGAGTACAATTACACTATAGGGATTACAAAATGCAAGTCCATGATTGCGCAGCACACTGTTAATAACCCAAAAAAAAAAAAAATACCATTCGAACTTCTACTAATTTAAAACCGTCCCAAAAATAAATTGAAATCATAGGGTACACAGTAAAAACCACCGCCTATAACACACAGAAAGAGAGAGAATAAACAAAACATCAATTTTGCAATCCAAATAAATTGAAGAAAAATTTGCATTGAGCTTAAGTTAAGAGTGGTGGTGACTCGAGTGAAGCTATGAGTAACCCATGAAAAGAAGACTTCAACAAGACTCCCCACTGAACATTTTAACAAAAAAGGACAAACTTTGAAGGAAACATAAAATCTTAAGCAGAATTCGAAACGATAGTTAAACAAAAATTAAAATGTAGAAATTACAAAGCACCAACCCATAAATTGAAGGCAATAAATATGTTGATGAGAAGGAGAGCGAGAGTGAAATTACCTGAAAGATTGAAACTTGGAAGAACAAACGCGGAACCCTAGGTGGGAATGGAAGGGGGTGATCGAAAAAAAAAAAATAAGAAACGGGAATTTGAAAAAATGGCGGGGAAGTGGAGAAAATCGGAATTAGGAGAAGAAGGGTAAGGAGAAGAGAGGAAGATTGGGAATTAGAGGGTCCTCAAGGGAAATCCATACCTTCAACCAAGCACCAAGAGAGGGTATTTAGGTCAAACGAAACCACCCTCTCCTCTTTTCTTTTCCTTTCTTGCTAGTTACTCTTTTGCCCCCACTTGCAGATAATTCTTCAAATATACAAAGGTTTATATGCTACACTATTTATCCAAATTATAATCTTTTTTACATTTCATTTTTCTTTTAAAAATGTTATGCCCTTATTAAATCCTTTATTTAATACCAAAAAACTCATTCAATGATATGATTTTTTTTAATTACATTCTAACTCTTCACTTATTACTACAAACTTTTAAATCATTGTTTTTCGGGTAAAAAAACCATGAAATAATATGCTAACACCTTATTAAATAATAATTTTCCCTTTTTTTAACCGATAATATTTTTATTTTATTAAAATAGTGATTTTTATTTAATACTTTTTATTCTACTTCATAATCAATGATGATGAATTCTAATGAAATGGTTATGAGATTTTTTATTTATTTATTTGACCTTCTTTATTTATACTTTGAAATAAATGTATAAATGTTAAAATTTGTAGGTAAACTATATCTCTTAATTGTTGTCTTGAAATATTTAATAATTTATTTATGAAAAGTAAGAAAACTTATTAATCTCATAAATACTTTTTTATTGTCTTAAAAATGGTCGCTCTTGATATTGAAAAAGTATGTTGAGGAATTTACTGCAACACGTTAAAACTAGAGAATTAGGAGAGATACTCAAAACAAGGAGTAAAACCTACAAACTTTTATAATTCTAATTTCTTAGTCATTTAAAAAATATTCAAATTGATTAATTTTTCACCTTTCAATAAATATTAATTGTTTGCTTAACTTTTCTTCAAATGAATTATTCTCTCCTTTAAATTAATATATTTATTTAAATAATAAGAGTCTAACCTACACTCCAAATAAAGAAAAGTTCAATATGTTATGACCTATATATTAAGTAAAAAAAATATTACAAATTTATATTTTAAAGTTCACCATAACTTCAACCTATCTTAATCCTATATTAAACCAAACAAATTAATAGATAATTTCCCCTAATTGAAAACTAAAAGAATTACAACTTATACATATAAAAACAATTCATCTAAAATATTAATAAAAATAAAAATAACTTTTTAAATTTAAAATTGATAAAATTAATTTTAATTTAAAATATAATAATTTAGTATATAAATTATAATACACAAATATATTTTAAGAAAATAATATTATCTTTTTTTTTTACTTAAAATCTATAAAAAGTAAATTATTCTATAATTTTATATGATTGAACTTAATCAAAATCATACATTTAGATTATAATTTTTTATTATTATTTTTAGGATTAGACTTAGACAGACCTGTATGACTTGCCCAAATTATATGGATCACTTATATGTCAAATTATATAAGATGATACTTTTGATAACAGGGTTTATAAAATACACTCATTAGAAAATTAGACAATTGTATTTAATAATAAAATACATATGTATTATTACATATTATTAATGATTGTTTATATATGTTATATATATATATATATATATATATATATATATATATATATATATTTATATTTATTGTAAAACAAAGAGTAATGCAGCACACAAAATCATAACTTTAACCAAACAAAATTATCTAAAAAGTTCAGCATCTAGACATAAGCTACATTTATGATATTTTAATGGCCTCCTCATGTCAGCCTTATCATCCTGAATTCATCTCAGCATGCTTTGGTGGTGTTGAGTGCGTCAGTGGAGACTCTTGAATCTTTTGGAGGTGTGTCAGCAAACTCCCAGGAAAAGTTATCCGCTCCATTGTAGTGTCTATTACCTGCTACATCACCAATGGGAACCGCCTCAGAAATTTCTCTCACGTCCTTCTCTGACACTTTCAATGCTAAGGCTCCTAGGTTTTGATCCAGATTTTTTATCTTTGTAGTTCCTGTAAAGGTCCAAACAAATTAACGAGGAAGATAATAAAAAGGTGAAAAAAAAGAGAAATCTCAAAATGCTTCGGATATATTTAACAGTTCAATATACTTTATGTACTCCTCAATTTATCAATGACAGGATCTACTGCACCAACTCTCTTCACTTATTTAACCATAAATATGACTAAACTATATTGTGCTTATAATTTGTTCAGAATGACAAATAATAATAATAATAAAAAATACCATCTTCTTGCTATCAGATATTTTGTCACTCACCAGGGATAGGTATAACATCCTCTCCTTGATGTAGAACCCATGCTAATGCCAACTGAGCAGGAGTGGCCTGATGCTTCTTTGCAAGGCGTTCGATTCGTTCGTATATATTCTTGTTCTTGTCCAGGTTCTCGGCTTGGAAGCGTGGAAATGCTTTCTGATAAGTTAAAAAACCATCAGAAAACAGTATCCATTCTTTTCTTAAACAAACAAAGAGTGTCAAAGAGTGTCGGCATTCACAGCATGATAACCATTTTGGTATCCAGCAGAAACACATGCAAACGTTAAAATGATTTATACCAGGCTGCTATCTGCAGGCACATCTTCCAGGACTACTTTTCCCCCAAAAAAACCACGACCCAGAGGACTATATGGTACAATTCCAATACCAAGTTCCCTGTACCAAGATAAGCATCACAAAATTGAAGTCAGTTTAGATTGACACAAAAATACAGCATCACATTCTAAGTAAGTCAACTCAACTATTTTCTTTCCCCTCCTTTCCAGTAGAGCTGCAGTGGCATGAACTTGAAAAAAAAAAAATCCAACTAACCTGCAGAGAGGGACTATCTGTTCCTCAATGTCACGAGTCCACAGAGACCACTCTATTTGCACAGCTGTGATGGGATGAACTGCGTGTGCTCTTCTAATAGTATCGGGACTGGCTTCAGATAACCCAATATACTTCACTTTACCCTCTTCCACTAGCTTCTTAAGTTCAGCCACCTACAATATATCAAACTATTTAATATATGTATACATCATTATAGTAGCACAGGTATATAATATGTCGTGATATATATGAGCAAAATCATAGATTGGTTTCTGAGAGGAAGAAATCCCTAACTGTTTCCTCTATAGGTACAGACTGGTCCACTCTATGCTGATAGTAGAGATCAATGTATTCAACATCAAGGCGCTTCAAGCTACCTTCACAGCATGAACGCACATATTCAGGAGAACCCTTTATCTGAACATTAGAATAGACCCTTCCCGCAATACCAAATTTCGTGGCTATCTGGACCTTTTCTCTGGGTAGCTGCTTCAAAGCCTGCTCAAACAAAACCAAAAAAGTGATAAACACAACAACTGAGTAATAAAGGAAAATATACAGTCATATATATTCATTCTAACATAAGCATGATTACTTGAAGTCATAAGGGAAACCAAAAATTGTCCGAAAAGGCAAGTTAACCAAACTTCAAAAAAATTCAGACAAATAGTAAAAGTAACAGACATAAACGATCGATTTGTACCTTTCCAACCAAAATTTCATTAGCATTAGCTCCATAAAAATCAGCTGTGTCAAAAAAGGTTATTCCCTGACTGAACGCGTGCTTGATAATAGAAATGCCATCCTCTTCTGGGAGAGGCTCATTGTACGCTCCAGTAAGGCCCATGCATCCGAATCCCAGTTTTGAAACCTACAACATAAAAGAAAAACAAGAATGAATATTACACATTAGTAGTATGAAAGTAAGAGGAAGCAAGTAAAGTGGGTAAAGTAAATTACAGATTGTACGTACCTGAAGGCCTTGGGAGCCAAGTTTAACTTGTTGAATGCGTTGCACTTGATCCATTCTGGTATGGTAGCTGGTTGATGATGGCACTGTCTTCTTCTCTGAGTTGGGCTTCACACTCACAAGTTACAGGCATTATATAGGCATAGGATCGCAGATTGACTTCGTCATTCTTGTGTCAGAGAGGCCCATGTTTTCATCACTCATGACGCTTCCACTCTCCTTTTACAGATTCGCTTCCTTCCTTCTTCGTTTCCGCTAAAACTATTACGCCAACTCCTAAATAATTCATGGCCCTACCATCATTTCTAACTTTAAACTGTTTCAATTTTCTCTTTATTTTGAAAGACCCATCATGGATTTGTGAGTTGAATTTTGAAACTTTAATTTATTCCGATGTGATCGGTGAGTTAGATTTTTAAACTTTAATCCACCCTAATATTCTCTTAAAAGCAAATTTTATTTTTTCTTACTTTTCGATATTCTTTTATAAAAAAAATTATTTATGTTTTGATATTTGTGTTTGTTGAAATCTTTGAAGATGAATTTCTGTTGTCTAATGTGGTAGTGGTTAATTATGATTAATATGTATATTTTTTTAACCTATTTGTCGTTAGGGATATTAAATAAATATACTGATCAACCTCTATATCTCATTAATATTTTGTTTGTGTGAGACAATAAAATATTTAGATTAAATAAAAAGAAAAATAATAAATAAAAGGTAAAATATTTTATTTATTATTAATATTTTTATTTATTATCTTAATATTATATTATTAATTATATATATAATAAAAAATTAGTGAATATTAATTACAAATTTATCATATTAAATAGAAATTTTTGTTGCTACATATTAAAAATATAATTAATTACTTTTATCATTCTTTATGTTTATAATTAAAGATCTAAGTAACATAATAAATAATATATTTCAAAAAAAAAATTATCTTTATCAATTTTATTATTTAATTACACAGATTTATTATTCATACACATAATTTTATTATGAGCATAGGATTTATTGATACAATTTTTTTTCACTTATTATCTTATTTTTCTCTTTCCTTAATTTTTTTTCCTTTTTTTTACTCTTTATTTTTCTATTTTTCATTTTTTTCTTCTCGCATCTTTCACTCTACTTTATCTTATTTTTTAATTAAAAATATTATAGTAAAAATTGATAAAAATATATTAAAATAATATTTTTAACCTTATAGTAAAAATATATTATAAATAATAAAATGTTTATTTTAACCTTATTTTTAATAAAAAAAATTAAAATTATTTTGTAGGACTAATTATCACAATCCAATCTAATTATAATTAAATTATATTATTAAATAAAAATAATAAATATTTAATATTTTTAATTAAATAAATATTTTATTTATATGATAAAATAATTTTAAATTAATGATTTACGGTGATCAAATTTTAAATAACTAATTTCTATTTTTTTGGTTTTAATGTTGATTTTAAAAATAATTACTTTAATATATTTTGAATAAACTTTTATCTAATATTTTTATTTAGAAAAGTAAAGAAGAGAAGGAGAGAAAAATGATAAAAAAAAGAAAAAACAGGAATAAAAAAATGAATAAGGAAAAGACAAATAAATAAAAAATACAGGTGAGAAAAAGGAAGATTAAATGAGCTATGAATGGTGAACATTATTTATGACACTAATTCTTTATGCATTTAATTTTTTTAACATTTGTGTTTTTAATTATAAAATTCATGATTATTTCTTCATCATGTCATGCTGTTTAGCTTTCTTAAACAGAGCTTAAGGTAACGATATATATTATTTTATTGAGAGAGAAATATCGATAACAAATTAATGTTTTTATAAAGTGTAAGAATATAATTTAATTTTTGTTTGTTTGTAAGTATAAGATGGGAATGTATTTTAAACTAAACTATTTTATAACTTAAATTAAATTAATTAAAAATATAAATAATTTGCACCAAAATTAACCTGAATTATGTTCCCAGTTAAATCTTTAGCTAAAAAAGTTAATGGATAGACATGTTAATGTTAATCCTTAGGTTATATACCTTAATTAAATACTTCTACAAGATTTGAAACTGCTGATATAAATTCGATCTTTATTATCTTTGTACTTATTATTTTTCTAGCATCTATTTTATTAACTAAAATATTAATTCTCAGAATAGTTTCAGTTCAGAATAAATATTTCAAATTATTTATTTTATTATATTAATAATAACTATCTAACTAGTTTATTAAGGTTTAATATTAAAATTATCTAATTTAGTTTAGTTTTTTAAAATTACTTCAAATTAATAATATTTTAATTTGTTATATAAATTAATATATATTCAAATTTATCATATAAAACTAATAATGACACATTAATAAGCATATAAAAAACATGATAGATCTAAAATCTTAGAATATTATATTGTATAATATGAATTTTTATAATTTATATGTCATTTATCTTCACAATTTTTATAAAACATGGACTTTAATTTATACTTAATTTTAACTAATTTGCCACTTAAGTGAATTTTTGATTAAAAAAATGATTTAGTTATATTAAATAAGAAAATATAATATAATTTAACTATATGAAATGGAAAAATATTTTTCCATATTAACTATTAATTGTTGTTTTTTATTACCTTAATTCTTATTAATCATAAATAGAAGCATTTACATATATGTATATAAGTACACAATTACAAACAATTCTGCTGCATACCAGTCTTGGATTTATACCAAAATAAGGTCATGCACATTGGGTTTGGATAAATCATTCAAAAAACAGGTCAGGACCAATAAAAAAAAGCACATTTGGTTTCCTTAAACATGAGTTTAATTTATATCAATTAATCAACCATCAAATGTTCATAGTTGACTTGGACTATTATTATGCATATTTTAACTCCATATTGCTGAAAAAAAAAAAAAAAAAAAAACTCACAAAATTATCATAACTTTGTTTACTACATCTACCTAATGCATTGGTGGTAGCTGTAGTACAAGTTTTTGCATCTCACATATGACAATTCACAAGTGAATACTGAAAAGGATTTAGAGTGGCTTAAGTTCAGACCCTCGGATCTATTGGAGGTGTGTTGGCAAATTTCCAAGAATCTTTATCATTTTCAAAGAAGTATCGAGACCCTGCTACCTCATCTATGGGAACTGCCTCAGAAATTTCTCTCAACTCACTTTCTGTAAATTTCAGTGATACTGCATCGATGTTTTGATCCAGGTTCTTAATCCTTGTTGTTCCTGTAAAAGTCGAGTCAAAGTTAAACACAAGGCATCTCTATATTTAAGAAGATGAGTAATAAGAAACATACAAATTGACGTTATTGCTATCCTGAAACTGGGCTAGCACATTGATCCACCAAAGACTTAGAATTATTGCAGATCTGATAACTCCTCCTACTACCAAATGGTACAACAAGAAACTACTCTCTTAATCCTTACAAATTCCTAAATACAGCACTTATGCTATACTCCTCAATGCCCACAAATAACAATTGACATGGGAAAATATTCAATTCTAAATTTGAATACGTCAGAAAAATTGCATACAAAACAGAAAAAAAAAACCATCAAAACTTCTTCTGATTGAAGAAAACAATATAACCATTTGAAAAGACAATGCCTAATAGGAGAAATGTCTGAAATGATTATAAAGTTCATTCATAGAACTTCATTGAGAAGCTTCAGCAAGTGACTTAGTACACTAGATCATTTTTGTGCTGCAGTTGGCTACTACTATACTAGCTAATTCAAGTGAATGGTGAACTTTCCCCATGACATATTCAATATAACACCTTTCAATGGGAAAAAGTAATGTTAAACATTAATAGGCCACAAAGATAAGCAGACTATGCATAGCTATAAATATGTTAATAAGTTGTTCCGATTGAGTAAAATAAAACCATAATCCTGAATCCTTATACGCTGAGATACTAATTTGGAGCAGTTGATATATAAGACATTTTATCACTTTTTATATTTTTACGAAGGTAAACATAATTTGTGACTCACCAGGAATGGGAACCACATCATTGCCTTGGTGGAGTACCCATGCTAATGCAAGTTGCGGAGGAGTGCAGTGGTGTTTCTTAGCAAGGCTTTCTATTCGGTTATATATTAACTTGTTCTTTCCCATGTTCTCTGGTTTGAAGCGAGGATGATATGAAGTCTGCCAAATGAAATTACAAGCCATCAGGCAACCAAATCTCTTCTGCATTTTTTTAACACCCATTCCAACTTTTTCACTAGCTTTGATTCGGAAAAGTAACATAGATGGTACCTTCTTTCATTACTTTTGTTCATTGGAACAAGTATTTTCAATTTGCCGAATACATAGCAATTATAAAACAAATCTGGTACATGTTCAAGTTGAAGGATTCATTGTTATTATCTGCTAATTTTCACATAAAAGACATTCTACAATATGTAGTCGAATACACAACTATATGCTAAAATATTGTACCATGGCGTTATTCACAGGCATGCTTTCCAGAACTCCTTTGCCACCAAAAAAGCCCCTGCCCAGAGGGCTGTATGGTACAATGCCAATGCCAAGCTCCCTGTACCAATAACATACACACAAACATAACCAGCAGACCAATTTCTTTTAATTGTATTTTTCTACCTTTTTTCCAAGTAGTTCATAATTAAACAGAGGATCAAAATACTAATTTATTATTTTTAGTCAAGGAACAGTTATGAGAATTATACATTCCAATGATCTTGGAGAAGAAACTTGAACTAACCTACAGAGAGGAACAATCTCCTCCTCAATGTCACGGGTCCATAGGGACCACTCTATTTGCAAAGCTGTGATGGGATGAACAGCGTGTGCTCTTCTTATAGTATCTGCACTTGCTTCAGATAACCCTATATACCTCACTTTTCCCTCTTCCACCAGCTTTTTCAGTTCTCCAACCTATGGTACAACAAACCTGTTAACAATATGTAACTTTTGTCTATTGACATGAGTCAGATGATGACAGAATATGTAGTAGAAAGTATATAATAAGTTTTAAGAAATAAAAAGGTATATTAGAAGGTATCTGAACTGTTTCCTCTATAGGTACTGTTTGGTCGACCCTGTGCTGATAATAGAGATCAATGTACTCAACGTCAAGACGTTTCAAGCTAGCTTCACAAGACGATCGCACGTACTCTGGTGTACCTTTGACTTGTGGATTAGGAAAATTCCTTGCTGCAATGCCAAATTTGGTCGCTAGTTGGATCTTTTCTCTAGGTAACTGTTTTAGAGCCTGCTCAATGCAATTAATAGTGAAACAAATAGCATTTTATTTAAGAATATAGATAAAACTGGTTTCACAGTATTTCCAGTATCATACTTATTGAAATTTAAGGCAAGGGTGAGCAGAAATGGTTACTTTTCCGATCAAAACTTCGTTAGCGTTGGCCCCATAAATATCAGCAGTGTCAAAGAAAGTAATTCCCTGAGTGAATGCATGCTTAATAAGAGATATGCCTTCATCATCAGGAACAGAATCAGTATAGGCTCCACTAAGGTTCATACACCCCAACCCCAACTTGGAAACCTATTGAGAGATCAAAAAGATTCAGTATCATAAGAATAGTTGATGTTATTCAACAATTATGGCTATACTTTGGTCATGTGTGACCGGAATAATTGAAGTGACAATAGGAGTAAATAATATGACATGGTAGTACCTCAAGACCTTGAGTTCCAAGCTTGACTCTTGGAATCTCCACACTTTTCTCTTCTGCCATTTGCTTCCTCTTGGTGGATAACTACAGAACTATATATATAAACTATAATGAACTTATAAACATTTATCGACGACTATCTTTCTAAGGAATGGTTGGAAATATGATAAAATAATATATTATTAATAAATAATAAATAAATATAAAAAATAAAAAAAATAAAAAATAAAAAAGTAAAATAATAAAATTATAAATATATAAATAAATATATTAAATAATTATTAAGTTTGAGAAACAAAATTATAAATTATATATAAATTAAAAATAATAAAAAAATAAAATTATAAATAAATATATTAAATTATCATTAAATTTAGAAATGAATAAATCATAAATAATATAAAAAAAAAATCAAACTTGGTAACCATCGTGTCTCCGAAGAATATACACCACCTTAAAATATTTTAAGAGCAGATAGTGAAACTCAACTTTGTTATTTACAATGGCAGAATTCCAGCTCAACATGACAACATGTTTCTGCCTTTGCTTTGGCTGCATTACTTTGGTTGGTTTTCTTATTCTAATATTCAAAGCCAGATGAGATCCTAACCGTTAATAAAATGAATGGATGGTGAGATGAATGAAGTGGGAGAGTTTGGTTTTGTAGAGTGTGGTGATTAGCTCATTGCATACGTCAGAGTCAGAGAAAGAAAGAAAAAACCGAAAAAAGTATTCATTGAATCATCTTTAGTTTTAACTGTTAAATATTTTATTATAAATTTTATATAGAATATTTTGTTATAAATTTTATATAAATAATTTAAAATTTAATAAAAAAATTATATAATTTTTAAGTGATTTTTTTAATTTTAAATAATTTTTACTATGTTTAAACAATTTAGATATAAGTTACATATATCAATATTTATTTTTATTTTTATATCAACCACTTACAAATATTTTTAGAGAATCAAAACTGCACCCTTTTGATAGAAATAGTATTTTAATGCAAATTATATTTTATTAAGAGTTGCATATTAGATTAGAAAAACTTTAAATAATTTTATCTTAATTTTGAGGAACAGTTCAATATAGAAAGAAACATATATCAATATAAATAAAATCATTTTATTCTTACACCTTATCAAATGGTTTCAAACAAACTCAATAATTGTAAATCAATTTTTGAAAACAAAATACAATTTAAATGAACTGAATTGATAAACTAATTAGTTATATAAAATGAAAATATTCTATATAAAAAAGTGTAATATATCAAAAGAAATGGACACAAGCAAAATAATTAATGTCTAAGTTTTTCTTGCATTATTTTTTTTCTAAATACCATTAGAATAATTGTTTCTTAAAATGCTAACTTGTAGTTTTTTTATATTTATATTTATTTTATTTTTAAATTATTTATTAAGTTTCCTTTTTACTTTTATAAATAAAACATTATTTTATTTTAGTTTTCTTCATCAATCATAAGCATGATTTCATTACTTTTAGCTTTTTTATGAATGATAATATTTTTTATCTTCTGTTAAAACAATGATAGAAATTAATTTTATATTATTTTTATATGGATACTATCACATTATATAATTTATTTTAACTATTACATTATTTTTAATATTTTCTCATTATTTAAGATTATATTTCGTGAGATAATATATATATATATATATATATATATATATATAAATAATAAATTTGTTGTACTTTTATAATTTATTATTTTTTATATTACATTGCGCATATTAATCATGACACTATATTATATTGTTTTCGGTATTATACTTCAACATATTAAAACTATTACATAATCAAATTGTTATGTCTATTTAAAAATACGTTATTTTTACTTGTTTTAACTTAAATGGAAATATTATAAGATATAATATAGATTAATAAAAGTACACAATATAAAATATATAAAATTTGAAACTAAAATAAATATAATTAAAATAATTTGTCTATAAATATAAGATTATCAAATTTAAAGTAATTGAAATTAATATTAAAAATATACTTAAAATATAGTTTATTTATAAAATTAAATTAAAATGTACACAAAAATTGTCATATAAACATTTCTTTATTTTACCTTTCTCAATTACTCTAACTTATAATTTAACCAAACACTTATAATATAATAAACTAGTTTAAAAACTTTCAATCATCAATTTTGAACTAAAGATTAACTTTTTCAACTTTTTAAACCATCTTTCAGATTTTCTCAAAGGGCAAGTCTAATAGACCCTTCTAGTAGTGTCAAATATAATGTAAGAATATTTAATAGTTTTTTCTCCGAATTCAAAAATTTAATTTAAGTAGTTGGTCATTTTTCATAAGAATATTTGTACAAATTTTTATAAAAATTTATACAAAATAAAATTTCTACAAATTTAAATAAATTTTTATAAGAAATTTTAAAAAAATAACTAAAAGTTTAGTAGTATTTAATGATTTTATAATATATTATATTTTTAAGATATGAGATGTAAAAAAAAAGACCACGTAAGAAATTGTATATTGTTATTTATTTTTTCTATTATAAAAAAAAAAGTACGATGTTTATTTTATAAGTCACTCCAATTTTTTTTCTTTTTTCCGGTGTATTACATGATAATTATGTCCACTTATTTCTTTTATGGAGAATATTATTATTTTTTTCTTAGATTTAAAAATATGTATTGTAATTTTTTATAGTCAAATTTTATTATTGTCTCGTTATTAATTTTGTAAATTTTTTTATTTTTTATTTTAGTGGTGAGTTTTTATGTTATTATTTTATTCTTAATCGTGGTATTAGATCTAAGTTGGTTACTTGGTCACTTAGTTATATTATTATTAAAATATTGGAAAAAAAATTTAGTATGTCTGTGGTTCCAATTAATCTAATCCCCAAATCGAAGTAAAATAGTTATTCTAGTTATTGGGTATAAAGTGTGATAGTCTAATAATGCATGTCTAAGAAAAGCTATAATAATAAAAGATTATGTATTTATTTATAACCTATCTCTCTTTTTCAGGAGTTTATTTGGTGTATTAGTTACGATCTGCGTGGTTGTTTTAATAAGAAATAATATATAATAGGTGTCTAAGTTGGTTAAAATTGTGACAACAAAATATAAAATAGAAAAGTTTAATGATAATAATTTCTCGTTGTGAAAATTGAAGATAAAACAATTTAAAAAAAAATTGTACAAATGCAATTAGAGAAAAACTCATAGACATCACGAATCGAAGGTGGGAAGAAATCAACAATAACACCATAACAAATATACACTTAGCATTGCATAAAAGGATATAGCAATGGAGATTTTGAAGCCCCTCATCAAATTATATATACCATCAAATTGTATAAAATTAAGTCACTTCACACAAGAATATTCTTAAAGAGAAAATTTTATACTTTTCGAATGAGTAAATTCACAACGATGACGGATCACATCAACAATTTGAAAACAATGTTTGCCCAACTTTTAATTACAAATTTCAACATAGTTGAAAATCAATGTATTGTATATTGTCAGGACTATTCTTAAAGACGAACATAGGTGAAAAAGTAAGGTGAAAATTCTGAACTAAGCAAATGTTTTGACCATGAGGAGAAATAGATGAACAAAGTATAACTCTAATGAAAGTCAAAATTATGGTGGAGCAAATTCTCAAGGAAGAAATAATTTTATTTGCTATTAGTGTGGCAAGAGAGGACACGCCAAGAAATATTGTTAACTTGGAGCAACATAGATTGAAATTTTCTAGAGTAGCTACTAGGAAAAAAAATTGAACATTATGATGTGTTAGAATTGTTATTATTATCTCTAAGAGGGGCAAAATATTTTGTATAGATGATGATGATTACTCTAGGAGATTATGAGTGTATAACATCAAAGAGAAAATTTGTTTATTCAAAGTTAAAGAAAAATACTGAATCCAAAATTCAAGAAGAACAAATTCTTGGACTATGCTAACAATGTGGATGTGTATTTATTATGAGATCCCACTACCCACAAGGTTATTGTTAACAAAGAATGCAAACATTATTTTTCTTCAAGGTGACCTTGGAGAGAAGATTGATTTCTTTAATTGGAAGACTTAAAAAAAAAAACCTTGTAGGTTAATTAAGTATTTGTACTGCCTAAGTGGTAGTACAAGATATTTGATTATTTATGATTAACTTGTTTACAAAATACTTAATTCAAACTATTGTACCTATTACAAAATATTTGATCAATATAATCTTATCACTTCATTGTTGTATGTAAATGACATGTTGGTGGTAGGTTCCAACAAAGTTCGAATCCAAGTTTTGAAAATATAGTTAGCTATGAAGTTTGATATGAAAAAATAAACCAACAAACAAAATTTTAGAATACAAATTCACCGATATATAAAATGGTAGGAAGATTTAACTTTATTAGAATAATTACTCACCGAAGGTCTTGTAGTACTTCAACATGCAATAATATAAACTAATTTATGACCCTTTCTATTAAGTAAGTTATCTTCAAATATGAGTCCTAATAATGAAGCGAATATGATGGTAATGTCTTAAATACTATATGCATCGGTGGTAAGAAGTCTTATGGATATTATGATCAATATAAGACTAGATACTGCACAAGTAGTGAGAGTGATTAGTAGATTTATGACAAATTGTGGTGGAGAACATGAATATTATTAAAAGGATCATTATCAAATGAATATCAGATGTTACATTATGTTTCGGAGGATCAAAACTAATTGTTAAATATTATGTTTTGTTCAGGTTTTATAAGTAATCTTGATGTGTTTACACTTGTAGAATAGACAATAAGTTGATTAACCAAGTTATAGAATGTTGTATCAGTATCTAATACAAAAGCTAAGTACACGATAATCACCCACATATGAGGAAATTATCTATATTAAAAAGGTTAATGGAGGAACTTGGATACATGCGACAAAAGATTATTGAATACTGTAATAGTCGAAATGTCTTGCATATTGTAAGAAATTTTGTCTTACATTCTAAGATAAAACAAAAAGAACCTAACAGATACTATGACAAACTCAATTAACAAAGACAAATTTATAGGAAGTCAATTCTACTAAAGCTCTATTATAAAAAATAATAACATAATAGACAATAATAATGTAGAATGACGATTTAATTAATTTAATTTAAATGAGAGATAAGAGAAATTCCTCATCAAAGAAAATTATATACTAGCGCTTACTTTTTTATTATAAAATAAGTATAAACATATTGTAAATTACTCAAAATTTATTATCTTTTCACTAGTGAATTATTATTATCTTATTTTTTTAGAAAAAATATTAGAATAATAAAATGTTATTGTTATTTATTGTTGATTTTTTTTATATTTCATTAGTTCTTATATTATTATTGTTTTGATTTCTAATAGTGTCTTTCTCTTCTATATAATTTACTTTATAGAAGAAGAAAAAATATTTTTTTAAATTCTTAAAAAAAAGCTGTTTTTTTTAAGATGGTAACTAATTCATCTTATTTTATTATTCATCAATTTAAGAATCCAATTCTTTTAGCATAGTAAATAATTTATCTTATTTTAATCTAAACTTTAAATAAAAACTAAATTTTTATTCTAAGTATCTATTTAGGAACCTACTTGAAAATGCTGCAAGTAACATTTCAACTATCATCACCAGCAAATGGTCTCCGCCTTTTGTAATTTCATGTGGGATATTAATTAACCATTCTTACTATCCTTAACTTCCCATTCATTTTAAACCTCATTTTAAAAAATATAAAAAAATAAACTTTAACCAACCATCAAGAGCCATAAACTGAGATCATTATTGTGCGTATTTTAAATCACATGTTGCTGGAACCAAAACCAGAACAACTCATTCACAACACCCTGGAAAGGCACTTCGTAGCTTACAATCGCAGTACATATGGATTTTGCTCCTGACATGTGAAAGTTCATAGATTACTGCATTATCCAACTGTATACGACTTCAAATGCTTCAAGTTGAGGCCTTTGGAGGTGTGTTGGCAAATTTCCAAGTAAACTTATGAGATCCATTGAAGTGTCGAGCCCCTGCTACATCATCTATGGGAACTGCCTCCGAAATTTCTATCAACTCACTCTCTGTAAATTTCAGTGGCAATGCACCGATGTTTTGATCCAGGTTCTTAATCTTAGTTGTTGCTGTAAAGGTCCAGTCAAATTTGCAGTAGTTAATCAGTTAATAACACGTTCACCAACCATCACAATTTAGTTGTATACACATATAACCATTTACTTTAGTATATAGAAAGAAGGTAAATAGGTAAAAAAACTCATCCCTACTATTTTCAACAAAACTTCCTCTTACTGAACTCTGGATATAAACATTTGAGAAGGCAACAAAAGTTGAGATGTCTGAAATTGCAATAACTGAGAAGCTTCAACAACTGACCTTTAATACATTAAATTATTCCTGGATTGCCTTATATGGCTAGTATCCAAGTTAAATTGTAGTTAATGTCAACTTTGTTTCCCTAACATCTATAGAATATAACACCTTTCAACAGGGAAAAGTAATGGAAAACACAAGTTCTCAAATACGCACATAATAGACCACAAAACAAATATGAATTGCAGAACTATGTTTGATTACTAAAATCATATTTAGTTAATTTTTCTTCTATTATTTTTTTAATAGAGCAGAAGTGCATATGAATACGAATATAATACACTAAAGATACTAATTTGGAGCAGTTGGTATGTTAAGATATTTTATATTTGAAGAAAAGGAAAAGATATTGTCACTTACCAGGAATAGGAACAACATGGTTCCCTTGGTGGATTAGCCATGATAATGCCAACTGGGAAGGAGTACAGTGGTGTTTCTTAGCAAGGGTTTCTATTTGGTCATATATAGTCTTGTTCTTCTCTACGCTCTCTGCTTGAAAGCGAGGATGGTGTTTAACCTAACAAGTGAAATAGCCAGCCATCAGGCAACCAAATCTCATTTTGTTATTGTCTGCTAATTTTTCACATCCAAAAGATCAACAGTATGCAACAAAAACACACAAGTAATGCTAAAAGTATTGTACCAGGATACTACTTGCAGGCAAATTTTCCAAAACTCCTTTGCCGGCTAAGAAACCTCGACCAAGAGGGCTATATGGTACAATTCCAATGCCAAGGTCCCTGTATCAATAAAAGCTTCTACTAAGTAACATCATTTTAATTTTATTGCTCTTTACCCCTTTGCATGTAGCTCATGATCATTATTGAAGAAAACATTTATAACTTATATGAGATGTATATGTTACTATTGGAGAAGAAGTTGAAGTAACCTGCAGAGAGGAATAATCTCCTCCTCAATGTCACGTGACCAAAGGGACCACTCCATTTGAACAGCAGTGATGGGATGAACAGCATGTGCTCTCCTTATTGTATCTGGACTGGCTTCAGATAACCCAATATACTTCACTTTACCCTCTTCCACCAGTTTCTTAAGTTCACCCACCTATAATATTTCAACAGAATTATTCCAAACATATTCCTAATATGATGATCCGGATGATGATAATATGTTTGAAGAACTTAATATGTGCATTAGAAGAAAGAATCCTTCTGTTTCCTCTATAGGTACTGTTTGGTCGACCCTGTGCTGATAATAGAGATCAATGTATTCAACTCCAAGACGTTTCAAGCTAGCTTCACAACACGACCGCACATAATCAGGTGAACCTTTGACTTGTACATCAGGAAAAGCGATCTTTGCAATGCCAAATTTCGTTGCTACCTGAACTTTTTCTCTAGGCAGCTGCTTTAAAGCCTGTTCAACAGAATCACATGATGAAACACTCCTTATGTGAGTCCACTGACCCATTCATTAGATAATATAAAGAAACGCACTTTATAATAGAAATTTCTCAATGGCTTTTATATGAGACATGTTTAAATTCATTCCAAATTATAAATTTGATGGTACCCTCTTTGATTAAATAAGAGAAAATAGTACTCATCACAGTTTTCTAATGACTGTTTATCATGGATAACAATTCTAATATGGACATATTCTATTTACAAATCTGTATGACTGCGACTATTAGTACGAGAAGGTTGTATTTTTCTACTTTCTTGAAATTACAGAAGCATAATTATTATCTAAAATGTTTATTTTTTATTCAATGGTGAGAGGTTTTAACTTACCTAGTTCACAATGAGTTCTGTAATGGAGTTAATTAATAAAAAGATAAAGTTGTGTCCAGTGTTTTAAGGCAAGGGTGCAAGAAATGGTTACTTTTCCGAGCAAAATTTCGTTAGCATGATCGACCCCATAAACATCAGCAGTGTCAAGAAAAGTGATTCCTTTGCTGAATGCATGCTTAACAACAGCTATGGCCTCCTCATCAGGAAGAGGATCATTGTAAGCTCCACTAAGGCTCGCACATCCGAACCCCAACTTTGAAACCTATTGAGAGAGAAAAGAAAATGAATTGGAATAAATAAGAGAAGTTAATTGAAGTGAGAATATATAGGAGAAGATTGATAGAACATAGAGTAAATAACCATATGATATGAGGGTACCTCAAGACCTTGAGTTCCAAGCTTGACTTTTGGAATCTCCACACTCTTCTCTTCAGCCATTTGATTCGTCCCTGCTCTTGCTGGATACTATACAGAAACTCTTCATAGCATTACTATTGGAGGCTGTGGGTGGGGTAATGATTTATGGACAGATATTTTCCAATGAGTGGTTGTAATTTTCTCAGGACAAAAGATGAAACCCTACCTTTTCCTCCAACAAATTTTCACATTCCTCTCTAACTCAAAATAACAACACCGGACCCACCCACACAAAAACTCTCAAGATAAACTCTTGCTCCCACAACCACGTCAATCGATGATGATGATGATGAATAACGGAGTATTAGTTAAGCTTACATTTCAGCGGTTCACTTTCTTGTTTTTTGTTTTAATATCATACTGTGTTGAGCAAGAGGTTGTAGCGTGTTCGGTTGTTTTTGCTCAGGTGTATCATCCACATGTCCAACAAATTCCATATTCTTTAAATAGTAATCTCTTTATTTTTAGGTTCGACATCAGAGTCGAAATTAGTGACTGTGTCCAATAACTCGATTAAATTATATTAAATAAAAAAATAAAGTTAACTTATAAATATTTAATAATTTTTTAATTAAATAAATAATTTATTATTATCATAGATAAAATTATTGAGAAGGTTCAGCAAGTGACTTAGTACACTAGATCATTCTTGTGCTGCAGTTGGCTACTACTATACAAGTGAACTTTCCCATCACTATACAATATAACACCTTTCAATGGGAAAAGTAATATTAACCATTAATAGGCCACAAAGATAGGCCAGAAGAGAAGTGTATATTTCTATTCTTACTTGAACATGTTCAAGTGCAGTTATAGAAATATGTTAATAAGTTGCTCCGATTGAATAAAGTAAAATCATAATCCTGAATCCTTATACACTGAGATACTAATTTGGAGCAGTTGGTATATAACATATTTTATCATTTTCTATATTTTGAAAAGGTGAACATAGTTTGTGACCCACCAGAAATGGGAAGCACATCATGCTAATGCAAGTTGGGGAGGAGTGCAGTGGTGTTTCTTAGCAAGGCTTTCTATTCGTTCATATATTGACTTGTTCTTTCCCATGTTCTCTGGTTTGAAGCGAGGATGATATGAAGTCTGCCAAATGAAGTTACAAGCCATCAGGCAACCAAATCTCTTCTGCATTTTTTTAACATTCATTCCAACTTTTTCACTAGCTTTGATTAGGAAAAGTAACATTTATAAATGGTACCTTCTATCATTACTTTTGTTCATTTGAACAAGTATTTTCAATTTCCCGAATACCTAGCAATTATAAAACAAATCTGGTATAGGTTCAAGTTGAAGTATTAATTGTTATTATTTTCTAATGGTTAATAGATTATATTTTAAAGCATTTGACTGAAACTTTCAAAACAAAGGAAAAAGTTGTCGTAGAAAGTCGTCGTAGAGGTGATTTTAGACAAATTTTGACACTTGTTAAAAAGATCCAGACATAAATATGGTCAAATCATTTATAGATTATTAAAAAATTTGAACAAATTGTAAAATTCTATAGATTATTGAGAATAAGGTTAAATAGTGAAAATATAAATGAAAGTAAGATATAAAAGAATTTTTGTTGATTGAATATTAAAGATTGAGAATTGAGATATGTCTTTGAATGAAAATGGTGAAGGACATCTTGACGTACTCAAAGATATATTAATTGAAGATAATAAATATTTTTACTTTCATTAGTTAATTTTATTTTCTTTTTTATATAACATGATGTTTGTTGGTATTTTTTATGATATTACTATACTTTGTCCTATTATTGATTTAATTGAGGAAGTTAATAATTTTATTTTATCTTTTATATCTAGTGAAGAAAAAACATATTTGAGTTCTGATATCTATGTCAATCAGATGAGGATCAAGAAATGTAAGATGAATAGTTTACATATGAGTTTCTTAATAACATTAAATTTTAAGATATTTCAAGTCATCGTCTTAGATTAAAAGTTGTTGTTCCTATAATATTATTAAGAAATATTGATCAAGCAAATGATTTATGTAATGAAAAAAGATTGTAAGTCAACTATTCGTCCAAGTGTATCACCTTAGAAAATCCTTGTTTTGTTAGTTAAGAAGAAAAGATGACAGTTTTAGGTTATGTGTAGATTATTATCAATTAAATAAATTCAACAAAATGAATAAATATTTTCTTCCAAAAATATATGATTTGATGGATCACTTGAGAGAAGTCTTTGTGTTTCTTAAAATAGATTTAAGTTCAAGGTATCATCAAATTAAAATAAAGGCAAAAGATATACATGAAATTGTATTTAGAACTAGATATTATCATAATAAATATCAAGTGATACCTTTTAGTGTGACCAATGCTCTTGTAGTATTCATGGATTATATGAATAAGATTTTTTTATTATTTTTAGACCATTTTGTAGTAATTATTTCTATAGATGAAATTCTTATTTATTCTAAGACTCTTGAGGATTATGAAGAACACCTTCAAATTATACTTCAAATTTTGACTAACAAACAATTGTATTCTAAATTGTCTAAGTGTGAATTTTAGTTAAAAGAAGTAAAATTTTTGAGACAAATGATTTCCAAATAAGGAATATAAGTGGACCCAACTAAAGTAAAAATAATTTCACAATGAGATTCACCAAAAGCAATAATTGAGATTTATAGTTTTTTAGGTTTGACAGAGTATTATTGGAAATTCATGAAAAGATTTTCTAAAATAATTATGTCTTTAATTCAATTCACCAAGAAATGTTAGACTTTTGAATGGATAGAAAGATGTGAAAGTAGTTTTCAAGAATTAAAGAAAAGATTAATCACTTCTCCTATGTTAACATTATCCCATCCTACTAGACACTTTATGGTGATGTTTTCAAAATGAGATTAGGATGTGTTCTTATGGTGATGTTTTCAAAATGAGATTAGGATGTGTTCTTATGTAAGATAGAAGGGTAGTAGCACATGCTTCTAGGCAACTAAGAACACATGAGAAATATGGAGACATCATTTTTGCACTCAAAATATGGAGATATTATGTGTATAGTAGGGAGTTCAAATTTTTTAAAGATCATAAGGGTCTTAAATACTTGTTTGGTCAAAAAGAGTTAAATATGAAACAGAGAAGATGAGTAAAATTTATGAAAGATTATGATTTTGAATTACATTATCATCTAAAAAAAACAAATGTAATGACAAATGCTTTAAATAGAAAATCCTTACATGTTTCTTCATTGATTATTCATGAGATGAGTTTGTTAGAAAAAATCAGAGACATCAATTTGTCAATTACCGTGAGCCTTGATAGAATAAAATTAAACCCAATCCAAATTATTAGTGTTTTAAAAAGACAAATCCATGAGGATCAGATAAATGATGAATTCAAAAAAGAAATAATAGGACAAAAAGATGGAGAAAATTTTGGCATAAATAGGACAGGAATTGTGAGATTTATTGGTAGGATGTGTGCCTAATGACGTATAGGTTAAGAAGTTGATTTTAAAAGAAGCACATAAAAGCAAATTGAACCTACATCCAAGTACAACAAAAATGTACCAAGATCTTAAGAAAATGTTTTGGTGACCAAGTGAATAAAAAAGTAGCACAATATGTGAAAAAATGCTTAGTTTGTAAAAAAACTAAAATAGAACACCAAAAACCAGCAATAGTGCTACAATCCTTATATGTACTTGAATGAAAATGAGATAGTATAATAATGGACTTTGTAGTTGGCTTACCACGAACAACTCAAAAGTTTGATTTCATATGGGTTATCATGGATATTTAACAAAATTTGTTTCCTTCTACCCATTAGATATTCCTTGGAAAAATGATTTAATTGTACATAAGAGAAATTATATGGTTGCTTGAAATTTCATCTAATATTGTATCTGATAGGGATCTTAGTTTACTTCTAAACTTCATTGTATGGGAACTAAACTTCATCTCAACTCAGTTTATCATCCCCAAACAGATGGACAGTTAGAGAAGATCATCCAATCCTTTGAAGATTTATTGAGAGCAAGTGTGATCAGTGGCAGACCTTTTTGGGAGCTGAAGGGGGCCATGACCCCCCCCCCCCCCCAAAGTTTTGTAACTCACAATGTAATTTATGATTTTGACCCCCCAAACTTAATGAACATTTAATATATTTACTTGTTTATTTACAATTTTATCCTCTCAGTCCCTCATCAGTTTTGTAACTCTCATATAATTTATGATTTTGTCCCCTTCGAATTTAATGATCATTTAATATATTTAAGTAAATATCTACAATTTTATCCTTTCACCCTTTCATCTTCTTTCTTTTTTCATCTTCTTTCTTTCTTTTATATTTATTTATTATTTATTAATAATATATTATTTGGCCCCTTTAAGATAAATGGTCAAGGTTCAGCCACTGAGTATGGTAGAGATTCTGGTAATTGAAATTGATATTTGTCATTGATTTAATTTACTTACAACAACAAATTCTATTCTAGCATTTGTATGACACTCTATGAGATATTTATATAGGAGAAAATGTAGAACACATTATATTGGTTTAAGACTGGAGAAAAAATAATCTTAGGTCCTGATATAATTCAATAAACCATGGAAAAAATTAAGATGGTTAGGAAAAAAATTAAAAACAACTCAGAGTAGACACAAAAGTTATTATAACAAGAAAATACGATCACTTGAGTTCCAAGAAGGTGATTATATATTCTTGAAAGTCACACCAAAAACTGGAGTTGGTAGAGTGATAAAATAAAAGAAACTCACTCTCCAATTTATTGAACTTTATCAAATTCTCGAAAAAAAAAAATAGTCACGTTGCTTATCAAATTTTCTTACTTTCTTATCTTTCTAATCTTCACAATATCTTTCTCAATTAAGAAAATATACTTTGGATCATTTTTATGTAATAATGTCGAATATAGTACAATTAACGAATAATATTACATTTAAAGCAATGTTTGTATAAATTACAAATACAAAGATCAAACAATCGAAGGAAAGACAAATTTCACTAATAAAGGTAATTTGGAATAAAGTCATTCGAGTATTACGTGGGAATTGGAAAATAAAAAAAGATGAAATTATCCTCATTTATTTTAGTCACAACAAAATTGTAAGTAAAAAAGAAATGTAACATCTCAAAAATTTTTATATAAAATTTTCAAATATAATGTATTAAATTATAATATTTTTAGGTAACTTAAATATATTTATAATAAAAGACCCATTTCTTAAAAGAAAAAATATTATTATTATTAAAAATAAATACTGTTGTTCATGTTATTGTAAAAAAGGAAAAAAATTTTAATTTTTAAAAAACATATTTTATATAACTATTAATTAAAAGAAGGATAAGAATAGTTTATCTCTTTATATAAAAATAGATAAGTTTTGTTTAATATATATATATATATATATATATATATATATATATATATAAATAAGATCATGATTACTTGCATTTAATGTATAATTAAAATAAATTGAAAAGAAAATGGAAAACGCAAGTATAAAAGGGGCTATCGAAGATTTATATTTAAAAAAAGTATAAACCTAGGTCCGCTAAGTGGTTCAACCCAATTTGATTTATATTTTAAAAAATCATAATTTTTAGTTTAATTTATTTTATATTAGACCAATCTTATATTCGATCAATATATTAAAAAATTAATTTTAACATGATTAAATTTTTTTAAAGTTATTTAAATAAAATAATAATAAATATATTTTTAAAATTTAAATTATATTAATAAAATTAATTTTTATTTAATATTTAATATATAAATTATAAGAAAATATCCATTTTAAGTTAAAAATTTACTCTTATATATTATTATTATTATTATTATTATTATTATTATTATTTATATTTTAATAATTTATTGATTTAACATAATAATTATTTTTTATTATTAAATCTTGAAATAAATAGTTCTTTGAAAATTTATTTTAATATTTACAAGTGAATTTTATAAAATTAATTTATATTATATATATATATATATATTAATAAAATAATATTATTTTAAATTTTATTTAAAAATTAATTATTATTATATAAAACAATTATAAGCATATGAGCATAATCTTATAGGCCTAATTCAATTTAAATAACAAATTATCTATAATAAAAAAAATTATCTATAAATATAAGATTATAAAAATTTTAAACAATTAAAAATAATATTAAAAATATACTCAAAATATAGTTTATTTATAAAATTAAATTTAAATTTAAATTTATACAAAAATTCATATAAACATTACTATTTTGTAATTTTACCTTTGTCAACTACTCGAACTTATAATTTAACCAAAACACTTATATAATATAATAAAGTAGTTTAAAAGCTTCCAATATTCAATTTTGAGCTATAGAATAATTTTTTCAACTTTTAACAACATCTTTAGTGATGGAACTCACTTTTAACAAATTTTGTTAGGGACACTGGTGTTATATATTTGCTCTTCCTTTTTTTTAGCATGACTTTACTTTAAAGGAAGCCCTTTCAGAAATTCTCAAAGGGCCAACCCTATGTATCACATATAATGTAAGTGGTTAACTCATTTGTTTTATAGACGGGAAAAAAAAACTTCAAAGTTCTTTAAAAAAGACTGTTTTTTATTTTTTTAAAGATGATAACTAATTCGTGTTATTTTAATGTAAAATTTAGATAAAAACTAAATTTTTATTCTGAATATATATTTAAGAACTTAATTTTTTTAACATGCTAAGTAGTTCATCTTATTTTAATCTACAATTTAAACAAAAACTAAATTTGTATTCTAAATATCTATTTAAGAGCCTACTTGAAAATGCTGCAAGTAACTTTTCAACTAGTTTTTTTTTTTAAAAGTGAAAGATAATCACCAGGAAATGGTCTCGGTCTTTTGTAATTTCCTGTGTGATATTGTAATTAACCATCCTTAACTTCCCATTCATTTTAAACCTCATTTTAAAAAATATCAAAAAATAAACTTTAACCAACCATCAAGAGCCATAAACTTGGATCATTATTGTGCATATTTTATTTAAATCACATGTTGCTGGAACCAAAACCGGAACAACTCTTTTACTTGCTAATATAGATTTTTACAACACCCTCGAAAGGCACTTCGTAGCTTACAATCGCAGTACATATGGATTTTGCTCCTGACATGTGAAAGTTCATAGATTACTGCATTATCCAACTGTATACGACTTCAAATGCTTCAAGTTGAGGCCTTTGGAGGTGTGTTGGCAAATTTCCAAGTAAACTTATGAGATCCATTGAAGTGTCGAGCCCCTGCTACATCATCTATGGGAACTGCCTCCGAAATTTCTATCAACTCACTCTCTGTAAATTTCAGTGACAATGCACCGATGTTTTGATCCAGGTTCTTAATCTTAGTTGTTGCTGTAAAGGTCCAGTCAAAGTTGCAGTAGTTGATCAGTTAATAACACGTTCACCAACTATCCAATTTAGTTGTATACATATATAACCATTTACTTTATAGAAAGATGGTAAATAGGTAAAAAAACTCATTCCTACTATTTTCAACAAAACTTCCTCTTCCCGAACTCTGGATATATACATTTGAGAAGGCAACAAAAGTTGAGATGTCTGAAATTGCAATAGAAGCTTCAACAACTGGCCTTTAATACATTAAATTATTCCTGGATTGCCTTATATGGCTAGTATCTAAGTTAAATTGTAGTTAATGTCAACTTTGTTTTCCTAACATCTACAGAATATAACACCTTTCAAGTTCTCAAATGCACACATGATATACCACAAAACAATATCAAATGCAGAACTATGTTTGATTACTAAAAGCATACTACAGGCAAATCCTAGTTAATTTTTCTTCTATTATTTTCTGAGTAGTGCAGAAGTGCATATGTTTACATAGTCGGTTGTCCTGATTGAATCTTTATACACTACGGATACTAATTTGTAGCAGTTGGTATGTTAAGATATTTTATATTTGAAGAAAAGGAAAAGATATTGTCACTTACCAGGAATAGGAACAACATCCTTGGCTTGGTGGATTAGCCATGATAATGCCAACTGGGAAGGAGTGCAGTGGTGTTTCTTAGCAAGGCTTTCTATTTGGTCATATATAATCTTGTTCTTCTCTATGCTCTCTGATTGAAAGCGGGGATGCTGTTTAACCTAACAAGTGAAATAGCCAGCCATCAGGCAACCAAATCTCATATGGTTATTGTCTACTAATTTTTCACATCCAAAAGATCAACAGCATGCAACAAAAACACACAAGTAATGCTAAAAGTATTGTACCAGGATACTACTTGCAGGCAAATTTTCCAAAACTCCTTTGCCGGCTAAGAAACCTCGACCAAGAGGGCTATATGGTACAATTCCAATGCCAAGGTCCCTGTATCAATAAAAGCTTCTACTAAGTAACATCATTTTAATTTTATTGTATTGCTCTTTACCCCTTTGCATGTAGCTCATGATCATTATTGAAGAAAACATTTATAACTTATATGAGATGTATATGTTACTATTGGAGAAGAAGTTGAAGTAACCTGCAGAGAGGAATAATCTCCTCCTCAATGTCACGCGACCAAAGGGACCACTCCATTTGAACAGCAGTGATGGGATGAACAGCATGTGCCCTCCTTATTGTATCTGGACTGGCTTCAGATAACCCAATATACTTCACTTTACCCTCTTCCACCAGTTTCTTAAGTTCACCCACCTATAATATTTTAACAAAATGATTCAAAACATGTTCCTAATATGATGATCCAGATGATGATAATAAGTTTGAAGAACTTAATATGTGCATTAGAAGAAAGAATCCTACTGTTTCCTCTATAGGTACTGTTTGGTCGACCCTGTGCTGATAATAGAGATCAATGTATTCAACTCCAAGACGTTTCAAGCTAGCTTCACAACACGACCGCACATAATCAGGTGAACCTTTAACTTGTACATCAGGAAAATCCATCTTTACAATGCCAAATTTCGTTGCTACCTGAACTTTTTCTCTAGGCAGCTGCTTTAAAGCCTGTTCAATAGAATCACATGATGAAACACTCCTTATCTGAGTCCACTGATCCATTCATTAGATAATATAAAGAAATGCACTTTTATAATAGAGTTTCTCAATGACTTTTATATATGAGACATGTTTAAATTCAATCCAAATTATAAATTTGATAGTACCCTTTTGGATTAAATAAGTGAAAATACTACTCATCACAGTTTTCTAATTACAGTTTATCATGGATATTAATTCTAATATGGACATATTCTATTTACAAATCTGTATTGCGACTCTTAGTATGAGAAAGTTGTATTTTTCTAGTTTCTTGAAGTTACAGAAGCATAGTTATCATCTAAAATGTTTTTTTTTTCATATATATTGAATGGTGAGAGGTTTTAACTTACCTAGTTCAAAATGAGTTCTATATTGAAGTTAATTAATAAAAAGATAAAGTTGTGTTAAGTATCTTAAGGCAAGGGTGCAAGAAATGATTACTTTTCCGAGCAAAATTTCGTTAGCATGATCGACCCCATAAGCATCAGCAGTGTCAAGAAAAGTGATTCCTTTGCTGAATGCATGCTTAACAACAGTTACGGCTTCCTCATCAGGAAGAGGATCATTGTAAGCTCCACTAAGGCTCATACATCCGAACCCCAACTTTGAAACCTATTGAGAGAGAAAAGAAAATGAATTGGAATAAATAAGAGAAGTTAATTGAAGTGAGAATATATAGGAGAAGATTGATAGAACATAGAGTAAATAACCATATGATATGAGGGTACCTCAAGACCTTGAGTTCCAAGCTTGACGCTTGGAATCTCCACACTCTTCTCTTCAGCCATTTGATTCGTCCCTCCTGCTCTTGCTGGATACTACAGAAACTCTTTATGCATATCTATTTACAGCATTTCTATTGGCGGCTGTGGGTGGAGTAATGATTTATGGACAGCTATTTTCCAATTAGTGGTTGTAAATTTTTTCAGGACAAAAGATGAAACTCTACCTTTTTCTCCAACAAATTTTCACATTCCTTCTTCACTCAAAATAACAACACCGGACCCCCACACAAAAACTCTCAAGATAAACTCTTGCACACACAACCACGTCAACCAACGACGACGATGATGATGATGATGAGTGGAGTCTTAGTTAAGCTTACATTTCAGCGGTTCCCTTTCTTTTTTGTTTTAATATCATACTGTGTTGAGTAAAAGGTTGTAGCGTGTTCGATTGTTTTTGCTCTCAAAGATCCACGTGTCCAACAAATTCTACGTTCTTTAAAAGATGTGATATTTTAAAAACTTTAAAAGGAAACAACTATATTAATAAAAATAAATTAAAACAATTCTTAGGTTCGACGTCAGAGTCGAAATTTGCGACTGTGTCCAATTTTTTCAAAGGAATCTCCAGCCGACTCTGATGCAGTCGGTGGTTTTGGCCTGATATTTTGATATTACTATTCATTGTATATATTTAATTTACACTTCACAATAATAATAGGTTTTATTAATATTATTAAAATTGGGTTATATAATGAATGTTTGTAGGAAGATTTTTCTTGGATTATCTATTTCTAGACTGCTGGGTCCCTCAGCGATCAGATACTGGAGAGGTCAATGTCATTAAGACAAGAGAATCTCAGTATCGGACATAGAAGAAGAGTCATGAAAGGAATTTAGTCACAAAAAAAATAGAAACCAAAATTAATTAGTGAGAAGATTAAAAATTAAGAATTGATTTTAAGAACGTTATGTTTGGATCACTGTCAGTATTAGCATGGCTGGCAATACAGGCAATTTGGTCGGTATGACCTAATCTTATAGGTCTAAGAAAAAAATTATCATAATTAATTTATTTTATTTTACATTAAGTTAAAGGGTTAATTGATTAATTTTAATTTTATTAAAAAATAAAAAATATTAATGTATCTATATAAAATAATTTTAAAAACAAAATCAATATTTATTTAAAATATAATAATTTAATATATAAATTAAAATATATATATTCATTTAATTTAAAATAAAAATTTAAAATTTATTTTTTATTATTAATATTATTTTTTAATAATTTATTAATCTAAAATAATAATTAACTATAATGATTAAAGAATTATTATGATATTTATTTTTAAAATAAATAAATTTCTTATCAAATTAATTTATAATATATTTTTTAATAAAATAATAATATTATTTTTTATTTAAAAAATAATTATTTATTTTATAAAAAACCTATATACATATTAATAAAATCTAAATTCATTTAGACTATAATTTATGTTAATTTAAGATAGATTTAATTTATTTTAAATCTTAAATTTTTTATCTTAATTTAATTTATTTATCAAAATTTTGAAACTCACACGTCATATTCCTAAAAAAGATTATTTTAAAATCAATCTTATTAATAATATTTTAAAAAAATATATTTAAATAAAAATTTTATTAATTTATTTATCCACTATTTATTATGCTTAAAAAATATTGATAATAAAAATAAAATTATAATTATTTGTTCATTTTTTTATTTTGTTTCATTGTTTATTTTCCTTTTTTTCTTCTCTTCCCTTTCTTACTCTATTATATTTTCCTAATCAAAATATTAACTTAAAATTTTATAAAATAAATATTTATTATTTATCAAAATTAAAAATATTTAAATTATCCAAAAATATTATAATTTAATACACTGAATTTAAAAAAATATTACACAATAATTTTGAGTTGTTACAAATATTATTATGACATAATAATTATTAAAAAATTAATATTTATTTAAATTCATTTTTAATAAATATTTTTTTAAAATTAATTAACTTATCAAATCAACTTAATTACAATTAAATCAAATTACTAAATAAAAAATTAAACTAAAAAATATTTGATTTTTTTATTTGAATAAATAATATATTTATTATTTATTTATTATAATCATAAATAAAATTATTTATTATCATCATAATTTTAAATAATTAATTAATATGTTTAATTTTAATATTAATTTAAGAACATTAATTTAATATGTTTTTATTAAATTTTAATTTATAATTTATAATTAAAAAAATAGTTATAAGTAAATAAATTAATAGATATTATATTTTTAATATATCATTTATAAAATTGATTCAAAGATGGTAAAGTGTGAAATAAAAATAAAAATACATTATTTAAGTAATTTAATTAATTATTATTTTTAATTCAAATTAAATAAAAAATATAATAGTTCATATGTATAATTTAAAATTTAAAACAACACTAAATAAGTATTTTTAAATATATTTTAAAGTTTTAATATTTAATTATACATCATATGTAATTTTTTATTAATTATAATGTTTAAATTAAAATACTAATAATATATTTTAAATTAACATATAATTTAATCCTGAAAAAATGCAAAAATTATTTACATAGTATTATAACTTTTAAAAACTATTATAATTATTATCATATATATATATATATATATAAGTTAAAAAATAATTTAAATAATTTAGGAAATATTAAAAATAAAATAATTTAAATTATTTATTAATATTAAAAAAAGAGTAAAAAACAACATAAAATATATCGTGAAATAATCGATTACGAAGTTGCATTTTGAATTAATCTTGAAACTACATCTTGAATTGAAAAAGTAAAAGGAAAATATTGAAACATGAGTTTATTTTCTTTTCATCTTATAAAAAGTTAATTTTTTCATCTTTTTAAATCAATTCAAATATACTTATTAATATATATATATATATATATATATATATATATATTATTTTTTCAAATAATTGAAAATCTTTATTTCTGAACAGTATTTTAACTTATCCGAACAAAGATTAAAAAAGACGTATTGATTAAATATCCCGTTGAGATTTAAGAAGGAAAAAGTAAAACTTTTGATGGAACAAATTGTTGAATGAATTCATAATATTTTCTTAATTTTAGGATTGTAAACTAGTATCGGATCAGTGTTAAGATATTTTTAAAATATAAGAAAAAAAAATTAAAAAGGCTAAAGTAAAAAAAAAAAAAAAAGAAGATCGAAGAGGTTATAATTTGTTTACACTTACATTAATGATAAAAAGAAAAAATCTGGTTGGGAACAAATTAAAGGTGTTGTTAACTTACATGTATAAAATAGAGGTACAATCATACGTAATAATGTATGTGATTTAAAACTATAAGACATGATTCCATCTTTTACTTTTGAAATATAAATTTAATGATACAAAACCTATAGAGACAATAGAATAATATTATTTATAATGTGATGAACTTTTGTAAAAAGCACAAATTAATGGGCGGTTGTAAAGTTGAAGAAGACAAATACATGACGGAAGTGTCGGCTAATAAGGTGCGGTGAGCATAACTCAATCACAAATTTGTTTTCAATTTATTCACACTGTTTATAATTTATTATTAGGAAATTGGAATATATAATTTTGTTTTTAAGCTATTTATATTTATAGAAAATTAAGAATGATAAAATTTATTAGATCTACCTATTTATTAATCTAATTTAAATTAATAAGTCTGTGAATTTGTTTTAATATAATAAATTAATTTCGTTTTAAAAAATATTTATATATTAAAATTTAAATTAAATACTATAATTAAAGACATCATATTTTTATATTATTATAATATTATAATTATAATTATAAATATAAATTAATTAAATTTACATTATAAATTAATTTATATGTTTTAATATATAAATATAATAATTTTTTTAATTTATTTAATAAAAATATTAGTTTACAATAAAAAATTTAATTTTAAAAAAATTATATAATTAAAAATATTTTTTTTAAAATTGTATTTTAAAAATCTATATAAAATAATTTTAATTAATTGTTTCATTAATTTATTCATTATTCTTAATCTCTAATTCACCTTAATTATGCTAATTAAGTTTATTCTGTTTTTTATGAGATGGATCGACCTATTAAAAAAATCTTATACATTTTTTTAAATTTATTTACGTTATTCTAAAATAATTATAAATTTAATAAATAATAAGTTGTAAAATAAGTGGATTCTATTTGTTCTGCGTGCGTAATAAAAAAGTTAGTCGTTATCACAAAAACTTTAATATAAAGCAACACGTGGGAATTTGCCTTTTACATCTAAGAATTTAATTTAAGTCATAAAATTCTGTCTAAAAATATAATTATAAAAGGGTGAAAACATAGATTTAAATTTAAAATTTTACTTAATTTTAATTTAATTTATTTAATAATATATTTATTATATAATAATATTTTAATATAATATTTTTTATAAAAAAATTAATAAAAATTATTATTTATAATAAAAATTACAAATACAAAATATATAAAAAATAATTATTAAAAAAATATATAATAAATAATTATTATTTAAAATTTATATAATTATTATAAGATAAAAAATATACAATATATTTTTTTTTAAATATTAAAAATTTTATTTTTCTATTAAGTTCGCTTTCAAACATTTAATTTATTTAATTTTATGTCAGTTTAATTAAATTTAATTATTTAGAATCCATCCACCCATTTTTAATCTAGATTTTGATTTAACATTTTGAACTGTCATATATTTTCAAAATAATAATAAAAATTACAGAAAAAAATAATATATTTGACATTTTTTAAGTAAATTTTACGTTATATAATTTATAGTAATAATAAATATATCGAGTGGAAACATGAATTATCCTTTTAATAAAATTGTTTTTTTTAATTCAACGAAAATATTTTTAGAGTTTTTAAACATTTAGTCTCTTAACTTCATTTAATTGAAATTTATTTTGAATCAAAATTCTATATAAAAAAAGAGTTAATGATTATAATATAATAAAATTGATGAAACAAAATTTTGCATGGGTGAAAAAGAATAAACGTGAGAATTATAAACTAGTTTTTAGAAAATATTATTTAAAATAGAGTATAAAAAAACACTATTAAGTATTAAAAAATTATATATTCAACAAGGTTAATCGAAATTTTTAATCAAGAAAACTAACATAAAAATCAAATCTTATTATATCTTTTATAACCGTTTTTATGTCTTAAAAAAATAGAACATAATGAGTAAAAAAAATATTTATATATTTAAACAAAGAAAAAAATGAAAATCATAAAAAATAACGTATAACATGTATAATAAATAAAATTAATATATTAAAAAATTAACAATATAAAAATATAAAATGCAAATCTCTAATATTTGTATTAGTTTGTTTCATACTTAAACTTAGATAAATATAATTTTTTAATTAAAATATTTCTCTCTTGCGCACTTATATATTAACTATTAATTCAATTATTAACTGTAGTTTTGAATTGCAAGTTACATAAGTAGTCAATTAAAATATATTATGAGTGTAAAACGATGTGAAACGGTCCTTGTTTAGAAATTTAAATCACATATCATCTTAAAAACCATAAATATGTATTAAAATTAATTAAATAAATTTTTAACTCTTTTAAAATGTTTCTTTTTTTACAAATAAAAGCGAAAATTTTAAATAATTTTGAAAGAAGACAGAAAGAGAAAGTCCAGCTGCAACTACACTCATCTTTGTGACGTCCTTTGTCTGGTAAATTTAAGTTTAGTGCGTGTTAGTTCAACACAATAAAATATTGCATAATCATTTGTTTTATTAATACTTAAAAAAAATATAAAAATAAATTATTTATTTCCTTAATTTTTTTAATTTTATTTCATATTTCAACCTTTTTGTATTTGTCGGTTTCTTATCTTTTTCTTTTCTTTTCCGCGAAAAAAAAGGTGAAAACTGCGTGGATTTCCGTTGGAAAGTTCAACCTTTGTGTTAGTTGGTTTACTTTGTTTGGATCGATCTCTCACCTTCTAAATTTCTAATATTCTCTTCATCTCATTTCACTCTCCTTTCTCTCTCTCAAAATTCTATTCATATACTGTAATATAATCTTCTTAAGGTATTTCATTTCATTCTCTTCATCTCAATTTATTTCTATTATTGCTCTCAGTTCCTCTAATAACTGGTTACTAATAATTTCTCCCTTAGTGTCTTCCTTAATTCACCATCTTTTACTTCAAATTTTTTTATTACGTTTCATATGCTTAAATTACTTGTTGATGATGATTTTGGTATCAATAAGATTTACGTTTCATTTTATTTCTTTCTTTTAAGTTTTACCTGAAAGCTTTTTAGTACATGTCTATTCATTAGTTTAAGTTTATCATCTCAATCAAAATAAACTAATAGTTGTTCTAACTTCTTCCTTCAGTTTTCATTGTTTGATCTTGTTTTAGGCAACGTTTTTATGCTCCCCAGTTTGTCAATATTGTTTTTTTATTAAATTTCAGATTATTGGATGAGGATGTTGATAGATAAACAATATTTCTTCTGATTTTGTTTTTCTTTCCTTCCTGAATGTATTCAGTTTGAACCTTCTGCATTGAGTTATTTGCCATTTTGGGAAGAAGGTCAAGGTTTGATCTGTTGAACTTCCAAGCAAAAATCGGTTTCTGATTTTGAAGTCACTTGAGTTGGGTGGATGATGGCTGCCGCGGGAATCTCGTCTTCTCAGTGGCGTAAGCTCTCCCCGAGTGTAACCATGGCCTTGGCATCGGCTTTTCTTGAATGGTTGCTGATCTTTTTCCTATTTGTTGATGCTGCTTTTTCTTATGTGATTACGAAGTTTGCTGGTTACTGCAAATTGCAAACACCGTGTTTGTTCTGTTCAAGGCTTGATCACGTGTTTGGCAAGGAGAGAAAGGGATATTATTGGGACTTGATTTGTAGTGGTCATAAGACGGAGATTTCTTCTTTAGTTCTTTGTCGTGCGCATGATAAGCTTGTGAATGTTCAAGGAATGTGTGAAAGTTGCCTTTTTTCTTTCGCTACCATCAACAAATCTAATGCTGAAACCTACAGGTTATTGGTGGGTAAATTAGGGAAGGGATCTGAGTCCAGATTTGATCAGGATCCATTACTTGGTGATAATGCGAGTGCAAAATGCTGTTCTTGTTGCAATGAGCAATGGGCTTTAAAAGGTAATGATCGAAGGTTGGTGATTACCAAGTCAATTGGGTCTGGCGGTGCTGATTTTGATGTATCAAATGTTGTTGGTAACAATTTTCACAAGAAAAGACCAGCAAAATCATTTGTATCGACCAGAGGTCCACGCCTTAGAAATAAACAGGCAGATCCTTTGTCTCATGTCGGTTACACTGAGTTAAAGGTTACTTCTGATACTGAGTCTGAACAGGAAGCTCCCTCATCTGATGATGATGGAACAAGCATACCAGTTAGAGGTACATATGACACTAAGAAAGATATGGAAGTTCCATGTGAACATATGGAGTCTCCCATCCTTGATTTAAATGAGAATTTGGCTTCGGAGGAACTCAGGACTTCATCTTCTGGACTTCAACCATCATTATCAGAGTCGGGAGTGCAATCAGAAAACACAGATACTCATGGTAGTAAATCTACAGCAGCAACTCTGGAAAGTACGAATGATTTGACCGAACTTGATTCTCCGCAGCAGCTTGAGAGAAATGTTGTTTGTCCTTCCGCAATTGAGCCGATTTCCTGTAATGAAGTCCCTGCATTATCAAATAAAACAGGAGTTCCTGTTGAACTATCAAAGGAAAACTGTAAGTTATTTCTTTGCAGTTCTTTTATATATATACCTTGTAACACTTGATGGAGGAGTGTGTTGTAGTAATTACGGAAAGTTGATGAGAGGAAATAATAAGCTTGCTCTTAATAGCCAAATCATCTTTAAAAATGTGTAAAAAAGTCATACCATTTTCATAGCTGAAAAATTATAGGCCTATTTGACTTGAGAAAACGTTTTCTGCATTCATTTTCTATTTTATTTACAAATCATTACAAAGATGTCTTCTTATTTTCACTTTGCTTCTTGTTGTCAAAGATTTGTATGGAAAATAGTGAAAACTAGATTTTGTTGTCGTCAAACTAAGATGATATTTTAGTAACTATTTATGTAAGCAGGAAACATTTTATCAAACCTAACAGGCTCCTAAATATTTGCTATTTTAAGTCCATGATTTCCATGAGTATTTATACTGACAAAAAACCTTTTGTCCATTTTGTTGTAGATGATTTGACAACGGATGAAGTGGGGATAAAATCACAGCAAAGAATAACCACGGACTGTGAGCAAATAATTGAGTCAGTTGATAAGCCAACAACATCTGAAGCAGGTTTAGAATCAACTCCCTTTTCTAGTGATATTGGTCAGCAAAATCCCAATTTACTAGATCTTGGTGATGCCTATAAGCTAGCTGTCGGTAACCGAGGAAGACCTGGCATACTTGTAGAACATTGGCTAGGAAAGGATTCTACTAGAATTAGTGAAGACTTGAAGATATTGCTGTCACAATTTTCAGCTACTCGAGGGACCGATCTGTCTGTTAATGACATCATCAGTCCTAGATTGTCTATGAACAGTGATGAAATGAAGAATTCTGATGCTTCTAACTCTGCTGGAATGCAGATACTTCAAAGGATGATTTCACTTGAGCGAAATGAATCTGGTTTGTCTCTGGATGGAAGCATTGTCAGTGAAATTGAAGGTGAAAGTGCAATTGACAGGCTAAAAAGACAAGTTGATCATGATAGGAAACTTATGAATGCTCTGTATAAAGAGCTGGAAGAAGAAAGAAATGCATCTGCAGTTGCTGCAAATCAAGCATTAGCCATGATAACAAGGCTGCAGGAAGAAAAGGCCACATTACACATGGAAGCCTTGCAGTACTTAAGAATGACGGATGAGCAGTCAGAGTATGAAACAGAAGCTTTGCAGAAAGCTAATGACCTTCTGCTTGAGAAAGAAAAAGAGATTGAAGAGTTGGAAGGTAAGCTTGAGTTTTATAGGAAGAAGTTTCCTGATGAATTAGTGCTGGAAAACATGGTGGAGACAAACTCTGAAATGAAGGTGAAAGATATTGGATTGGATCATTGTATTGAAAAGGATGAAATCATCCGTGGGAAGTCAGTTACTGAAAATACTACTATATCTGACAAAGCTGAAGTTCTACCTACATCTCTGGAGAAACAGAACGTTCAATCTGTAAAAAATTCACCATTGGAGTTTCAAGATGAAAGATTATATATTTCCAAACGTTTGAAGAAATTGGAGAAGCAAGTTTACTTATTCCTGAATATTCATCAATCCCAGGAGAATTGGTTTAATTCTGAAAATGATGAAAAAGAATCCCTGGAAAACTTTGAGAAGTTGGATTATAATATTCTAATGCAAGAATCTATTTCTTCGCTTAAATTAAATTCAGATGACATGGACGATAATTCCTCTTCCAAGGAACCTCTAGTTTTCAAGAAAAATGGTGAACTTGGGTACAATGGACAAAGCTCACCTGTGCTCTGTGGGAATAATGATCTATCTTATACTCGAAGTTTGGTTTCGGATTTTATTGGAAGGTTGCAAGTTCTTGAGTCAGATTTGAGTTTTCTTCAGCATAGTATCAACTTGTCGAACAATGGAGAAGAAGGACTTAAATTATTGCAGGAAATAGCCGATCACCTACAACGATTACGTCAGATTGGAATAAGAGATTTAGATCAACCTGTTGCTTGAGGCTGTATATAAGGTCAGTAATTATTGCTGAACCATTAGGCAATAAATCAAAGCATCTTTCTGTCTTCTTTTTTTAAATTGTATTGATCCATTTCACTTTATCTTTTTTGTTTTTTTTTTTCCACGATAAATATGTGCCCATTTAATTTAGTATATTAATTATGGAGGAAAATGTTTGACTAAGTGATATATGTTTAGTGACTGAAGCTTCAAATAGGCAAATTTCGTTTACTTAAATAGGTATAAAATAAAATAAAGATTAATTTCCAATTGGGTGTAAATTGGGGGATTTTTTGATGTTGTCGTATTTATAAAATCACTAAATATTTATGTAAATCAACAAATAATAAATAGCTGATGATAAATTGGTGAGGAAGTGGGATTGATGTCAAGATGACTTGATGTTGTATCATATAGCGAATAAAGTAAAGTTGGTAGTTGGATCTGGAAATGTCGCTGCTGTTCTGTTCAAGAATGGAAAAGATTGAGATGAAAGTACGACTCAATGCTGCTGCAAGTGTTGAGTATTAATTAATATGCAGCTGTAGATTTAGAAAAAGTAATGTCTTGTTCAAGGAATAGTTTGTTACTTTAGTTGGTAGGATTTTGTATTTGTTTATGGATAAGCCGTGCAATCACATATATGGATAGAATATAACTATAATTTAACAATTGTGAAATGAAAGGATCATATGGAAAAAGTTAATTTATAGATTCTAATCAATTTAGAAAGAAAATAAGATATATATAAGCCATAAAAAGTTTTTCTTCTAGCAGTATGAGAGGCAATAAATGAATGGGAAGATCAATAATCATATATCAGAGGTCATATTAATGCTGATGCCTGCAGAACATCACAAGTATGCACCGTAGTTCTTTACCTATGTTCCACATCTTTATTTGCAAACTTATAGAAATGATATATATACAAAGAAATGAAGTTTGATTTTGTAGAAGAACCAAAACTCAAATCGTTAATGATTGTGGCCGTCTTATTCTAAGTTAAATCTTCACTCCACTTGTGTAGCAGAGTTTTAGGAACATATCATGTTGGCACATGGCAATGCCAAATGGATGGGGCGGTGTTCAAACATATATTCACGATACAGAATAAAGAAGCATAGTCTAGGTATCATTTTAAGATTATTTGCTTCATATGTCGGACATACGTCGTGAATATTAACGATTAGTCTGTCTTATGCATATAGTTGCAAAATACAACATTGACATCTCAAGGAAGATTACGCAATCCTATGTTGTTTACTATTTTGCATCAGATTTTACTATTTTAGTATACTGTATACAGTTTCTTCACCTTTTGGATACTAATCATTTTACAGATTCATACACCAATGATTGGATCGGCAACCAGGAGGAAGTGACATTGTACACTAGTGAACCAGGTTACCAAGGCTGGTTGCAACTGTACAGTAACATAGCTTGCTTTCATCCAGGATACAAGAAAATAGGATTTGAAATAATGTTGAGTTTATTTTACCGTTTTCTCCCCTGCCTTTTATTCGGGGTTTCTTTCTTTGAAGGTTTTGCTGCACTGAGTTACAAGGTTTTCGTCTGCCTATTCATATTGTATGTTTACAACAAAATTTTCCTGTGCCATTTTTGCATTGTAAATGAGTGACTTCTTGTTTGTTTAATTGGTGTAATCTTCTTGTATTGGATTGTGTAGTTTGGAAACAGAGTGAATTGACATCTGTGAGAATTTAATACATGGGCTATATTTGCTCCGGTGTTTGTTAATAAATTTCTGTTTGCTCCAGTGTGATGAGTATGTTTGAGTGGATATTAGAAAAAAATACGCACAAACTTGGTGATGTAGCTTGGACAAAATAAAAAGCTTGGTACAAGCCCAAAAAAATAAAGGGAAACCATACTTTTTGTACTTGATTTTCATTTATCTTAATGACAATTATGTTAAATTAAACATGAGTGTTCTTGACCTAACTGTTTCTTTCCACAGATTTGAGAGAACATTTTGGGGTGTTTGATTTTGACTATCAACACCGTTCAACTCGATTTCGGTCAACGCATTATAACATAATATATCAAACTTCATATTTTTTTTGTAGGCTCATGTTTATGATATTCATTATGATATTTAATAAATAAAATTGCTGTGTGTGATAAATACATACATTAATCATAATATTTCTAATATCAACTACAATTATTATCATAATTATCATTATACGTAATGTATTTTCTGTCATATCTGTAATCAATAAATAGGTCAAGACTCACCGGTATAATTTTGAATGCCCACGATATCATTTTTAGGAGAACCAGAGACTTATTATTTTGTGAATTTTGTTACTTAAATTTTTCTTACAAATTTTGTATACTTAACGTATTTATAAAATGAGTGACAAAGTATTATTGTGTCCTAATGTCATTTCATTACAATCTTCTGTAAAAGAAGGTTGTTTTGTTACCAACAAAATATGATAAAATGTATAGAAATAAAAATTTAAATGAACTTAAACAGATTTATATAGTAACGGTGTTAGACTGGTGTAACACTTCAAATAAAACTAAGAACGTAACATGGAAAGACTAAGAAAATGCTTGGTAATGTACATCACTATAGTTGACCATTAAAAAAAAAATGGAAAAAGCATAGCATGGCTACAAAAACAATAAAAAGGAGGGAAAGTGGAAATGTGTAGCAATCAAAATAAAGTTAATTAGAAACTCTATTTGAACGTGGACTTAATTAAAATAACATAAAACTATGTGAATGCTTAGCATATGATAGGAAAATTGGGGTGTTTGATTTAGACTATCTCCACCGCTCTTGACAATTTCAATCCGCGGATTTTGGTCAACTCGTTAGATTAGGGTTACACATCAAACCTTGCCTTATATTATCTATATATACATGTGCAACCATGCATCTCTTTAGATTTCATCACCGTACAATATCTTCCCTAATCTTCATACTTTCTTTCTTTTTAGTCTTCGATATATTTTTTTTTTCCTGGGTTTTTTTCTCCCCGAGATATACATCACATAATCAGAAGTTGTTAAAATTAATTTCCCTATCACAAAATGGGTCGACATTGGTACATGACGATGTGTGTGCTCCTCACAGCATTGATTCTGGTGTTGAGTTTGCAGAAATCAAGTGGAGCAAGAACACTAGAGGGAGAGCAATGGTTGCACAAGAATGTGTTACTACTCAATTCATTGCAGAGAGGCCCCGTACAGTCCTCTCAAAGAAACCCATGTTCGACCGTACCTGGTCGCAGTCGAGGGCGTTGCACTTTAGGTGAAGTTAATGTGGCTGGTCATGTTCATGTTCATGTTCGGGCTCAGGCAGCACCACTCTTTCCCAAGTCTGAAGCAGCACGATGATGTGATACCCCAGAAAGATCTTCCACTGGACTTCAAAAACACCATCTCTGTTAAAAGTTACTCTAATTAATATCCTTGTTTGTATGTGTATGTATCATCTGTGTCAGATCTTATACTTGTTCATGACAGATACAACTTATCATTATTGCTTCATGTATTATTTTTTTTTTTTATATTCATACATTTTTTTTGTAATCTTGTGTAGTCATTCTTTCATTTATATATAATTGGGTGTAAGTTATTCCAAATCTTCTTCTTATACAAGTTTATGCATCATTTATTTTTTTTCTATCGCGGGTTTGGCGTTACATGTTTCCTCTACATGCATCACCTTGTTTTTTATCGTTATCTTGGTGTCAAGATTTTGAGCTGATGAGGTATGCATGCATGGCGTGTGTGTTTATTATAAGAGCACTGATGTGGCACGTGTTGCAGAGTAGGTTTGGATTTGACATTTGATCACTCATGAACGCGTTGGTTGACTTTCTCACCTGATGAACATGAAGTCAACTTTGCAATACTTGTAGAAGATTAACCACGCATGCATGGGACCATTTGCACGTAATTTCATGTCAACATTTTCCCCTACTCCTAACACCGACATTAAATACTTGGCTTCAAAGCAGTGTATCTATTCAGAGTGTAAAGAAAACATTTTATTACTTATACACAGTCTTCAAATAAACTATGTGGATGAAAAAAACTTGCTAAGTATTCCTCTCTGCTATCAATATCTAATTGAAAATCACAAACAAAACTCTCCCTGATAATACCCGAAAACCGAAAACTTTTGTCCCTTTTGCGACAATCGTTGGAGCAAGAATGAAAGTATGTGATATATAGAAACATTAAAAAAGATTATAGTAACAATTATATAGTCATTTTGTGTGGGGAATGAGAGTATTGATTAGGTGGTAGTACTAACCTGAGAAGTGAATTAATGTTTGTCGGGCATGGAAATTGAATTGGTGAAGGTGGCAAAAGAATGGTGGGGGCATAAGCCCCAACAACGTCACATGGTGAAGCTCAGAAGTGTGCCAAAAAACTATAGTACCGCATATAATTGCAAACTCATTTAAGGCAAGGCAAAGACCTGTTGCTTCAGACACACCTGTTCTTCTTCTGTGTCTCTGTGCTCTCTTCTCTTCCAACTTAATTCAAAAGCCAATGTCCTGTTGACATTTGCATTTCCAATTTCCAACAACACCCCTTAGCTGTCACCTTGTTAGTATTCTTACATTAGACTCTACTCAACCTCTTCTTATTGCTACTTCATTCCCATTTCACGAATAAACTCTCTTTCTTTGTGCTTGTTCAAATGGTCCACAACTAATTATTATACATTAGAATCAATAAAAAGGAACTATTCACACTTCAGAGATTGGTCATACAGACTTAGGTAGAGCATCAGCAGGAGCAGGATGAGGTACACCTGATTGAAGACTATTATTGATTGCATAGCATTAGCATCGGAAGAAATGGACTGAATTGTTGGTACCAAGGACTAGCCCACTGTGTGCTTCTAAATTTTGTACCAAGATATCTAACTTGTTGACCTTGTATTCCTGTTCCACATTTCTGCTTCTAATTCTCTCTCTCTTGGCCCCTCTCAAATCAATGCTCTTCAAACATGGACTTTCTCTCTTTCTCCTCTGTCACTCCCTTCATTCATTCATCAACTATTGTTTTCTACATTGGCTTAGTAAATTTGAAGGTAAAATATCAACATCGTACATGAAAAGTTCATATTTTTAATGTGGATTAAAAAGAAAAAAGAAGCTTAAAGCGCGTGATTGAAGGAAGAGATGAAAGGATGAGTGAGAGGACCTACAAGGCATGGGGGTATGAGAAAAGCAAAGCAAAGTAAAGGATTGGAATTTAAGCACGCATACCAATTTTGACACCCTAACCACCCATCATGTTTGAGGAAGTGAGACACAAACACATTAATTTCTTTTGTATTTCACTCTATTCATTTATCAATCAAATACTCAACATTTACAGTCCATATATATGCATTTTTTTAGGGTTGCAAAGATATTATGAGGATGGGGGCAACACCTTAAAAGGAAAAACAAAAGAGGGTGAGTGAGGTTATTGGTGTGTAATAGAGGAAGGAGACAGAGGCAAATGTGACCCACACAGAGGTTACTAGCATTTGAAAGTACGTAGGAAAAGAGATAATAATGAAGTTTGAGGTTGTTTTTGTTGATGAAATGATGATGAGGGTTGGGTGGTCATCTTGTGATATTACAGTTGGGAATGGACTGGACAACACTTTGAAATGGAAAGAAAGGAAAGGGCATGCATGTGAACCTTTGGGCCCATGCTTCCTTCTATTGAATTCAATAAGAAAATGTAATTTTGGAAATGCTTATTCTGTGTCTTTTCTTGCTACAAATCAAGATTCACCTGATTAAGAAGATGAACAATAGTGACGCAAGAGAAAATCCAACACTGGGAATGTTCACACAAGTGCCACCACCACCACCATAGATACGTTTCATCACAAGAGAAAGCATTTGTTGACTACGCTTTGTGAGAGTGGATGACTCAGTTGGGTTTTATAGGTAAAAACAGAAAGTTAAAAAACATTATTAAGTGATGTTAGATTTGATGATTCATTACTAACTCAATCCAGTATGATTAAAATATATGATAAATCATATATTGTAAACTCTTGTATTGATAATATTTTTTATAAGAATTTAAGAAAACAAGTCTTGTTGTTGAAACACGATACAATAGGTCATTATTGAGTATTTAGATAAAAAAATGTTTTCACTCTAGTAGAGATGTAACATGGAAAATTAGTATGAGATACTCGTAGTTAACAAATATTTTTGCTTTAGAGAAAGCTGAATGAGAATTACAACTATCTCAGTATTAACTCATTGAAAATACTTACATATTTAATCAAAAATTAAAATCCATCAAATCTTATTTAAGTATTAATCTAATTTACAATTTTACCTATGACTTTTATATAAGTTGTTATTAATTGCATGTAAATTTAATTGAAGAATTATTTTATTTAAAGGCGTTTAAATAAATATGGATAATTTTTTGAAAGAAAAAAACAAATTAGTTTCGTCATAATTTAAAATTAATTTATTCATAAATATTCCTATATAATTTGTTTAATTTTTTACTTTAAGTTGTAGAAATTTTATTTTTCAAAAATTTATGGAAGCATTCTAAAAAAGACTTTAACTACCTTAAGGATTAATAAATTTATGAACTGATTCTATTATACAAAAATCTTAGGCATATTTTATTATATTTCACATTGTTTTTTTTATTTTAATATTTTAATCTTAATTTAACGTGTTTATTTTAGATTGGAATGATAAAACAGATTAATTTATATTTCTATACACCCAAAAACATACAGGATGTGTTGATTTATCATAATCATTATAGATTACGTATCCTAATCCATATATGATAGATTTATGGGTTAATGATCCATCAATAATATTTTTATATTATTTTTTAAAATATATCTTTAATTATATGAATAATTTTTAAAATTTTATTTATTAATTAATATTTTTATTAGATAAATTAAAAAAATATTATATTTATGTATTAAAATAATTAACTATAATTAATAATTTAAATTTAGTTCATTAGTATTTTATAGTTATATATTTCTAATAAATAAAAAGAATACTTTTAATTATTATTTTTTATTTTAATTTAATATATAAATATTTTTTTAAATCAGTAAGTCAATTGTGTCCTATCTTTAACTTGTTGGGTTGATGGATCAAAATGATTTCAGATATTAAAATTATCAACCTTCTAATCTAATTGGTAAATGGATTCGTGAGTTTAACCCATTTTATCATTTTAATTTAAATATCATCCAAAAATAGGTGTATTAATTTAAATATAAAAATATAAACAGAATGAAATTGCAAATATGATAAAGGAAAAAAAATCTTAATATAATTTAGTAAAATTAATTTATTCGTTTATTTCTAACCTATGCAATTATATATATAATTATAATTATGATTTAAATTTGCCTATAGAGAGTTGTAAAAGAGATAATCTTATTTTTTTTTTAAAAAGGAGATAAATTATGTATTGGTTAATTTCTGTTTCAGGGACCTAAAAGAATTGGATATAAAAATTTAAGTATTATTATTAAATAAAATCAAGTCAATGATTTTTTTTTCTCCCCTCTAACTCTTAATTTACGCAAGTTTGGATCATAATTTCATATAGATATACGAAAAAATAAGAAGCATAAAAAATTAATTTTTTTAGTAAATAAGAATTAATGTTTCAAAACAATACTATAGTCCCTTAATTCTTTTAGAGAAGAAGAAGAGTTAATTTTTTTTTCTACAAGCATATAAATAAGAAAGAAGATTATTGAGGAAAAGCTATTTAAAAAAACAAAAGGAAAATTAAAGAAACAAATCATATTTATTACTTTGTATTTAGTAATTGATATTTTATCCTGACAGCTAATACATAAGTTTTTGTTAAAAGTCAAATAAAACGGGACGCAGAATAATAATTATTTGTATTGATTATAAAACAAAAAATAATCTATTATTGAGTTATATTAAAAAATTTAATGAATTATTAAATGCTCAGTTACCAAGTGAACTGTCTTATCAATAAAACTATTTAATTTAAATAGAACAGTATTAACGGAAGTACAATAATAAAAAAATAAAAACAGTGGCACTGTTAAATACAAATAATATATTTATTATCATAATTAATATAAAAGTTCATCAACTGAAGTACAGTACAGTATGTTTAAAAAAAATTAATGAACAATTAAACTTTATCTTCGAAGAGTGATAATAATATTAATTAAAGCATTTAATATTAATGAAATACAGAACAGTAAGAATATTAATTATTAAAAAAGAAACATTGAATGGAGAGAGAGATTTATTGAGATGTGAAATATGTAAAAAGAATGGAATAAAAATAAAACTGAAAAAGAGGAGGACAATGATTTGCGCAAAGATCAAGGTTAATAAGGGAAGGTTAGGAAGCGCGTGAAGGGAAAAGCGCGTGGTGAAGTGAGTGGAAGGAAGCATCGGAATCTCTTACACAACTCCTACGTCAGCAACGTTTGTAAGGGACAAGGACAACACCCTCTGGACAATCCCATGTTTTATGTGTGACTCTCACATTCTCTCTCATGATTTTCTTTTTCTATAAAAAAAAAAAAATCCCACCCCTTTTATCAAACATTATTTCTTACTTAAAACCTATTATTTTGTAAAATTATTAATTGAGAGAAAATGGTGAAATCGATGATAAGTAAAAGGATTTGGACATAAATATTGTGTGAGATTTGGTCAAATTTGTTCTCCTTGTCTCTCATGTCATCTGTCACGTGATCGAGAGAGAGAGAGAGAGAGAGAGGAACAAGAACACGCAGTTCAAGAGAGAGCGACCCCATAGTGGAAGAAAGAGTCAAAACCAATAAAATAGTAATAGCCCCAACCCCAATGTCTCCTTTTCTCTTCTCTCTCTTTCACTTTCTATTCACGCTTTCGTATAACTTGTTCCGTGTGGTAGCATCATTGTAATAGCCAACACCCAAGGGAAGGGAAAAGAACACACAGAAAGCCAGACCAGACCCAGAAAGAGAGAGAAACGAACCAACAACTCTTTCTCTCTTCTCTCTGCTATTGCACTCTTCCTTGCTTTGCACCACCCTTCACCTTTCAGAGAGAATAATAGAGAGAGAAATTACCCATCATATCATATCATATCATATCGTATCATCATATCATATAGTAGTATTATATAAAGAGATAATATTGCGTGAGAGATGCAGCAGCACCTGATGCAGATGCAGCCCATGATGGCAGCCTATTACCCCAACAACGTCACCACTGATCATATTCAGCAGGTCCTTCCCTCTTCTCCCTTCTCAACTTCCTCTCCTCTCTTCTCCTCTCCTCTTACTCATTCTCATCACTCATTCTCATCACACACACACATGTATATGTACCTTTATGTATGTGTACATGTGTATGCATTCATTCATCATTCATATGTCCCCTCTCGCTTTGGTCAGGGCCCTTTTGTCTCAGCATTGCTTGTGGGTCTTGTATTGTATGCCACTTTTAGGACCGTTTCCTTGTGCTGCTGCTTTTTAGTTTTCCTGTTCACACCCTTCTCTTCTTCTGCTTCTTCCTTGTCAGCTTCTGCTACCGGTTACGCTCTTTCTTTCATCCTCCATACACTGTATAAATATTCTGTGGGCATGTGCTGTATCAGAGCTTTTATGACGCCTGCTTTTCCCACCGCTTAGATCACATTTTCTGCAACCTTCTTCACAGTATCTCACTCTCAATTTGCTATGTTTGGAGATCGCATTCCTTGTCCCTATCAGACTTACCAACACTTCCTTTCCCCTCTTTTAATGCACATGCTTCTCTCAGACAGTTCCATACTTCTTTGTGCTACTTGCATCCCTCTATGCTATTAATGCTCTAAAATAACCTCAAATTACATGTATGAATCTTTTAAGTGAGATTTATCAAGGTAACAGCTTTTATCATGAGGAACATTTACCAAGCCGGTAAGTGTTATGTTGTGAGAAATGTTTGATCCAGGGGTGTGGTTTGATTAATATGGTGCAGTTCTAGTTCCTTACCCAAATGGTAGTATTATTAAGAATTTAAGGCAGACAGATTGAGATAAAACTAGAAGATATGTAATTCATATTCTATATATAGCTTGAGAATATATACTTACTATATCTGATCTACTAAAATAAACTCTTTTCATTTTTCTAACCTTCTTAAATCTACGTGCATCATGTGGTATTTTTGAAGGAAAGACAGTCCAGAAGCAGCAAGGACGTTTTGCTACTTTTGTTGCTCCCCTTCCCTTTTACTTGATTATTTTCACAACATTTATATGATATTATGATGATGTTGATCCTTCGTTTGACCTTTTACCACTCTTTTTTACGAGCAGTACCTGGATGAGAACAAGTCCTTAATCCTGAAGATTGTCGAAAGCCAGAATTCTGGCAAGCTGAGCGAGTGTGCCGAGTAAGAATTAGACTAATTATTCTGTTACATGCGATTGACTTTTGTGTTTCTCATTTCTTAAGCTTTGGTTCAACTATAATGTCTTTTAGTGAGTTTAGTTCCACATTCTAGATGTCAGTTTTTCACATCCCAAATGTGAAATAAGAAGTCAGTAGTTATAGTTTTCACACAAATTTTCAAACACGGCATCTCGATTCTACTTCCATACTGATAGCTTGGTTCAATTTAATGAACTATAATACCCTTACCAACTAGATAGGGGATTCACCACCAGAGAATTTTTCCCATTCCATCAAACTAGATTTAAAAATTAAGATTGTCAGCAAATTAACAAATGGAATTTGAAAGTGTGCCAGAAGAATGTAGCTGATTCGGTGTCATACACAATCCTGACTGACATTGAAGCTTACCAAGAAATTTACGTGATGAGCCTCTATTTGAATATTTAGGTACGGCCTCTATTAGCTATGAGAATGAAAAAAATAATACATAAGTTCAATATCTTTTTAACTTCATTAGGAGACATTTTATTCGGCAAACTAATGAAATTTGATATTATCAAGTATTAGAAATTTTGAATATACATTTTACTCTTTTTTTTTTTTGCAACACACCCTTTTGATTCGAATATAATTTATAAATTCTATATTTCTGAAGATTCCTTTCTGTCAACTTGTCAGTCCGAGGGTATGATTTTTGAAGTGAAAATAATAGGAGAGATCATTGAAAAATCTTCCTTGAAACGATTTTTATTGAAGTTTTGGTTTTGGATATAGTCGAATGATGTCATTTGTAATGTGTAGCTGACCTTATTTAATGAAATGAAGCTTGGTTGTTGGATCCAGTTGGAAGTAATAAAGTATGTCTGAATTAACTTATTTATCTTGAAAAATTTACTCGTGGAGGATTGTGGGGGGAGAAAATCCTTCTTTCAACAATGCGAAGTTTGATTTTTCCACCAGATAGATGGACAAGTGCAATTTTATTTTCTATTTTTTAAGTGTAGGTTGTGTTAGATATAAAATCACTCGAGATTATCTCGAGCTATTGAAATACTCCTTGAAGTCGAACAGTACTTCTTATGATCACTCTAAAAATTTCCCTTTCAAAACTAGCTTTTAGAGTTGAGTGGGGCCTATATTCTTCCAAATTTTTATATGATATCAAATTCTAGTCTAGTATACACTACTCTTGGTTTCATTCGGAGATGTTCAGTCCTAACTAGGCTTGAGTGGGGATATTATAAGAATCCCACATGAGCCAAAACTTTTAGAGTTCATATTAGACCAAGTCCATTCTCAAATTTTTGCAGGAATCAGGCGAGGCTACAGAGAAATCTCATGTATTTGGCTGCAATAGCTGATTCTCAGCCCCAACCACCCACCATGCCTGGTCAGGTATATACTTACCTTAATAAGTTTTGCACTGACAACACACACACACACACACACCTTGTTAAGTCTTTCACTGATAACATGCCTAGATATCAGTTGGTAGAGTTCAAAAGTACTTTTGAACACAAACTAACAAATTCTTTATTCTTTATTTGTAGCGTTAAAATTCGTAGAAAGTATTTTTTTGAACTTTTGTCTAAACATTGGCTCAATCTTCAGCCCTTCCTGGGCAACCAATGCATCTTCCACTACTAATGTATGGATTTGATGGTGCAGTACCCTCCTGGTGGGATGATGCAGCAGGGAGCACACTACATGCAGGCTCAACAAGCACAGCAGATGACACAACAACAGCTAATGGCCGCACGCTCCTCCCATTTGTACGCGCAGCAGCCATATTCAGCACTTCAACAGCAGCAAGTCATGCACAGCCAACTGGGGGCGAGTTCAGGACTGCACATGCTGCAGAGTGAAGTGAGCAATGTGAATGTGGGATCAGGCAGTGCAACACTAGGAGGTTCTGGAGGGTTTCCTGACTTTGTCCGTGGCTCCACTGGGGAGGGTTTGCATGGAAGGAGCATGATTGGTGGAAGCAGCAAGCAGGACCTTGGTGGCTCAGGTGATGGCCGAGGGGGAAGCTCCGGTGAAGGGGGTGAAAGCCTCTACCTCAAGTCTGCTGAAGATGGAAACTAGGCACCTAAAATGCCAAAATTACTGCAAACTTTTGGTTTTTGGTTAGCAACTTAGTTAGGAGAAGTAGGCAGTGACATCAAGGGTAAGTAGCTAAGTGCAAAACTTGCCTACTTATATAATGTTTGTTTATCTTGTATTAGTGCTTGAGGCAAACCCTTGTCTTGATGTTTCTACACAAATTAGCACATTTTCTTATTCCTTGCGTAGATTTGTGGTCACATAACGTGGTTGGTTCGTGTCAAGATCAAAAGTGTGTTTTTCCTACCTCTGCGCTTGGTTTTATCAGTTTAGATTCGGTTTCACATTTCTAGTACTATTTTCTGTCTCCCTGCATCACATGATAAATCTTTCTTTGTTGATAATATTCCGTAGTAAATAAACATTTTATAATAAAAATAATATTGCAGATTTTCGACAAATAATTTAAATTTGGGTGTAAAACTATTTATAAATTTAGAGTCAAAAGATTGAGAGTTTTACTTTTTCAAGTTGTTTTTTTTATTATATAGCGTATATATAAATAGATTATATTTCGAAAAACCTTGGAACAAACATGTCTTGAATTAATTTTTTTTCTTGAATAGATATGATTGAGTTCAACGTCAATAATAGTCAACGATATTTAAATCTTTAAATTATTTTAATTTAAATTAATTAAGTTTATTTTACTACAAGAAATTTTAATATTACCAACGGTCAAAATATGTCCATATTACATTTGTATAGGCTTCAATTATTATTGGATTAAGAGAATTGTCATTGGCAGGATTCGAGACTTACTCCAACCACTAAGCTACCAGATTTTTTTTATAATAATTTACAAATAAATTATATTTATATATTTATATTTGTATATATTTATATATTTATATATTTATATATTTATATATTTATATATTTATATATTTATATATTTATATATTTATATATTTATATATTTATATATTTATATATAATTAAATATTTATTTTTTAAAATTATTTAATTTAAGAAATTATTATAAATTAATCTAATTATGATTAAATTAAATTATTAAATAAAAAATATTTAGTTTTTTAATTAGTTGAATATTTACTGATTGTTAATTTACCGACCGGATATATCCGTCTGTAATTAATGTAATGGATTTATCGATGGATTTACCAGACGGATATATCCGTCAAGAAATTCATCTCAGAATTACCGACGGATTTATCGACATATATATCCGATCGATAAAATCAAATTCCACAAATATTTTATATTCGTCGGTAATTTCCGTCTGGTAATAATTATTTTCTCGATGGATACAAATCCGTCGGTAAATATTCGTCTGTAATACGCGATTTTCTTGTAGTGTTTGGAGATAATTAATTTGATTTTTATATTAATTCTTCTAATGTTAAAATTTTATTCATTTTAAATTTCTAGAATTTTATGTAGAATTTTAAAATGTAATAACTTTGAAATTTTAATATCTTTAAAATGTAATTGCTTTTGTTTCACCCTCATTTTTTCACCCCCACACTTAGAAATTTCTAGAATTTTATGTCTTCATTTGCTTTTGTTACAACAAGATTTGAGGGATACTCAAAAGTAAGATGCTTTTATTTTAATTTGAACTCTAAATAACAAAATTTGGTCAATAACTTCTAACCAGTAGAAACTGATTTTTTTGTTTTCATGTCATAATTTTTCATCTTTCTGTTTTTTTATTGGTATGTTTGTTCAAAGAATTAAAAAGAAATACATTTTTAATAAAATAACCACTTATTAGAATTTGTAATATGATTGGATAAACTTAGTTAAAAAAAAACAGAAACAGAAAAAAAAGCTTTCTACTTTATTTTAGAAGCAATTTGTAGTTAATTATCTAAAAGAAAATTACTAAAAAATAAAATATTTTTTAATAATAAAAAAAAACTATTATCTTAAGAGAGAAAAACTGCAAGTGCTTAATGGAAGCAACTTTGATTTGTTTTAGGCGTGGTTTTTGGTGTCTTGGGCTTTTAGCTCCTTTACTTTAGCCCCTCCAAAAAAAAATAGAAAAGTAGAAAACCCTAAACCCTCAATAAAAGAATAAAATTTGCAAAGTAATAGATTTGAATTCTACGTACAAGAAAGACTTATTTTTACCTAATTAGTACAAATTTCTTTTCAGTTTGTGTATGTTTCAAAAAATTTATGTGTTTACATATTAAAATTAGTTTTTTTTTCTTACTTTGTCACGATTAATAAAATATGAGAAAAAAATACCCTGTGCAATAATAATAATAATAATAATAATTATTATTATTATTATTATTATTATTATTGATGAGTGTTGTTTGATTAATTGATGACTTTTTTTATATTATGATACATTCGAGTCTCAAATTATTTAATTGAGGTGAAAGTAATTTGTATATATCATTTTTTTCTTAATCCTTTTAAAGATAATATATTAGACATAAAAATTTTATAAACAGAACAATCTTAATAACTATATTTGCAAAAGAACAATTTAATAACGTGACTTTGTGAAATATTAATTTCAACAATATACTGAACATTACTCAGTTAGAAAGAATTCAAAAATTATTTTTAACATAATAGTGTAAGAATATATTTAATGGGATTTTTGATGATAAGTGTATTTCATAAACTAGAATATGAATTTTCATTGAGTTTTTAAAATTTGTACACCTTATTCAAGATCATGTATTTAATTTTAAAATAATTATTATAAAAACTAGAAATCTTAGCATACATATCAGTTCATTAATTAATAGATAATAATTCAAATTATCAATGTATTTAAATTAGTAATTTTTTTTTTTACATTTCATCATACGAAGATATGCTTTTTATATTTCTACATTTTAAATTAATAAATATATAATAATTTCTTTTAATTATTTTAGAAATTTACAATCATTAAAATGTATAACCCATAGTATGTAACTATGCAATGTTTAAACTTCTCTCCTCTTTGACGTATCTTCACAATCAAGCTATAACACACAAATGAGATTTTGGTTAATGTAATTAAATTTCATCTGTTAAATTGATAAGTTTCTTTTTGTTTAAGAATTGAAATTAATAAAATTTATAAATATTTTTTTCCCTTTCAATTTTTTTTAAAAATAAAATCATGATACTAAAACATCAAAGCAAATAATAAGATTTTGAAAAGATTATGTGGTTTGATTGATGAGAAAAAAAAAGGAATATGGAAAATTGGATGAACTGAAACAACTATTGATGTAATAAAAGAAAGAAAAACAACTAAGTTAAAAGAGATTCTCACTTCTTTATCTCATTCAAAACCATAAAAAAAAAAAAAAAATTATTTCTAAAGGAACAAATTCAAATGAAATTTTAGAACGTTAAGGGTGAAAGTTTATTTGCTCAGCATGATATTATTCTTGAAAACCGCATCTCCAACTCGTTTTGAGAACATATATACGTACACCTTGCACACTAATCTGATAAAGGATATTCATAAACTTTACTGAATAGTATTTTGGATATATTCATCATCGGTGCAGGATAATATGTGTTGCCAAAACGAGAGAAGGGTTTCATGGACCCTATAATTAGGTCTGCCACTGGAGGCAGAAACAATCATTGTTTGATTATTACTTCTACACAGTACTCAAATATATACGTATAATATGTATATCATACAAGTACACAGGGTGATGGCAAAAGAGAACGTGCAAGTTCTTTCCACAAGTAATCTTCATCCAACTCCACAGAACTAGTCATCATTGATCTGTTGTTGCTGTAATGATACAACTCGCTACCATCTTCACTTCCACGTACATCTCCACTTTGCATGACCCTTTCATGATGCATCGAAGTAGAACCATGCCCCTTACTTCGCCTTTCAACCTTGCTGGAGTCCTTGCCCGTTAGCTGTTGAACCACTGATCGAAACTCAGAAGCATCGCAGGCCCTCACCATCACAGGGCTCGATATGTAGGTTATTTTCACCGTTTTCTTTGGGGTTTTATGCATCATCTTTATGGTATTGGACTCCTTCCTGTGGTGGCAGCAATTCGGATCATATCTCAGTTTTCCCATTTCAGATCAACTTTGTATTGTGCTTCTAAAGGTGATGTGCTATATGGTGGCTTATATAGCCTACAATTCCAACTTGGTATAAGATCAATAATAAGAGCTGAGGCTTCCTAGAAGGAGGGTTATATATTATTTAATGTTTGAGGAAAATGACAAATTTGGAAAAACTTTGAAATGGGTGAAGAAAAGTGGTAATGTAGAACACCACCCATGACCCATGGCAATGATATGTGACTTACTACTATATACTAAGCTACTACATGATATGACGTGATGAGGTGAAGGGTTTTTCTTCTTTCCTTTTCATTAGGTGGCTCACACTCTCTATTGTTCTAAAATGACTGCGTATATATCTTTTATTTTTAACGCTGTGGTCGTTTTCCAACTCTAGTCCTCACTCTATACACCACACGGTTTTTGTTTTACTGTCTATGAGTCTATGCTTCTAGATCGGAAGGAAGAACTTTAATTTGGTTTTCATTCAACTAATCTACGTGATTTCATTCATGCATCTTATACTTTTATATGATAAATCAGAGCAGGTTGGTGCTTTTTTATTGTTAATTCTCTGGGTGTTTAGAAAGTCTGTACTGTGGTTACATAAAATAATATGAGTAAGATTTCACGCATCCACAAAAAATATGTATAATTTTAAAACATTTCTTTGTATTAACTTGTGTCCACCAAAAGTAAGTTAAAACAAAAGTCAAGTGAAAATCAAACCTTTCAATGAACACATTGAATATTGCATTAAGCTATCCAGAAGAATGAGAAAAATTAAGAATGTTCAATCTTCTCTCTGGTTATGACAGAGGATAAATATAAATATATACATGGGTCAATTCTTTACCTGGTTTAGTAATGTTCTAAATTTTTAAATATTCAAATCATATTTGTGTTAGCTGTGACAAATATTCAAACTCAGTCAAAAATTTGGATAACAACGTTAAGCTAAGCTATTATGTTTTCTTGCTATTGTTGTACGTGTTTTTTATCTGTGAAAAAGGGTTAAATATTTTGTCGGTCCTAGCTATAAGTCTTTTTTAAGCCTTCATAATTTATTTTTAGTTTCCGTGTATGTGTTTAATAAGTCTAGAAGAAATATGTTTTATATATAGAAATATTATTTGTATTAGTTTATTGGAATATTAAATAATTGATTTATCATATAATAATAGTTGTGTTTTTTTTTTTCAAATATAGCTGTCATCTAATATTTTTATGTAATTGAAAATAGTTCTTCTGTAGTAATTGTTTTAAAATTTATAAATTAATTTGAAGATATTTTTAATTATCATACAAATTTTGTCAAATCTTTGATAATGCTTTTTGTGTATCAGCCAAATATATATGGTTTATAAAAAATAGTTTTTTATTATTAATGTGAAAAAAATGTATGGTCCCATTTGTGAAAATTTAAAAAGTTCAAAAATATATTAAAAAAAGCAACTATTTTTTCAGTTGAGAATGATTTTAAATTGAGTTTCAATATACTTTTATATTCAAAATGGAAGTAAAAAAAAATGTTGTTTTTAAAACTCAGCTTATAAAATGACTTCCATCTAAAATTTATAACTTTATTCAAAACATACACATAATCTTTTGTATCTTAAAATTATTCTCTAAGATTATAGATAATGATGAAGGTTATTCCAGTTTCGTTAAGTCAAGAGTAAAGGATATTGAAGTTCACGGGATGGGATAAAAGAAAATGAAATTTCAGTAATATTAAATCAGTCAATCATTCAAACAAAGAATGAATAAAAAATCAATCAATCAAACACACAACTTTCTTTCACTAAAATATAATACGATTGATACTGTCACTTGAAGACATACAGTGAGAATTATCATGTTGTTTAACTTATTATTATTAAAAAAAAAAATCCTATGTATGTGGTCATGTGTGATCAAGTTGTGTGACAACACATGAAGTATATAGAATTATATATATTTTTTTATTATTAATGGTTACATTTAATAACAAAAATTCTAATTTCTGATGACTTTTTTTGAACAAGTTTAAAATAATATGGAGATTCATATTTTAAATAAATATTTGTGACAAAATTATCAACCAAAAACTTCATCCATGAAAATATAAAAAATATATACATAACTCAATAAGAGAAGTGATATAAGAAGACATAAAATAATTAAGAATGTTAATGTGAAGATTGGAATATGAAAAATCCACATAATATAATTTCTCAATACATACTTACCCATCATAATGACACAATAGTAAATAAACATAAAATATTTTTTTCATCACTTAAACATATAATATTATTTGAGCGAGAATCTTTTCCTTTAATGACATGCTTCTTAAAAATCTTAATTTTGATTGTGTTATTTCTTACTTAAACTAAAAATTAGGACAAAAGCTCAACCATGTTTAAATCTCTTTCCAGTAGAAACTAATGTTGACTTTTTTTTTACTTGAGAGATCAAAACATTGCTTGAATAAAATGTAAAACCAAAGTTTAGCAAAATAACAGTTAAATTTTAGAATACGTTCAAGTTATATAACCTATTAATGAATTTTAGAATTAGCTTCCATTATTTTTAAACTAGTTACCAACTACAAGATTCAATAGAAAAATTTGACATAAATGTTCAAACTTATCGATAAAGAATTAATTAACAAGCTAATTATATCTAATAGAGAGTGAAAATAAATTCACTCTAAGAAAGAAGCTAATCAATAGAAAAAAAAAAAAATTCTATTCTGGTAATTCCTATATGAAGTGTTTGGATATGAAAATTCTAATTTGTTTGACAAGGAAGAATTTTTTAAGTTTAATACAAATCAAGATTAAATAGTTAAATTTTTTTATTTCCAAGTGAATCCATAGATTTTTTTTTTTCATTTCCCAAGCAACTACCTTGAAATTTAATTACATTCTAATTTATTCTTAAAATTTATCTTTTTTACAAATAATAATGTTATTATTATATCAGAATTAAAAAATTTATCATATATATTAATGAAAATAAAAAAACTAGTAAATGAGTAAGGTTTAAGCTTAAAAAATGGTGGATTTTATTCCCTAATTAATATTATTGATTTTTTACGCGTAATTTAAAAGCTATACCTATACCCAAATTATTGTTTAAATGAATTAAAAGATTTTGACATTATAGGAAGGAAACTCAGAGAAGAGAAGAGAGGAGAAGAGAAGAGAAGGGACCGAGTTGCGTTAAAAGTGGGAGAGAGGAGAGATGAACAGTGCCAGGCCACGAGTTGGCGCGAAAGCAAAGGGAAGAAGAAGAAGGTGGCGAAGTTACAGGAGCTCCTCAACAATGTCCCATCCTTTCCAAGAATCACTCCATCCACTTCCCACTTCCACTTCCACCACCCTCACACGCCCACGCCCGTACATCGTCTCCTTCCTTTTCCTCACGCATCATCGCCATTGCCAATCCCTTCTACACTCCTCTTTATGCTGCGTAAGCCTCCACCACTTGCCGCTTTACGCCTCAATAATGGTACGTTGCTCTCCTTCGCCTTAACCAACGTTGCTTCCCATTTCACGCGCCATTCTTTGCATGATGATTTATAAAATTTTCATTTAAGAACTTTATTAGATTTGTTTCACTCTATCATAGATTACATGCATTATGTGCTACTTTTTGTATTGGCTAGATGATGATTTCTTATCTCCACCTGCAGGGGACTCCAGTGAATATTAGTGTGGGTTCTCATATCTGGGTTGAAGACCCCGACGTGTCTTGGATTGATGGACTGGTATCCAAAATCAATGGAAAGGATGCTGAAATTGACACAACCAATGGAAAGAAGGTTTGTGCTCATTTGCGTACTTGAATAAGTTGCATACGCTACTGAATAGCCAAACAGTTCACTTTTTTTTATTTCTTATATTACCGTAGTTGATATAAAAGAACGAACATCAGTGATAACAATGACTAACTTATCTGTTGTGCTCAGTCTATGTTTATTGCACTGACACTCTGTAGTTGTATCTGCACTACACTTGGATGCAGAAACAAAAAAATAAAAATAAAAGTGAACGCACTGAACTTGAAGGAAGAGATCCAGCAAAGAATATTCTTCGTTTGTCCTTGACCTTCCCAGTTTTTGCTTGATCTTTATATCACCGTTAGGATCTGTGGAATTTGTTAGTTTTTAACTTCATGAAATTACTGTGAAAATTGTTGAACTTGTAAGCTCGATTATCGTCATGTCTCTGTTGTTTTCTTAACTTTTTTCTACTTTAATTAGGTTATCACCTTTGGGGATTCTGTTCTGAAGCTAGAAAAATATTTATTTTTTGTTCTACTCTGTCGAAGATTTTCTTTGTGGAGAAATTGTCTTTTCTAATGCCTGTATTGTTGATTGGAAAAGGGTGCAAAATATTGTAGTAAGGCGAAGAATTGTCGTTACCTGTGTTTTTATTTTGATTATTTCTAGGTTGTCGCAAAGTTATCAAAAATATACCCGAAAGATATGGAAGCCCCTGCGGGTGGAGTGGATGATATGACTAAGCTTTCCTATTTGCACGAGCCCGGAGTCCTCCAGAACTTAAAGACAAGATATGAATTGAATGAAATATATGTATGCCTCTCTTCCCTTTAACATGGTAAAATCCAGCATTGTTTATTTGCCCAACAAGTTGTTACATATTTATTAATTGCCATTTCAGACCTATACTGGAAATATTCTGATTGCAATAAATCCATTCCAAAGGCTACCTCATATTTATGATTCGCACATGATGGAACAATACAAGGGAGCACCATTTGGAGAGTTAAGTCCTCATGTATTTGCCATTGCTGATGTTGCATATAGGTATTCTAAAATCTTAAAATTGTCCAAATTCCGATTCTTTCATTGAACCAAATTTAGACTGATGAAAATTCATTACCAGGGCAATGGTGCACGAAGGAAAAAGCAATTCAATTTTGGTCAGTGGGGAAAGTGGAGCTGGTAAAACTGAAACTACAAAAATGCTTATGCGATACCTTGCCTTCTTAGGTGGTAGGGCCGTCACTGAAGGACGAACTGTTGAACAACAAGTTCTTGAAGTATGATTGAACAAATTACACGTTTTTTTTAACTCTAATAATTTTCTATTTTTTTATTTCAAGCTGTGATATTCCCCCTTTTTTTTTATCTTGAACTTGGACTCATTCTGTGTTAATTGATCCGAGTGCAGTCAAATCCAGTTCTGGAAGCATTTGGCAATGCTAAAACGGTCAGGAATAACAATTCCAGGCAAGTCTTACAACTGGAAGTAAATAATCCCTTGTTTGAATTCTCTGTGAAACCTTGATATATGGATTAATTTTGTTGTCAGTGTTCGTTACATATGGGCGATACAGGATTGCTTGTATTTCACTCTTCTCCATAACCTGATCTGATATGTAAATTAATCTTTGTCTTCATTTTGTCTCATTGCAATCCCCCAGCTCTATTATACTGCCAGAATATATTATGTTAATAACAGAAATTAAATTAGTTACTGTTTATCAATTTTGCTCTTCATAATGCAACATTAACTGCTACGTGATGCGTATTTATGTTCAATCTTCTACCAAATTAGTTTCAAATTCTCCTTTTCTTAATGGTGCAGTCGTTTTGGTAAATTTGTTGAGATCCAATTTGATAAGAGTGGAAGAATCTCGGGAGCAGCTATACGAACATACCTTCTAGAGAGATCTCGGGTTTGCCAGATTAATGATCCTGAACGCAACTACCACTGCTTTTATTTTCTTTGTGCTGCACCACAGGAGGTTACTTGCTGCATAATCCACTTTTTGAGGGATTTTTTTTTAATTATGTGAACTCATTGCAATGTTTGCTTACAGGAAATTGATAAATACAAATTAGGAAATCCTAAAACGTTTCATTATCTTAACCAGTCAAAATGCTATGAACTGGCTGATATAAATGATTCCCGTGAGTATCTTGCTACCAGGAGAGCTATGGATATTGTTGGAATAAGCCAAAAAGAGCAGGTATCTTTTGCTTGAGCATGGATTTAGCTTCTTTTTTGCAAGAAAATGGAAAATTTATCTTCCTAGTTCTTACCTCTCTACTTCCCCTTGCCATTTTTCTGTAAGGAAGCAATTTTCAGAGTTGTTGCTGCAATTCTTCATGTTGGGAATATTGATTTTGCCAAAGGCAAGGAAGTTGATTCATCAATTCCAAAAGATGATAAAGCCAAATTCCACTTAAAAACAACTGCTGAGCTTCTTATGTATGACTGACACTATGTATTATTACTCCCCAATACCCATATTATTTTTACTGTCTTTGAGATGATTGCCGTCATTGGATTTCTCACTTTATCAGGTGCGATGCCGGTGCCTTGGAAGATGCATTATGTAAGCGTGTCATGATCACACCTGAGGAAGTTATAAAACGGAGCCTTGATCCCCAAAGTGCAGCAGTCAGCAGAGATGGCCTGGCAAAAACAATTTATTCTAGGCTCTTTGACTGGTAAGATGGTGGAAATGGAAAATGAGTAAAGTATAGCAAGTTAAAGAATCTAGGATTCTGGTATTGATCCAGGTGCATTAATGTGGTGGTTAAACAGGTTGGTGAACAAGATTAATAATTCAATTGGACAAGACGCCAATTCTAAATCTTTGATTGGGGTGCTTGATATCTATGGTTTTGAAAGCTTTAAATCTAACAGGTAATATGTAGTTCAGAAGAAGAAACATGCCTACAAGTACTTCACATTATTGAAAAGAGAAATGCTAGCGGCACTCTATTAATAATTGAAATTTATTGGGAATCATAATTTTTGATGGGTCGTACTTTTCAATTAATGAGTCTCTCTCCAGATTGAGGAGTGGGACCATAAAAAATTTGATTTCCAATCAATTCAACCCAATAATAAAGAATGTTAGAGTGTTGCTAACACTCTTATTAAAAATATTGAAAGCAACTACCTCTGCTTGTTTTCAATCCTTTGTAACTTATTTTCAGCCTATCATGCTCTGCAGTTTTGAGCAGTTCTGCATTAATTTCACGAATGAGAAGTTGCAGCAACATTTCAATCAGGCAACATCTCAGACCATGATAAGCACTTAAATTTACTTAAGACCATCTTTTCTCTGCTTGACATGCTTTTTATGATGAACTTCAGCACGTGTTTAAGATGGAACAAGAAGAATACACGAAGGAGCAGATAAATTGGAGCTACATTGAATTTGTTGACAACCAAGATGTTTTGGACCTTATTGAAAAGGTCCCCCATTTCTATTTTTTTCCTTCTCTACATGGATGTTTAGTTCAATTTGTGTTTGAAAGTAGTCAACTTATATGCTCAGAAACTTAAGTAAATGGAAAGATAATGCTACTATGCTTTTGATATGCTTATTGTCTTACTAAATTCCATTTCACAACCTATTCTGTGGACAATGCATCCCCGTTAAATAATGAAATTCTGTTAATCCCAATCGCATAGATAAACTAAAGATTTACAAAACAACTGGCAGCATTTATAAAGGAGGAGAAGCGAGAGAAGGGATGGGAGTGAGGGTGAAGGTGAAAATGATTTTGGTTAAATGGTTTGTTGCTTCTTTTGAACTTCATCACAAGAGCCCTATTGAGTATGTTGTACAATCTTTTTTATCAGTGTTTCAAACAAGCACAACTGCACAAATTTACCGTTAGGGAACTACTGTTAATAAGTGATTTCACTCGGTTGTAATTTAGGTTATGTTACAGTCTGCCCCTCTTTCAGGCTATCGTTCCAGTTTATGTTTTTCTTTTTATACTAATCTCTTACATTGTTTATCATTTTTGCAGAAACCTGGAGGAATAATTGCACTCCTTGATGAAGCTTGGTAAAATATTGTTAACCCTTGAATTTTTTCGTTAAATGATAGAGATTTATACCTTGCTAGATGATTTTATCCTTTTCCTTGTGGTGACATGGACCAGCTTTTGTAATATTGTTTTAAATCTAAACCCTTTTGTTACAAAGATATTGGTTAACTCCTTCGTTCTGACTTCCCCCTCCTCTTTTCTTGCAGTATGTTTCCAAAGTCCACACATGAAACATTTTCAAACAAACTTTATCAAACATTTAAGAATAACAAGCGCTTTATTAAGCCAAAATTGTCTCGAACAGATTTCACTATTTCTCATTATGCTGGCGAGGTATTACTTGATCGCATACCACCAGCTTGAGCCAAAAATAAGAAATATTCGTTTGATCATTTCTACTGTCATAATGCGCAGGTGACCTACCAATCTGACCAATTTTTAGACAAAAACAAAGATTATGTGGTTGCTGAACATCAAGATTTATTGAGTGTTTCCAAATGTCCATTTGTAGCTGGCCTTTTCCCTCCACTTCCAGAAGAGACATCCAAATCTTCTAAATTTTCTTCAATTGGTGCTCGATTTAAGGTATCATTTTTGTCTGGTCTTCATTGTTAAACGTATGGATTTATTCAACAAAAATAAAAAAGCATCATGCATCAACATGTACCCAAGACATGGCCTACAAAATTGAACTGTAATCTTATAACCAGGAAGCTAACAAACCATGTTTTCATATCCTGAATGGTGCAGCTGCAACTACAGCAATTAATGGAAACACTAAGTTCTACAGAGCCTCATTACGTTAGATGTGTGAAACCAAACAATCTCCTCAAGCCTTCAATTTTTGAGAATTCAAATATTATGCAGCAACTTCGCTGTGGTGTGAGTATAGTTTGAAAATATAACTTGATATTCCTCCTTTACTTCACTCTATGTGATGGTTAGTACAAAGTATGGCCCTGGTATCTTCACATTTTCAACCTTTCTTTGGTGGTCTCTAATGTTTGCTGATACAGGGTGTTTTAGAGGCAATCAGAATCAGTTGTGCTGGCTACCCTACTCGCCGTGCTTTCTTTGAATTTATAAACCGATTTTCCCTTCTTGCTCCAGAGGTCACAGAAGCACAGTAAGAACTCTTCTTGCATATCCTTCATGCAAAAGGGAAGGAAGTTTTGGCTTTATGTTTTCAAACAGTTTGGTACCAAATTTCCTGAATGCTAAACTGCTGTGTTTATTCACCTATGGGCAGTCATGATGAGAAGACTGTTTGCCAAGATATTCTGGAAAAAGTGGGGCTTAAAGGATATCAGGTACTTCAAAATGTTTTACCGGAGTTAATACTTCACTCTTGTTTTCTTTTTTAAATATCATTGAAGCTTGTATGGCCTTTGCAAAAACTAAAATTCATGGATATTGTATCATCAATATATATTACCTCTTTCGGCCATAATTAAATAATGTCAACAAGGTATTGTGCATTCACATAACATCTATCTATCTATCTATCTATCTATATATATATATATATATATATATATATATATATATATATATATATATATATATATATATATATATATATGTTGTGCTCCCCTCACATTCGATGTCACAAAGTTCATTTAATTGGCTGTCAATTGTGTAGATTGGAAAAACAAAGGTATTCCTAAGAGCAGGTCAGATGGCTGAACTAGATGCACGGAGAGCTCAAATGCTCAGTAATGCCGCAAAAACTATCCAACGGCGTATCCGAACTCATCAAGCTCGTAAACATTATGTTGCACTACGGAAGACGACTACAGTGGTTCAGTCTATTTGGAGAGGTGTGAAATATTATAAAAGAGATAACCTAAATCATTGTTTTGGATAGGTCAATACTGTATGGACTTCCCCAAACGGAATGTCGTATCTCAGTTCTGTAGGACATCTTACTGCATAATCAGTCTCCTGTCTCTACAGATTTCTCACATTCATAATTTTTTTTATAGCAAGACTTGCATTCAAATTTTATCAGAACTTGAGAAAGGATGCAGCTGCCGTGAAAATTCAGAAGAATATACGCAGATATGCATCTAGGAAAGCCTATACTAAACTCAAAGCATCAGTACTTGCTTTGCAAACAGCTTTAAGGGGAATTGCTTCCCTCAAGGAGTTCAGATTTAGGAAACAGACTAAAGCTTCCATCATTATTCAGGTCACAGTTGACTACTATAAGATTAGGAACATTGACAAAGGTTGTCAGTATTCAATATTTAAACTCTTGAAAAATTGCAGGCTCAGTGGCGGTGCCACAAAACTGCTTCATATTATAAGAAGCTCAAGAAAGGTTCAATTGTCACACAATGCCGATGGAGGGGGATCATGGGCAGGAGAGAACTTAGGAAACTGAAAATGGTAATTTCTATATTTTCCATGGTTCCTAAAATATTTTTTAACCATCCCGTCTTTTAACACAATCCTGAGAAACAGGACAATGAAAATGCAAAATGCATCCAACCTATATAACTGATGTTTTCTGTTACTAAAGCAAGTTTCATATCAGAAAGGCTTTTAGTTTTTATACAACGTTCATATATTTGTTTATCATCATTGGGAAAACAACAAAATTGAAGTTGTCCTATCTACAAAATAGAAATTACATTTTACCTTCATTTCTTATTATAGAAGCCAAAAATTTCATTCTCATTCTATTCTCTATTTTAACTTCTTTTATTAATCATATCTTTAATGTGAAACAAGTAGCACAAATCCACAAACCTCGCTTTATTTATTCTTCCTGATTCTTTTATATCTCCCATTCTACTCAGTTGATATTCGTATCCATTTTCTAGGCTGCAAGAGAAACTGGTGCACTTAAGGAGGCAAAGGACAAGCTTGAAAAAAGAGTGGAGGAACTCACTTGGCGTCTTCAACTAGAGAAAAGTTTAAGGGTGAGATATATGCTTTGCAGGTACATAAATTTTGAAAGGTCAGCATGAGAGACAGCCCTAAAGAAAATTATTTGGAATCCTGTAGAACAACCTAGAAGAGTCCAAAGCACAAGAGATAGCAAAACTGCAGAATTCACTGCAGGAGATGCAGAACAAAGTTGATGAAACCAATGCATTACTTATAAAGGAGCGAGAGGCTGCAAAGAAAGCTACTGAGGAAGCACCTCCTATTGTTAAAGAAACTCAGGTTATTGTTGAAGACACTGAGAAGATCGAATCACTAACAGTGGAAATTGAGACTCTAAAGGTAAGAAAATTTGATTTTGCAATACTTAATCTCTGTTAGGTGACCCCAATTTCAATCATGCTTCTATTTCTGCATAAAATGCCCCTTAATAATAGGGAGATATTGTAGACAATATACTTCAACACACACAACTTGTATCAATCTTAGAGTGGTTCATCAATTCTTTTGCCTCTCTACTACTTTTCATTGGTTAATTGTCACAAAGTTTGATGAAATATAAAGAAATTGGCATTTTAATGAGGTCCACAAAAGAATTTCGATGGGAGGATTATTCAATGGGAATATGCACCGAATCTAAATTATACAAAGTATGTAGGCTACTTGGAAAGAGAAAGAACATTAAAAAGAGAGAACTGCACTTAAAACGCTCTAATTTCCTAGAATGCTCCTATTTCCAGCAGACATTATATAGTCCAACCAGTAGACAGCTAAATTAAGCATCTCATTAAAGACCTTTGCAGTACACTTCAGAGTTCAGTGTGTTCATTTGAGAATGAAAGTAGTACCAGTGTATCTTAAAGTGGTGAAACAATATTTGTTTCCCATTTGTTGATATGAGAAAAACGTAAGTTGATATCATTGTGCATTCCTTCAAATAAGTACTTGACATCCAACAAAATAGATTCATAATTGATGAAAATTAGATAGTTAATGTCAAAATCTAATCATCTTAAAGTTTACAATGTTAGGAGGATAAACATGAATGGCATTATACAAGAAAAGTATTTACCGAAATGTGTGTTTTGACCACAAATAAGTAGAATAATCCCTAATTTTCATATATACGGTATTTTGATATCTCCCTATTTACATAAGATAAAATCATATCTTTGTAACACGTTCCTTCAAGCACTATCCCTTTGAACTTCAAATGTACACAATGCAGGCCAATTTCACCAATTGCGCAGGAGGGTTTTATATTGTATTGAAGCCCAATCATCCTAAAAGCTTTAGTTGTTAGAGAGCATGATAAGGATTGTAATGGGCATATTACTATACCAAGGAATATAAGAATGATTAATTAAACGTTTATGCGTAAGGAGCTTATATCAGTGTACTAAAGTTCTTATTAATAATGGTTATCTCATCTAAGTTGGATTTATCTTCTCAGACCTCCCTTGAGTCCGAGAAACAGAAAGCTGACGACTATGAAAGGAAATATAATGAGTCCCAAGCTTCTTGTGAGGAAACGAGTAAAAAATTAGAAGACGCAGAAAAGAAGGTTCGTCAGCTCCAAGAATCTTTGACCAGGTAATATAAAAAATGAAAATAAACTTATTGTCACTGTTCTCGCGTGCTAACCAACACGGAAAATATTGGATTAGAGTGTGCCTAATTTAGTTTCTTTTTCATGAAAAGTATGATGATATTATTGGTAAACTGATCAAACATAATTCTTTCTTTCTATTCTTCCCTGGGTAAAATTAATTATTATTATTGTTACTACTATGCAGGATAAATTTATATCTAATTTTAAAATCTTATCTTGCAAAATAATATATGAATCGTATCTACACTTAATTTGGCGAGATGAATGACCAAAATGTCATTTCTTTGATTAGGCTAGAAGAGAAGATTACTAATTCAGAATCAGAGAATCAAGTTCTACGTCAACAAGCTGTGTCGATGGCACCAAATAAGTTCCTCTCAGGACGCACTAGATCAGTTATTCAGGTACTCCTCAAAATGAATCTTATAAACTTAATAATAATACGAATGTAATGATTGCTTGTGACATTTTCTCATCTCTTTTGATAGAAACTGGATGGTGGACATATTGGAATGGAAGCAAAGACAACTTTGGTAACTAAATTTATTTTAAATCTATTACTTGAATGTGTATGAAGATTAAATCTTTGTTACTTGTCTTGGATATGTATAAGAGGATTTGACTTTTTTTCATTTTTACTTGATAAACTAATCAGGATATGCATAGCTCATCAATTAACCACAGGGAATCCCCTGAAGTGGAGGATAAACCACAGAAGTCACTCAATGAGAAACAACAGGAGAACCAAGAATTACTTATTAGATGCATTGCACAAAACCTAGGCTTTGCTGGAAATAGACCAATTGCGGCTTGTATCATATACAAATGCCTCTTGCATTGGAGATCGTTTGAAGTTGACCGTACTAGCGTTTTTGATCGTCTAATCCAAACTATTGGGCACGCAATTGAGGTGTAAAATGCTAAACTTGTGCGATAGTTCTCCTTGTTTCCTTGTTTATCACTAATAAGTTTTATTTTACCTCAGACACCGGATAATAATGATGTCTTGGCTTATTGGTTATCCAACGCCTCTACACTTGTCTTGTTACTACAGCGCACACTAAAAGCAAGTGGTGCGGCTGGAATGGCTCCTCAACGTCGTCGATCTTCATCAGGGAGCCTGTTTGGGAGGGTGACACATGTAAATACAACTTCTGATTTAAACGGATTAAGTCCAGTTGAGAAACTTTCCGTCTTTGGATAAGTAAAGTCTTTATTACTACTTTTCTTTCAGAGCTTCCGTGGAACTCCAGCTGGAGTCACCCTTCCCCTAATCAATGGTAGCATGAGCGGTGTAGATACATTAAAAGTTGAAGCCAAGTACCCTGCCCTCCTTTTCAAACAGCAGCTTACAGCTTATGTGGAAAAGATATATGGAATGATTCGAGATAACTTGAAGAAAGAAATTTCTCCCTTGCTTGGATTATGCATCCAGGTATAACAATTTCTTCGTTACGCTAGAGTAAGCTTCGACGTTTTGATCTACCATGTAAATTATAAAGCTTTTCCTTTTCAGCATTGCCTTTAAATCACTGATTCAATATGTACTGTTTGAACATGATGAGATAGGCACCCAGAACATCCAGAGCGAGCTTGGTTAAGGGATCATCACGTTCAGTTGCAAACACTGAAGCCCAGAAAGCTTTGATTGCTCACTGGCAGGGGATAGTTAAGAGCCTTGGGAACTTCTTAAATACTTTGAAAGCAAATCATGTTAGTCCAATCTCTTTTGACTTTATCCATTTTTCTTCCTTTTCTTAACTAGTGCTTTCTCGTAGCAAATTTTGCTAGCAATGTTAGTTCTGGCTCTTCGGGTAAATATTTGAATCGGTCATATTAAATACATTATTATAATTTATAATGAAATCATAGGCTTCTATTGAAGTTCACAAAAAATTACATGATTTCGTTTTTGTCTCCAAAATTAGTCATAAATTTTTTCTAATTTAAAATAGGCTTAAAAATGTCAATTTAATGTAAAAATTAGTAAGTTTTGATTTTGATCTCTATAAAAATATTTTCTGCATTCTGTTTTTTTCTAAAATTTAAAATCTCTTTTTTCTTTTTTATCTCTAGTGTTGATCTTAAAATAAATAAATAAATAACATTTATTTTAGAGATCTTGCAAAATTTTAAAAGTGTCAAATGTCAACACACAACACTAGGAATAAAAAACATTTTTTTAATTTTAGAATGACAAAATAGAAAGAAATTGGTTTAAGAAACCAAAATTAAAACTTTTAGTATACGGAAGATTGAAAACGTATTTATGTATTTTACATATTATATAAAATGAAGCTAATATATATGGGAAGTGCTACATGATTTAGTGACACTCGGGGAGGTTAATGTATTTTATATTCTTCCATTGTGTTCATTTTTTCTTTGGTGAGCTATTATTATGCATTTATTATTTAGCATTGTTGGAGTAAAATATGTTTGTTCTGCTTAGTCCAATCTCTGCTTCATTTTTGCAGGTTCCTCCATATTTGGTTCGTAAGGTGTTCACTCAAATTTTTTCCTTTATCAATGTCCAACTTTTCAACAGGTTAGGCTTTTCTACTTACATTGTTTTGGTGATGGTTTTTGTTCCGGAAATCTAATTCTCATTTTTATAGTCTTTGCATCTTCATTTTTCTTGTAGTCTTCTTCTAAGACGGGAGTGCTGCTCATTTAGTAATGGAGAATATGTGAAATCTGGTTTGGGTGAATTGGAGGATTGGTGCAATGGTGCCACAGAAGAGGTGCATTACTTTACAGTGCTGTTATACTTTGCGATTCTTTTAATTAGGTATAAATACTAACCTCACCCCTCTCCCTTCTCTCTCGGGAAAAAAATGCAGTACTCTGGTTCGGCTTGGGATGAGCTCAAACATATAAGACAGGCTATTGGATTTTTGGTATCTATCTTGCCTGTATCCATCTGCATGGTACTTGTTCTAAGGGTCAGATAGTAAATATTAAAAACTGATGTTCCCTGCCCGTAATTTAGGTAATACATCAGAAACCAAGGAAAGCGCTGCATGAAATAAGTCACGACCTGTGCCCAGTAAGTGAAAGCATCTTTTATTTTCTGCTTAAAATTTCACATTCCCGAATACCTACCATTCTTCACTATTCACAGGTCCTCAGCATACAGCAGCTATATCGGATTAGCACCATGTATTGGGATGACAAGTATGGCACACATAGCGTATCCCCTGATGTAAGTCTTTACACTTAACTATTACTCAAACTAGATTTAAAATCGTAAATGGTCTATGTGCCAGAAAGCCATGATAAGTTCATATTGTAGACTTGAACAAAAACTACGCTGATCTTTGCCGTATCTATGTTTTCATCTAGGTTATATCCAATATGAGAGTGTTGATGACTGAAGATTCAAATAATGCAGTTAGTAATTCTTTCCTGTTGGATGATGATTCAAGGTAAGCCGGATATTGTTCAGCCATGAAATAATACTTGTTCTGGATTTCATCTTGTTCCTCAAACGCTTATTAATATTTTATTTGACTCACATTTAATTTCTTCCTTGAGTCCAGGGCCAATAATTCTCATAATTAGTTTAAACTAAAGCTATGACTTATTACAAAATAAATGACAACTGAAATAATCTTGTGGCGCCTCCAAGGGCTTAGCTTGGTTAGAGCATTGCAGTGTGCTCCCTTCAATTCTACTCAGATATCAATTGCTAGGCTGTTATTAATTATGATCTTTGAAACTAATGAATTAAACCCTGTTCAAAATGGCCGGGTAACAGGTTACAGATGGGGTGAGTTGAATTTTATGTGACGCCCCTTTCCAGAATATAAAACTCACCCGGTAGAGATTAAAGTATAATTCCTACATTCCTGCATTTAACGACTAACTTACTTATGGGTTCTCCTTGACTGGAAAGAGCCTCAGGTGCATTTATTTATTACTGAATAAAATTTTGATTTTAGTGAATATGGTAGAATAAGAACAAAACTCTAAATTAAATGCTTGTAGTTATTATATTAAAAACTTTTGACCTTGTCATTTATATGCTTCGCAGCATTCCGTTTTCTGTCGATGACTTAGCGAAGTCGAAGGAACTGATCGATGTCTCTGATTTAGAGGCCCCACCACTATTACGTGAAAACACTGGCTTTAGTTTTCTGTTGCCACGCCCAGACGCACAGATATCATGACATCCTTACCATTGTCCACACATCAAACCATAAATCATATTCAGTTAGATTTTTTTTCTGCCTTGGTTACCACAGAAAGAATATTGTATTTAATATGATAAATTTATTTGTTTGGTAGTTTGAGAAAGGTATAACATAGATCAACTAACTCTTATGTGGGAGTCAAAGGCATACGAGTCTTTTTCCATGAAAATTTCCCCGTCCTTTTTGTCCACATGTGCACTCGTTGGTACCTTCTTTTTCTTTAGGATAAGATTTTGTACCTATAAGCATAGGAATTTCACCAATTTATTCTGTCGCCTACAGCAAAGTACATTATTTATAGACTTTGTAGATTTCTTTTATTCCTTTCGACTTCTATTTTAACCTGCTACAGTGAAACAAAATGAATTTTAATATTATTCTTTCAATAATAAACAAAGAATTATTTACTAAAGTATTTTATAAGTTAAAAATGAAATGTCGAATAATATAAACAATGAACGACCTAATACTTACAATTTCAAATAATCTAAAGAGCTAACCGCATATTATCTCACAATATCTTGTCAGTCTTGATATAAGGCCTCCCATTTTAATCCCTTTATATTTATTTTTCATTTGTGTACTTAAAAATATTGTGCATGAAATGAGAAATATAATTAATGTTTTTATCGTTTATTTTTTTAACTTTCTAATACGACATTAACCAATATTTCTCATCTATGATAAAAGTGTAAAATTTAAAAATGAGCCTAGATGAGAACATGTTTGAAAAAAATAAAGTTAATATTATCTTCAAAGTTTTAAATGAACACACAATGTTTAAAAACTGATAAAACTGAAGAAACGGGGGAACAAGATATTATTTTTATACGCATAATTTGAAGTTTCAACTAGTTCATAAATACAGGCAGATTATTATGCAATTTGGTTAACCATTGTCTTAAGCTTAAAAAATAAACAAAAAATTATGATGGAAATGTATTAATAACATTGTTAGTGTTGCTATTTAGTACGAGTAACATTTGGACACATTTCAAGAATCAAATTTTCTTTAACATCAAACAGCCATTTGCAAAGCTTTTATATCTCCCCATCCCTTACACTTTTTAATTTTTAATAATCATCCTTTTTTAGTAACGAAAAAATCGTTTCATATCTTACCTTTATAATTTTATATCTCCCCAAACAAGTAAAGGTGGAATTTCTTTCTTTTTTTTCTTTTGCATTTTTATCCATCCAAACAACATTTATATTTTACTTAGTCTCTCTACTATTATTTATATCCATATTTTCTACTTCTCTATTTCACTCGTAATTCAAACAAAGCATTACACCTCAAATAAGTCGTCTTTAAAATAAGTTTTATAAAATTATTTTTAAGAACTAAAATTAAATAAAATAAAATAAATCCAAAACACGCTTAATCTTTTAAGAGCCGAGTCTACTAGTAACAAAAAATGCCTACCCGTACTTTCATACTTAGCGTTAAAGGACCCCAAAAAAGATTGGGCTTTTACTAGTATTCATACATACTAGAAGATCCACAAGATCCCGAATCTGCGTCTGCAGCATTCCTACGCATTTATATTCATTTCTTCCAGTGAAAGACAAGAGAACATGATCAAAATAGCAATATTTTTCGTTGTTTTGATAAACCAGCAACCTACCAGCATGTACGGCACCGGATCCATAAAAGTGAAGAAGGTCCTACTACTGCTAGACTCTAAAACAGAACAAAGATGCTAAAAGCTTAAGGCCCGTTTACTTCTGTTTTCATTCTCTGTTCCATGTTTAATTTACAAAATTGTCAGTTGTTTTCACTGTTTTCTGTAGAAATCTTTCATAACAGGAAACAAATTGAAAATAAGACGACAGTTTTGTAAATTAAAGCAAAACAAAAATGAAAATATAAGTAAATAAGCCCCTAAATTTCCCTTGTTCCATGTTGTCACGAGGCACAGGATGCCTGTGGCCATGATGGTAGAAAGTAAGGAACTATTTTGCTAGATTCCCAAGAAATGGAACCTCCACGACCCTGATAATTAACAATTTCCACCGTTTTGGTCACCAAATCACACAGAAAAATGTTCCACCCTGACCTTATGAAGATAGATGTAGAATTCTGTGGAAGGAATGACAGTAGCTGGGTTTCTTTAGAATGTGTGCTTAAAGATGGCATCTGCTTCCATAGTACTTTAAAATTTAATCTCCACCTCAGAACCCACTTGTACTTCAGACGTGTACAGATGCAGTAAATGGATGAGTTGTTGTCTTCTGGTTCCTTCTCAAGCATCCATATCTCCACACCAATGTTATTGCTCTGACCATACATCAAAAGCCCATCTGATGACTCCCCAAGAACAGATTCCTCATGCTCATGTGTTAACACACCTGTTGGTAGTTTAATCGAAGCTACATACCTGTCTCCAAGACGAGGATCATAAATGGCAAGTTTCCCCCATATCGCAAACCAGTGTACAACCCCTCCAACCACCATAGCTGCTGTCCTCGGGCGCAATGCAAAAGATGTAGAGCACATCAGAGTGGATTGCTTCCATTTTCCAGTTTTTGATGAGTAAGTCTCAATTGAGACAGTGTTGCGTTCCTTAAGTTTGCATTCACATCTTGCTCTGATCACCTTGTAGCATGTGTCACCATGAAGAAAATCCTCAACAATCAATGCCATGCATAGAACTTTATAGAATTGCTGAGGTTCTGGGAGTTGATACGTTTGCTTGGTCAAGGTGTTGTACACATAATATGTCTTTGGATGGAGACCAGAAAGAATAATGCCTTTGGAACTATCAATGAAATACCCACGATGTTTGAGGATTCCAGAGTGTTTCAAATCATCACCCTCTCTACAAGTGGACAAGAACGGGAGGGGAGGCTCCCAACGAGGGCGGCGGTAACCATCCCGAGGTCTTCCAAGATATAAAAAGTTGCATACAAAAAATCCCAGAAGTCGAAAACTTAGCCCCCATTGTCTCAAGTAGCCTTGACGAAAAGAAGGACTGCATATTACTCGTAGCCATATTTTTGATACAACAATTAATTTGGAGATAACTGATGGTGGTATTCGAAGTAGGATCTCATGCAGGATGTCATCACAGTTAAGTGCACCCCCATTAACACTAATACGTTTCATCCTCTCCATTCTTGTCAGACAAGTTATATCCTGCTAAGCATAAACTAATAGATTCTTCAGAAGAGCCAAAAAGAAGTACAGATATAGCTTAACTGATAATGTGATACATAAGTTCATTCACTAATAATATAATAATAACCAAATCAAATAAACTAACCCCATGTTCACCATTGGTCTAGAATTTGCAACTGTGTTGTCAAATTCAAACCACTTTATTCAGGGTTCCAGACATCAGAGAAAAATCCTGGTCAAGTCTATATAACACGATTTTCATATGAATTATATGAAAATGGAACTGCATGGGGCTTTCTCAGTTAAAGTGAAACATATTTATGCTATTTCACCTCGTTCTTCAACTTTTCTGAGGTTGATAAGTAGTTATTAACATCAATTCCAGGAAACCCATTTTCTAATCAACAAGTAAACTAATCAAAAGTTTATTTTAGCTTTTACGAAACCCACACGCGTTTGGTTAAAAACTTTGAACGATAAATTTATCCCTTCTGCAAATAAATAAAATCTAAAACGGAAACTGGTTAGCGCAGGGTAATTGCATGCAAAGATTAACCTAAATTAATGAGAAACGGGGGAATGGAAATGGATTCACTCACTCATCAGAGTTGGGGTTTCGAAGCAGGGTGCACGGGGTACATGCTTGCCCCTGTCGATTGATTTGATCGATGAAGCTAAAAACAAAACGCAGAACGAGTTTTGATTCAAGAATAACTTTTTATTGGTTGGGCTTTCACTCTCCTCTTACTGGGTTGGGTGGATACGGGGTATTTCTTACTAGACCTCCTACTTCTTTTTTTCCTTTTCCTACGTCGATATTCATTTAAATCACAACATTATCTATAATATAAATAAATTCTGGAAAATTTATATCAAAAAATTTGTTAGATTAATTCTAAAATGGTTTCTGAAAAACTTCTAAAAAGATGAATCTGGAAAATTTTTAGAATTTTTTATCTTCTGAAAATCTTTCAGAAAGGAAATATGATAGATGCATAGAGAATGTGCCGTGGATAAGGCTCTCTCGACAATACAGTGGCTCCAAGTCTTGTTATTCACTACGATACGAACCCAAACTACTTCTGGGATTCTATTTACCACACCCTTTTTTCTCTCATTACTAAAACTAAAATTAATTTTAAAAAATTTAAGGGTGTAAAAAAAAAGGAGGTTCAAAAATAATTTTCCTTTTACTTATTCCAATTTCTATATCATTCTGTAGTCTCTTTATATATATACATATACAGTGAAACCTTTATACATACGTTTAAATTTGACTTTATTTTAACTTGGATAGAGTTTTGTACATATTAAAATAAGACTTTAGTTTTATATAACGTTAGCGTAACTTTTTATATTATAATCAATTATAAAATTCTAAATGTGCCTTTTGAATATTAAAAATCTGCCACTTTTTCAAACATGGCAATATTAACATGATTGGGTGATAACAGAGCACAATATTATATTGTTTATGTATTTTAATTAAATATTTTCTATAATTTTATTAAACGAAGGGAGTATAAGGTTTATAATCAATCATCTATGATAACAGAGCACAATTCCTTAGTAATCTGCTTCGTTAAGATGAAAATTTGATAAGAACTTCTGGTTCTTAATACAATTGGTAAGAAGTATGATAGTTGTTTTGAGATTCTATTTCGTGTGATTTCAATAGAATAAGGTCATCCTCTGATAAATAACAATAATATTACAACAAAACCTGGGCAAAATACAATGCTAGAAAATTCCCTACACACATTTTTCACAAGAACAACATTACACATGTAATCTAAAAAGGGAATAATAAATTATCGACCGTAGTTTACATGACTCAATCATCATAGGAAACACGAGTTGCTGTTTCGAGCAATGTCACGCTCATCAAAGCCTTTAAGAAATGATCGGATAGCAAGATGTTCAGAAGCATATGTCATGAAAGAAGCCAATATTATGCCACCAACAACCATCAAACCTAACCTGTAAAAATAAATATGTAAATGTAATTTCAAGAAAATATTTCATAACACCACTCATCTTTTAATTCCAAAACTACTTGATAATTATGGGTTTACTGTTCTCGTAAAGGATCTTCCACTCAAAGACTGTGCTTTAACTTTCATGATACAAGCTAAGTCCTCTCATATTGCATCTCTTCTTAGACAAATCAGATTACAAGTACTAAATCTAGGATCAATTTACCTAAAAGTAAATTACAGAAAATAACTCCACAGATGTGTAACCTTTTCACACTAATTATTAACCCAAGCCTGTTAAAGAGTCATAGAGCCTTTCAAAGATGACATTAAGTGTGTAACACTTAACATAACAGGTAACTTACCTATAAATATTATCCACAAAATTGAATCAAAATATCTTGAAATTATAAAGATAACCCTACTTTTAATTATAACCATTATTTGCTTACTGCTACTGAACTGTATCATGTGGTGCAAAGGAGTTATGAATGACAATAATTGTTAGAGAACACAGAAAATAACATAACAAGGCGTTTCTCTTTTGTCTGAATGAAGAAAAGAGAAAAGTTTACTTTTAGAAACAAAAATTCAAAACTTTTTTTCCTCTGAAACATACTGAGGCTTAATGGTGAGTTTTGACAGTTCAAAACTGACTGAGTCAATGATAATAAAGACATGCCACTGGAACAAAGCTAATTTTCACGAAAAAGAAAAAAACGTCTAGAATTATTTTAACTAGACTTGCCATGTATATATTGGAAAACAAGTTACCTTACAAACAAGGCAGTTATTCCAAAAAGACAAGGCAAAGATGGAGCTGCAATCGCCAACAAAGCCATCCCTAAACCATAGTACCATGTAGCAACATCATAAGATGACATCGGTCGTTGATGTCCTGTAAACAAAGATAGCATATAGATTCAATAAAAATATTATAACAGAAAAAAGTAGCTCAACATCACAATTAAGTAAAACAAAGAACCACAAAAGGTGTTTTACACTTGAATAACATACCTTTTTCAGAATCATGATCGGATGATCCAGGATGTGACAAGGAGGATGCTACTCGGGATCCCACAATTTTTCCCCACTGATAAATCAAAAGGAGATAACCTCCAAATAATATAAAGAAAATTGTGTATGTCCACTCATACATCAAAAGCAATCCAGTCCATGGCATCACTTGCCGAGGAACAATCAAGAGGGATAATCCCAAAGACACCACCGCAACCACAAAACAGACAAAGACAGAAATACCACCCAAATAAGCCGGAACCTTGTTCTGAGCACCAATTAAGAGCTGCGATACACCATAGAAACAAATCTTAGTATGTTAAAAACACATAAATCTAAGCATTAAGTTCAATCAACTAGAGGATATGCATCCTCTCATTCGAAGCCATAACATGACCAGGTCATTTGATAATATGGAAAGTCAGTCACATAGACACAGCTTCATGTGCAAGAAAGAATATAGGACTCAGTGCAAGGGATATGGAAGGAAGCCCACAAGTAGGGTATTGTGTTTGTCTTTCATCAAATGATTTCATCATGTGAGGTCCTTGAATGGCAAGATCCAAATCCCCAACTTGAAGACAGAAGAGAAAAAAACCAACCTGATGGATTGGATTAGTTGTTGATGTCAAAATACTATTATAAGCAAGTGGCCCATTTGATCTAATCCTATAATAAAGGTGTCTGACTTGATCACATGGTGAGCTTCTACAAAAAGAACTGAAGTGACCTTGATTCTGCAGATAATACAATGTTATGAAATTTAAATCGTTGAGAGCCTAGTGCTAAGAGATTGGACAAGAAAATCAATCCATGATAGCTTACCTTCATATATGAATGATAGAAGTAGAAAAATAAAGCACATAAAGGTAGCAAAAAGAGAAATTTCACAAGAACACTGTCTTTAGGATTTTGCCCCCCTCCAGTTCCAGGAAGGGATTCCTCGAGCTGTTCTCTGACATCCTAAAAGCATACAACCAAGGTTAGAACAAACAAGTCAGTATACTTTTTATAACAAGCTTCAACTGGGCAGTCGTATTACAGTTTTCATAATTCGAAGATGAGAACAATTTTTATAGTATAACATCAGAAGGAAAAAAGGATAGTTGAGATGCAAAAACCTGCCAGACATCAACAGGTTTCAAAAGCCAAGAAGTCCACCAGTCCCAAGGCTTAAGGGGGCCCAGTGTATAGTGAATCACACGGAGTTCATTTTCATCTACCATCCACTGGATAGATAAGAATGAAAGTTAGATTATTAGATAATAGAATTGAAAGATGCAATACAGACTAATGCTCAGAGACGTATGTATATTTGGTATGTGAGTTGTATTAAATCTTCTATATAATACTATATTCAGGCTTGGCACCCTAAAATAGGACATAAACTAACATACCCCAATGCCAAAAGGCTCTTGGCTGTACGAAGCTATGGGGGAGGATCATTGAACATAGCCCTAAATTAGGACATAACAAAATAAAAATCCTAACAAGAAACTACTGATTTCTAAATGAAATAATTTTCAAACACCTATAACTAGTTTTAAAAGCAAGTGAGAACATTTCAGAATTGATTGCGAGCAAAAGTTTCTACAGACTGCACATGCCTAAAAAGTAAGCTTCTAACACTAACAAAGACAAAAGGAAAACGCTAAGATAATAACAAACCGATCATCACCTTGAGTACTTGACATACAAGCAACGAGTTATTACTTCTTCGTTTGCATGCTTGAGAATTTGTGTGCTAATGGAAAACCAAACACTGTATGTAAAACTACCACATTGCCAACACTGAACTTTTAACCCTATAGAAGAACTAAATAAATCCTTGGTCAAGATTCGTATAGGTCGGTTGAATGCTATAATTTATTCGAATGATCACAAAAAATATCTGTTTGAAAAGACAGTACATGTAAAACAAATCAAATCTGGGCAGCCATGAAAGTGCAATACTCTATCAGACAGGATAATCTTTGATTTGTGCAACCAAACCTAGTATAACTTCCATCTCAACTGAACTAAAATGAGCAGATCCGGTATGATTAAGCTAAAATGAGGAATATATCTCTCATGCCTCACTGACTGTAATTACTCACTATCCCCACGTTATTTATATTCTAGTACCTTATTAGCAAGCATGTAAAGACCGACATCAGCATTATACAGTGTAGATAGTCGCTCCATTTCAGGAATTGGTCTGGAACTCAACACCTCTGGACTCAAATTTGGCTCAAAAACATGTGCATTGGGAAATCCAGAGAAATATGAATTGAGAAAACCTTGATCGCCTGTCAAAGGGAGAAAAACAGATGAAGACCATTTGTTAAAAAGCTATCTGGCTAAAAATGACATCTAGCAATATAGCAGTCAAAACAAAAGAAAAATTCAAAAGAACAAAGTGATTGAATATGAAAGTACCCAAAAATTGTTTTTACCTCCAGTGTAAGATGCAGTAGTTTTTATTTTGCTCATCATGTCATTAAAAACAGTTTGCGATGGCTCCACCACCATGACTCCTGAATTCAACCTTTCAGAATGCTTTAAATTTGCACAGAATTTCCCACACTTGAAAAGATCATCAATATTTTTAACCACAATAGTGTCCGCGTCAAGGTAAACAACTGCACATTCACATTTCAACACATAAACAACCAATAAGCCATACATTGTACCACTTATAAGAGAGAAAGCTTAAAACCAAAAGCCTAAACTGTCTCGTTTTCACTTAATTCAAAAGCAACTTACAACTAACTGAAAAATAAAAGAAGCCTTTAACTAAATGGCAGAGCATAATAAATACTCCCATTTCAAAAGAAAGAATTTAATTAGAACAGCAACTTCAAAAATTATACTTGAGATGAATTTTCATTGACTGATAGTGTAAAAGTCTTTATCCACGGAGTGTATGAAAATTAAACTCGTAACCTATATGAGAAATAAAATTTATCCTTATTTCTACATCCAGATGATATACGCACACAAAAGGGCGAAAGAAAAATGTTACCTTTCTTGTAGTCGGTCATGTTAAATATTTTGAGCTTTGTATAGACACCCCAAAATCTCTTCGGACGCACTCGATTAGGATTAGCTAGTAAACTAATCAACTCCACTATCCACCCGTCAGCCTTCAATAAATTCAAACACGATTCCACCAAATAAACAGTTAAAATCACAAACCACACAAAAGTAAGGTGCCAACGGATTCATGTCAAGGGAAAGATAAAGTTCAAAACTTCAAATTTTGCGGAAGACCCATCAAGAAGAAGATGATGATTACCCGGAGGAGGTTTTTGGCATAATCAGATACACCATCGGAGACCAACACGACCATGTCCTTGTTGGATCCAGTGTTACGTATTGATTTTCCCAGAACTCGAACACCCAACAAGAATTCGTCTCCGTACAAAAGAGTGACGTATGCTTCATCCGTTCTCTTGGTCTTGGATCCCACACACCCTTGAAATTGAACACAAGCTAAAACTATGCAAAGGATCGAACATAACCACCATGTAACACTATTTGGTTTCATTATAACTGGATTCGATTCGCCACCGCCTTTTTTCTTTTTTTTTTCTTTTTCTGTTGAGCTCTGACTTGAATTTATTGTCGCGGCTTACACAAAGGTTGAAAGTTGAATTGAATTTTCGAACTTTGCTTTTCTCCGTTGTCTCTGACCAGAACACTGGCTGTCTTCTTTGGCTGCGCGCTTTTGATTTGTGATCTGCTGCTGTGAGTTCCACGGCTGAACACTGTCTCCTTCTTCTCAATCATCTTCGGCGAAACCAAGAATAAATCGCAATGATTCTCAAAAAGCCTTTTTTTTTGTATTCTCTAACCCTTTTTTTGTTAAACTATATGAAGTACGAGAAAAAAATTGAAAATTAGCTAAAATAACTAAAAAATATATAGTTAAAATAATTAACTATAAATGTTTTGGGAGCCTAGTAATTTGATTTCAGTAATTCAACCAATGCATTAGCCTTACATAATAAATTCTATTATAATAAAAAATTATATTTAATTTATAACTTACTTAAATAAGCACTAGCATCTTATGAATAAACTTAAGTGTGTATTTAGAAAGATATTATACTAATTATTCATATATACAATTCACTATTGTTATAATTAATTACAAAAAAAAGTTTTATGCATTAATATATTGACTGAAAAATGACTTTCTGATATTTTCTTTTGTTTCGTGACCTGTTTATAAAGTTATTTTTAATAAAGTAATAATTTATAAAATAATGACTTTTTTATATTTTTCACTATTTTTTTATATATAAAAAAAATAATTAAGTCTATTACAATAAAAAAATAATATTTTTTTGTCACTTTGTGTAATTATCGAACAACAAAAATTATTTATTTTCCACTTATTTTTCTATACTAACATAACTTTAAACTCTTTCGAGGTTTTTAATTAATTTCTTAAACTAAAAATTGTGATCAGATTCTTAATCTTGTTAGTTTATAATCAACATTCGATTTCCCATGCAAAAGTAGCCGACCCCTTTGGACGTTTGAACGTTAAGATAAGTAGTAATTCAGATACGTTCTCCATAGAAAAAATAATAATATGGAAAGTAGATAAATCAACTCATCTATTTCAGAACGAGTATCATACATACACAATGGTAGGACCTCTCTTTCGTGTACACTGTAACCTATGTGGTTCTGTTATGGCAATGGCTCCATCACCAAGATACTTGGCTGCAACCATCTAAACAAAAATTGGAGTAAAAAAGGAAAAAATTAGCCCCACGGTTAAGTGCATGCTACATATCTGCAGGACCATCTTAAAGATTTTTTCGCCCTAATTGCCAAGTTAACTGATCAGCAGCTGCCATCGCACGAGATGCTGGACCAATGGAACCTTCGTACCTGTGAAACTGAATGATGAATATACAGAGAGAGTAAAGTGCAATAACAGTCCATGATAAACATGCTGAATTTGAATCATATGCTTACAGAGCAACCAAGATATATGCTGATGTTTGTATAACAATAACACCTTCACCAGCAGGCTTTGACGTGTTTATACACCTTGCACTAAACCAGTTCTCATGAATTGACGTGACCAAGTCTGCCATCCAAATTTCCATTAGCAAAGTATAAGAAGATAAACTACAATGCACCACGTCAGCAGATAAAGTTGCATATATGTTATAAAAACTGTAATGAGTCAGAAGACATGTATTACAATAGAACACATAGAATAACATTATTTCCGTATATACGTGCAATCCACTCCGGAACACGGCAAATTTTCAAACTTCTATGCAAGTGTATGCTTGACAACACTTTATTTGTTTTTTTTATAAATAATAATACTTTGCTAAGTGTATGCTAAATATATGAACACACACCTTGTATGTTATTCATGTCCTCCTAAAAAAATTAGAAAATGTTGTAATGGAAACATCCATCAATTATGAATTCTATTCAGACAGCCACATATACTTGAGCAATAAGTACAATTCCATTTTTAAATCTCCTCTACTAACTTCTTAAACCACTAAAAGATAACATACTGTTCATAACTGTATATGTACGAGTAGAACACAGTTTATTATCCCTCACCAGTTCACAATCAAAAACAAGTATCAAGACCATACATGTTCCCCGAGTTATTGAAACATAACCCAAATCTCCAAGAGTCTTAAACTCACATTACCTAGATATGAGTGACAATTCTTAAAATGGAATATTTTTTAGTTTCAGAAATATCATATGTCCTTATAGTAGAGGGCATAAAAGAAGAAGTTGAAAAACAGAACACTGAAAGTAATTACTTAGGCAAACCAAATACAGCTGAGTTTGAGAGCTTACACTGATTAGATCCAATAGTGAAGAGCTCTGTCTGGAGTTTATTTTGTTTGATAAAGTCCACAAAGTGACTCAATTCAATGGGATTAGTTTTTATTCCTTCTTGTGCAGCACTGCCAGCATCAAATAGCTCAATTGATTGATCCAATATTTTTAGAAATTAAAAAAAAAATCCCAGCAAAAGAAGTGCTACACAGAGCAAGCATGAAGTTTAGCAGGCAATGTGTACAATTTTTCAGAAACAAATTCTGAATTTCTTCAACCAAAGACAGTATTTAAAAATAAAAACACATTTTCAAACAAAAAGCACAGAACAACTAACAATGTTACAACTAGTTTTGTTGTTAGATAAAAAAAAATGTAACAATAACAGCTTTTCTGAATAGATACAGTGATTTTAAACAGGCAGGAGACTGCATTTGATCTTAAGGAATGAACCTGATATAAACTACTGAAGAGGAAGGAGAAGCAAGAAGAATCTGTGCGGCTTTACAACGCATAGAGTCATTAACAACACAAAGACGGGACACAACATGGCTAATGTTTAAAATATTTGACACTAAGACATGCACATATACTTATAACAAAATGAAATTAAATACAAACATGACAGAAGTTCTAATTTCTAATCAAGAGTTTTATATTATGAAACATTTTGTCTCTTAATAAAAAATCCCAAAAACAAGAAAATGAAATATCTTTTAACAAAGGTATATTCACCCTCAAAGACAAAACAACTTCCTAAGCTTTACATTTCTCTTATAATAATGCGCCCCACCAAGAAATAATAATAAGGGCATTTATTTGATTTTATATTATATTATAAGAGAGCTTTTTAACTATTTCAAAATTGATTACTTTTACAATGTTGATCTCTTGACAAGAATGGTGATATGGAGATATCAGCCCCCAAGTGTCTGAACCAGCAAAAAAAATACAATTAGTACACAATGTACAATACATGGTCATACGAGTGTTAAGGAGGAGTCGATGTTGAAAATGTGTTTGATGCTCTTGACACTTAAGTAAAAGAAGTATCCGTGCTTCATGTTCACAATAATACTTGGTGAAGAATTCATTTAAGTATGTTTCAAACAACAATAGTGACCCTTGTTCTGTTGTTTCAATTCAAATAGTTCAGGTGTGTACTTAGAGCAACCACAATGGCAAAATCTTATTCACTCATAACTAGAAAATCTAGTACTCCATCCAAAAGAGCTAAATAAGCACTGGTGTCAATGAAAATTTATTATCAACATAAAATGGTATTATCATGGATGGGACAAGTAAGTTGATTTAGAACTCGCAGAAGTTCCATATGAAGAAAAGATCATCCAAACTACTAGATAAGAGCTTCAATTATTTATAACCTAGGCAGTAGGCAAAAATATTTTCGTTGTTTATTCATTTCCATATATTTTTTTCCACCATAACGAAACCCACACCAGATAAAAATAAAATAAAATAAAATAAAAACCCTAAAATTCATAACAAGAATCAAACACAATCCTTCTTACATGGTAGATAATAATCGGGATGGTCCAGTCGGGTCATAATTAATTAGCAAAGCAGCTTTTAACGGATGACCTAGAAGATAGGTGAATCAGAATGAGATGAATATCACCAAATTACAGTATTTATAAATATAAATTAATTGATATCAACGAATTAACATATTTGTGCATACGAGTGTGCCTTGAAAGCAAAATCATACTCACCAGAATAACCAATGTTGGTAGAAGCCCACTTATCCCACGTTTTATGCACAAACGCCCAGTCCATTGTTGCGTCTGTTAAGTATGTCAACAAGGTAAACAAAAAGATCAGGGATTAGATTAGATTAGATTAACCTTCTTTAAAGTTTAACTCGAACAAAACAGGACAATAAATCAGAAATAGTAGAACTGAAGCATTCAGTGAAAACCTGGATGGATAGAGGAAGAAGAAACTGAGAGTGAGAGTGAGTCCTAATATCGCCGACTGAGAGAGGACGGAGGTTCCTGCACTTCACCAATTTACTTTTTTGTTGTTGTTCTTTTTCTTTGTTGTGTTTGTTCAAAGAGTAATTGTTCTATCTTTCGGTCTATCTTCTAAATTTTCTTATTATTTTATAAAAATTATTATATTCATTTTCTTGAAAATGTAAAATATATTCAGTAATTATTATATAAATAGTGGAAAGTTGTTATAGCAAAATTTTAGAAACATTCATTAATTAAAATCAATAGTTATAAATAATCATTTTTCTAAACTCAATAAAAATAAATATTCATTCACCTTCTCTTCTATTTAATTTTGCATAAAATGCACTTAATACGCTACTAAATATAATTTTTTTCTTGATAAATATGTTTTACAATATTATTCTCTCTTATGTTGAAATTAATATCTTCTTAAAAGATATATAAGAGATAGGAAGTATTACTCCCTTATATTAAAACATCTAATTTCCTTTATTTAATTTAATATCATTGAAAAAATTCTAAAAGATTGTAAAATATATTTTAATTAATAATAAAATTCTACTCATGTTTTTCAATTGTTAGATATTTTAAAGCATAAATCTCTATTATTTATATTAGAGATGTTGATGTTAAGAGTATGTTTGTACAAACTTCTTCGTTGGGACTTGTAAAAATGTCTTTTTTTTAAATTAAAATTTTGTAGAAATTTTTTTATACTAAGAGTGCTTATGAAAATTTTGTAGAAACATACCTACTTCTCATTATCAATTATTAATGTTCTTTATTAGGTCTTTTCTATTGTATAAAATACATTTGTTTCTCATGTATGTGTATTCATACATTTCTTCTCTCTTCTCTGTTTTTAACCACTCATTTTTCACCCTTTTTTTCTGTTAAACACAACAACAAAAAACAGCGTTCATATTAATTTAGATTTCAATCCTTTTTACACCAAAAAAAATCACTGATATACATATGATATAACAGAGTATGCTAAGAGAGAAGAATTGATGAACCAGGTAAGGGGGGACTAGTAGCACTTTTCATCTCCTAACCAATTGGCCTTTCCCTTTGGACCAGTTGGCCCCTCCTCACCATAAAGCTCCGTGGGAAACAATTCAAACAAAATCACCAAAGACAATCTAAGAAACACCGGAAGCAAATCTATCAACTTTTCTATTTCAGAACGTGAGTCATACACAATAGTAGGACCCCATTCTCTCATATACTGCAACCAACTTGGTTCTGCAATTGCTCCCTTACCAAGATACTCAGCCGCAACAACCTTGTACCTGCTGCTGGAATCTACCTTGAGTTTACTTCTAGCTGTTTCATTCCTTGCTCCTATTCCAAGTTTGGATGCTCCCTGAAGGTAGGTCCCAGGATGAGGAAAACTTGCATGGCCATGCCTTGATGAATAAACAATTGGTTTATTTCCTTCAATATACTCCAAGTTGAATGCATTCACCCACTCTCCTCCACTGTGCTGAGAAAAGAACACAGACCATAGTTCTCCTGTGAAGTTGCTCACACGAAGGGTGAAGTGTTCCCAGTCACCCACGTGTTCACCTATCTTGTTGAGCTTAATGTTCACAAACCCCACTTGAAGTATGCCAGGTCCATTGAAGGGACAAAATACCCACATGGCAATATCAGTAAATGTTCCTCCCAAAGCTGGTTTTACATGAACATAGAGTTCTGCACTCTCTATGTCTCCCTTCTTTACATTATTTCTAGCATCATTATCAGTAGGCAAATCTATCCAAAAAGCTCCATCATTTGTTCCCCCACTTGGTAAGTTTGATCCTTGGTAATCTATTGCTTTACCCTTCTCATTGTCTCTTGAATACACAAGTGCTCCGCTTTTGAAAAACCATTGCACTGATGATGGCAAGTATTTCTCATCAGGGTGGAAGTACACAGTGGGGCCATAATGATTAATGAGTGCATGAACTTGGTCTATGTTTGGCATGGCTTGTAAGGTGGAGTCAAGATTCTTCAAGCAAGCAATATCTGCCACTTGTTCATAGTTAGAATAGGTGCTGCAGAAGAATGTTCCAACTGATACACCTCTACTCCACATCCCTCTTTTACAAGGCCTAGTGTTCCAAACCTTGAATGAAATTTTGGAAAACTTGGAGTTCATAGATAGTAATAGATCACAAGTCTCGCAAGTTTCTGTCAGATCGGCTCTTACACATCTAACTTTTTCAACTTCAGGTTCATCTGGTTTGTTAGTAACCACTATGCCCATTGCTTTGTATCCCAATGGAGGATTTGGCAACCAAAAATAACCACATCCATCATGTGGTGAATCAGCGGTCCATATCAAAGAGTAGTTAATTGGTTTTTTAAGAGCTGGAGATTCAGCTTCAGGTTCAGAAGAAGTTTCACGAGCCACAAGAACATGTCCTCTCAATGGCTGATCATTGGACTGACAATAGTAACCAAGGCAGAAAAAATCAACTGGAATCTCCAACGGTTTGTAAAATACGAAATCGTGAGATTTACCATGCGAACTTGGGCTGCTCCAAACTCTTTCAAACCTCCTTATTTTGAAAACTTCTATGCTTCCAAGGCTTATTCTTTCTCTAGCAAAACCAGTACCTGATACCGTATTATTCAAAAGCTGAGATGAAGTATACAATTCCACCACAAATATTTGATGGTACAACAGTAGAAAGCCAAATAGGATTAAAGAATTATTGATGTCAAGAATTCAACTTCAACATCTGTAGTTACAGGGTGGCATTTGATACAAGAATTAAAAGACAAGCAAACATCCATCAAGGTATCACCAAGAACTTCACTAATATAGAAGATAAGTGTTTTCAACAACTACCGAAAATTAAATGATTTCAATAATTGATTATGATCGGATAAAATTTATAAAACAACTAAGATCTCCACAACATATCCCATTATCGATTGGCAGTAAAACAACATACCCAATCATCGATTGCCATCATCTGTATAGTCCAATCAAATCAGTATCAGTGTATCACCCTTAGCTTCATAAGATAGTATCACATTAAAGAGACTCTGTCCACTGTATTCAGGGCTAAGGCAATTATAACTAATAATAAGGAAACTAATCCTCCTTAACCTCAAAAACTTCGGCACCGTTTATTATTATTTCATCGTCAAAGAAATTATTGTATCTTAAAAATATCAGACAAATAGTTAGTATATATATATATATATATATATATATATAAACTAAGATTTTGAAACATAAACTAATCACCGAAAAGGAATGCAGCTATTATAACTTATAATCCAACAGATAACGTCTTTGGATGTAAACCGATTCTGAGAAAAAGCAAAGAACGGCGAACTAATGAAAACACAAAAAAACACACCTTGTGGCCATTGTGGAAGAGGTGCTGGCAGAGAGAAGGGCTCTGGCTCAGAAGGGTAGGATTCAGGAACACTGTTCCACGAAAAACAGTCACAGCTAAACATCTCTGACAGAGAGTGGCAGAGCCCCCTCTCCAAAATTCTCAATCAAGCGGTGGAAGAGAGAGGAGAAGGATTTTTAATTTGTCGTCGATGGAAAACAGGAAAATGCGTGTACTACTCTCTTCCCTTAACCTCTGCGTTGACTAGTAACAACAAAAGAAAGAAGAAAAACATGGTCCATTTAATTTGCTTTCATCCTTCTGTCTTCACATGGGTACTCTTGCTGATTCATCATGGATGTCTTTTTTTTTTTTTTTGATGTTGTATTTATAAAGGTTTTTAGCATATCACAAACTTGTTTTAATATATAATAATAATAATAATAATCTTATTTTAAAAATATTTTATTATATATTAAACAGATTTTTCAACTGATCATTAACAATTTTGTTGCATAATTAAATACTGTAAATCAATCCTTGAAAATATTTTACTTTATAAATTTCTAAAATGAATATTAAATTTGAGAATTATATTGATAGGTACGAGCTTTTTCTTAATCCAATTATTTAGTGGTTGTGTATAAGCTTGAACAGGAATAAAGTGGGTAGGGGGTGAGAGAAGAAAAAAAAAAAAAAAGGAAATGAAGTGGATGAAGCAAGAAGAAAAGAACAATAAAGAAAGAAAAATGCGATTTATGGTTTACAGTTGTGAATTGATTGTGGATGTCACGTCAATTTGGATACGTGTCCCTGCCCCCATCATTATGCTCAGGGGAAGCATATAATCGTAAATAACACGTTGGTTTCACCGTTAAGATATATATATATTATTATTACTATACTTAATCGCGATATTTTATCAAAATTGTCTATTTTTACAATGTTAGTTTTGTTTAACCTAATGAAAAAATAAATTCTAAAACAATTCGTTATGAAATAATAATTTCTTCGTGTGATACGATAATAATTTTATTAATATTAGTTAATATATATATATATGATAATTTTTAAAATATTTATTTTTACTTAGATTTTGTTTGGAATAATATTTAATCGAAAATTTATTTTATTTTTCTATAATATATTACACGTTTTCTCCATTCTTCATAATATTATAGGGATTTTTTCTTTCACTTCTGTTATTAATCACACATTTTCCTTTTTTTATATCTTTTGGCGTACGTTTTTCTGTTGTATATGTTTTTATTACATTCTCACTAATAATTATTTATATTAGATAATGAAACAAAAAATCATTATAAAAAAATATTTTATATGAAATACAGACAAAAGTAATATAATTTTAGGGTTGATCATGCCATAAAAAATCAATAATTATTTAAACCAATATTATATTGGTTGAAATAAAGTATAGATATCAATGATAGATAGGTAATTGTTTTAATATTATGTTGGTTGAAATAATATCATCTTTATGTGAAGTTGAGAATTTTGAGAAAAAAATTATGATTTGTGTGTTTATTAAAAAATATATATTATTTAAATTATTTATGACATTTTTTATTAAAATAATTTATGAAAAATATTTTGACTTTTTTAAGTGAAAATAATGATAATAAATAATTTATTTTTATTAATGAATATTGGTATTTTTATTAATAATTATCTTAAATGACTAATTTTCATCACCATAAAATTATTTTTTAATTGTTATATTGTGATCATTTATATATTTTTTTCATTTAAAATAATTTTTTTTAAATTATTAACTAAATTTTTTAACTTATTTTTAGAAATAAATTCTAAAAAATTATCTATAAAATTATTTTTAAAAATAAAAAAACTTTAATTTTTTTTAACTCTACGGCTCATATTGTTTTTAAGGTTTTCATAATAATATTTAAATAATGATAATATTAAATAATTATTTCAAATCATAATGATAATAAATTATTACAATAATAAAACTTATAATAATTATTACATTATCAAGTTAATTATTTGTTATTAATATTTCTATTTATTATTATAATAGTTATTATTATTAAATTTTATTATTGTAGCATGATTATTGTTATTAATAATACAAATTATTATTTTTATTATTAACAAATTATAATTATAAATCACAATAGAGATATTGATAAAAGAGATGAGATAGGTCTGTCTTAATTACAAACACTTATAACGTTAGGTGACTCAATTTGTTGAAACTAATGAGAGTATTGTAATAATAAAAAAAACAACATCAACGTGTTTTAAAAAAATAAAATAGTTATATTTATCATGGTTATATTTTTAAGTAATAATTTATATATATTTAATATAATATTATATAATGAAATAATTAGATATATAAATATATTATAATATATATTAACATAAAAATATTTATATTAAATATAATTATTATTATTATGGATTAGGAAATTATTATTATAATATATATTAATATAAAAATATTTCTGTTAAACATAATAAATATTATGGATTGAGAAATTTAAATTATTATTATTATTATTATTATTATTATTATTATTATTATTATTATTATTTAAAATATTAGATATTATTATAAAAACTTTAAAAATATAAAATGATGTATCAACTTTATTAAAAGACAAAAAAAAAAACTAAACATACACAACTTCAATATTAGATATTAAAAAAACGAAAATGATGTTTGAAAAGTTATCTATTCTTTTTTTTTATTATTCTTATTCCTAATTTTAAAAAATAATTACATCATTTTTATTCTTTTGCCCACTACGAACAACATATTTTCTCAAATAATTATTCGTAACTACTGAAATTAATTTATCAAAATTTATATTTTCAACCAAATTCAAATAATAATAAATCATATAATTTTTTAAAAAAATATAGTGTATATTGCTAATATTTATCGATAACAATTAAAATGTAATTATTGACAATTAAAAAAACAATAATAATCATAACATTGGAGAACTTCACTAACACAATTATAATATTAACATGAGATGTTTTCATTCCAATGAAAACAAAACTGCTCACCTTCGAGGTGGAATATGCATGAAAAAAATATATAATAATGATATGTAGCATAATAAATTTATTTGTCTCAAATTAATAATTAAATTTTATATATTTGTAAAAAACACACTATAAAAGATACTGTAAATAATCGTAACAATAAAAACATACAAAATTGTTCAAATCAAAAATTATTAGAGTCATGAAAAATTCAAAGATAATTTTACATAAGTGACTTAAAATATGATATCGAACAGATTGTTTGTATCCAATATGTAATTAAATTTCAATATTAAAGATTGAACTATTTTATCATATATAAATGTAAGTTGATGGATATGTGATATTTATTTTTCAAACATGATTCCAAACATTTATAAAAGAATCAAATTATTTAATAGAGATAATAACATAATTTTGAGTCTTGATTAAATATTTTAGATTAAAATATAACAGTCTATTAAAAAAAGTCTTAAGATTAAGTTATGAACAACTTCACTTGATAAGAATAATATAACTAATCAAAATCTAAAGATGTTTGGGTAGCAACATTTGGTGTTGTATGTGCAAAATAATAAAATGTTTCCTATTGCACAAAAGAGAAAAGCACTAAGAAAAAACACACAGTAAGTTTTGCGTCTTTGTTTCCTTCTTCATCTACTGAATAAAATTCTCTAAACCAAAGTTCGAAACCTACAAATTTCATGGAAGAAGAACACGTGGAGCCATTTAAGGAAAGTTCAGATCTCTGCCAACAACCCATGGATTGGTATGCCAACTTCGTTGCACCGCAACACCATCACCTCCCGCCATATTCGTTGTCTTGCACTCCAACCTATTGTTGAGTCCCTCCCACTTATATCACTCGCCTACTTCATCACCGCCATCTCTGCTTTTGACGTACGTCACGAAGGCCTTGAAGCCCGTCACCCTCTTTGCCCTTGTTTACTTCATGATTATTGTCCTTTCCCTTGTGTCGCTCATAACCCCAAAGCCACATGAGGTGGTTGGAATCCTCGTCACGATGCTAACCAGGGAGGAAGAGGCGTTAGGCGCGGCATGCGTGAGGGTCACAATGAAGTGCTTAATGGTTTTGATTGAGTTTTGTCTAAATAGTCCATCAAAACATGTGGTCTGTGTCAATAGAATTGAAGAGAACGATTGGCCTTAGTCTGACAATTTTAACCTTACAGGTTAAGTCATGCTTTATAATATTGTAGTTGCCCGACGGAATCACGACCCCAAAGTCGCATGAGGCAGTCAGATCCTCGTCATGACACTACCTAGGGAGGGAGAGGAGTTAGACGCAACATGCGTCATCAGGACCATGGTCAAGTGCTCGGGGTTTCAATAAGAGTCTTTAAGGGTTTCATGAACATATATATACAAACGTCATAAATAAATAAATATGCATACTACGTGTAAGATCGAAGTATATTTTTATTTATTTATTATTATTATTATTTATTGTATTTTATAGTAAAATTATTATATTTTTTATTCATTAGTGTGAGTAGCATTAAAATTATATTTATGTAGGTTCGTTATAAGGTTTTTCACATAACTATATGATGATCTTTTAATATTAAATGATTATACATGATGATGTTTTGAGTTCAGAAAACTTTAAACGATAATTTCTTAAGTCAAATTACTATACACGATGATTATTTGAGTTTGAACAACTTAATACGATGATAGTTTAATATTGGACAATTCAACGCAATAACCTTTTGAAATTGAATGACGACTCATTGAGGTTCGATGACTCAACACGATAATCCTTTGAGATCAAACGTCTCAATGACCATGTGAGTTTGAACAACACGATGACCTTATGGGATCAGACAACACAATAATCCTATCATGTCGGACTACATGATGATCTAATGTACAATAATAATGTACTTTAATTATTAGTATAACAGTGGAGTCAAATGACTCAACATAATATTATTGTCAATGAGTGACCTAACACTCAGTTTGTGACTTCAGAATGGCATTATACTATGTCTAAATGAAGGATTTTGTCACCTAACTGAATAACGATATAATAAGGTGACCATTTAACATATTTTAGAACTTAACTTTTATAACATGACATTAAAATTTTTATAGCGTACAAATAAATAAATTACCTTCTTATGTTTTATATCTTAGATATGTAATTTCATAAATCTCATCCAAATATATGATCTAACCTAAATATTACATAATAACAATTATCAAACTATTTAAATTTTCAATATTTTCAGGTCTTTAAGCCAAAAATTATAGATTAAAAGCAATTAAGCTGTTCTCGCGGTAAGAATAGTAAATATGTGGGCAAGAACAATAACTTTTTTCTTTTAAATGACACAAGAAAATAAACAAGATTTGGATAAAGAATTAGAAAATATAATAAATAATTAAAAAAATGCATCATGTGAGTGAACAAAAAGCCTTTTGGTTTTGAATCAATGTATTGAGTGCAATAATATAAAATGAGATAAGAAGTTCTGTCTCAATATTATGTGATCATGGAGGAAGTATGGTTCCGTTTCTCAAGCCCTTACATATAAGATTTATCGTAAGTCAGTTCCGACGACGCCCTTTTTAGACAACCCTTCGCACCTCTGTTCTTCCTCCGTTGGTTCCCCCTCGAACAAGTAATCGTAATCTCACACCCAAACACCGTCCCAAAGCACGAGGATGGCTCACCACGCCGCGCGCCACGCCTCGGCGTCTGTCCCAAGCGCTTGGACGTCTGCTTCAGCTTCCTCCGCTCCTCGTCGTAATCTTCTAACGCCGGACTAAGCTCCATTTTCCACATTTCCAGCTTCTTCTTCATCTCTTCCGTCCCTGTATTCTCCGACCACCCGTCAACAGTCGAGCTCTCCAACTTCCTCCACTCGTCGTCGTAATCCTCAGACGCCGGACTAAGCTCCGTTTTCCACATTTCCAGCTTCTTCTTCATCTCTTCCGTCCCTGTAATCTCCGACCACCCGTCAACAGTCGAGCTCTCGGCCGTCCGAGGCGGCGGCATGGGGTACAACCCCTTCGAGATCGCCGCCGCCACCATCGATGGCGATGGCCTCTGGTCGGAAATGAGCGAGTCTTCGTTGAAGAAACCCCCTTTCCGCACACCCACTTCTGAATCCTGCTCATCGTAGGCACAATGTTTGGCATTCCCGTGGTAGGCGTAACCATTGATGGTCGAGTCGTTTATCTCGCTCTGAGAACGTTGTAGCGTCAAAAGACTAGAATCCAAAAGCGATTGTTTATCACTGTCTTCCTCGGTAATTCTGTTTTTGTTTTTCCTAGATTCCATTAGGTCATGATGGCTGACAGAGGAGGAGCTGAGCTCAGAACAGAGTGGCATTCTCCGCATGGTGCTGTCGAGGAGGATGGCACCGATGTTGAGGATCCCCTGGGGCCGACCGGAGGGGCGGCGAATCTGGAGCTCGAAGAAGCGGAGCTTGGGTTTTCGGTTGGCTGGAAGGAGGTTGGAGGCGAATACGCGGACGGTGCCAATGAGGATAGGCTGGAGCCATGCCTGCGCGTAGATTTCGATCATGATGACGGAATTGTCGGAATTGAGGAAGTGGTCATCAACGCGGAACACGAACTTCTCGTTCCAGGTGGGGTTGGTGTGACCATCTTGGTCAACTTGGGTGGTCAGTTTGCGGTCTGGGTGGAGCCAGGCCACGGCGTAGGCCTCAAGTGGTTTGCAGACCTGGGGCAGATCTTGGGCGGAGATGACGTTGATTTCCAGGAACTTGGCCATGAATATTGGATAGAAACTTCAACGGAACCACTCACTCAACCCTCACGTCGATGCAGAACTATCTCTCCGATCACTCAGTTCTTATATGTTTTTGGCTCGTGATCGCGTGTCTGCCAATGGAGACAGACACACGAAGTGGTTATTGTGTTGTGAGACTTATGGATCACATCACAATAAAGGTGGATCTTCTTCCATGCGCTGGGGAGAGGAAGTGGAAAAAACAAATTCTTAATAATCATTAATTGTAAAATTAGGTTAGTCTCGTTTTAAGTTTAGGAAAATGCATCATTTTTATTGTAATCAATTTATTATTAGTTTTACTGTTGGAGATTTTTTTGTAATTTTTTTTATGAATTTCATTATTTTTTTGTAATCAAAATATAGATCGTTTTAACTATTCTTTTATTTAATATATTCTTCATCAACTACTTGGGATTTAATAAATTTATAATAATTGTTTTAATATAAGAGTTTGTATAAAGATTCAGAAGACCTAATTAGAGTATTAAGAGAAAAAGGTGCAATTTTTTTTTTAAATTACCAATTTGAATTTTTTTAAAAAAAATTAGGTAAATTGGTAAGTTGCCACGGCTTCATAGCAATGTAGTCGAGGTTTCAATAACGACTTTTATTTTTCTTTTATTACTTGCTAAAACACGATTTCAATTTAGTTTTTTGCGTGTGTGTTTTGTCGTGTAGTGAAATATCGTAAACATGATTATTTTATTAATAAATTTATCATAACTATATAAAATAATTATTATTAATAATTAACATTAATAATAAAATACTAATAAATAAAGTAATTAATATTTATTATTTATTATTATTGTGATTATTGTTACTAATAATATTATTAATTAATTAATTATAACAATATTAATAGTAATTCTCAATAAAATAATAATTATAATAAGTAATAAATATAATAATTAAATTATTAATAATAAGTATTAATTTTTTATAATAGTTTAATTGTTAATACTATTCTTATTTTCCTTATTAATATTATTATTAAAATTTTATTATTTTTCATTCAAATTATCATAATTATTTTTTATTAATAATAATTTTTATAATAATAACATTAAAAAGTAAAAAAAATCATTAACTATATTTTTCACTAATAATAATAATTATTATTATATTCATTACTTATTGCAATTATATATTATTAATTTTGTTATAAAAAATAATAATATTATTAATAAAAATAGTATTTAGTACAAGACAAAAAAATTAACCAAATCGTAATTTTTAAGAAAATTACTTATATCGATAATTTAAAAAAAAAATTGCATCTATTTGGTGTAAAAGTGTTTATCGTTAATACATAAGCTTCTTATTCTCCCTACATCAAAGGAGTGCTTCAATTTATTTTTTTTAAGCAAAACAAATAACAAATTTAAAAAACAAAATTTGTAATCAATATTTAAAGTCTCATTATTTTTTTTATTGTCTATGTTACTGATATTCTCAAACCAACATGTACAGTAATCCCAAAATATACCAACATAATCTAAATATCTATGTGAAATAATAGAGCTAAATATAATTGAAATTGTTGTAACTTATTTTCAATTTATATTCTCATATTTTCTTGTCTTATTTAAATTAAAAATATAAAAAACATGGTACGTCACATTAATGAAAAAAATATTATCAATTACCAACTTTATGTATTCTTAATTTTGTAGGTAGGAAAACTTTTTAAATTGCATGTTTAATTAAAAAAAACAATATTTATATAAGCGAATAAGATTGAAATATTAACAACTTAATAAAATTAATAAAAAATTTAAAACAAAATATATGGGATAAAAATTGTTATGAAATATAATTAAGTAACAATGACTAATTGTTTAATTCTTCCTAACATTTAACAATTAAATGACATAAAAATGTATAATTTTTCTATTGTTATATATTTTTTTTCATTTCTAGATCCTCTTATAGTTTCCATCATATTATATATATATATATATATATATATATATATATATATATAATTATAATAATAAAAAACTTATTTTTCTACTAAAAAATATATTTCACGATACTTTCTTTAATTTTTAATTTATTTTTTTCTCTAATGTAAAAATGTCTGTAAGAGAAAAAAAAACTAAAAACTAAAAAAATTATCATTTTATGTTATAAAAATAAATCTACAAAAGAGAACAAAATTGAGAAATAAAAAAAAATTACAACATAAAATAATGTGTAATAAATAGAAAGACAGAAATATAAAAATAAAAATATGAATCTCTGCTAAAAAATTGAAATAAGAAAGTGAAAAAATAGGAGAAAAATAAAAATAAAAATAATAAAGAGGGAAAAAAAGATATAAGTAAAAAAATATATGAAATAATAAAAATGATATTTATTATAAATAAAACGTGGGAGAAAAAAATATAAAGAAATTATATTTTATTTATATTTAAATTTAAAAAATGAATCATTATATTAAATCAAATTGAATTTTGTAGTGGGCATGGCCACCTCGACCCCTAATAACTCCGATTCTAATATTGCCTCAATTCAAGTTTAAAATGTTCTTTAATGGATAAACCACCTTATAATTTTGTCTTTATAATGGTCAATGACTATAAACATAAATTATTAATTTTGAATGTTTAATTTTTAAATTGGTCAATTTATTTTCTTATCAAAATAGTTCGATTAAAATTAAGAACATAATTAAACATACTAAATTAATTTGTTTAATATATTTTCCTAAAAAAATCAACTTATTTTCACCGTAAAGGTTAAAATTAAGATAATTTATCGTTGAAAATAAACACTGTAATTTTTATTTTTTTTATCTTTTCATTGTCAGTATTATAAATGTTAATTATTATTTTTTCAGCGTAACGTTTAATTTTAAATTATTTATTAATTACCAATATTTTATTGTTGTTTATTAATTGATTTATTTAATATATATTTACCAAAATAAACTTAATTTTTTAGGGAATTATTTACTCAAAACTTCCTTTACTTTTATATATATATATATATATATATATATATATATATATATATATATATATATATTAAGATTTTGATTTTTTTGAATTAAATCAATTTTGACTTATCGGTTAATGAAAAAAATATATATATTGTATTTGGAAATATAAATTTTATTTGAAATGTAAAATATATAATTTAAAAAGTATAATTTCCATTGATTGTAGTGATAAATATTAATGATTTTATTTTTTCATTGTCACATGTTTATTTTTTTAATTGTTAATATTTTAAATTTTTAATTTAATGTATATTTATAGCAGTAACTTCAATTTTAGGAGAACAAATTCTCTAACTTGTTTTCTTTCTCTGAGTTCAATAAAGGAAATGTTTTTGAATTTGAATTTCTGAGCACATATATTATCAATTCGTTTCAATAAAAGGATATATAATAATGGTTACTAGAAGTTTTGTAACTTCCATATAATTTATGATTTTGTACCTCAAAGGTAATTAATTTCTAAAACAATATTTTAAAATACTATTCTATAATTTTAATTCATTAAAATATAAGAATTATTTTATTTTTAAAACCATTATTTACTATGAAATTAATTATATTTTTTTTACAATGAAAATTACTAGTTAATGTATATTTTCATTGAACCTTATATAAGAAAGGTTTAACCGTATTTTTAATTCTTGAAATATACAATAAATTTGACTTAATCACTTAGTTTTTTATTTGTTTTATCTAGTTCCTAAACATAATTGAATTAAAAAAAACCATAGTTACTTTAGCCTTTTAAATTTAATATTTAGAAATTAAAAATCATATTTTTAAATTTTAAAATATTGAAATGATCTTTTTAAACCTGGACATTAATATTTATTTTCCTAATTAAAATTTTAAAATTAAAAATAAATTGTTTGTATCTACATAGCATTTGATGAAATAATAATACTTATAAGTAATTTGATTAATTTTCCATTTCTTTAATACACTATTATAAATATTAATATATTAAAAAATATATAAACTTAAAATAAGATTTTAAATGAAAATAGAGTATCAATGAAGTATTAATATTAATTTTATTATTATTTAAAAATATATTTAAACTTAAGCCTTTTTAATTATTTTTTTGTAATTACTTTAAAAATATATTATTTCTATTGAATAAAATATAATTACTTTTATCATGTTATTTACGAAAGAAGAAAGATAATTTAAGAAATAAAATAGCTGTAATATGTATTAAAAATAAAAAAATAATTATTTAAAAATTTATAACATGAAAAATGTAGGCACCGAAAGCGGCGTGATTTTCAGGTTATAACCTAAACGTAAATACTTCAATGCGGTGCATAGCTATAGCTTGAATTGTTACTATCCCTATTTATATTCTGAAATGGAAAAACGTTCTGAATTGTGAACTAACAATCCGTGAAAAAAATAGACCCTGCCGCTTCTCTTCTCTCTCTTTATGAATACAAAGCTCATTCCCTTTGATTCCCATACTCCAACCGTCACCTCAAACTTTTCACCGTCTGAAACGCATTTTCTCAATCGCTTCTCAAGGGCTGACTCTCAGGTCACGCTGTGATTCTCTTCTCTCCTCTTGCTGTTTCTCCAGGTAAGTGTTTATACTATACTCTTACGTTTCAGAGCAATGTATCTGTGTCTCCTTTTTCATGTTTGGTGTTATGGTTTGAAAGCGAAAAAATAGTTTAAAATTGGAAAGGAAATAAATTACATTCTCAATTATATGAGTACGTATGTTACTGTTTTTATATATTTTTCTTCTTACCTGTAACATATTAGGTTTTGATTCCTTATTTTCTTTGTTTTCAATTTTCAATCAATTCTTAAACTGTTAGTAGAAACGGTAGAGATTGATAACAATTATTTACTCTATTGAGTGTAAATTTTTTGTTATGAGTCTAGTTTTTATGTTGTTAATCAAAATTTTAAACTTGATTTTTTTTTATTGCTGAAATATTACATGAATAAATCTTGTTTTATTGTATAATTTTTTTATACAACTAAGATACAATACTTGAAAAAAATATATTTTATTTTCTCATTTTTTTTAATATTAAAAAAATAATAACGAGATATAATACATAAGTTAATTATATAAAAAATTATAATTTTAAAATATTACAAATTTATAGGATTAGGGTAGTTAATATTGTAGTGAAATTAATTGGAAAATATACATTAAAATTATCTTTGAAAGGTTTTTTTATATTCAAAAACTGTTTGATAACCGTCTAACAACTACTAGGCTAATCTAAATATTAGTTAGATAAGCTCTTATAGTAGTAAGTTAATTATAATCTTGTAGACCATCATATGAAGTACTGAAGGGAGGACCCAATTGGTAAAAAATAATCGGCAACTCCTTAGTTTTTTTTAGTTAGTTTTTACGTTTTTCTCTTTTATGTTATTAAAGATAGGATTTTAATTCACACTTAAATTTTAATTGTCTTCTTTTTAAGTATGAGTTTTTCTCTATAATTTAGACTTGAATTTTAACAATTTCCTCTTGAAGTATAAAATTTTTCCACATAAATATATTTTTTATTGAGCTAAAACATATCTTAGTGGTGATCCTTAGTTGTACTTAGAGCATAATTTGTGAATAGGTACTTCAAATAATTACATAAGAGAATATAATATAACATTAATTCAGCTCAAAATCTTTAAGTTTGTAAATCTTTTTTACTTATTTATCCAATGTGAAAATGTAATTTCATGACTACTGTCTTCCTATCTTAACCAACTAACATCATTTGTGGGGTCTTGATTAGAGCAGCTAGGCACTGGCTTCAATTCATTTCACATCACTAGTTTTGTTTATAAAAAAATGACTTACTTGGAACTCTCAATAAATCTCTCCCACATTGGTACATTGTCCCTTGAGTGAAGACATTAAAAAAAAAATTGTCTTATTTGGAACTTTCGATAAATCTCTCCCGCATAGGTACATTATCCATTGAGTGAAGGTATAACTTAATCATGAGTACTTTATTCGTATAATACTATATTTAACTTTAAATCTTAAGATAGATTTATAAGTTTTTCTCATTTATGTGTTGGTCATTTTTTTTTATCATACTTAATGTGAGATTTCTTGAACTTCAATAATTTACTCTTTAAGTTAAAGGCTCTTCTATTTAGGTACATGGTTCCTTAAACAAAAAATATCTGAATGATAATTATTTCACTCATATAAAAGAATATAAAACAATATTTAGGTCTAAATAATGATTATCTCACTCATATAAGAGAATATAAAATACTATTTAGCTCAAAAATTTAAGCTCACTTATAGGTTTTTTTATTTATTTATTATCCAATTTTTTCATTTATATCTAATGTGAGATTATAATTTATACTTAACTTCAACAATTTCCTTTTCTAGTATGAGTCTCTTTTATATAGGTAGATTGCTCATCAAGCGAAAACATATCTTAATTATTATCACTTAATTGTGGGTCGATCCTACTCACTCATTTGTATTGTGAGTTGATTCTACTTATTCACTCATCTTAATTATTAGTACTTAGTTGTGGGTCAATCCTACTTACTCATTTGTATTGTGGGTCGGTCCTACTTACTCACTCATCTTTGTTGTGGGTTTGTCCTACTTACTCACTCATCTTTGTTGTGGGTCACTTATTTTTGTTGTGGGTCAGTCCTACTCACTTATCTTTGTTATGGGTCTCTCCTACTCACTTATCTTTGTTGTGGATCTATCCTACTCGCACATCTTTATTGTGGGCTGTCTTACTCACTCGTCTCATCTGTGTCTGTGTTGTGGGTCTATCCTACTCACCTGCACATCTGTGCTATGGGTCTGTCCTACTCTGCTCAACTGTGGGTCTATCCTAATTATTTATTTCACTAATGAGTCTTAGATAATTAGAAACTTTTCAACCTAATTTATTTTTCCTTACTATTGAACCCGGTTTATTTATATACTATTGTGAACCTAAATACTTGTACTCAGTGACAAGCCTCTGTTTTAATGGTGATCCTCATTTATTCCAGTGATGACCCTAGTTAGATTGTCACTTACAATTATCGAAACCCACTTGTTTGAAATTCTTGTGAAAAAGATTTTTAATACAAGAATTTATTATCTCAAGATACATCACCTATTTTCTTACAGAAACTAATCATATAATGTAAATAATTATAATGAAAAAAATTAAATTTTATAAAGAAAATAATATTTAAGATGGACTGGTAGTTTTTTTTATTCAACATAACAAAATTTGATTACGAATTATATGTAAAAAAAAAAAATCTTTAGATTTATGTCATACTGAAAATCCATAATTTCAATTGCCCCACAAACATCCATTTAGTTGACCTTTGTTGATCTGTATATTGTTTTTCTTTACAAAACCAAACCATGTCTTCATACGACTAATATTCGCTGCTGTCTTTGCACCAAGGTTTTCTCTGGACCAGAACCTTCAATAGCTTATACAATCTTGTTATTAACTGCTATCACAATAGATAATAAATTGTTCAGATTTTGTAGTCTAACACTCCAGAGAATTTAAACTGCCATAGATTTGTCTTCATCTGTTAAATTCATGTACCTGGACAATTTTTTTTATAGATAAATATTAATTATTAATGCATTAATTTTTATTAGACGTTTGTCTCTCCTAAAATTTTTAGGATCAAACCAACCTGATCTCTCCAATTACTTTATCAATTAAGATTTGAATTTATCCACTGTATCATCAAATTGCAAATGCTATAAATAATATTCACAAATATATTATAATTTAATCAATTACAAATTTCATATCTACAAAATGTTTTATATATTTTACTTTCATCGACAACCTAACACCAGTCAATTTATGTGAAAAAGTATTGTTATCATGACAAAAAAATTGATTGTAGTTGTCGTTATTTTTTTTTTTTATATAAATATTTATAGTGTGAGAAATGCAGTTGGATCTGCAGTTCCATTCTCAATTTTGTGTTTGACCTTTTGGATTTGAATTTTAACTAGACAGGAGTGTATGAAAGTGATTGAATTTTTATCTTTTTAGTCTTAAATATACTTATACTTAAATTTATCATCATTATCTTTTTTTTATATATTATTTTTTAAAATAACTTATGAAAAAAATACAATTATTGTTTGAGTTCTTAAAAATTAATTTGCTGAAATTAATACTTGACCAATTATGATAATATTGTTAAGGTTTATCATGGTAATATTGCTAAGGTCCATTTTTACGTTTAAAGTATTATCCGTTTTAAAATTTTAGTCTATCACAATTTTATCCTTAAAAAATGATTAAGTGAGTTTAAGAAAAAAGTTATTTATAGATTACCCTTAATTTGAGTACATCCCAATCTAGGTGGTAGGTATAAATAAAGATTATATTGACATTAATATTTCGTTTAGGAATAAAAGTGTTATTGCATATATTCACTATAATAATATTGTTAAGATTTATTATCACGTTTAATGTATTGTTTGTTTTGAAACTTTAATTAGTTATGATTTTGTCCTTCAAATACGTCTTTATGAGTTGAAAAAAATGTATATAAATTATCCTAGACTTTTATCACTATCTTATGTGAGACTTATGAGTGTGTTGAAATATAACCCCTGGGTAAGACTAAGGGGTAAGAGCATGGTTATCAAACTCGCGAGTCAACTTGCTAACTAGGACGAATTAATGAATAATGTAACTAATGACGAGTTAACTCATGAATAGACTCATTTTAGAGTAGACTCGAGGTCAAACTCGGTGAACTCCGAGTAAACCCGCGAGTCAGATATGAGTCACCGAGTTTGAAAGTGAAGAGACACTTAAATCTTCTCTCGCATTCTTGATTTCTTTTCACAGGTTAAGATCTCCCATTCATCTTCCTTTCTCATTGTTCACTACTCGTCGTCGCCGATGGTCATGTCACAGTGCTCCCTTGACCTCTTCCCTCCTGTCACCCATCTATTCTCTCTTGTTACGTGGTGGTTGCATCGTGCGTCTCTCCCAGTGGTAGCATGTCTCACCCCGACCGCTGCTCTTTAGCCACCCTTCTCGCTAGCCCTCTCGCAGGTTAGCCACTAGCCACCCCTCTCACAGGTTAGATTGAAGGATTAAGAGATTTGAGATTTTAGGGTTTTCAATTAGATTTAGGGATTTAGAAAAAAAATTTAATTATTTTTTTAATTATGATTATTTTGCTTGGACATAATCAATTGATTTTTTTTGTTATTTTAGATATAAATATTAAAATTAAAAATGTCTTCAACTTATTTTTTGTTATTTTATCGAGTGTATTATTGTATGAACTTATTTATTTCAGTAATGTAGAATTGATATTATCATATTTTTTGTTAAATTAGTATTTTTCATATGAAATAGACTCTTACGAATCTACGAGTCGAGTATACAGACCTCTCACGAGTTTACGTAGACTCTCGAGTTTGATAACCTTGGGTAGGAGAGTCTACGTAGACTCTCGAGTTTGATAACCTTGGGTAGGAGTAAAATAAGACTCTCTTCTCGACCCCACTATAGGTACTAATGTTTTGTCTAAGAATGAAATTGTCTCGGTCTTGTGTCCTTATGATAATATCGTTAGGGTCTTTTACTATGTTCAAGGTATTGTCTACTTTAGAATTCTAACCTGTCATAATTCTGTCTTTAAAAAATATCTTAGTGGATTAAGAGAAAAATGTGTATATAAATTACTTTTGATCTCGATTCCTAAATAATGTGAGACTCATGATCGTATCAGAACATAATGTATCGAATCATAGCTTCTCAGTCAAGGAATAATGGAAAGGAGAGAATTGTGACTCTAATATTTATGTTCAGTTTAAGATTATAATAATATTATTAAGGTTAATTATATATATATATATAATAATAATAATAATAATAATAATAATTATTATTATTATTATTATTATTATTATTATTAACATTTACTTTTGAATAAAGTGAAATTCTCTGTAGTAGAATATTATTATAAAAAATGATGTTGATTTATTTTTGTTCACAAAAAAAATATTATTGCCGTTTATGTGATAAACGGAGGATAAGGTCATTGTAATTGATGAAGCCAATAAAAAATTATACATGTATTTATATATATATATATATATATATATATATATATATATATATATATATATATATATAAAGGTTTTTTATTAATAATTTACGAAAAGTTTTGACTAAATTATATTCTATAAGATATTAATTCCATGTTCAGTCTATATGGATCACACTCATACAGTTGGAAGTCTTTTTCAAGTTTCAATTACATCTACGAGTCTTCACTTTAATGCTTGATTTTTATTTCTCAAATTCTTACTGGATGAATAGGTTTTCATTGTATCCATGTTAGGTTAATTGAGTCCCACTTAGCATAATTGGAAGTTAGGATAGTAAAATTTTATATTTATGGTAGTTAAAGATCTACATAAAATATTAAAATTATATTTTAGACCTTTTATAAATATATTTTAGAATAAAAATAATAATTTTGAGATAATATTAAAAAAATGATTGAAGTGTTTTGTTTAGTTGCCAAATTATAATTGCTTTTGGAGTATAAATAAGGGAAATCAAAAAAAGAGGGAAACGATTATGAAAGATAAAAGTAAAAAAATAAAGTCAATTTATTTTTTTCATTTATTTAGATTTTATTGTATGCTTAACATTATAAAATATTTTAAATCAATATTTTAAATTCTTAAACATTTACACAGTTGATGTTAGTTTGTTTTACAAATTCAAAGGAAGGAATTTTTTTTCCTCAAAGGAATGTCTTTTAAAATAATAAGTAAACTAATCGGCTATGTTAATTCTACATTTTTTTGAAAAAGAAACTTGAGTTTAAATTTGTTTTATTATAATACTTTTTACAGTAAAAATAAATAATATAAAATTCATTTTACCGTAGTTTAAATCATCTATAATGTACACTATTTGATGTACACTATTTGAAATAATATATAATCATCTATAATACATTGTTCTTAGATAAAATACTTATTTCATTTTGTAATTATTATAATGTTCCATAATTTTAAACGTTTTGTGCAGAAATATACTTTAAAATTAAAATTATTAAAGTGATCACTGAACGTAATTTTGTTGATAATAATATTAATCTTTCATGGAGTCTTTCTTTCAAAAAGTTTTCGATTTCGTTTGTCTTTAATTTTGGAGAGAAACACCAAAAATTTATACCTACATTTACATTTAGGTATGTGTTTGTTTTGAATTCTCATTTTTCTGCTTTAAAGAAACTAAACTTATAGGAGAAAAATTATTAGATTTACATAGAAGTTTGAACAGTTTCAGAAACACCCTCTTGTAAGTTGAAGATAATTTTTGTTCAGAAAGCTTCTCATTGCATAATTTAGAGATTTATTGCAAGATAATACCTTTCATAATTTTAAGCTCCCCTCTAACTTTCTTTTTGATTCATCAAACTTGTAGAGGAAGAAGATTGATATTTGGTGCGATATAAAATTGAAGCTGATAGGTAGCTTTTGTAAAAAGCCGTTTTGGAGAAGCAAAAATACAGGTGTCTCTTTTTGGTAGTGTTTGATTCAGGTGCAACTTATTTGTTGGAGCTATCATGCCACATACTGAAAGAGCTGAGAATGCCTTTAGCTTTATGATGTCCTTGGGAATTTCTAAGGAGGAGCTGATGCCAGTGTTGATAAAGCTGTTGAGTGTTTATGAAGGAAATTGGGAACTTATTGAAGATGACCATTATCGAACACTTGTAGACGCGTACTTTGATTTCGAGAAGGACAAGGTTTCCTCTAACTTCATTGTTTCATTGATGTACACACTTTTACACACATTTTAGAAATTACTTGCTAATTAATTTATTCATACTAAGTTATGCTCGCATTTGAACGCTATTTTTGGCTTAAATTTTTAATTATAAAATTTCAATGAATAATATTCGTTTTAAGCATTATAGTTGAATAATTATCTAACGTGATTTAATTATATAGATTTACTTGTGACGTTCATGTTAATTATTTATCATCCATCAATAGTAAAATATCAAGACATTTTATTAAATATTTTACCATTAAAATCCACCTAAGAAATCAAAATCATACCATTCAATTATTTTCTTGAATATTTTTAAAGTTCATGCCTTTGTTGCCTTTTTTCATACAGGGGGGTGAAGCTGAGAGAAAGGCTACATCCAGTTGTCATCTTGGAGAAAAACCAACAGGGGAATCGCCCTTGGTGGACGGTGACGCCAATGAGATATCAAGCATGGACAGCGAAAACAAAATGTTATGTGCAGAAGATAATAAAATGTCATCAAAGATTTTTGAACAGAAAATCATTAAGCCATCTCAAACATTCACGGAAGATATTAAACCCAAAACCAGTTCACAAGCATCGCATTCAAGGTTGAGTGAGGTCAAAAAGATCTCCAATTTACCTCGGGTGCCAGCTAAAGATAGAGAATCATACCCTGAGAAAGCAGCATCTGCCGGGCACTGCGGTCAGTTCGAGAACGACCTTGTGAAGAACAGAGCTAAGAAACCCAAGTTAGTTTCTTCGACAAATCATAATGGTAACCCTACCTACTTTTCCTTGTCATATCTCTTTTCTTTAATTGAAAAATATTTGCGTATCTGTTATATTCGCATCAACTTTGAAGGGGATTGCATGAATCCCTTTTGGTTATCGTTCGGAAAACTTTTTTCTTTTGTTTTGATAGCTTAGGTGTGTTGCCATACCTCCTTTTGGACGAGTTACTTTTTTCATAAATACTTTTAAAAACTATATCGAAAAAAAAAAACTTTTTGCGAAAGATAAAATTATCTTTTATAGAATTTAAAAGAAAAAAATGTATAAATTTAGTAAAAATAAATATTTTTTTTAGAAATTTGAAATTGGAAATGAATGTTTCCGTATTTGGTTTATTTTTTAAAAAACTTGTTTTTCGAGATTTTGAAATTAAGAATGCAAGTTCTTTATGTTTAGTTTTTATTTTTTTGTAAATAATAACATCCATAGAAAATAACGTTTATTGAGATTGAATTTTGGCCAAGTTTTACCATAAAAAAATCTCACATAGAGGTGAAATAGAAAAATATCAAATTTTATTAAATTACTTAATGTGGTAACAGATTAATATATTTCTTATAAAGTTAGGTTAAGGTAGAAAAAATTATTTTGATAATTTACCTTTATTCTATTTGCACATTACACTACTTATTGAATAACCATTATTATTATAATTATTCTTATATCATTATAGTTTTGTTACAACAATCATCCTTCTTGAATATAGAGTTTGATATTAATCTCCCTTGTGTATAAATTACACATAGGGTAATCTATTAATAATAGAGAGATACAACTAAAATAGTAACTGAAAGTAACAGAATAAAGATAAGATATTATTTGATATTGTTTTTATACTGTGGTTAACAATATCTTAATAATATCAAACAATATCTAACACTCTCCATCAAGTTGGAGCATACAAATCGTATGTGCCAAACTTGTTACAAATATAATTAATTCTAGGTCTCCGTAAAGACTTAATAAAAATATCTACTAACTTATCACTTGAGTTAACAAACTCAGTCTATGTCTCCATACATAATCTTTTCTCGAATAAAATGACAGTCAATCTCAATGTGTTTGGTCTTCTCATGAAAGACAAGATTAAATCTAATATGAAAAGCAGTCTGATTGTCACACACAAGTGACATTTGAGTGACATATTCAAATTATAACTCTCTAAGTAATTTCTTGAGTCAAACAAGTTCACAGACAGCTGAGACCATAACTCTATATTCTGCTTCTACACTGGATCTTGCCACAACACTCTGTTTCTTACTTTTCCATGAGATCAAGTTACCACCAATAGAGACACAATATTCAGATGTAGATCTTCTATCCGAAGGAGATCCTGCCCAATTAGCATCTGAGTAACAAACAACTCTTGTATGGTTATTAGAATCATATAATAATCCTTTTCCAGGAAATCCTTTAATATACTTCAAGATACGAATGACTACATTTCATTCAAATGATCTTCACATGGGGAATTAAGAAATTGATTTACCACACTGACTGCAAAGGAAATGTTAGGATGAGTAACTGTAAGATAATTCAATTTTCCAACCAATCTTCTATACTACTCAGGATCAGGTATAAGTTCTCCTTGATATGGTAGAAGTTTAGTATTGGGAAGTCATCAACCCAGTTTCCTCCAAAATATCTATGACATACTTCCTCTGAGATATAACAATACCATCATTGGACTGTGCCACCTCAATACCCAAGAAATATCTAAGTTTACCAAGATCTTTGGTCTGAAAATGGTGACAGAGATGTTGTTTCAGCTGAGAGATGTCATGGTTGTGACTACCTGTAAGAACGATGTCATTAATATATACTATCAAGTAAACACATCCAACACTCGAGTGTCAATAAATGACAGAATGATCTGCTTCACACCGAGTCATACCAAATTGTTGAATAACCTTGCTAAAATTTCCAAACCAGGCCCTAGGAGACTATTTTAGGTCATATAGGGATTTGCGAAAACAACATACCATCTCATAAGACTCCCCCTGAGCAACAAACCTAGGAGGTTGCTCCATATATATTTCTTCTTACAAATCACCATTGAGGAAATTATTTTTAACCTCCAGTTGATAAAAAAGGTCATTGTTGAAGAGCAGTTATGACGATAAATAAACAAACAAAAGCTATCTTTGTCACGGGGGAAAACATATCTCCATAATTCAACCCAAAAATTTGAGTATAACATTTGGCTACAAGACGAGCTTTGAGGCGATCAATAGTACCATCAGGTCCAACTTTGATAGCAAACACCCACCTGCAACCAACAACAGATTTCTCAGACGGTAACGAGACCAATTCCCAAGTTCCACTATTGTGAAGAACACTTAGTTTATCTAACATGGTCTGACGCCAACCAGGATGGGCTAAAACTTCACAAACAGTTTTTAGAATGGTCACATAAGAAATAGAGGAAAAACATGTATAAAAAGGTAATGACAGTCGATGATAACTCAAACCAATATAATGGAGAGAGGGATTACGTGTAAAACAGATACCTTTTTGGAGGACAATGGGAAGGTCAGATTCAGATGTTAGATCCGGAAGACAGAGTAGTTGGCACTTGAGTGGAGTCACATGGTGATGGTTATGATTGGTTTTGACAACCATAAACCTGAAGATGCGGTGGAGAAGAGGCGGTGGAAAAGAAGCTGATTGCGGAGCAAAAACTAATGGTGAAGAACACACAGTTAGAGGATCACAAACAACAGGAATATTAAATGTACTAGTAGTGTTGACAAGATTAGATGGAGACAAAGGTGAATATTGACTTTTAAAATAAAGAGAGAACTCATCAAATGTGATATCTGCAAACACAAAATAACGATTAAGAGAAGGAGAAAAACATTTGTATCCTTTTTGTGATCTTGTAAACCCTAAGAAAACACATTTATGTGATCTAGGAGAAAGCTTATCAAGAACAAAATTGAAATTATGAACAAAACATGTAGACTTGAAAACTCTTAGAGGTAAGGGATGAAGTGGTTCATGAGAGAATAAAATGGAATGATGTATTTTATTATCTAAAACCGAAGAAGGTATGCAATTAACGAAATAACATGCAGTAAGAAGAACATCACCCAAAAAATGTTGAGGAATCTCTCCATGAATTAAAAGAGTGTGAATTGTTTCAATAAGATGTCTATTTTTACGTTCAGCTACACCATTTTGTTGAGGTGTATAAGCACAAGAAGTTTGGTGCAAAATGCCATGAAAAACCAAGAATTGTTTAAAAGAATGAGAAAGATATTCACGGTCATTATCACTGTGCAAAACTCTGATAGAAACATCGAATTGAGTTTGTATTTCATTAAAAAAAGATTGAAAGATATGAAATACTTCGGAATGATTTTTCATAAAAAATAACCAAGTACATTGGGAATAATCATCAATGAAAGTAACAAAGTATTGAAAACCTAAAGTAAACTTAACGCGACTAGGTCCCTAAATGTCAGAGTGAACCACGACAAAAAGGGACGAAGCACCACATGTGACACTCATGTAATGCATAACACTAGTCAATCTTATGACCTAGCTTACCACAATGTTCACACTTAGGACGCTCTTTTCCCTATTTGCGAGGGCGAGTTCAGTCATCACGATAAGATACCAATGCAGAAAAATCATTAATGGAAGCAGGTGTGTCAGGGTTGGGTGTTGCTGGTACACGCAAAAGAGTGGAGCAGGTTGAAGTCAAGGTGGGAACAACTGGAGAACCCAAAATCTGATCATGAATATGTGAATATTGATCAACAAGTTCGTGTAATGCTCCTAGTACGAAGAACTTTGACCGTTGTGCTATCTCGGTGGCAGGGTCGAGGGAAGGAGGCAATTACTCATTGAACTCATGAAAAAAAACATGAATTTTGCTCATATAATCAGTCATAGAATCTTAATGTTTAGAGGCAATAACATCTACAAATTTAAAACAGACATCATAGAGACGTTGAGTATCATTGGTGTATAATAACTTGACATGTTCCCAGATTTTGGCACATGTTTCGTAGGAATGAAAAATTTGTTTTAACGAAGGATCAAAAGTACCCTTGAGAACCACACATAATTGAGCATCAATGGTGTCCCAACGGTCTTCCTCACCAGGAGTGAGAGTAGGTACTTTCGGGGCAAGATGATCAAGATACTTCTGACTCTTAAGTCATAATCTGACGTATGATGACCATGTGGCATAATTAGGGTCAGCTAACTTGTCAAAGGATAAGTGCACATTAACATAGTTAGGATAAATGGAAGGATCAGACGCAGTACTGACAAAATTGGAAGTACTAAAAAGAGCGGAATAAGTCATAAAGGGCGGAGGCGATAGTGACAGCAGCGTGAACCAGTACACCAAGTAAGTTCCCAGAAAAGAGAGGCGGGTCACTAATGAACACGCTTAAATACCAAGTTTTTCCTTGTCAGAACCTTCCTAGACATGCACTTTCACACTACCAAATAATATTCAGCAACCAAAATAACTCTTTTTTGATATGGAAGATTAGTTTAACCAGCGGTGGTGGCGGCTCCAACAATGGTCAAAGGCGAAAAAAATTTCAAAATAACCTGGCTCTGATACCATGTTGAATATAGAAGAAATAGAGTTTGAGATTAATCTCCCTTGTGTATAAATCACATATAAGATAATCTATTTATAATAGAGATATACAACTAAAAGAATAACTGAAAGTAACAGAGGATATTGTTTAATATTGTGGTTAACAATATCTTAATAATATCAAGGTTCAATAATAATAATAATAATAATAAAAAGGTCTGGGTCATACATCCCGACCCAAATGAAAAAGAAACATTTGAATATTAATATGACGTGGTTGGAAGAAATATGTCTCTCTTTAAGCAATGTTTCTTTCTTTTTCCTCTTCTATCAAACACTCCTCTTGTCATTATCATCATCATCATCGCTATTATCTTTGTCATCGTTGATGTCATTGTCCAACTTTGCCCCCTCCTCCATTGTTTAGAGAGATGAATGCATCGAGGATTTCTTCTTCATTTCTATTTCTCTATATTTTTTTCTGCTTTTTTTATATTTCTTTTTTTTTCTTTTTATCTTTTCTGTTTTTACTTTTTCTTTTTAATTTTTTTGTTTTATTATTATTATTTATTTATTTTTTGTATTTTAGTTATATTTATGCATTATATATATATATATATATATATATATATATATATTTATTTTATTTTTTTGCATGTTTCCGCCATAACCCATTATAAAATCCAACATATTTTATAAAGGATTTTTAAGTTGTTGATAGGCATGGCAACGAGGCGGGCCGGCCGGGTTTTGCCTCCCCGATCCCCACCGGTGTTAGAAATTAAGTCTCCATCCTCGTCCCGTCGGGTTTCGGGTTCTCCGCCACCGCCCGTACCCAATCTATATTATTTTTAAAAAGATAATTACATTTATAATAAATTAATTTTACTATCTATTTTTTATATATTTATAATTTTGTAATTATTATTAATTAAATATACATTTTAATTTATTATATTTATATTAAAATATGTATGTAAAAGAAATATTTAATCATTTTTTATTTATAACATTATTATTATAATATCTGTATTCAAATATTTGAATATTTATAACATTATTATTATAATACTGAATTCAAACACTTGATTATATATAAGTTAATTTATTTTTAAGTTGTTATTTAAAAATATGAAATATATAGTTTATAAGAAAATATTTAATAAATTAATTCTTATTCAATTAGTTCAAAGTAATAAAAGTTTAAATTATCAATTCCTTTAATCCTTTAAAATACAATTATTTTATTAAGATTAAATTTGATATATGATAAATAAGAATAATAAGATAAAAAATATGACATAATAAAACCTAATAAATATAAATTATAAATAAAATAATATTAGTTACTACTAAGATTTATGTAAAATATTTAGAAAAAGATAAAGAATAAAAAAATTAACTTTCATCAAATTGGTTGAAAATATTGAAAAAAAAAACAAATTGATGAGAGAGATTAAGGAAATGTGAAAAACTCGAAAGGTAAAAGAAAGAATAATGTAATAAATTAATTGATATAAAAGATTAAAAAAGACAAAAAAATTAAAAAGTGGATAGTAGAAAAAAATTTGGTGAAATATAAAAAATGACCTTATATAATAGAAAAAGAAAAGGAAATATTTTTAAAATATTAATATTTTAAAATTCAAATTTAAATATAAAGTCGGGGCGGGGACAAGGTCGGGGTGAGAATTGCATTACCCATCCTCGTTCCCGCCCCCAACTTTTAAAAGCGAGAAAAACCCGAACCCGCCCCGCTTCCAGTCAACTCGGGACGGGTACAGATCGGTCTCCACGAGTACGAGTTTAATTGTCATCCCTATTGGATGATATTTTCCATTATCTGATGTTGATAACATTGTGTGTGGTCTGAATTAATGCTTTTCTTACTTTATAAGTATATTAATTGATTTTAATTTATTAAAGAAATTGAACTCATTTTTACAAAGCATGGGCACATCCTAATGTAAATATGGAAGAGGTGTTGTACAACATCCAGGCAAACTGTTATGATTCATTTGGTCGTCAAGATGTTATAAGATAGAGGGTTTATTATAAAAGTAAAATTCACGTGGTGGTAAGAATATTATAAGATAATATATATGGTATAAGTGTAAGATAAGAACCAGACAGGATGAGAATAGAATAACATTAACCCTTTGATGCACACTTTGATAAAGACCAATTAATAACATGTTGAAATGTGATTGTGACAATGGTGACAATAACGATGATAACAAAGTAATAACATTGGTGGTGTCTGTGAAGGTGACGATGACATGAAAATGTTGATAATAATAATAATAATAATAGTAATAATAACAGTAACAATAATAATAATATTATGATGGTGTAAGTGACAGCAACAATGTTGAAAAATGGTGGTAGGGACAATGATTGTTGTTATAATTGGGTGATGATAATAATGATGAGAATAATGATAAACCATGATGGTGGTGACTATGGATGGTTGTTATTATTATGAAAATAATAATGATGGTAGCAACAACAATTAGGGTTGACACAATGATATTAATGATGGGAAGAGGCAGTGGCAGGAGGGTGGGAGTGGTGAGAAAATAGTTAACATCATTTTTTTGTTGCTTTCTAACTCATTTTTTCCTTTTGATGAGAAATGCACTGCACCAATAAAATACAATTGGTAGAATATTAGTAGAATAACATCAATACTATGTAATGTTTGATGCGAACATAATAAAGACCAAATAATAATAGTTTGTAACGATGATGTATGAAAGTGATAATAGTTAAAACAATAATATTAACAAAATGGTAACATTACTAATAACGACGAAAATGACAAAGATAATATAATGTTGGTAGTGTTGATATAGTGTTAATAATGGTAATAACGAGAAAATAATGATAACGAAAATAATGAAAGAAAAGAGTTTAGAGTTTAGGTTTTAAGATAAATGAAAGTTATTGTAGTGACAATTGTATTATTAAAAGTTGTGACATGAATGATAAATATTAATAATAATGTTGGTGAATACGATGACAGTTATAATAACATGATGATTGTTATAGTAGCCATAATGGTTATGACTATGGATCTTCTGACTTCATTTTTCCCTTGATAAAAACTAGATGACGATAATAAAATATAATAGACAATAAGATAAAGAAATCATATATTATTAATGCGCCAATGAAATCATGAATGGGTTTTCAGTAGAAGAATGATTGTCACTATGGAGGTGGAGTTGGTTGGAGTATTAATGAGAGTGATCCACGCTCTTTTGTGTTGCCTTTTTTAGTTGTCGAAGTGAAATCGTTAGCAACAAAATGGGGAATTAGCACACTTTTCTAAGCCATAGATAGTTGATAAATTCTTCTCTCACTTAATCCACCATGAGGCCTTTTCATGCTAAAACATGACAGAGCCCTGGAGCACTAGAGGAGTCAAATACCTCCAGGGTTAATCCTAACTATGCCAATGAATTTGAGGTAGGAGCATTCATGTTAGAAACACAGCCTAGGCCATTTTGCCCCTTAGTCTTGATTGCGAAGTTTGTTCAAGTATTTTAAAAATTGAAAAGTCTCGTCTTTTAGAAACTGATATAAAAATTGTTTATAAACACAGCTCTTTCTTTAACTTACTCAAAGGATAACACTGTGATGGATTCACTAACACCAGAACTGTCTATATTATGACCCTAATGATGCTAATGAATTTAACATCGGAACAATCAGTGTTCATTCTAATATAATAAATTTAAGCCTTTGAATTTAATTTGTTATATAATTATATGATATAACACCATATGATTCCATTAGCTAAACTCATAGTGAAGCAAAGATTGGTTGTTTCCAGTTTATTTTGTTTTTCATAATAAAATATTGCTTTGTAGTTAATTTCTTTGGTTTTCTTCAGAAGGAAATCTTTCTCTCAAACCTCTGTCAACACAGGAGCAGGAACAGGATATGCAAAGTAAAAGTGTTTTACCAGCATGCTACAATAGTACCCGAGCATATAATGGAAATATTATGCTCGCTAGTTCTTCACGTCTTGGAGAAGTTAAAATATCTTTGAATTGTGACTCAGCCTTGGGACGACTAAACTTCAGTATTCCTAATTTGGATGTTGTTATGAAGTTCATGGACAGGAAGTACCTTAGCTCTTGCTACACTGTTGAGCCTCAATTTTCTACGGCAAAGCTATTAAATGACCTTTGTAAGATTTTTCTCCAATTGGGGCTTCGAAAGGGATCAAATTCCAACCAGGCCATTTCACATTCACAGCAATACGTTAATCAAGGTGAAAGGAAACCCTTTAATTTTATCAGTGACATAACAAAAGGTTCTGAAAAGGTGAAAATATCATTAATAGATGAATTTGGCAGTGACTACTTGCCAAAGTTTAATTACATACCAAACAGTATAATATATCAAAGTGCTATTGTAAGCATTTCTTTGGCCCGGATTTCGGATGAGGGTTGTTGTTCTGATTGTTCCGGTGACTGTCTTTCATCATCACTGCCTTGTGCTTGTGCTCAGGAAACTGGTGGGGAGTATGCTTACACTCCTCAAGGTTTGTTGAAAGAAGAATTTCTAACAGCTTGTGTGACTATGAAGAATGAACCTCAAGATCATCATTATGTGTACTGTCAGGAGTGCCCTTTGGAGAAGTCCAAGAATGAATACATGCCTGAACGATGCAAGGGGCACATGCTTAGGAAATTTATAAAGGAATGTTGGAGGAAATGTGGATGTGACATGCTTTGCGGGAATCGGATAGTGCAACGAGGTATTGCATGCAAATTGCAGGTATGAAATTCTCTGAATACTCTTAAAATAACATAAATTTGTTCGACGATTTGGGTATATTCCTTTATAAAAAAATTTCTTTCTTCTGTCTAGGGGAAGGGGTTGTTCTTGCTGTATAATGTCTTGTCATTCCGGACTTAATTTCCTTCAATATTTCAATCAATTGGAGAACATCACCGAAAATTAGAGGTGTCAAAGTGAATTAGAATCCAGTGACTCAAACTGATTCATCACTCGTTAATGCATTTTACATTTGAATCACAGTTTAAATACAAAAAAATTGACGTATGGCTTAAGTCTGTACTACGAAAACTGATTGTAACATCCACGTTGGCTAGCAATGCTTAAGCCTTTTAGTTATTTCTGTGTGAACACAGCAAACTCAGCGTTAACACATGTATTGCTTGTTTGAGGCTACGAGACTTGGCAGAAAACCTATGCCAATTGATAAAAATCATTAGAAAACTGCAGTACAAAATTTACCTATTTAGTCAAAAGCCTCCAACGAGACACTAGCTCTTTGAAATTGAATCCTGATCAAATTATTTGCTCTTGGTGCATCATTAGCAGTGCTTCAATTGTTACATGTGATATTTGACTAAGATATTGTAGTCTTTTCTTCTCCAGGTGTTCTTAACCCGAGAAGGTAAAGGGTGGGGCCTTAGACCGTTAGAAGATCTACCAAAAGGAACTTTCGTATGTGAATATGTTGGAGAAATATTAACCAATATGGAGTTATACGATAGGATTATGCATGAGAGTGGCAATGACAGACATACATATCCATTAACTCTTGATGCGGACTGGGGATCAGAAAAGGGGTTAAAGGATGAGGAGGCGCTGTGTTTAGATGCAACATATAATGGAAATGTTGGAAGGTTTATCAACCATAGGTAACCATATAACAAAATGAGACCTTTCTGAAATTCAACATTTTCCAATAATTACTAATGCTCTTTTATACTGCTAGTTGTTATTCTATCACAGATAGTTATGTACGGTGATTTTGTTTATGTTTTTACCAACTTCTTTGAAGTCCTAATTAAGATCATTTTCACTTGAATGAGAAGATAATTGTTTTATAATTATAGGAAACGGAATTTAATCTCTTAAAAATACTGCATGCAACGATAAAACTTTTGACATATTGAACCGGCCAAATGTTATTTTTTTTTTCTATTGTCTACTTTTTTTTTGTTTCTTCTAAAATGTTTTTTAATTATGTTATTAGTTTGAGTATTCATTAATTTTGGTTGAAACAAAACCATTACTAATCTGTGTGTAATTGCAGATGCTATGATGCAAATCTCATAGACGTTCCCGTTGAAATAGAGAGTCCAGATCACCATTATTATCATGTAATGATTAGTTGATTTTATACTGACATTCTTCTCTTTTACATTTTCTGAATTTTGGGTAAGGCAATAAAAATTAAATTGCGGGCATATATACTTAGAATGTTGTGTTTTGTTCTTTTTGAGCAGCTTGCCTTCTTTACCAACAGGAAAGTCAGCGCATACGAGGAATTGACATGGGTAAGTCAGCTGTGCGTCTGTAAAGATCTTTTACATATTATTTAATTCTCTAAGTTGTCATGCATGTTTATTTATTTTAAAATCTATATCTACCATGTTTTTTTTCTTTGTTCAGTTTAAAAAATTTACACACCAACATCACAAAGAAAGTAAATCTAGTTTATATTTGTTTTATCAAAATAATTATAGAGATTTTGGGAAAAAAATTCTTTAATAAGGTTGAGTACAACATTCATTTGTTTCTGTGTCATGTAACAAATATGTTTTCTAGTGGATTCTTATACCTTCGCTACAGATAATCGGTCTATGTAGGTTTTCGAAACATGGGTATCTCTTTTCTGATTATTTCAAGGATGTGAGTTTGTATTTAAATAGGAAATTATAATTTAATTTCTTTTAAATATATTCAATTTGAATTATTTTTATTTTAAATAATTTTTATATGGTAATATAAATTTATTAAATTTTAAAATTTTATCATTTGAATAAACTACAAAAATACAGTAAAATAAAAAATTATCTTTATAAACATTAAAAAAATAGAACAATTATACACTTCAACTAAAGAAATCTAATTGATATCCACTTAAATATAGTCTTATCAATATGCAAAGATAAAATCTTAAGAAATGTTAACCAATAAATAATTTTGAACTATGTCAGAAGATAATTAATCTAAAAAAATGTCATAAAAAATAATTCTTATCAACATATTCTTATTAATAGAATAATAATTGGATTAGTAGAGATAAGTAAGAGAGTGTAGATTGGACTTAGAAAATAGGAAGATTAGATTCTGAGATGCGATTTTAAGATAATTGAAAATAGTTTTTTTCTAAAAGGGTATAGGTTCACTTGCAAAAAGCACTCTGCTGCTCAAGTTAATATTTAGACAAGAGAATAATGTATTTAAGAATGAGTGATAAGGTGAGATTTACTCTCTGGTTAAGTTTCATTATATAGGATCCAAAGATAATAATAGGCCAAAAAATAATAACTGATATATGATATTATAACAAATAAAAGATAATAAGATAATGCGTAACAAAATAATAAATAAAGTGGTTTTAATGATTTTGGGTCGGGTAGGTACACAAGTCCCTCAAGCTTGGAGACTGAGTTCCTTTAGGAATAGAGGTCAAACGAGTTTAAAGTTGAGTTGATCATTTCATAATGTAGACGAATAGTGTTCAATTTGAACATATTTATCTTATAAATTATATTATTCGGTTAGATAAAGATATATTTGTGAGATTTACTCAATAGAGCCTAAAAACTTTAGGAAAAAGGAGAGAGGAGCTTGGTAAGGCTTCCATCAGCCCCAATCTCAAGAAGATCGTCCTATGAAGACCATATCTTCGTCGATCTTGAAAATGGTTTATATTTGTCATGTGAATATACTATTATTATAAAGTTATATCTCATCTCGTTCATAGACTATGCAACTATTAGTAAACTATATAAATATTATATTTGTGACTTCGATTAAAGTATTTAAGAAGTAGATTTTGATAACTTGTACATTTGAGTAAGATAAATGCAAGTATTGATAACTTGTATACTGAAATAAAATATGTATAACGCGTGTAACTTTGAATAAGATATATATAACTCGTGTGATCCTGAATAAGGTAGATGTAGGTTTTTATACCTGATTAAAATATGTATAATTCGTGTGACTCCGGATAAAGTAGATGCAAGTTTTTATATCTGATTAAGGTATGTATAACTCATGTGATCCCGAGTAAGGTATGTATAACCTGTGTGACCTTAAGTAAGGTATGTATAACTCGTGTGACCCCGAGTAAGGTAGATGCATGTTTTTATACCTAATTAAGGTATGTGTAACTCGTGTCATCAGGAGTAAGGTATGATTAACTCATGTGATCTTAAATAAGGTAGATGCAAGTTTTTATACTTGATTAAGATATGTATAAGTTAGTGACCTCAAGTAAGGTATGTATAACTCGTGTGACCCTGAGTAAAATATGTATAACTCATGTGATCCTGAGTAAAAATACATCTTTTTATACTTGTGTGACCATGAGTAAGGTACATCATTTTATACTTGTATAACCTCGAGTAAAGTACAACTTTTATACTCATATTATGCTGATTAAGGTATAATTTTTATACTTGTGTAGTCTCGAGTGAGGTATAATGTATGTATGCAATTTTTAAAACTCTGAGTTGTTGTGAATGAAATGTGTAAGAGAACCAGATCAAATGAGTTCTTTGATGATATCCTTGACCTTTTGGCATTCCTCGATGGTATGCCTGTAGTTCTAATGAAATCGGTAGTGCTTAGTTGTATCAACATGGGTTGGAGATGACAGCGGTGGAGGTGCTCATACAAGTTCCAAGCTAAAGGTCTCCAGGAGAATGTGTTTTCTACAAGTATTCAGAGGTGTGTAATGTCCATACTTAGCTATCCGAGGTTTTTTGGAGAATTGGATCGAGTATGTTCGACAATAGGTTTCCTTTCTTTTAAATCTAGATTTATTATCCTTTATGCGGATGTAATTGGTTATTCGTGCACGTAATTTGTCAAGGGTTCTCGATGCATAGACAAAACAATTATCAATCAAGAGTTCCTGCTATAGATAGACTTGTATTGCGTGTAAGGCAATAATGAGATGCAAATTCGGTATAGTATTTGATACTTTGGTGAATAATTCCATGAAACTATGGAGTGGTTCGCCCTTGCTCACTTTTACACTTTCTAAAGTCATCAACATGACTTCGTGCATATTACTAACCGCAAACCTAACTCGGAACCTTTCTGCTAATGTGTGTAGAAATTGATAGAGTTATATGGTAAAGAGTTGTATCATCGTAAGGCTAGTCCTCACAACTTGGTAGCGAAGACTTGACACAGTAATGCTCCGTTGTTGGTATACAAATATTCTTGTGCTTTGTATTGCTAAATGTTCTTTTGGATCTATCGAACTATCATATTTTTCTATCATGAGTGGTTCCCAGTTAATTGGTGTTAGGATCGAGCGTTTACCACTAGGCAAAAAACTATAGTCATTACTCAAAGCGCTACTCTTTTTACTTAAGAGTAACAACCCAAGCACCACGATTCGATTGTGACTCGGTCCACTCGGCCTCTACCACGAGACAATTGATGCTACCTGCAACAATCTCCCCCTCAGTAATTGTCCTACGAGGAATCCCACTTGGATTGGGACTTGGCTCACCTGGCCTCCGCCATGGGACAATTGTACAACCCGCAACAATCTCCCACTTAACAATTGTCCACTAGGAATCGAACTCGTGACCTTGGATTTGATACCAATTGTTAGGATCAAGCGCTTACCACTAAGCCAAAAGCTATAATCATTAGTCAGAACGTAAATCTTTTTACTTAAGAGGCGCCACAATTCGATTATGACTCGGCCCACCCGACCTCCGCCATGGGACAATTCATGCTACCTGCAACAATTGGGAGAGCGATTTCCATGACTTTAGAAATGAATGGATGATTGTTTTTCTCCTCACAAATTTCAATTTTTAGTGTATGCTAGGAAAGTGTAAGTTCAATTCTTCATGTATGTTGGGAATGTGTAAGTTTGTTCTTCGTGTGTGTTGGGAATATGTAGGTTGAAGTTAAGTTGGGGCTTCTTCCACTGTTGGTTTTCTCGGAGGTGGGAATTGAACAATTGTTTCTTTAGTGTGGTCACACTTGACATTCTCCCTTCAACAACTCCTTCTTACTTGATTTAGTGACTTAACATTTTGTTTGGAAGGGTTCCCCCGAACTACATCTGGGTTGACTTTTGGCTTTCTCCAAGTTTCAAACCATTAAGTGTGTTTTGATGGTTGGTGCTAATGATTGTTGGGTTCGTACTTTACCCGATGTTATGGGATCTTTCAATTGTAATGTTCGACTGACTCGTTTGGGGCTGTTTGATGAGAACCTTGAACTCATTTTGTAAAATTTGGAGCTCAACTTGGTGTTGTTTTCGGATTAACTCTAAATTTTCTGCTGCTTTTTGTTAGATTTGCAAGAGTTTAGCATTTTGCAAATTCTTTATTTTCTCATGATTTCTTTGTTGACGTTTTTCCATATATTTTTTAAGGCTGTTGAGGACAACTGTGGGATCCATATTGTTGTTTGAATTTGATACTGTCTGACTGCAAGTTAAAATCATGGAATGGAAGAGATGTAGAAATTTTTTTGTCAGACCTCATAGTGAGCGTCAAATGTTCTTATCGATCTAGTAGATGTTGGCAAGAGGGTGTGAGATTGAATTAAAGAGATCGATAGATCAAATTCTGAACTGTCGTCTTCAAGATAGTTGAAAGTAGCTTCCTTTGAATAGAACATAGACTTATATGTAAAAGATACTCCAATATTTTAGTGAACTTTTAGATAAGAGAGTAATATATTTGAAAATAAGTGATAAAGGGAGATTTACTCCCTAATCAAGTTTTCTTATATATAATCTAGAAAATAATGATAGGCTAAAAAATAATAATTGATAATTCAAAAGATAATAAATAATATATGATATTATAAGATATAAAAGATAACAAGATATTACATAACGAGATCAACTCTAACTAATGTCAACTAATAAATAAGTGTGGTTTAAATGCGCAACAATTCTATCAATAACATTTGACATGGAAGATACCCAGTTGAATTGACAACATCTTGGGCTTGTACCTGAAACTAATCGTGTTAAAGAAACTATAAGAAAGAGAATGGAAGACAAGTCAAAATTATGATGAGTGAAAGAAACTAAAGATTATCTTACAATTAATATTTTTCTTCATGATATGAAACTTTCTTTAATATTTAGAAAGAATTTTCTATTTCTTGTTTGGTCTTTTCTATTTTTTTGTAATGTTATATGTTTCAATATGTACTTGTGTTCCATTTTTCTAAACGAATATGTACTAGAAATACCATTACGTTTGATCTCTCTAACAAATTGTCATGGTTGTCTTAATTTCATATGACCAACCTTGTAAACAAAAGAACTAAATCAACATATTTTCCAATAGAAAAGGAAATCAAAACTTGTTTACTCACCAACAATTCACCATTTATCTATTATTTGAGTTCGTAAGATTGAGATTGAATAATAGTTAGTAAGTCATTTATCTATCAATCTTTACTTTCACTGTTAATATAACTCCCTCCATAAATCATTAAAAATAGAGTGATTTTTTTTTTCATAGTGAGTCACCAGAATCTTTAAGAAATTACTCAAACATTTGGTTAAACATTTATAATCACCTTTCATATGTACAACACCTTCGATAAGAAGACTAAAGAAAAGAAGAATGTTAACGTTCTATTCTATTTTCTTCTTTTAAAATGGGTAATTCTTTCATATTGGCATTTGAATATTACTGATTATAGCCAAACATCTATAAAATTTAATAGAAATTATTTTGAGAAAAATTAGAATTTTAAAACATGTTTATCACATTTTAATTTTTTGTTAGGGTAGGGAACGCATAGAGGCACTTGTTATAATCAATTCTCATGCGTAATTGACTTTATTTGCAGGATTATGGTATTGATTTTGAAGATGAAGATCATCCTATTAAAGCATTTCGTTGTTCTTGTGGAAGCGCCTTCTGCTATGATAAGAAACAAAAAGGTTAGTTCAATTAAACAACTGTTCTCCTTGGTTGTGGGATTCCTCATCCTCCAGCTCTTCATTCTATTTTTCTAATAGCTACTATTTCAGTATTTGCATCATTTAAAATAAATGATTGTTATTTTTTACTCTTATATACTTCACGTCAATTCTTACACTTGATTTGGAAGAAGAATTTATGTGTACAACGTTTGGAATGTCAATTATATATGTATAGCCTTCTATCGCATAGTGATTTATTACTAAAATCTCAATGCAAACATAAATTTAGTAATTCAAATGCAGGTGATAGTTTTTTGTTATTTCTAAATAGTAGTGTTTATTATTTGTTGAGAACTCTACTTCTAATTTGGTGGGCTTATGCGTTCTCATCAAACTTTATCTGTACATTGTTTGAACGAATAAATAAGAAATCTGATGGAGTTTTTCCTTAGATTAATGATTGTTCAACTTTTATTAGGGAAAGGAAAAATAGAAAATCAGGATCTTGAAAGTAGAGGAAAGTCTGAACTCAAACACTCGAAGCGATCAAGTTTGTCTTGACATTTTCTCTCTCTCGGACGATGCCTTTCTGTGAGGCAATCCTTGATCTACTCAGCTCAGTACCTTCATTCAAGTTGCCTTTACATACTAACTATTCTTCATCATCATTTGGGGATATGGAGTTGCATTGCAGAAAATTCAGGTGGCTATATGTATAAGTGATAATAGTTTACACTTTTATTTGTTCTTTTTTTCTGCAAATGTGTTTTCGATTTCTGTTATTAATTTTGTAACATGTTGCCTCATAGGAAAAATCTAAGCAATTGAATGTGAATTTAAAAGGATATTAGATTTTGGGTTTAAAAGATTTGTGGTACTAAAATTCTTCTATATTGTAAAAGACCATGGGAAAATGTTATGATTTTTTAGAATCTTTTTAAAGACTTTATAAATATTAAAAAAAACTTTATAAATCTATAAGATTGTCTGACTCTATAAGAGACCATTACAAGAGTCAATAAAAAAAAAAAAGTAAAATCAATACAATTTTTTCAATATTTTAGTATTTATCCATTGTACATTAACATTTTTTTTTTCAATTTGGTTGTTGGGTTTGAATAATATAAAATTATGTATTTCGTTTTCAATATTTAAAAATTTCATTTTGGAAATTTATTAAAATAATTTTATGAAAGTTATCAAGTACTATATATGAATGTCTTTATGAAACTTCAAATAAATAATTTTATCATAAATTTTTATTTTTATCATTTTCCATAAAAGATATGAATATTAATAAATAATTAATATTTTTTTAACATTTAAAAAATGGTTAAAATTACGATTTGTTAATTTAATTTGTTAAACCAGTTTTTTCTCCATCCAAAACCAGGTTTAGACGGACTGGCTATATCACAGTTTAGGAAGAGTCTTTCTATGATTTATTGTTTCTAATTTTAACTCCTTCTTATAATAATAATAATTTTGTAAAGTTGGTGGTGGGTGAAACGATGTTATATAGATTAAATGATTAAGTCTAACTTCTTTTACCCCTAAATTATAATTGATTGAATTGGATGTTAGTTATGTTTAATTAAAGATGAAATTTTGTTTGGACGATTCTTTTTATAAAATGTTTTCAGGGGAAAAAAGATAAAATAAATTTTTTCACTCTAATTTTGTAGGGAATGTGGGGGAAAAAAAAGTAAAAAGAAAAAAAAAAAAAAAAGATATGTTAAGTAATAATGAAACAGAGAAATAGCCATAATTAACCTTCTATAACAGACCACACATACAACTATTAGGTGATTTGGTACTAAATAAAGGAAATTTTTTTGCTAATTTTGGTTAAGTTAAAATACATTAAAACATCAAATTGGGAAAAAAAAAATCCAAAACTCTTATCCTTTAAGAGTGAAAATCTGAGGAAGCTGTCAAACCATCTTTCCAGCAGCACCTTTGCGTGTTTTAGCACAATACTCAAACAAGCTCCCATCAAAGCAACGCCTCACAGCTTCTTTTGTCAGATAACCTTGTTCATCTCTTGCAAGGATATGCAACACTCCCCACTCAAATTTGCTTGCAGCCCTGCAAATGATTTAAAGAGATTCACCCATTTTCAGTTCAGGATTCTTAACATTTGTTTGTTGTGTACCAAAAATTTTATGCAAGAGAAACAGAGAGAACCAGCCAAAGAAGTCATATGCAACTCTGTTTGCTTCAGTCATGTGCCACAGCTCCCTCAATGACAATTTATCAGGCACCTCTCGACCGTACTTGCTGAACATGAATTCCAAATTTGATGGCATGAACCTGCAGTGTTGTTTTAGCCATGACATAAGACGATGTTATCATTTTTCAAAGTAAAGATCAACACTCAACAAGCAATTTTCTTAACTTACCTTCCCTCTGTGTCATAGCTACCACTGTCACTTCCATGCTTGGCCTTGTGTATGTTTTTTATATGAATTGGGAAAAAAGGTGAAGGTAGCCATGTCTGCGACAAAAGTCAGAACATGTAACATGTGAGTGGGAGTAATAATGGTAAGGTAAATCATACCTGTTTCGAGTTCAGGGTGTCTCACAGGAAGAGTAGGATAACTGAGAGCTACATGAATACCAATCGAAAATATGAAGGAAAGAATCACGTTGAAACCCAGTGCACGAAATCCTACAAAATTATAATCAAAGGTGTTTCCTTCAGATACAAAAAACGATCACACGCTGATCAAGGTAACGTGTGAATGCTTAGTTGCACTTTTGATTTTCTTCAGATACTAAAATGATACATTTGCTATATCAGAACACAAAATTGATGACCTAAAATGATACAAAAATCATAGAAATAGACATAAGAAAAATATTACCCTTGTATGTCTCCCATGGGTAAACAACACCATCATTGTTGAGGTCGAAGAAGGACACATGCTGCTGAAGTACTGACATGTCGTTGTGTTTGTGGCCCCATGTACCATTCACATTCTCTGTGTCAGGGGCCGTCAAAGCTCGTGGCAAATCTGAATTTTGGAGAAACAAATTCGAAGTCCGCAAGTACAAAAATCAAATTTGATCAAACCCCATTAAAATTTCCTCCTTTGGGACCCTTTATTTCGTCAAGCATTATTATCTCAAACAAAAAGCCAAATAAGAAGAGAATGAGTTACATGGTTTGGGGAGCTTGGTGTCCAAGTCCTCTGGGACTTTTCTCTGAGCAGTTACCGGTGCCTTGTCTGCCACAGTAGCCATGGAATCCTTGGATGCTACCACCGTTGTCATATTGATGAAGTGAGTTTTGCTTCAAGAAATGCCTTTGGTTTCTCTGGTGTTGGCTGCGATGTGAGTTTTGGAGAAGCTAGTTTGTGTTGGAAGTGGTGGATGCAGAATAATAGGGAAGAGTGAAAGAAGTGTTGAGAAGAGAGGAGAAGAAGGGACAATGCAGCTAACAGTGAAAGATTCCTCCTCGTGACTCGCGTTTAATGGACACGTGGCATGTTCAGAACTCCACTTGACAATTTTGAACACCATATGTTATTGCTTTTTCTCGTCTTCATCCCAATTTTGTAGTTCTTCAATCACACGCAACAAAAAGGAAACTTGACGTTGTAAAGCTATCTGAAAGCGTGTCTGAAGCACGTCACCGTCACGCTTTAAACCTAAACAAACCCTCAAATGGTAGCTTTTCATTTTCACGTCCATAACGCACCCATTCAATTAAGTACTTAAAAAGGAGTTTTTTCACTTTCCAACTTCTTGTTTATGGCTTCAAACTATTAACTTCTTCTACTTGTTTTCCAGTGTTTTTATGACTTCAACTATCTACTCTTGGAGGCTGAGCTTAAATGATTGAGCAGTGAAACGTGAAAAAGGAAAAAAATAGTTGACCTAATTGTTATAAATCTTGTCCAACAAGTGGTAAAGAGAAACTGTTATGAATGGTTAATTAGCTTCCTCACAACACAACCTGCGTTTCAGATGAATGCACAGAAGAAACCTTATTGAGAAGCCCATGAATATGTATCAGTTTTAAGTGCAAGACCGTAAACATATGATTAACCGATATATTGCTATAAGTTAAAGTTCAACTAAAAAAATATATAATTTAAATAAATCAGTTTCATATATCAAGTTAATTTGCAGATATATGAGTGGATCGGTTTTATTATTATTTTCTTAATATATATTATAAATTAATTTTAAAAAATATTTAATTATTTTCAGAGTAAATTTTATAATAAACTTCTAATAATTACTTAAAAAATTTAATGGTCAAAAATAAATTAAAAAATCATTAAAAATAAATGACGATAGGAAAAATTAATTTTTTATTCCAATTTTAAGATTAAATAAATTTGTTATTTTATATTTTGTATATTAAATCATTATATTTTAAATATAAAATAATTTAATTAATATAATTTAAATTTTAAAATATATTTAAAAATTTAGTTTTATTTTAATTTTTAAAATAATTAATTTGATATAAATGTGTTAATAATTTTTTTTACAAATTTAATCAAATTAAATTTAACTCGTTAATTTATTTAGGAAAGACTAAATCATGGTTTGTAAAGTAAAACTGAGTTTATTAATTAAATAATTAAATGATAAGATACTAAAAATTGTTTGAAAAAATTATATAAAATCTAATTTGTGGAGTAAATATTTTAGGTATGATTTTTCCTATAAACTAATTCTTTTATCGGTAATGAAAAAATAATATTAGTCATAAAATAATGATAATAAATATTTAGTTTACTTTATTTGATATGATTAATAAGAAATTCTTATACTTTTAATTTATACAAATTTATATATATATATATATATATATATATATATATATATATTTATGTTAGAATATTGTGAAGGTTAAAACATAATGTAACTAATAAATTAATGAACAATAAAATAATCATAATAACAACTAAAAACAACAATAATTCTAATTAATTAATAGTGTATTTTTTGTTATATTTACAATATATAAAAATTAAACTATTATATTTTATATAATATTTACATAAAATGTTAGACTGAGAATAGGTATAATTGATAAATAAAATACATATTGCGCAAATTGATCGCATTTTATTTTATTTAGATTGATTAATTGGCAATAATTTAAAAACGAAACATTTGGTGAATCCCTTTAAAGATTAAAATATTCTTTATATTATATTTATGTTCAGATTCATTTAAATATAATAAAAATACAATCAAAATATGAAAAGATAAATTAAGAGTACTTAACCCAATCTAATATATAAAATCTTCAATGAATTAATTAATAAATTTTGTACATTAAATCAGGGATTTCATTTAATTTATTAAATAAAAAATATTAAGTAATTTTTAACATTAATAATAATAATAATAATATATTTATTATTTAATTTATTCAATTATTATATTAAATAAATATGTATTTTTAAAATATTAAATTATTCAAATAATAAATAATTTAGTTTATTTTAAAAAATATATTTTAAAATTTAATAATTAATAAATAATATTTTTAACAAATTTATGATCGAATAAAAATAAAATAAAATCTATTTGATCAAGTGTTGGTTGAATTAGATTAAGAAAAAAAAATACAAAACTCTATCGATTCCAATTCAAAAATTGGTCTGAGTGAGGAGCATGACTAAATTTAACCCATTCCAACCCTTATATATCCCTTAAAAAATACTATTAAAATTGTTTATTATTTAAGTATATATATTTTTAAGAGGAGTATTTAATGTAGAGTTAAGATGTATTTTAATTTATTTTTAAGATAATTAAAAAATTTTGAAAGATTATTTTACTACTATTTCTTAAAATCTGTCATATATATATATATATATATATATATATATATATATATTATTTAACAGTATTACTAAAAATTATATATTCTATTTAATAAATATAATATTTAATAATTTATACTAATTTTATTGTGTTTATAGTAAAAAATGATTAAACATTTAATGATTTAATTTTCAAGATGTCACTTTAAGATCAACCATTTTATCTTTTTATGAATTTTTTTATTAAATTACTAAGTAAACAAATTTTAATTTAGAAAATAACAAAGATCTTTCATATATTAATTTAATAAAAATATTTATAAAATTTTCTTAATTATAAATTTAATTTTTTAATATTAATTCAAATAGTAAGGTGAAAGATATAAATAAAAAAAGATAAATACGTGAGAAATATAGATGTATGAGAAAAGTAAATATAAAAAAAATATTAATTATCAAAAATAAAAAAGAAACCGATACAAGAAATTAATAAAAATATAAAAGATAAATAACTCAATTCTAGATATTTGTTTAGGAGATATCTTAATATAATTTGTTATTTCTCATTTATTCACCTATTTATTTTAATTTATATTAATTTTTGTAATTATTAAAAAAAAATTATTAACCGTTGTTCTCCTTTATCGAATAGTTTGATTATCCCACGTAACTGTCCCTATCACATGGAGTTATCATAGCATTTGTGTATGCATTTCTCTAACTTCCATTAACAATTTTCTTCCCTCAATTCTCTCCCTCTTCTTCCTCGAACTTCTTTCCAACAGGTAGATAAATAATTTCATAATTGAAACACTTTTTTAATTTTCTCATCTCTATTTTATTAGATCATATTTATATATTTTTTTCTCCGTTCTATCCCTTTCCATCCATATGTGAATTAGGATTATATATTCAGTGCATTTGGACTTGAGGGAGTAAAGAAAATTCCATTCAATGTTTGGAAACAACAATCACCCCTTCGTCGCACCCACACTTGTTACTTTATGCTATCATACCATGAAATTTCAGAACATATTAAAGATCCTTATTGACTATGTGAACTAATTGTGGAATATAACACCTCACGAGGAAAATTGAATTACACTGAATTCATTGTAAACAGAGTTATTATAGCATCTCTTCCATTCAATTTTGCAGAAAATTGACATGGCAGAGCAAGTAGGAGGGGATGAAAGTGGCACCATGAACTTTCCAAAAGGAAATAGAAAGTGACATGATGATGGATGATTGACCATTTTGGACCCTTTCACTCCATTCATCAGCAGCCTTTCGTATTCATCAGCAGCCAACACCAACATGCACTTTGCTTCACCTTTTTTTCTTTAATATTTCCCATCTCATTATTTCCTTACGTTATCAAAGTCAACAACTTGTACATCCCTACTAAAATCTCACGGCCCAGAACCAACCTGTCCCCACACGTGCGAGTCGCAGGATGTTTTTTTTTTTTTTTTCTTTTTGCGTCATCTGTTGTTAGCATAATCATGAGAAGTAGAATCTAAACGAGCCTTGGACGGACAGAGTTTTTAGGTTCTAAGATTGGTTGTTTGAGTTAAACACGACAAACTCAAATACGTGTGCATTACAATTCCTCCACCCTCATCTTCTTCTTCTCTCTCTCTCTCTCTCTCTCTTACCCTCCGTTTTTAGTTGGATTCTCAGCTTTTTAGATTCCGTTTCCGGTTTTTCCCAATTCCAAAGTCATCGTCGTCATCCCTTTACAGGTAAGCTTTTTCTACTGCCCCGTACGTTATTCCACACGCACACTTTCAATTTTTCACCCCTTATCCACTCTATGGCTTGGTTATGTTTTAACATAAGATTATTAGTTTGAGCTTTTATCGCTTGAACTTCTGTATGCCTTGTTAAATTTTGTAATTTAATTTTTTTAATGGAATTCTGTGAATCTGGGAGTGTGACTTTGATCTGTTATGGGCTCAATTGGGTGGTCTCGACGAACGGTTATGGGCTGGAAAGGCGGCATCTTGCGTGGTGGGTCGTTTTCTTTAATTTGTGGTTGTAAAGAGGGTGGTGTGGCAGTTCTGGTGTTTCTGTGTCACGGACTAGGACACTTTCTGTCAAAGCTTTTAACTGGGAATTGCAATTTGATGGCCCCCTCAAAAACTCTTTTTCTCCAAGCCTCCCTTCTGCCAAAGCTGACGCTTGAACTGAACTTGTTTATAGTTTACCATTCATATTGGTAATTTCTAGGTTGGTCTTTGAGTGGCTTAGTTTTGAAATTCAACAGCAACTCACTGTTACTCTTTCTGCATGAGGCTGGCTTCTCTTATTTTACGGCTTCAGGCTTATTACTTCTTTTTGTTGTTGTTTTTTTTCTTATATCTGTTATAACCCGGCTTATGCTGTTTGTCATGCTTCTTGTTTCATGTTTTTACCTTGGCGATTGTAACTTGTATTTAAAAGCTTCAAGGCTAAACAAATGCACAAACTATTTGAAGCTCCTGCAGATTTTCCTTCTGTACCCCACATTAATTGTAGATATTGTGAATCAAACTACATTTTTCTAAACTAGCTTATTCTTTTCTTCAAAATATTTTGCCATCCTTTGGAGAATGTCCATGAAAATTGGGATTGGATAACCTGGTTGCAGTAGTTTTATCTGTTTTCTAGTGCTTTTATGACTTCAACTATTTGCTTCTCAGAGGATTTAGCTGAAATTCTTGAACTGTGAGATATGAAAAATTACTGTATGTTTTGTCCAATAAGTGGTAAAGGTAACTTCATTATTAGTGGTTGATTAGCTGATATACAACTTGTTTTTTGTGTTGAAATCAGGACTGACAAAGCTGATTCACTTGGGAACCTGGACAGCAATGTCTTCATCTTCTCGTATTCTTCCCACTCCCCTAGAAAACAAGTATATGAAACCCCCAGATTCTTTTCATCTTTCACCTGCCAGTGATCTGGCTGCCAAATCTGTCTCATCTAATGCAATCAGAAGTGCCGGGAAGATGATCTCATCACCCTCTGAATTTACTGATGGCATCCCCTTTTCCTCTGCTTCACTTCATGAAAGGCAATATCAAGATTCCCCCTTCGTTTCTTCGACATTGGGTGACAATGTGTCTTCCGAAATACACTCAACGTCATTCATTCCTCTCCCTCAAGAAACCGAAGATATTACCTGGGGACCAGATCCATTTCAGGATATTCTAGGGTTTCCGGAAAATATGTCTGTCCAGCATGATCAGGAGGGAAATAATGCCTGTTACATAAATGATGATAATGTTAAAAGAACTGATTTTGGGGAGTGGGTTGATCAGTTAATGTCAATTGAAGATTCTCTTCACCCAAACTGGAGTCAGCTTCTTGGTGATGATAATGTAGCAGAACCAAAACCAAAGGTTTGTTTCTCAAGATTCCTGCAAATACTTGTCCTCACCTGTGAAGTTACTAGAACGAGTTTTGGTTGCCTCTTTCAAGTCTATGAAAGAACTAGTCACTGATGTAGATGAAAACTAAGTTCATCTTGTAATAACAAGTGACCAAATGATGTCCATATACATGCATAAGTTTTCCTTTTCTTTCGCCTTTCTGCATAGAGAGAGGGTTGTAATTTCATTTGGTGCATTTAGGTGATCAATACTATTTTCTATCTATTTCATCACCTTGTACATGTGAATTTGTGTATATAGTTCATTCCCTCGTCTCTTCTAAGCTGTATATGAAATTATTAACAGTTTGAACTCCGTTTTTTTTTTTTTTATCATGCACCTTGACCTTTTGTTCAATAGTTTTTCTTTTTTGTGTATTTATTATCATAAAAGTTGCTGAAACATATCCTGTTCTGTTACTGCAGCCATTGCAGGTTCCTCAGCTGCAGGATACACAATCTGGAGAAGTTCTTGGCAATTCAGGAGCAACCACACCACAGACTAAGACCAGAATGCGTTGGACTCCAGAACTTCATGAGGCCTTTGTGGAAGCAGTCAATCAGCTTGGTGGTAGTGAGAGTATGTTTACGAATCTCATTCTTTTTTACCTTCTCTCTGAAATTTTTCTTGTTACCTCATGATGTTAACTACTTAACACGCAGAGGCTACTCCAAAGGGTGTGTTGAATCTAATGAAAGTTGAGAGCCTTACCATCTATCATGTAAAAAGCCACTTGCAGGTACCTCTTTGATTTATCATCCTCTTAAATAGATTGTAGGTGTATGTCAAGTTATTAAATCTACTGTTTTCCACATTTTTCTTATAATTTTCAGAAGTATAGAACTGCCAGATACAAACCAGAGCCATCAGAAGGTATGCTAAAGTGTAATTACGAATTCTATTATGTTATAACCTGCTTTCCAGTAAGATGTTCTGTTTGCAATATCAAATGCTTTTTTACATCGATTATTCTTCTTCAAACTTCCTTTACCGTATATTTGGTTTGAGAGGAACAGGATAGGGAAGAAAGAATATTTTAAAAATTGGGAATTTCTCTTATAATTGTTGAAGGGGGATGAAAATTCAATTTTTTCTCTCCATGTCAGTGTTCAAAATATTTTCTCCTTTTCTCCCATCCAAACAAGAAAAAAAGTGTAGATGGTCATTTCTCTGCCATTCTCCACAGCACCATGTCTTTTGGGTCAAATTGCATCATAAGCACAGAGAAATTCCTTGTCATTGTTTGACAAAAAATGGGTAAGGGTGTGAATGGAGTTGCTTTTCTATGCTTGCAGGAACGTCAGAGAAAAAGGCGACTCCAATAGAAGAAATGAAATCTCTAGACCTGAAAACGTGAGTTCTCTCTCTGTGCACGGACATGCATGTTAGTTATAAGAGAATGAAATGTTATCTCAATGTAACTTTCCTCTAATTATTATTTATTTTAATTTGATATATAATCAAACAAAGGTTAGTACCAATTAGATGGCCCACACAGGTTTGAAATTCACTGTTTCTGTGATACTATTTCATGTCATATATGAACAGTTGCTCCTTCAAATTCCTTTCTTAGAATGAAGAACAATGCTCAGAATCAGAAGCATACTTGGTTATTCTTTTGCAGGAGTAAAGGGATCACTGAAGCATTACGATTGCAGATGGAACTCCAGAAGCGACTTCACGAACAACTAGAGGTTGTTAACTTATTAGTACTCGAGATTCACTTGAGTGCAGTTAGTTTTGTTTGGTTTCTCTTTCTTGCTGAGACTGTAACTATTGTGTTGTGTATGCAGATCCAAAGAAAGTTGCAGATTCAAATTGAAGACCAAGGGAAACGTCTTCAGATGATGTTTGAGAAACAAAGAGAGATGGGTGACAACAAGGTTAATGGCTCTTCCCACAAGGCCACCACTGTCACCACTCCATCAGACACAGTGCTTCCTTCTTCTCCTCTGGTAGAAACCTCAAATGAAGAACGTGTGAAAGGCATGGATGAAGAGAAGGATGAAAGCACAAAGCAAAAGGAGGGTGAAGGTGAAGAAGTGATGAATGAAGATGAAGTTGCACCACCTACAAAACGGGTGAAAAGTTCATAACAGTAGGATTGTTTTATGGTTGTAGAGATAACATTTGGGATATAATTCATTGCCTAGATTTGTTAAATATTCTTGGACTTGTTTGGACTCCATGGAAGTTGTAGAAATATTATTGGATCCAGGGATGTTTCAACTCGCTTATCCTTTTCTTCTTCCTTTCAAATTATGGCATAAATTTTCATAGTAACGGTGCCTCATTGTGCTCCAAATTTTGTTATGATCCTCTTCGTAGTGGTCCTTGGCTTCAATTCTTAAACTAATATACTCGTGTTTTTTACCAGTTAATGAATAAAACACATGTTATTCTTTCTAAGTTAATAGTAAAAAACTCATGCATTTTCAAAACGTTCAAGAAATTAAATTTTTGAAAGAAATTGAGTTTCAATAAAGAGATATAAAATGAAGTAAAATGAAATTTTAAAACTCCTCAATAAAAGGGAGAGTAAAGAAAATTTACTAGAGAGGAGAAAGAGAAAGGAGATGTTGAATATGTTTTTTTTATTGATGTAGTTGAATTTAGATAAGAGAGGGAGAAGGAGAAGTAAAGAAAATGAGGAGAAGTTTAAAAGAAATTGAGTTTCAAGAAAAAGATATAAAATGAAGTGAAATGGAATTTTAAAAAATGTTATAGTTCATTTATTTAATGTATTTTTTTTACTCAAGTTATGAAATGAAATAAAAAGGAATGGTTTCGTTTATTCAAGCACAAATTAAATAAGTAATTTTATCATATATATATATATATATATATATATATATATATATATATATATATATAGTTATTGTTTAAATTAAAAAAAAATCAAAAGAAATAAAAAATAATAATTGTAGTGTTATTATTTAAATTACTTAAAGTAAAATGAAATAAATAACTGGCATAAAATTTAATCTATAATTTATAATTATATAATGAAGATTCTATTTTTAAACTTTTTTTTATAGAAGAAAATAAATTTAATAATTTAAAGAAAATGGCAAATATATAAAGAAATATGGATTAACATAACCAAAACCATCTGTATTTCCATTGATAAATATGAAAATTTTAATTATAAACTGTGGAAACGAAATACAATGTCATATTATTTATTTTTGTTTAACTTAATCTTTTTATTCATAAATCTGTTCGATTTAATTTTTCAGTTTAAAAATATAATAACATAAGATTCAACAAATTCCTCAAATTTTAAAAAGATGTAATTATATAAATTCTTCATTTTTTGAAATTCACATTATTAGCTTTATATATTATTACTATTATTATTATTATAAATTGTATTAAAAATAAGTTTAAACTAACAATATTTATATGTGGATTGAAAATAACCACATAATTAATTTTTTAAAATTTAGATATTTGATAATTTTTTATTAATTTATAACTAAATTAAATTAAATTAAATAAATAAATAACAAAACTAATAATATAATTAAGCTAATGTTAAAAAATTAAGAATATTATTATATATTATTAATTAATTTAAAATTATTATAATAAATTTATCATATATATTAGTTTGTGATTGAGTCCATACATATATTATTAATCCAATTTCTTCTATTTAATATCATACAACTCAATTATTTTTCTAAGTAATCAAATCAAGGTTTACTAATACTTTCCTATATTGAAAAAGTTTAATTTTGTAAAAATAAATAAATAAACGAGATTAATTTTAATATATTGTTATTGTCAATTAATTAAAAATTATTTAATTCTAGTTTCAAATAAAAAATAATTATTCACCATCAGATACTATTTGTAATTAACAATTAAGTACATGTGTAACTAACACACAGAGAAGTAGAACAGATAAATGGAAATGAGTTGAGCATGGCGGTGGCTGGTGGTGGCGGGATTGAAAGAAAGAGATGTTGTTCCAGGTCGGCGGGCAAGGCAGCCGTCCCACCTTCTTCGAGATGGCGGCGGCTCAGCAGCTTCCGGCGAGTCTCCGCGCCGCTCTCACTTACTCCATCGGCGTCTTGGCCTTACGCAGACCCTTCCTTCACAAGCTCCTAGACTTCGAAGACGAATCCTTCGCCTTACTCATGCTCGTCCTCGAATCTCACACCTTACGAACCACAGGTACGCCAAAAACCACACTCTCCATCACGCATAAGACCAATTAATTGTGCTCATTCCTCTTATTTTCTGCTTCTAGATGCTTCTTTTTCGGAATCTCTGTACGGACTCCGAAGAAGACCGGCCAATATCACCGCCAAAAATGACGATACCGCTGCCGCCACCACCGGCGGCAGCTTGCGGAGGCGCCAAAAAATTCTTTCCGTTGTTTTTTTGGTACTATTATTGTTTTCTCTTTCTCTCTCTGTCATTTCTCGAGTAACCCTAATTGCTGCTTCTTAATTTCCTCCATTATGATTGATACCTGTGTTGGAACAGGTTGTGTTGCCGTATATGAAATCTAAGTTGCATTCAATCTACAATAGAGAGAGGGAAGCGAGGCTTCAAGCCACTCTATGGGGAGATGAAAACGAAGGATATGATGATGGCCGAGGAGATTTTTCTCCGGTGTCAACGCCAACCTCTGACGCCGGTACCTTCGTTACAATGCGTATCACTAGGAGAGTTCAGAAAATTGTAGGGTTTTGCTACCCGTGGTTACATGCTAGTACCGAGGGTATGTTAGATACAAGTTGCTGAGAGTTAGCATCTTCTGTATCCTGAATTTTTTTTCTTCTAAATACTTGTGTTTTCCGATAAACACAAATCAACTTGATTTTAAGAATTCGGTTAAATTTTTGCTCAAGGTTATGCATACGTTCTTTCTGTAACGATGAATTATTCTCTAGAGTCTTAATATCCTTCAATGTCTAATGTAGGATACTTGCAATGCAGGTTTGCAATTTGCTTACCAGCTCTTATACTTGTTGGATGCTACTGGATACTACTCGCTAGCACTGCACGCACTTGGGATTCATGTCTGCCGAGCCACCGGGCAAGAGCTGGTAGACAGTTAGGAATTAAGATATTATTACATTTACAAAAAAATTCATTATCTTGTGTTATTTGAAAAGGAAAATATAGTCAGCCATGCATTTTTCATCTGTGACAAAACTTTTACTATTTTATAAGTGACTGTTTTTTAGTGAACTACTATTTTAGTCTCTCTGGAAATTGTGTGGAGCTGCCATAATAATTCCTGAAATTGGGAAATGTAAAATAATCCTTCGATTTGAAACTACTGTACTTTAGCCCCTAACATGTAAAACTTATTATCATGATTATCCTTAAATTTTATAACTTATTAATATTGTTTTAGTCCCTAATGGAACTATAACTTTCTTCACGAACTAAAATATGGTAATTGTTTTTGAGAAAATATATACTATCTATTAAATTTGCATTGTTGAATATATGAGTCTCAAATAAATTATTTAATGTAACAAGATCCTCTCTAATTGCTTGGTTAATACCAGATAATTAATTTGTCATTTCTGTTTATATGATTGATTTTTCTGTTCTCTCCTTTCATGCCAAAATAGATGGATACGTCTTCTAGAATTTCAAAGATGCGTAACCGTGAACGTGACAGACTTCGTGGCCCTCAATGGTTGAAGGTATATGATTTTTGTTTTTCATCTTCCCCTGACTTTCCATGACTTAAGAAGAAACTGGAGAAGTTAGTTATACACTTATACTTTATTGACGTTGTCCATGGTTTTCTATTTTTTCATTTCACATATACACCGACATGTAATATTTTCAAATCTTTTTCTCTTTTTGTTTGGGAGCTTGGTCAAATATTTACTGTTGCATCCAGACAAAGGTAAAATTATGAATCAATGTATAAGGTTTTATAAGTATATTTATGGAAAATAAATTGTTTTTATGGGCTTGTATAAACAATATAGTATGAATAACAGTTTAAGATAATTGTTTCTGCATTTTGTTTCTACAAATTATTTTGCTATCATTCAATTCTGTGGGTTCTGTGAACCTTTTTTTTTTTGGTGAATAACAGTTTAAGAAAAATTGTATCCTACTATCACCATTTTTTTCCTTTCTGAGTTTTCTTTGATAAAATATCATTTCCTTTCTCATAACTCTCATTGATGTTTGACTGATTTCGTCAATTAGTGTATTGAAGAATTTTTAATTCTGGTTTAGATATTTAAGATGAATTCATGTCAATTTGGATATTTATTTAGACAACAAATTGTGAATATGAGTAGATAGAGCAGCCATTGAAAACAATGTTGGACTGTAGTAATTATGCGCACAATTATATAAAGAGAACACCCTCATGGTCTACAGTCTGTAAAAAAAATAAATTTAGATTTTTTTTATTTTTTTTGTTGAGATAGCATCTAACAATTAAAGCCAGGCCCTCTTACACCAGAAGGTAATTTTGCTTACTATTTATTTCTTACATTTAAAGCTCTAAAGTTATTTTATATGAAGTAATTTTAAGTCAGTTTTATTTAAGTTCAACAATAAGAAGCAGAGATTATTGTATTATATTGTGTTACTTTTGTTTATTTCTCCTTTAAAATTATTAAATCTATAATATGAAGATGTTTGTACAAATAAAATCATTATAATGTTGTCCAGACAGTCATTGCAATTGAGCAATTGACAAGTAGAACTTGTATACCTGTGCATTATACCTGTAGCTTTCAAGTATTGCGCCGGCATGGTAAGAAACTTACTGTGTAATCAAACCTTTTATGTTAGGTTATGCAGGATAAAATGATTAACTTTCCTTCTGTATATAATGCATTATAATGCTGACTGTATGAATAAATGTTCTGTCTGTGCCCCATTTTAATCACATAATGTATTCATATCTCAGACATTGCAAGGAGCATTGCTCAGCTGTACGTACGCTGTTCTTGATTATGCACAAACCGGTTTGATTGCAGCAGTGTTCTTCTTTAAGGTGAGATGGCGTGTGTGTGTGTATTTCTTTTTTTCATTTAGTATTAACAATATGCTGAAAGATGTACAAATGATATTTGTAGCTTGGTAGATATTATTGGCGAAGTTTCCAATTCTAGATTTGATTTGTATCCAGTTTGGTATCATTATCAAATATTGCGACTAATTGGGGGTGATCGGCTCAAGTCTCTTGTTCCATTGCCTTCCTGGTTCAGTTTAAATAGGTTTAGCTTTATAAGCATAATTATTAATACATCACCTATGTGAATTTATGTAGATGATGGAATGGTGGTACCAATCTGCTGAGGAGAGAATGTCAGCTCCAACAGTATATCCTCCTCCCCCTCCTCCTCCACCACCAAAGGTGAACAAACAAATATTAAGTGTCAACTACTTCTTTATATTACCCGAGTCTGAAGAATTTTATTTTTCTTGGACAAATAGATTAGAGCTATTTTCAACTGTCATTGTAGTGGTTTCTTTTTCACAATTACTAGATAGACTTGCGTGATTTTGTGTTGCTCCGTCAGTAATTAGAATTTCAAAGTAATTAAAAAAAATGTGCTTGTTCATTTCCTAAAGGAACTGCGACTCTAATATGTATTGTATAATATAAACAGGTAGCGAAAGATGGGATACCCCTACCACCAGACAGGACAATTTGTCCCTTGTGCTCACAGAAGCGTGTAAATCCATCTGTAGTTACAGTTTCGGGGTTTGTCTTCTGCTATGCTTGCATATTTAAGTATATTACTCAGGTGAGAGTTCTATCTGATCGATGGGTAAATTTAAGCTCTTGAAATCCAACTCACTTTTCCTTTACGAGTTACATATAATTACATTTAGGCTGGTAACTCATCTTCAAAAAAGAAAAAAAAAACAATGTTAACTCACCAACTGCACTTTTTCCCCTTTTCATCTTATGCTAATTCTCGTGTTTTCCACATTACAGTATAAGCGCTGCCCAATTACAGTAATGCCTGCAACAGTTGACCAAATAAGGAGACTCTTTCATGATGTCTAGGACCCAATTGGGCGGGGATTTAGAATTACAGTTATCTTTTTTCGTGAATCTTTTTTTTATTATTATTAGAAAATAAGTTATCTTGAGTACATGGGCAATTATTGTTGTATCATTAATTTATGTTTATAACTCGACCCAAAAAATCTTGTGGCATAATTTTTTTATCTTTCTCATTGTTGTACTATATTTACAAATTACCTTACAGTGATCTCGCCGCTGCCAATGAACTGTAGCCAATAAAAAAAAATGCAAATTGAGACAACGTTTTTATCTTTGTAGACCCTAATTACTGAATAGTGAAAGTAAGAATTGAGACAACAATACTTGCGCACAACAGCTGCCAAAGTAAGAATTTCAATTTAGAAATATCTATGCATTAAATGATTAAAGAACTAAAGCAGAAAACCAACCCACTTAAGCAAAAAAAAAAAAAAAGGTTAGTTTTTGCTTGTCGTCAACATTCTTCCAGGGTTGAACCCTTTGGCCCTTTGCTCAAAACATCTGAAACACTAGCATCATATACTGCTTCTAGTCTTGTCTGAAATGCCGTTGAACTCCTCCTTGGTGTTACATCCTGCAATACAAGCAATTCAGATTTGTTCAGCCTTGTCCGTCCACTAACTTGGTATTTCCTTTATATCAAAACTATAATTGATTTAACTTAGTGCTCGCTTATTAAGAAAATACCAATGATTATATTTGTAGATTAAAATATTCCTATTTATTTAATCTAACAATTTTGTACAAATTAAAGCTTTCAATAGATATAAATAATCATAGTTTTGGAACAAAATGTTAAAACAATTGTAGGTTTGGATATATATATATATATATATATATATATATATATATATATATATATATATATATATATATATATATACTTCACTTACCTTTCCAGTTTTGTTGAATTGCAAATCCATGCTCTGTTCAGTGTGACTCCAGTAGCTTCCAACAGTACCTATGATGGGTGTCTCGTCTGGACTCTGGCTTCTAGACTTTCTTGAAGATGCAGATAAAGAATACATCCTGATTTCTTCAACTGTTAATGCTCCTAAAATTGGCCTGTCCTCGTGACTCCACGGTGAACCTCTTCTTCCTTTTGGTGTATGTTCTCCTACAGAACTGGTTCTATCAAGAGAAATAGGTGTGGTTTCCGATTCAACCAACCAGCTCGAGAGGCTGGTGTCTACCCCAATTTCTTGGCTTCGTTTGTTGTCACTGAACTGCCTAGTCTTGCGTTTTGACAGCTTCAAAGTAGGCTGTGGACTAATGGGTATGTTAACATCTACCAAGTTGATGTTTTCTTTATCGATCTCCAGTGGATGTACCTCTGTTGCTTTGACTACCCTCCCTTTGGTAAGATTTTCAATTGGATTTAGCACTGAGTAAACATCTGGTTTCTTTCCTTGTCTTTCTTCTTGTGTGATCTGGGTTGTAGCATGGGCTGACATTAGACTGTTAACTTCATTCTCTGCTTCAGCTGATGAAATCCGTATTCTGGAATCAGCAGACAGAGAAAACAGAGATTCTGAAGACTCTTCTTGAACCCATGTTCGGTTAACATCAGCGCCTTCTTCCCCCCTTTCTCTCTTCTCACTGTGAGGATCTTCATCTTCGAGCGTAGCATCCAAATCACTTACATCTAAACTAACATCATCGTATTCGTCATCCGGGCAGTCTCTGTACCTATACTTTAGCACAGGGTGAGTTGCTTTCCCTTTTTCCCTTTCCTTATCGTCCAACTTCTTGATTTGTCCCTTGTCAGAATATTCTTCCTCCTTCTCCTTAGAAGGTGCCTTTTCTTGGGCAAAATTTTCAGGTAGACTCAGAATGGACGAAACATTTTGAAGTGGTGCACTTGGGGATGACCCTAATGCTTGAGGTACCTCTCTTGTGCATACCAGTTGTATTGGACTATTGACTTCAGGCTCCACAGTTTCAGCATCTGAAACTTTTTTTCTAGAACAAACGGACAGAGAGAACAGTGACTCTGAAGACTCTTCTTGATGCGATTTTTCACTAATCTCATGATCTCCTTCATGGTCATCCTTCTTCTCATCTATCTGCGGTGCTTCCCCTTCCCTTGACTCTTTTTCCCGCTCCTCCTTGGTTTCAACACTGTTATTTGATTGCTCTTCATTTCTTATTCTGAAAGAAAGCGTAAACGACTGGATTAACTACATAGGAAATCAAAACAAATAAGATCACGAATAAGTCATAACACAATGGATAACTTACTTTGATTCTGCTATGCAATCAATGAGTTCTTCAACAGCAGTCTTCTGCCGTGCAAGAGGCTCAACAGCTCCTTCTCCCACATGGGTCTGTGACAAGTTTTGAGAAACTTTAAGCGTTAAGAGAGAGAGAGAGAGGAAGAAAGGGAGACACAGCAAGGTGAGCTTACTTGTGCGAGAGTTGCATCCTTGGAACGCAATTGGTTGCGACGTTTAGAAGTTCGAAAACATGGTGGAAAGCACCTCATGATTAATTAATGAATTTGTGTTGCATAAAGTGACTTTGCTTATAAAGAAGAGAGAAGAGTGAGATTTGTTGAGGAGGTGATGAGAGAAGCAGTGAGAAGAGAAAGGAACAGGAAAAAGGGATTTGAGGAACAGAGAACCGAACGGTCATGAAAAGGGCTTCAGAATCTCCGGGCGGACCTTTTTCAAATTTGACCGTTAAGATTCATTCCCGCATCAGGTTTTCTCGCTTAATTCGCCCCTTTCCTTCACACGTCTACACTTCCACAAAACTTTACTATTTCGATTTTTAATACAATAAATGCTGTTAAATACAATAAAACGTGTGTATATATATAATAAAATATATTAAAGTTATTTTTCAAATTTATTATTAATATTTTATATGAAAAAAATACTCATTTAAAATTTAGATCAATAGTTAAGAATCGGTATGTTATTTCCATGCAATTGAATAATTAAATTAGTATAAACTTGAAAAATTAATAAAAAACTAAAAAAATTAGATTGAATTTTTTCATCAAATCAATTTTGATAAAAAATAAATTAATAATCAAAATTTTTAAGTTTTTTAAATATTATTTTTTTATAAATAATACAATAAATTTTTTTATCTTACATAATTTTATTAATTTTAAATAGTAATTATTATATTATATTTTTATTTTACCTATTAACTGATGTTATTAATAAATCTATTATACATTTATTATAATATAAAAAATATTTTATTAAATTCGATAAAATTTTGATTAAACACCTTCACACAAATTAATTTAATTTTAAAAATATTTATATCAATTATAAATAATATTATTTTTTTGTGTTTTCATTTTATTTTAATTATTATCTAATCTCAATTAAATCTTTAAATGTTAAATTATTTTTTTATTCATTCAGGGATTAATTTTAAAAATATTATAACGAGGTAATTTATAATATTATTATTTACACCCATAATATTTTAAAAATTTTGAATAATTAAATTTGCTATTGAATATTGATATAATTAGTCTTTTTATTTTGAAGAAGAGTGTTTTATCAGCACATTACCTATAAATTAACTGAAATCGTTCGTTAAAATTGAAACCTTAAATTTCAGTTTTTTATCATTAGAGGCAAAAATTAGGAATGACAATGAATAATATATTTTTTTATTTTAAAAAAGCGTTCATTAGCACACTACACCTGCATGAATGTAGTAAATTAATTGAAATCTTTCGTTAAAATTCAAACCTTAAATTTCAGTTTTTTATCATTAAAAATATTAAATGAATATTACCTTATTTATTAAGAATATATTTTTAATAGTATTATGGAAATTTAGAGATTAAGTTTAGATTTAAAAATAGATTTGGAGGACTGGAAATGAGTGAATTTGAGAGAAAAAAAGAAGATAAAAATAAGTTTGTTTTGATTTAAGAAAAATGAATTAAAAATAAAAAGAAATAAAAAATAATGTTATTGATTTGATTGATTAAAAAAATATTTTAATTGATAAAATTGTAATCTTGTGTTAAGAAAAGTTATTTAAAATAAAATATAATTAGTGTAAATTATATTAAAATAGATTATAAGTTATTATTTAAAATAAAAAAGTTTCAATATATACAATTATATGAAAAAATATAATTGAAGAAAATTAATTTTAAATAAATTTTGGGAGATTATTTTAAATAGCGTGTTAAGAAAATTAAAATATTTTTTTACAATTAAAAATAGAAAAATTAGGTGAATAGTCCTTAGAAAATATATTTTTAATCTCTAGTATAAATAAATAATTAAAAACTAAGTTTTAAATTTATGATTTATTTTAATATATTTTTGCATATTACTATTAAAACATAATTTGTTTTCTATATATGAATTAAATTACATTTTTTGAAAAAAATAAAATAAATAACATTTTAATAATGATAGGTACAAATTTAGTTAAAATTAAAAATAATTATAAAATATTGAAATTATTTTTAAAAGTTTGTTTTAATTTATTTAAATTTTAAAGTGATATTAATCATTTAATCATACAAAATTTATAAAAGGAAGTATAATAAAAATTTTATATTAAAAAAAAATAATGTGCGGAGAGTAATTCCTTCGTTCACAACTTATAAATAAATAAAAAATCAATCAACATGATGTGATTTCTCCGCTGATGCTTCGGTCTCTATTTTCTTAAATCCTCGTGCATCACATTTTTTGAATTCAAAGGAACAGGTTATGTTCTATCGAAAATCGATTCTTATCGTGAATCGGTTTTTTCAACCATTATTTATCTTATGAAGTCATAACTTAAGAAACAATTAACTTGTAGACTAACTAATCATCATCTATCTTAAAAACAACTATTTGTATATTTATCCGTCACGTGTTACTTTTTTTCCATCAAAATAAAATAGAAAATAGAAAACACCAAAAATCAATAATTGGTGACTGCAACCTTCTGTTAGTAATATCTTTTTATATCATCGGGATTTAAATGTGGTTTAAGATAGTTTTTCTTTCTGCTCTTTTTCTCATCTAAACAGGTAAAGGAAAAAAAATAAAAAATCTTCTTATTCTCCCTCCTTTGGTTTTTGTTTTTCTCTCTGCATCCAAATGAAGCTTGAAAATTGATGTTAATAAAATCTTACAAAATTATTAATATATATAATGTATATAATCTTTTCTCTTTTTAATTGTAGGAAACAATACCTGCATCTTTTAGGATAATGATCAAATATTATTCAATGCGTATACTGCAAAAGTACGAGGAAAGAAGAACAAAAAAGTTAAGAGAAGAGAAAATATAATAAAATGTGATTTATATTTTTCTTGTTGAACAGAAAAAAAAGTTGGTTTAATACAAATGACAAAATATTTGTGTATGTTATACTTCTAAAATAGCTCCATTTTACTTTATTTAACAAAATAATAAGATTAGAAAATGAGTATAAATGAATGCAGGATATAAATGAAAAAATTAAAATAAATAAAATGGAGAGTAAAATTATTTGAATTAGAAGAAAGAGAGTGAAAATGGGTAATAAATGAAATAAATTTATTTGTGAGTAATAAATTTTTTAACTATTTTAACTTTATTTATAAATTATTATTATGATGATAAAAGAAAATAAAATTATTAAAAATTTATGACATAATCAATGTCTAATTTATTCAGTTTTTTTATTTATTTATAATTTCAAACCTTTTTTTTTTTTGTGAAGAACGTTATATATGTTGAATGTGAAGTTTTTTACGTGTCAAGAGTGAAACAAGCGTGTAGGTCTAAACAAAGTATAAGAAAGTTAAATTTTTTGACCATAGTTTGTAAACAAATGCTATTGTTTAATAACATGTTTGTAGTATATTTTAAATAGATGACATGATTAATCCTTTGAATTAATCTTGTAATTAAATGTGGGAAGAGCTTATTAGGAGAATGTTTAGACTATGACTATACTTCTTGTAAGAGATTTGAATGGAGTACGAGATCGTTTGTATGTTAAAAATAATATGTTAAGCTGAAGAGAAGAGAAGAGAAGAGAAGAGAGGGCACCATCATAGACATATGTACTAGAAAATCTCTCCTTAGACACCTGCCAGGCATCAAAAGCTCCCTCTTCTCGTGTTGTACATCACTCCAAACATGACATGGTGGACACAACCAATCAAATTTTGCCAACATATTAAGCTTTTAATAAAACTTAAAAGTAAAATTAAAAAATTGATGCAAATATTTTGGATAGTTCATCAAAAGAAAGTTTCCATTTTTCATCTGCATCGATACAAGTATTTCAATAGTTCATTAGTTCCATCAAAGATATTTGACATGGACATAAAGCCTAAGATAATCAGAAAAAAGAAAAGAAAAGATAAAGATCTAATTGGATTAATGATAAAAAAAAGGATTTAAAAGGTTCAAAAAATTTTACTTGACTCTTTTATAAAAGATTAACTGTCAAAGATTTAAGTCACCGATAAGAATAAACTAGTTATATATAACTTGAAAAGTTAAAATAAAATTAATCTATTCTTAGTTTGATGAAATTGAGATTTAAATCCAAAATTATATTACTTTAATCAATATTTGATTAATTTTAATTCTTTTAATTTTATTTTTATTATAAACAAAATTAAATCCAATAAATCTCTAAATCCTATATTTTTATATTTATAATTATTAAATTAAGAAAAAAAGACAATAAATAATTTTTACTAAAACAAAAATATTTTTCTATGATTCTTTTTTAATCTTATCAAAATAATTATTTTTCAACTTTTGTGACAATAACCCTTAAACTTATCAAATGATATATTCTTTTATTTCAAACCTTAAATTTTTACACCAGCTATGTTGTGTGGTTCTTCCTCTCTTTCTTTGGGTGGTATGCTATCTCATTATTAATTGGTTATTATTATCTTGTAAACAATCTGCTTCTGTTCTTTAAATGGTATTAAAACATCTAAAATCTTGAAAAAGAAACTAGAAATAACCACTCACGAAAATGTAAAATCGATAATCATCGACATAGGCGTAGATACAAATAGTAGAGTATCTAAGGACAGGACAACTAGAATGTAGCCAAGCGACATCCAGGGAGCAATAGACTCTTGCTCTTCAATTCCTCTTCAGTGGCAATACAACAATTTATAGAAGATAAAGCTTTCTTTGCAAAACGAGGAAAAAAATTAAAGGCACCTTTTTCTTGACTAATACCAATTGGCTCCCAAGAAATTTCTAGTAAATTCTTGGAGAAACCCTCCCACATAGAACTATAATGTCAGCTGTGGCTTTGTGCGCAAAGAAAGACTCTTTTTCTCTGGCAACAATTATCAATGCCGAAAGCAATTTAACCCAGAGATAACATACCACGATACTCATTATTCTTCTTCTACGTCCTCCGTCCTCTGATGCACTCCATCTCCACCTTTTGCCGCTGTCTGCTGCTTCTTGTGTTTCTTACTTTTGGCTTTCTTCGCCTTCATTCTGCGTTTCTTCTCATTGGCGTCCACCCATTTGTAGTCCCCAGGTATGTTGAAAGGATCAACTTCATCCTTATATCTGTGACTATCAGAGTCACTGGACTGCCCCCCACGACTTCCTTTCATCCATGAAATCCACGAACTAGAGCCCTCTGATTCCTTCGATTTGGCATCATAGAAATGTGCTGGGCTGGAGAGTGGAGTTGAAAACTCCTCTACTGGCTGAAGCTCCTCAAATTTCGTAAAAGTGACGAGGACCCGGATGGTAGGAACTATTGGAATAGCAACCTGAGTACCAGAAGCTTATTAACATTAAAACCAGATACTTTTATAAGGAACAAGCATGGATGCTGAAATATGTTCTGACACAGACAGTAAGAGATTGGTAGAAATCAGGCATAAATGGAACCAACGTTCAAACAAAATTTGATTTCTTTTCAGTATTTACATTGAAGTATAACTAATCCGCGATGAGGAAATTCTAAGTGTGATAATCATCTAATTTTGTCTCCCAATTGCCAAAACTGAGGAGGAGAAACATGAAATCAGGAAAAAGTCCTCAAGTTAGTCTTATCCAGACAATAGCAGCAAATTTTGGCTTTGCACAGGATACAGTCTTGTATCATTTAGGTTGGCATAGTTTGAAGTAACAATTAACAGTATAGGTGTATTCACAACAAGACACCTACAATCTAAATCTAATCATGCACAAATATCAAAGAAACAACAGAAAAGATAAACCCATGTCGGTCAGACTCTCATCGAAGTTGGGAAAAGAGCAACTTGCCAGCTTCAGGAAAAATTCAAATGTTCGTTAGGTATGTAAATATATATGCCAATGTTGTCAAAATAATGAAAAAGATTGTGAAAAATCGGACAATCCTATGTGTTTTGGAGAGCGCAGAACTATGATCCGAGCAAAATCACAAATCTTGCTCGTAAGATTGTGAGATAATAAATTTTTTGCAAGCTAATGCAGCTAGGTTTTGAAGGTTGAGTTTCTCAACCCAGTTTGAAAAAAAAAAAAATGCCCACTGGTTGTCTGGTCTCTCTCTTTTGGTGCTTTCAGTGCTTGTTATGAACTTCCAATTAAAGTTTACCGGTTTAGTTAACTATGCTGACTTTTTATTACATTTTTTATGCATACATATATAAGTAAGTATTATTTTCAATTTTCAGCACGATAAGCAACTTTAGCTGACTAACTGCCCACAAAAACCAGCTACAGGAAATATGAGCATGATGTACTGCAAGAGTGCGAACAGTGCATAAAATATAAAGAACTAGTGGTTATGGTATTTATTACCTTGACAGGAAAAGTTCCAAGAGGAAGCTTAGTCGTCAAAAGTTCTCTGAGTCTTCTGATAGCCTTAACCTTATTTGCTAAGATGTCCAGTAGAGGCAGAAGCTCATCAGTTTTCAGAGGAAAATCTGGCGTCAACCACAACACGGGTCTTAAACCCTTTTTATACTCACTCTCGTTTTTTGACTCACTGTTTGTTCCTTTCTTCTTCTTCTTTTTATTGTTTTTATCTTTTCCCTTCTTAGTGTCTCCACTATCCTCCTTCAGAGACTCAGATGCCAACTTTTGCTGATCGACAGATCTCTGATTGCTACCTTCTGAGCCAAACTTGGAATTTTTCTTCACACTTTTGGAATCCTCAGTGTCATCGTTGCTGCCCTTCAAATTTTTCTTGTTCCAACCAAACCAGCTCTTCTTTTCTTTAACCATGCCATTGGCTTCAGAATTATCACAGTTAGCTGCAGAACCATTTTCTTGACCATCAAAGGGTCCATTTTCCTCATCCTCGTATGTACCATCAGAGTTCCCCATATGTAGTGCAGAATCTAATTGCATTCTTTCCTCAGCAGTCAATACATCATCATATTCATCATTGTTTTCCCCATTTATCATGCTTTCTCCATCCTCCACAGCAAAAAGCTCTTCATCCGTCATAGCACCTGGAACCCGCCTTGACTTCACACTAACCATCACATGAAGCATGTCATAAACTTTTGCCTTCCAACTCCCAACCATCTCAGTCTTCTCCTGCCGTCTCCAATTTAAATGGGGAACAAGCTCAGCCTGGGTAACGTCAATACCTGGTCTATACATATTCGTCTGAGACATCAAGGAAACCTCGTGAGCAACTTCAGACTCAGATGGTTGTGTACCAGCTCCTTCCAAAGCATTTGTGATTTCCTTCTCCTTATGAGAAAGTGCAATAAGAGAACCAGGTGGCAGAGTTAAGTTACCCTCCTCTGCAATATAGCCCTCACCAAGGAACAAAAATGTCTGGTCAGATCGTTGGATGCGTAAGCCATCAAAACCAGCAAGGGTCATGTCAGCACGGAGATTAGACCCACGCTTCCAAATCCTATAAGTGTCAGAAGGAGCTATTCGCCCAATAAAAGGAATGACAGAGCTCTCAAAATGAAAACTTATCTCCATATAAAAATCACGAATTCGGGACGCTGAAGCAACAATGCGGGGAAGCCTACGACACCATTTAGCCCAAGCCAAAGGTTGATAGTGCCGCGCAATAATCATGGCAATAGCTTCCTCTCTAGTGCACACTGCTTCTTGGAGAGCACTCCAACCATGCTCATTCTGTAGACTCCAATCCGCACCAGCAGCCATCAGAATCTCAGCAGACACTGGATCACGAAGTCGCACTGCAAGGTGAAGAGGAGTCTCCCTACCAGCAACATCACGGCGATCAATAACAGAAGAAACCTCGTCCGAATGAAGTTCAGCAGCAAGAGATTCAGCTTCCGTGTTGACCTCCCCAGCCTTAGCAAGCCGAGGAAGGGCGGAAACAATGCGCCTCAGGGCAGCATGGTCGCGCCTGGCAACAGCCAAGTGAGCAGGACTGTGTGCATATTTACTTAAATCTTCCATCGATTTCTCTCCCACCTCTCTCTTGTCCCTTCTCCCCGCTCCTACGCTACTATCATGAATGATTCCATTGCCTTCCATAATCCGTACACCTTGAGTTACGAAGCAGAAACAGCAAAGACTTCACGCATGCCTTGGCCGTGTCTTACACACTCCACGGTTCCAATGACAAGGGCAGACAACAAAAATGGGTAATCCGAGTTCAGTTGTTGCCCAATTTTAACCCTCCTTTCCCCTGCCACAATGAACCAACCTCCACTATCAAATTACAACAGATTACTTCACTTGCATTAACGATATACAAACAATAACGAAAAAAGCAAGATTTCGGGAACTGTTTTTGCTCCAAAATCCGGTTTTGGTCCCGAGCCCAAGTAAGTAGCCAGCCGATCCAATCAAATCTGCAAACAAAACAAGTCTGAGCCTAAACCACGGAACAAAGATACAAGCACGGAGCGCCAAGAATTACAATTAAACCCACTGAGCGTTTGTCCATTGAACAAAACGTCTCGAATTGTAACCTCTTCCAGAAAAAAAAAATTATAATGTTGTAAAACAAACTAAAATCAGAAGTAGAGCAACAGAGGGATAAAAAAAACTAGTTATGAAGGAAAAAAATAAAATAAGATTGACGTGTTGGGAGGAATTAAGAAATAGAAGAAACAAGAATCCAAGACCTGGGGAGGGCGAGAAAGCGCGGCGAAATTGAGTTGCGAGTGCGATCCCAGGAGTTGAGAGAGGATGTGTTGGGTGTTGCAGGAGCAGGTTGTGATGGTTAGGGTTCTTCAGCGAAGTTCAAACAAATTGTCGCGAATTGAAATTGAAATTGGGAGGATTGGGAAGAGAAAGAGAGAGGGGGGAGATCGGACGGTTCGAACGAAACGGGCGATATTAGATCGAAGGGTGAGGATGGATTGGCGAGGGAGGGACCATTAATGCTGACAAATGACAACTCGAGACTGACTCAAAAGAAAAGAGGACGGAATCGGTCACGACTCGGTCCTCCGCTCTGACTCGGAGGTCCCTCCCCAACATCCCGCGCTCTACTGTTTAGCCTGTGTTTGTGTGTTTCCATCTACCCTTTACTTTTATCCACTCATTTTATAAATTCTACTATAAAACTATTTTTGTTATAAATTGTTTAAAGTTTATTATATAATTAAATATTAAATTATTTGAAGACAAAATCATTCACCCCCACCAACAACCCTTCATCATCGCCCATCATTTTAATCTATGCGTACCGCCAAATACTTGTTCCACAAAATTTCACCTCACAATGCCTACCATTTCAATCATCGAATCTTGATATAACTTCATTTTTAATTTTTTCTTCTTGCATTTATCACAATTATATTGTGTGTAATTTGTGAAATTAAGGAATAGAATTAACTTTATTTCAAGTATTAATGATTTTTGTTTTATATAACTTACATTCTAACTTTTTTTAAATGTTCATGAATTGTCTTTGATGTTAAGGTGTTATGAGTCGTATTTAAATTAACACATTGTAAGGTATTATTGAGTCATGATATATAAATAATAATTATTTATTATATATCCATTTAATGATTTTTTTTAGATTTTTATATTATTCTTTATACATCTTACTTCGTACTTTTTTTATCAATCAATAAAAAAACATTATTTTATATTTTTTTATTAAATATTTAGAAAATTTTGGATGTGAATTAATCTTTTCTTCAAGTTTAATTTCATGAATTAATCCCGAATTGCAAACTAAACTACATCTAATTATTCTAATCTTCGGTTGCTAACAATTAATTTCAGATGAAGCTTAAAAAAAAAAATTAAATGAAATAAATGCATAATTATACCCATTAAATTAAACCTTTATTTCATACTATTGTTTTAGTGAAATATTTATTGAATTGACAACAAAATATTTCTAACCAATATTTCACTTTTCACTCCGACAAACATACCATATTTTAAAAATAAATTTGGAACACATATATTAGGTGTCAATCATTGAATTGGATTGTTTTTATATAAAGTATATTGAATTTGGTTCCGTACAAATAATAAATTGATTGTGATGTTATTTTATTTTTATTAATCATCTTCAAAATTTTAAATTTATAGCATTTATTATATAACAAAAGTATTTTTAATATTAATTCGTATATAATAATAATATATAATTAATTTACCTAATTATTTAACATTAAGCATATTTAATTTATTATGTAAAATATATATATTGATAGGAATTTTATATATAGAATCATATTATTAAGATATTTTAATTTTTTTTCTTTCATATTACTTTAAGTATTGAAATATATTGGGTGGACTTTCCAGAGTAGAGTTAAATCCAATAAATTTTAGTGTCCAAAATATGTAAAAAAAAAATTGATTCACATAGATGAAAGGTTTTGATTTTTTTAAATTATCCTGACAATTTTTCTAAAAAAAATAATAATATTTTTTGTCAAAAAACAAATATATATTTTAATTTATATTTTTAAGTTAATTTCAAATAAATAATAATTATTTATATCTTAAATCATTTTAAATCTCAACCAAATTAAAAAGAAAATAATCTAATCTCTCGTTTTATGATATGATGACATAAATAACATATAAATGTCAAGTTAAAAAATATATATAATAATTCAATGCGAGAGATATGTGTGTTAGTTACAAATTATATATATACATGGATAGTTGATAATTTAACCTATGATATTTGATAAAAAAATATTCAAATTAAATTATTTATACAAAAATACATTGCTGATAAAATTCAAATTATTAGAAAAAAAATTATTTGAATATTGTTTGGTTATATTTTAATTGTTGTTTTTTAACTTTAATATTTTATCTACTTATCATCTAAAATTATTTTATTATATTATATGTGATAGTTTTTTTTGGCATAACTATTATATTTTTAAAGATATTTATACAAAACAATTCGTTAAATATTATGAACGAAAACTTATACTATAGAGTAATTGATGAAACACGCTGAGTTTAACATATTATAAGAAAATAATATGAAAATTGTTTTTGATATCATGTCTCCCATGAGTATTTAAAAAATATAAATATTTATGAATTTATTTTTAGTTTTCAGTTATGTTTAATAAAAATAATAAATAATATAAAAATATGTTTTGATATCATGTCGCATAAAAAATATAAATATTTCTTAATTTATTTATAGTTTTCAGTAATGCTTATGAACTTGTAGAAAGTTATAATTTTCTTTTATAAAAATTCTTTAAAAACATATTTGCAAATTATTCACTATTAAAGGAATAAAATTTCTTTTTTTATTTAATTACTCATACAGATTTGATAATTTAAAAATAAGATGTATAATATTACAACTCATATTATTATGTTGTGTCATCATGTTATATAAAACATTATATCATAATTTTTTTTTAAATAATCATACAAATGTTTAAGTTTGAGATACATTTTAAAATATTCACACAATAATGTTATTATTGTGTATCATATACAATAAGAGACACAAGTATAAAATATTTCTACTCCAATTTTCTCAACATACATATTTCTCACTATTATTATACTAAAAAAAATTGAATTTAAATGGTAATATAAGGTGCATGAATGTATATGATTATTTATTTTAATATTAATATAATTTCAATATTACCTTGTATAATCACATATGATATACATATTTTTTACAGACTAAAAAAAATAGACAAAAGACATCCACCAAATACAAAGAAAATAAAAGTTTATCCCAAATTTGAATGGTGCATGTAATGAACTATTTACAAAATGGGACATATACGTTAGAAGAGCTATAAAAAAAATGATATTCATATATAGAAGTGTGACAATAACCATATCAGAAAAATAAATTCATAAATTATCAAAAAGTTATCCTATCACAAAATTAACATGAAAAGGTGTAGTCATTATAGTTCATTAAAACATTTATTGTTATACTTAGTCTCGGATTAAACATGATAAAACTCACCAATTATCATTTTAGCTCCGAGCTAAATATGACAAAAGTAATGAACTCGTCAAATATTATTTTAATCCCTATTGAATTAGATTTTATCTGAGATATATTCATCTAAGATATACAATAATCTAATCATGTTATTATGTCATAATTTGAGCATGTCATTACGTTATAACAATTATTCAAGAATATGTCATTATATCATAACAATTTTATGTCTCCAAAACACAAATATATAATCATAAAGTTTAATGTTATTATCACAAAATCATATATCTACTTGAATTTTACTGTCTTAGTATACTTCTAAAATATGTTATAATTCAAACAATTTCGTTAACTTTAAATTGGGCACATTATGGACATAACTCTAAATTGAGCATATCTTAATAGTACAATCGAGTACACATAAATTATTATTTTAACTTAAACTCACATTAACTTTAATGATATTTTATAAACTATTAATATGAATTGCATGTTAAATCAACTTGGTCACATCTCGCAATAAAGATAAAAATAGTTTACTTACTTAGACAAGTATTATAAAAAATTATAGATGATACTTATTTAGTTGATTTGAGCTTAAGTGGCTTATGTATAAAAATAATTTTTCTCTTATTTCTCTATTAGTAGGGTAATTCTTATGGATAAAGATAATGATATTTTTCATGTTCTTTCTCATCGGAGTTACGGTTCAAGTAGGATATTTTTAGTATGTTTTGTGGTTGTAGCTAAGCATGATCTTCCACACTAGAAAAGATTAATTCCTTGTTATTAGAGAATCATATTTAGTTACTGAAGTTGCAATGTTATTTGAAAGAAGTCTCAAATGTGATATAGAGAAATTTGATTGAAGGATCAATTTTGGTTTGTGACAAATTCAAGTCGACGATGTGTTGATACAATCTGAATTACAGAAGACGTTGAAAGGAAGAACTTTTGACAGTTAAGTATCTTTATATCATAACCGCATTGTCATGAAAAATAATGAGTTTTTGCTAGCAAAAATTGTCAAAGGCGTTGACAAATATTGATGTAGGGTGTGTGGAAGGGTATTAGTTAACATTAATGTAGGTGTACACTGAAAATAAATTATTGAAATTGTTTAATTTTAAGTAAATATACTCTTTATGGTGGAGTGTGAATGATTGCCCGTGTAGGCAATTGAGATAAAAAGAAATATGTATTTATTTTAATCATGATAAAAATTATTGGATTTACGAAAATAATACATTTTAAAAAGTCTTACATCACATTGGATAAACAATGGAATGAGTGATAATAATTATATAATAGACTCAAAGTCCATAATGTTTTTACGTTTTTGTCAAAAACACCTTTGTATTCGACTTTCTTTTATACTCTTGTAACAAAGTGTTGAGATATTTTGTTTAAATTGTTATTTTAGAGAATGTGAGTGTATTTGGGTCAAATGTGAGTAGTTATGTGTTGTAAATTTTTTTACATAATTATCATTATATAATGTTTTTAAACTATAAAATATGTTATAGTTTTATGTTGATTATTTTTCTCTTATTTTTCTATTGGTAAAATAATTATTAAAAATAAAGACGATATTTTTTTCATAATTTTTATTCTTATCCATTTTCATTATAAAAATTTAGATTATTAATTATTATTTGACAAATAAGTAATAATATTTGTACATCCACATTTAATGAAATTTTATGCTAAAATTTATTTTCTCAAATTTGCTTATCTTTTTCACTAGTCTTTTTTTTTTTTGTTATCGATAGAATTTTGCTATTTATATTAATAGATCGTCTGCTAAGTATTAGAACGATTGAATAAGATCAATACATTTTTTAATTTTTAAATTGTAGATTTGTTTTTTTTTTATGTTATTGTTTTTATTATGTATTGACATTTTTAAGTCATGAGTTATATATTAAATAACTATTAATTGTTTATATTAGAATTTGTAGAAGGACAAAAGTTAATAAAGTGAGATGCAACCGATTCCTTTCTTTAAATTTGCTTTTTTTTTTCAATCTTTTATATTTGAGAGTCAAACTCAAATTACATGAAAAATTGTATAATTTTTATTATATATATATATATATATATATATATATATATATATATATATATATATAACAAAATGAAAAAAAAATTGAGAATTTTTTATTTAAATAAATAATATAAATTGCTTATTATTAGGAGATACATTAATATTATTTTTTTCACCTTGAACTTTTGGTATGACTTTCAATGAAGCCAGTTCATGAAAGATAAATAACTATTCAAAATTATTTTCCGTTTAGGATTTAATTTTTATTTTATTTTTATATTCTAAAGTAAGTCTGTCTAATTACGCAGTAAAGATAAATGTACTCTATGTTTTTTATAAGCACGATAGGTAACCATGTTTGTGGAGATTGAACCTTACTTTTTTTAGAGGGAAATGATAACTGTTATATTGTGTATAATGATTATGTAAAAACAAGAAAAAAAATAAATAAATGGGTAACAAAAAAGATTGTTAGTGAGAACTATTATACATCAAAATTATATTTATTATTGTGAAGATCTTTCTTTATGTGAATAATGTTTGAAACGTGATGAGTTATAAAAATTTAAGAATCATAACTCATCTCACCTCTTAAAGAAACTTCGCTGCTAAATAAAATGATTATATAAATTATAACAAAATTTAAATTATATTTCTTCTTAAACATGATATTATATAATTTTCTTTCCCAATATGTTAAACTTACACTAAATTAATTATTTTGTCCTTAATATTTAACGCACTCAACCACTCGTATTCACATGTTTGCTTATAACTACAACCAAATCATCATTATCAATCACATAGTTTAATTTCCTATAATTTCAAACAATGTAACAAAATCATATTTCCAAAGTAAAAAAATTCTTAAAGTATTACAAATTAAAAACTAGTTTTACTTATCTAAAATTAACTTTTCCAAATTTCTCTAAATACACATTATTTCCAATCTTGCTTAAGGAATACTCAGTTCAGTAAATTAAATACAATTGTAAATTAATCAAAATTTATCTTTTTTTCTCACAATTAGTCGCATGCATGCATATATAGGACATATGCAATGTCTACCAAACTCACATATAACCTACCATTTTAATAGGGATAAGGAAAAACTTGTTCTAATGAAAATTGCATCCAGATTTAAGAAACAAAAAAAAGTAATAAATGAGTTTTTCTTTAAAAAATAAAAGAATTTAAAGTTTAGAAAATAGTAATTATATTATATGTTATTATTATTATTATTATTATTATTATTATTATTATATATCTCACGATTTATTGTGAATAACATTAATAATATAAAAAATGTTATTTTTTAATGTATTATTTATGTTTTGGATGTTTGGTAGATATTTTTTAGTTAGAGTTATATATATAACAATTTATTAAATAATTTGTTATCTTATAACTAAAATTTTTGACAAATAAATCTATCGATGTTTTCAAAATTACTTTTATAAAAAATTACATACTTTCTGACCGTACGTAGAATTTTGATATAATTATATATTTTTTACGGATTGTAATAGGTTAATAATTTATATTTTGGACACGTTTTTCTTGATTATGAAAAAAATTATATTATTATTTTAATAAATTTTGATTTGTGAAATTTTTTTTATTTATGCATTGTTTTCAATTAATATCTTTGTTGAAATTTGGCTATATATTTCAATCAGTATATCTTTTTAATAACAACCCCCAATTTTATCTTTAGAAAATAAAATTTACTTTTAAATCTTTGAAAACTAACATAAAAATTGGGTTCCGATGAGAATTTGTTTTAATTTTAACAAAAATAAAATATTTTAAATCTGGATTATTTTTATAGGAAAAAAGGTAAGAGATGAGAGAGAAATAATAGAGATAGAAGAAGATAAGAAGATAGTAAAAAAAATTATATAAGAAATAAAAAATTTTAAATCTTATTTTTTGTTTAAATTTAAAATTTAACAATTTCAAACCAAACCATAGAGTACTTTTATAAATTTATAAATTCTAATTTCTCATAATTTTCTTATCAAAACAGTATATTTTACATATCAAATTCTTTAAAAGAATAATAATGATCTTTTTATAAGAAATATGTACATTTAATACCATTAACAAAATTAAAACTGTGTCTAGTAACGTACCAAATTCAACATTGTCTTATGCAATATTTTTTAACATTAATTTAATCTTAGTTTTAGTCTTTCAATTAAATTGAGATATTTTATGATATTATATTCTTATATTTTTTTTTATTAAATATGTTGAATATGTTTTTGCTTCGGATTACGATCCCACAACTTTGGGTGCCCAAGTTTTGAAATTTAGAAAATATGACTTCTTAATAATATTATTATTTTCCATGGCACTACCAATCATGTTGTAGAGATAGACATTAAAAAATTAAAATAATTTTCTGTCTATTAATGATTAAAGAACGTTTTTTTTTAATTTACTAACTGTTTTAAAGTTTTATGAAAAAAAATAATAACTGAACATTACTTCTTCATCAAACTATAACCAACATAATAAATAAAAGAAAGGAAAACATATTATATTTTCCAACTTGTACAAATTTTAAATTATCTGAATACCTGATTTTTTTTAATATTTTGTTTATTTATTTATTTTTTCTCTATTTCTTATATAATATTTTTAAAAGATTTTGATACAATTTAGAATCCGTATTCACTTCGATAATAGATGAAATGAGTTTTATAAATAAAAAATAAAATCAGAATGAAATTAGAGTTTTTGTTTTTTTCAAGGTTTTTGTCGCCGCGGTAGAAACCAATAGGCGAGTTTTATTTGTGCATCGACTGAAGAACAACACTAATTCGGCCAAATCCAATGGAATACATGCATTGGTCCTTGGAGACTGCAGCGATAAGTAGTTGACCTAATCTTTTGGTGTCAATTTTTTTTCTTTCCCTATCAATAATTAATTATCTTCTTTTATCAAAAAGATTTTTTTTCATCCATTAAGCCACAGTTAAATAATGCAGAGAATCAGAAAGTGTAACCACCATTAGTCAGCTATTGTGATACATTCTTTGGTTCTCTGCACCCGACAATCACAATGGAGAAGGACATAGAAAAGGCTACAATAGGTTTTCTAGAAAAAGAAGAAGAACAGGCCGAAGAGTGGTGTTTTGAATGCAAGGATGGTGGAGAAATGATAATTTGTGATCATCCGTGAGTTTTCAAAATTTTGTTTTATTTTCACCAATGCAGGTTATTTTCTTTCGGATTAATTAATCATAGTTTATTTTTTTATTTTTTTCAGAAACTGTGGAAAAGTTTATCACCCTGCTTGTGTTGGGAAGGATGCTGCTTTTTTTGACAGTGTAAAATCATGGTTTTGTGGTAAGCTTGTTGGATTTATTGTTAATGTATTACTTGCCTTCTGCATGTAATATATGTACTACTCTCCCATATCTGAGGTTGATCCAGTGATAAAAATATAAAAAAGTAACATGTTTTGCGTGTATTGGAACCTATGTTTGTGATCTAGCCTATGGGGAGGGGATAAATTCTATTATACCACATTCTTCGTTTTTCAGTGGATATTTTGAAACCTTGTAGTGTGATATCCTCTTTTGGGAAATGACAAGTGTAAAGGTTTATGCAAATAAAGTCTAAATTATATGATTTGGTTTTCTTTACATTTTCAGGTAGACATGTTTGCTTCAAATGTAATGAACCTTCAAAGTTTCATTGTCTTGGCTGCCCAAATAGTGTGTGCAGAAAATGCTTTGCTTTTTCAGAAGAATTTACTGTTGTTAGAGGGGTAAAAGGCTTATGCATAGAATGTTGGAAGCTAATGGAGATTATAGAACAAAATTTAGACCATGACGAGGATGGGGTAAGTGTGATAATGAAAATTTGAAGTTTTTAACAAATTCTGTTTCCAATCGTCATGATTGAGGGAGTGCACGAAATTTGTTTCCTTATTACCCTTGCTGCTCTTATTATAACAAAATTTGGTCTCCATTTTTTTTTGTTGGAACAGCAATACTGATTTCATGAGATTTGTACTACTAGTTGGGTTCATATTATACACTTTTCTTTTTATGTTCTTATTTTATAGAGAGACGATTTATACATTGGCCTTGAAAACTTGTTTGCTCGTTGCAGAACAAAATATCCTTGACTGACAGAGAAACATATGAATGTCTATTCAAGGAATATTGGGAAATTATTAAGGTAAAAGAAAGATTGGCTAGTGAGGACGTTTTTGCTGCTCAGCCCGACTTCAAAAAGTGTAAACATTTTCTGCAACATAAAAAAAATAGGAAGGGTGAAGGAGAGGAAGTACAAGATGAGTTAAAAGAAGGATTGAATAGTAATGATATTTTTGCTGCAGGGCCGGACTGCAAAAAGTTTAAACGTGTTCTACATCATACAAAAATCAGTAAAGGTGAAGAAGAAGAAAAAGTGCACAACGAGGTGAAAGAAGGACTGATTAATGATGATATTTTTGCTGCAGGGACCCAATACAAAAAGTTTAGAAGTTTTCTGCATCATAAAAAGGTTAGTGAAGTAGAAGAAGAAGAAGAAAATGATTTGATCTCATGGGCTAGTGATGAAGATAGTAAGCCAGCTCACCAGCCAGCCAAGCGGAAAAAGAGAAATTCAGAGGAGTTTGTGGGGTGGGGATCAAAACCTCTCATTAGTTTCCTTTCATCCATTGGGAAATATGAAACTGAACCATTAACGAAATGGGCTGTGAATTCTGTCATACATGAATACATTAAGGAGAAAAATCTTGATCATCATAGATACAAGGGGAAGTTCTTCCCTGATGATAGGTTGTTTCCTATATTTAGGAAGAAAGTTGTCTCAAAAAAGGATATATATTCTCTACTTGAGTTTCACTTTGCTAAAAATATGGACGATTCATCTGAGGATAAAAGTGATGTTAAAATCAGAAAAAGTTCTGAAGACAAGCATCACAATGAAAAGAAAGCATGCACTGAAAGCAGATTGTCAAGCTTAATTGGAAAACCTCCATTAAGAAAGGGGGACTTTTTGATCAAGTATAGCCGGTTTGCATCCATTACTGTGCATAATATAAACCTCATTTATCTAAAACGAAGTTTGGTGCTAGAGTTATCAAAACGGTCTGAAAGTTTTTTGAGTAAGATTGTCGGAACTTTCGTCCGAGCCAGAGTGTATTCCAATGATTCTAGGCAAAAGTCTTACCATCTCGTGAGAGTTTTGGGTAATAAATTGCGTACAGATCTGATACTGTGTGCTCACCACTTCCATTCTTTACTTTTGTTAAGTTACTTTATATTTCTTAATGCAGCTCTAGCCTTGTATATTTTAATTCTTAAATGATTGACCAACTTCTAGGTGTTGAATTTGATGAAATGTCAAATAGAACTCTCTTGCAAGTTTCCTTAATGGCTAAGGCCATTCCCATTTCAGAACTCTCTGATGAAGAGTTCACAGAGGTAAACTGACTTGCACTGAGCCTGTTATTATTTTCATGAAATCAATTGTAAACATTTACTAGGAAAGATATCTTTCCAAGTGATTCCAAAACATAGTGCATTGTAAATTATTTTACTGTTACATTCTATAAGTATTGATTCTCTCATTCTACTAGAATACATTACATACCAATTGTGTTATTTTATTTACAGCAAGAATGTGAGGATTTTCAGCAAAAAGTGAAAGCCGGCTTGCTCCCAAAATTAGCTGTTGTAAGTTATTTGACACATACATAACAAATGTTTTATCTTTCAAAGGATGATTATCTAAATTAGGTACTAAAAATCTGAAGAATAGGGTAATGGGAAACCATATCTATACTACTTATTCTTGTATCAGTTTTTGTCTCTGTGTAGTTTATAGGCAGCCACCAGTATATCTAGTCATAGCTTAGAAAATGGTAGTTTCTTTCCATTATATATATTGCAAATCAGAGTTATAACTATTTTATTTTTACCCATTGGCAGGCTGAGGTTCAAGAAAAGGCTGAAAGTCTTCACGAGGATATAACAAGACATGTATGCATTCCTGACACTGCCAAGTGAACATTTATCTTTGTTCCTCTAGTTGTTTCAAAATTTCTGATCATTAACTAATTTGGGTGTATTTTCTGGTTTCTATCAATTGAATACACAGATATCATTACATCAAATACAGTAGCCAAACTATGAGTTGCACCTTCTACTCATCTAGCTCTATTTTACTAATATCATTAAGATATGTAACTATCATGTGTTGTCAACCAGGTCAACTATTTAGTTAGTTGATTCATTATTTTTTACAACTTAGAGGCCACAATATGATTTTTGCCACTCTTGTTCATCAATAAAATGGTACGGTAAAAATGGACATATACATATATCATTTTCACTCGTAGCCCAAATGCTCTTGTACCAAGTGCTGAGCAGGAGATATATGTTATATGCGCAACAGAACTCTTACTTGTGTGGTTCACTTTCTTCTACTTATATGTAATATGGTTTTAGTATTTGTTGAATTAACAGTTTATAATTATTGTTTTTCTGACCATTCCCACTCTGATTATGTTCTTGTTAGAGGACTGAGACTCGCCTGGCCCATTTGCAAAATCAAATTGACCGTGCAAATCTAAGAGGACGAAATAGAGAATATCCTTTTATATGTTTATGGAAGTTAATGATCATATGAATTCATTCTAGTATAACATTCTCACTTACTGAGTACTAAAAATGATTGATACATGATACATTGCACGCTGTGTTATGCTCCTCAGATGCTATAGCATGTTTGGGAACACACTGAGAATAGAATAGTCTACAATTGGGACGGGAAATTTTAATTAGTACTGTTTGGTTAGGCATTTGGAAGCTTGGATCCATGTTATGAATGTGAAAAATGGAGAATATTCAAAGTAGTTTCTGCTTGGATATAGATCATAGATCCATGTTGAATTTGATCCGATGAAAACCAAACATATACTTCTTAGTTTCTGAAAATCATATAAAAATGTAACCAAATAATGATAGTATGTAGCTCCTTAACTGCTTGTGCTATACAAAAATTGCATTACTAGAGGAAAGGGAACGACTTGAACAATCATGGAAACAAGATCAACTTTTAAGGAACGTGCCAACAGTTCGTGCGGAGCTTCTTGAGGCAGAATATGATGATTCTGAAGATGGACAAGATACAAATACACAGGACTAGTCATTCCTCTCTCTTACTGTTGTCAAGTTTTTCAGATGGACTCAATTTCAGACTTTGCTCTCTACAGTTTGTATGTTTATTATTTTATATCTCTAATCTTATCTAAGTACCCCATTGTCTGCATTTTAATCCGTTATTGTTCTTTTTGGATTTGTACGATGGATAATAGAAAGAAAAGTTGACCAAGGTGATCTATGTTCTCAGAATTTTGTGTTGAAAGACGGTATAGTTGTGGTTTTGAGTATGATAGTGGCATAAAAAAGGTGATTTGAAGCTACACAGATTCTCAACTCAACTGCTGTATATCTTTATCTGAAGTACAAAGTCAACTAACTTTTGGCATGTATATTGTAAAGGTAGAGGCATTATTTATGCAATTTCTACACCACGAAGAGCCTAAGCACTTATTTGGTGGCTAAACATTAATTCTAAGCATTACTTTTATCCAATTCTTATCATATTATAGATAGTAATCCTTTTCTAAGACAAGAGTCCCTTGAAAACCTTCTCATCCTTCTCTTTAATTCATAGATTAATTATATATATGGACAAGAAAACCATATCAATAATGATAAACTTTTCTAAGATAAAATGAAAAAGGATAAATAAATTATAGATAGGATTTTAGGTGCCAGCATAGTTGGATTTTTTTCCCCTCTTGTTCTGATATATGTTTTTATTTTTCTAAAAAAGGGAGAAAATCATCTTTCCATTTTTTTTTTTAATTTGGTTTGCAATAAATTTCTACCTGCATATAATGATAATAATATATATATATAGAGAGAGGTAAAAATGCTTTTATTTCTCAATATGAAAACACACTTGATAGATAAAAATGCTTTTATTTCTCAAGAAAAAAGATTGTAGGCAGAAAAATAACAATGACTAAATTACAATTTTTAAAAATGATGAATGTGAACACCAATTTTATTCTTTATTTTAATTTACATATGTATGAATAATAGAAATTAACATTATTTGATTTTTTTCATATTTTATTTTTCTGTATCAGATGATAATTTTGAAATATTACCCTTTTTACTTTTTTAGATTTTTTTGTTGTAATTTGTTTTTTCCTAATTTAAACAAAAACAAGTTAAAACTCTTTGTAAAAAATAAACTGAATTTTTCTTTTCTTAATTTATTTAAAAAGAAACTGGGTTTTTTTAATTAACTAAAAAGAATTTAAACGCTTTATAGTTTGATTAAAAAGTTTTTTTTAAGAGAAATACCCTAAATAACGGTCTTATTAATGAGTGTTTTAGTTAATAAAAAGTAAATGTTTTTATGACATTTGCATTGTTGAGACAATAAACTAGAGACGTTTAAACATGGATTATATAACTTTTATTTTTAAGGGTTACTAATATCAGTAAGAAAAAGTTATGTAGCATTTTTTAAATGTTGATTAAGAATAGAAATAAAAAGCTACAAGAAAGCATTTACACACTTCAAGTACTTTTTAATATATAATTTTTTAATAATACTAAAAAAACTAACCTTAAATTATTTTTTTTCAGTTACATATGTTGTTAAATACTCTCAATAATCAAAATTAATTGTCTTAAAATTATTTATAATGAAATTTAAAACAAAGGGAGCTACATGTCATTGTTTGAGTTTCGCAATAGTGGTCCAAGTTCAGTGTTTTGGAAATTGAGATATGCATAAATGTTTTATTTCATTAATTAATATATTGTTTGAAGACGTAATCATGGAAGAAAAAAGTGTTTTTTATTTAACACCAAGTCAACCTTTGTCATGATGATTTGACCTACGCTAAAGCTAATTAGCAAAAATAGATACGGAGAAAGATTATTTTATTGATTTATTTATTATTATTATAATAATAATAATTATTATTATTATTAGTATAATAAATAAAATAAAAACACTTTGTTCCACTTTCATTTCATTACTTTGACATGCCATGCCGACACACCCTTCTTAAACGTGACTAATACGTCGTGCATGGTTTAAATTTAATTAATTTTTAAAAATGAGAAATTTTGATGTAAATAAGTATTTCTAATTGAGAAATGATGAATAAAATTTATAAGAGTTAATTTATGGTGTTTAAAAGTTTTCTAAGAATTCATTATTTTTTCTTGAAAAAAATCACTTTCCAACATTTCAAAGTGGGACCACAGCATGTTCATAGGATGCTTCTCACGAAAAGGTAGAAGAAGAAAGGAAACAAACGAGAAGAAGAAATGGATTCAATGTCTATGTGTGAGAATATCAGTAACAGAGTGAGTAGTAAGAAAAATAAATTTCAACGATATAATTTCAGTTAAATTCCCATATCAATAATCTCGATTCTACAAACATAATTTATGATATGAATTAATTTTGTAGGTTAATTTTTGTTTCAAAATATAATTTTTCTAAATTAAATTAGGGGTAAAGCACTTTATACAATCATCACCTTACTTTCTAAGAATCCTACCACTAGATTTTCAGCACAGAGATCACAAATTTCATGTGTTTTTTCTTGTTGCGATGCACGATCCATATCTGTGGCTGGAAAAATGGAAAATTGGGGAAAAAGCATTAGATTGAAGATAGTAACTAGCACTCACGGGGACAATGGTGAGAGGCGGCAGAAACAGTAGGAAGACATGATGAACAAGTCCATAATGTTCCTGCCGCGCGCATACTACTTTTGACCTATCCCCCCAAAACAATCATTACTTTAACCCTTTACAGGATCCCCATGTTTACAAGAGAAGCAACCTCGAAACTCCTTTGAAACCGATGCTACTTTCTCTCTCACAACAATGCATATAAAATTATGCCACCACTTTCTTCTAGTGCTCCATCTACACTCTCATAAGGTCCCCGTATGTGTATTTTTTTAACTTTCATTTCAACTCTCTCTGTGTGTGCGTGCGTGTGTGCGTGCTCTATTTTGGAAATTTAACACACGAAAAGGGATGTCATCCATCGTCTGATCACTATCATGCACTTTTGTTTTGAAAGCCATGCTGTTTATTTGGACCACATGTACATTTTCCCTTGTATACTACTAATAAAGGAGCCGAAGCTACCTTGAAAGAGCTCAAGCTACCATCTATGTTGTTATTATAGTACAGATAAAAGGACACACACATTATTGTGTTGTGCTGTGAAGCAGTGACTATGAAGACTCCTTGTTGTGAGAGAATGGGGTTGAAGAAGGGACCTTGGACTGCTGAAGAAGATCAGATATTGGTTTCTCATATTCAACGATATGGCCATGGGAACTGGCGTGCCCTTCCTAAACAAGCTGGTGAGTTCTTCTAATTACATCAACTTCTGCTTGCTAGTTTGCAACATTTTCTGTGTAAACAAAGGCTGAATGATCTATGGTTGCTTAGGTTTGTTAAGGTGTGGCAAGAGTTGTAGGCTTCGTTGGATAAACTACCTGAGACCAGATATTAAACGAGGGAAATTCAGCAAGGAAGAAGAAGATACCATCCTAAAACTACATGAAATTCTTGGAAATAGGTAATGACAGATGACATTCGCTCTAGTTCTATCTATTTTGTCTTCTCTACGTGCATGATACACCATGAACATTATTTCTTAGTATATATGTATAATGATTTCATGTAAGAGTGTATATGCTAGACAGAATGTGATTGAATTTGACTGTGATAAACCCTTGATGCTTTTAGGTGGTCTGCTATAGCCACAAGCTTACCCGGAAGAACAGACAACGAAATAAAGAATTTTTGGCATACCCATTTGAAGAAGAGGATCCAGAAAAGTGGAGTGCACATTAAGGGAAATGCTCCATCACATATCTTGCAAGAGGCACAAGCAAATAGTTCATCAAGTTCAAGTGCTGCCTCCAGTGTCTATGGAATCAATCCTCCTGTTGTAGGTACAGGATTTTACGGTGCAGTCTCCTCATCAGATATTTTTGGAGAAACTGTGGACAATCATAGCTCTTGTCAGCTAAGTGAAGAAATGGAATTCTGGTACAATATATTCATCAAATCAGGGCAAACATCATGAGGCAATGAAAATCTAGGATGTTATTATGTTGCATGATGTATAGTTTTATTGCCTCACTCCTTTGTACTTTAGTAACCCTTTTTTTTTTTCAATTTATAGATGTCAAGTCAACCTTTGGTTTCAGTTTAATTGGTGTGTACAAAACTTAAAATCCATTTTGGCCGGTGCAAAGTGGAAGATGAAACCTGAAGAATGGATAATTTTTTAATAAAAACTAGGGAAGGGTTGGTAAGTAACAAAGCAAATTTACTTTCTGACTCGTTTTTTTGTGACTATGAAGCAAGGGCAAAATTACTCTTCAAGTTTAAACTTCCAACATGTCCTTCTTACGAAACATTGCAGTCACAGTTATTACTGTTTTATTTATTTATTTATTTACAAGGGTTAAACATAGCTCTGATATCTGAAATTTATATTAATTTAATAGAATTTATTTGTGTAGTTTTGAACATAGTGAAAAATTAGATATATGGATAATTTCCTTATATCTAAATTACATATAGATAATATATATATATATATATATATATATATATATATATATAATTAAGATTCATACAAATAAATATGGTAAATACATATAGTATTACTAATAATATTTAAAATATATAAAATAGGTAACATTCTCCTCAAGTTCATATATATAAATCATATGTATCAAATTTGTTACAAATCATTAATTATAGGTCCCATAAAAATTTAGTGAAAATATTTGCTAACAGTTCACTTGAATTAAGAAACATGATATTAATGTCTCTAGATACAATATTTTATCGAATAAAATGACACTCAACTTAAATATGTTTGATCATTTAATAAAAGATAAGATTAGAACTAATATAAAGAACGACTTCTTTGTCACATATAAGTGTCATTTAAGTGATAACTCTAAATTGTAATTCTTTAAGTAATTATTTTAAGTTAAACAAGTTCATAAGTAACTAAAGTCATAACTCTATATTTTGTTTCTGCACTAGATTTTGCTACAATATTTTGTTTCTTACTCTTCCAAGAGATCAAGTTACCTCCAATAGAAACACAGTATCCGGAAGTAGATCTTCTATCAAAAGGAGATCATGCCCAGTCAACATCTGAATAATAAACAACTTTAGTCTGGTTATTGTGATCATATAATAAACTTTTTTCAGGAGATTCTTTAATGTACTTTAATATACGAATGACTGCACTGCATATGAGAAATTAAGAAATCAACTTACCACATTAACTGCAAAGAAAATGTCAGGACAAATAGTAGTAAGATAGTTTAATTTTCCAACTAATCTTTTGTACTTCTCAGAATCTGAGATGTTTCCCTGATTAGGTAGGAGTTTAGTATTGGGATTCATGGATGTGTCAACAGATTTTGAGTTCATCAATCCAGTTTCTTTTAAAATATCCAATGCATACTTTCTTTGAGATATAACAATGTCATTATTAGACTGTGTTACCTCAATCCCCAAGAAATATCTAAGTTTACCAATATCTTTGGTCTGAAAGTGATGACAAAGGTGTTATTTCATCTGGGAAATGTCATTGTGATCATCAACATATATTATTAAATAGATACACCAAACACTTAAATGACGGTAGAATATTGAATGATCTGCGAGTTATACCAAACTGCTGAACAACACTGCTAAATTTTCTAAACCAGGCCCTAGGAGATTTGTGAAGACGACATACCAATCCAAAAGACTCCCTTTGAGCAACAAAGCCTCGAGGTTGCCCTATATAAATTTTTTCCTACAAATCTCCGTTAAGAAAAACATTTTTGACATCCAATTGGTAAAGAGGTCATTATTGAAGAGCAGTCATGACTATGAATAAGCGATCAGAAGTGAAAATAATCTATGATAACTCAAATGAGAAGAGAGATTACAAGTAGAATGTATATATTTATGGAGGACAATTGGAAGGTCAAACTCGGTTGTCGGAACCGGACGAGACAAACGAGTCGGTAGTAGATGTGAGTCATTTCACTACAAAAAAAATGTTTATTATCTACGGATAAAATCCGTAGGTAATGTCACTTTACCTAAACAAAATATTTTTATTTATTACAACCCCTTCCCTTATTTTTTATTATTACCTAGGACCCCCCTCCCCTTTATATTATATTTTTATTATATTTTCGAACTTTGAATTATTGTTAGATTAAAGGAATTGTCATTGCAGGATTCAAACCCAAGACTCGTCGAGTTGGAGGCCGATACTCCAACTACTAAGCTATTAGGATATTTTGATAATAATTTACAAATAAATTATATTTATATTTATCCGTGTAAATATATAAATATAAAATATATAAATATAAAAATATAAATATAAAATATATTTATATTTTGATATATTTATATATTTATATATTTGTATTTATATATTTGTATTTATATATTTATATTTATATTTATATATTTATATTTATATATTTATATTTATATATTTATATTTATATATTTATATTTATATATTATATATTTATATATTTATGTATTTATATATTTATGTATTTATATATTTATATATTTATCTATTTATATATTTATGTATTTATATATTTATGTATTTATATATTTATGTATTTATGTATTTATGTATTTATGTATTTATGTATTTTATGTATTTATGTATTTATATATTTATATATTTATATATTTATATATTTATATTTATGTATTTATGTATTTATATATTTATATATTTATGTATTTATGTATTTATGTATTTATGTATTTATATATTTATGTATTTATGTATTTATGTATTTATATATTTATATATTTATATATTTATATATTTACACGAATAAATATAAGTATAATTTAGTTGTAAATTATTATTAGAATATCCTAATAGTTTAGTGGTTGGAGTATTAGTTTTCAACTTCAAGGTACTGGGTTCGATTCTTGCTAGTGACTATTCTTTTAGTTTAATATAATTTACCTAGGATAGTAATTCAGTAGGTAATGTAAAATTTACCTACGGATTTTTATCCGTAGGTAATAGGCTTTTTTTTTGTAGTGTTTGGTGGTTGTTGGGATTGTTGTCTTTGATTATAAACTTGAAGTGGTGGTGACGGAGGAGAATCAAAAGGTGGGTTAACAAGAGAATCACATACAATAAGAACATTGACATTAACAAAAAGCGACACACATGGAGAAGAAAAATACTTGAAATAAAAGGAAGACTCATTAAATGTGACATGTTTAGAAATAAAATAACATTTAACAGAAGGAGATAAACACTTATATCCTTTTTGTGATGGAGTAAATTCTAAAAAAACAAATTTGTGTGATTTAGGAGATAACTTATCAAGACCAAGACTAAAATCATGAACAAAACATGTAGAATCAAAACCTTTAAGAGGTAAGAGATGTACGTAGAGGTTCATGAGAAAATAAAAGAGAATGAGGAATTTTTTTATTTAGAATCGAAGATGACATGCAATTGATAAGATAACATGCAATATGAACAACATCACCACAAAAATGTCTAGGAACCTCATCATGAATTAAAAGAGTATGAGTTGTTTTAATAAGATGTATGTTCTTGCGTTCAACCATTCCATTTTGTTGAGGTGTATAAGTACATGAAGTTTGATGAAGAATGCCATGAGAAGCCATAAAATTTTTAAATGATTGAGAAAAGTATTCACAGTCATTATCACTTCGCAAAATTCGAATAAAAATCCCAAATTGAGTTTTAATTTCATTAAAAAGGGACTTGAATATAAAAAACATCTCAAAACGAGTTTTTATTAAAAACAACCAAGTACTTTTAGAATAATTATCAATAAAAGTAATAAAATACTGAAAACCTAAATTAAATTTAACACGACTGAATTTTCAAATATCAAAGGGATGAAACACGTTTTGAAACACTACGAGAAAATAAACTAGGACTATGTTTCCCTAATTGACATGACTCACATAATAAACTAGATAAATTGGACAAACTAGGAACAAGTTGCTGCAATTTGACAAGATTTAGGTGACCTAGCTGAGCATGAAGGAGAGATAGAGACTCCATAATTGTACCAATATGTGTAAAAGGGTGGAGATGATAAAAACCATGAGACTCACATCCAGTGTCAATCATCTGTCTCGAACTCCAGTCCTGTAAACAAACAAAATCTTTTGTATAAGAAATAATACAATCAAGAGAATGAGTTAAACGACCATAATAAGTTAAAGGGAGACTCAGGGACATAAAGAACATTATCAATGGATAAAGATGGAAAAAGTTTAACAGTATCAATATCATGAGGCAAAACCCTAAACCCATTAGTCATTGTAATCGAAGATAAATTATTCGGAGAGGATAAATAAGAAAATAAAGATTTATTCCCACTAATATGATTTATGGCACCTGAGTTAAGAATCCAAAGTCCAATAAAAGGAGATTGAGTTAGGTTTTAAATAACGTGTGGAGACTTTGTTCCCGACGATCTCAATGACACGGTGGTTGGGTAGTCGAGATTAGTAGAACGATGGGGTCGTCGATCTGAACTGTGACTCAGGCGACGACGGTGGCTCCTGCGATAATGACGGTCCGACGACAGTGGCGACGGGGTATGAATGAAACTGACCTTTGCTCTCAGTCACACAGTGGACGTCAATGTTTCGTTTATAAGAACGAAAATATTTTGATCTCATTTCCGTTATAATAATGTCGTTAGATTCAATTCTCATGTCCGAGAGATATTGTCCGTTTTGGAACTCTCAACCCCACGACAAGTGTCAATGTTTAATATAGGAATGAGAGTGTCCTCATTTTATATTTACTGTGATAATATCGTTATAATCAATTCTCATGTATGATATATTATTTGTTTTAAACTTCTAGTCATCTTAATCTTATTCTTAAAAGACGTTTAATGCCTTGATAAATTAAGAAAAATAATGTGTATATATATTTTTATATACTCACAAGTCTTAAATCATTTAGAAGTTGAAACTATTAATAATTTATATACACATTTTTTTTTACATAAAATCTTTTTAAAGACAAACCTAAAATTTAAAACATAATATTCATCAAACGCCTTTATACTTATAAATAATGAATTCCAATATAAATCCACGGAGAGGGCTAAACTTTTTAAGCAATAAAATTAAAAGATTATTGTATTATCCCAATACAAAACAAATTCTATGAAGTCAGGTCTTGCCACAGGAGATGTAAAAAGAGACACATGAGAATCGAAATCTTTCATCTTTTCTTCATAATGTTACAACATTAAAATGGTATTTGTAGCCGTTATTTCAAAATTCATAATTAATAACAATTATTTATTTATTATTATTTTTTTTTTGACACAATGTTAATTGAAAAAAATCTATATTATCAATTATAATGATAAGTTTTTCAATATTATTATTATTGTTAATAATATTGTTGTTGTTATTATTATATAATTGTTACTGTATTGAGTTACATTCTAGTAAAAAATTCGATAAACTTTTAAAAAAATTCTATTAAAAAATTATTATACAAATAACTATTTGAAGCAGTAAGTTTTTTCAAGGTTATTTATTTATTATTGTTATTATTATTATTTTGACACAATGTTAATTGAAAAAAATCTATATGATAAAAAATTCGATAACTTATTATTTGTATAAATCAATCAAAACAAAAAGACTATAATGATAAAAAGCGTTCACGGTGGGACTCGAACCCACAATCTCCCGCTCCGGAGGCGAGCGCCTTATCCATTAGGCCACGCGAACTTGTCTGACTTGTTTATAATTTTTATTATTATTATAAGTTTTATCTTCCAAACTATATTTAAATAAAATCAAACAATTGAAATTAGAAATCAAGAATATAATAATAATAATAGAGAATGGATAAAAAAAACTAAGAAAAAAAGTAATGAAAAAACATAAACAAATAAGAAAATGAGTGATAAGAATGAAAACTAATTACTTTATATAAAAGATTTAATTTTAATAATTCAATTTTGTATACATTATTAATAATAATAATGTTTAATTGGATGAATAAATTAATAATTATTTAATTAGTTTTATTTTAGAATATATTATTTATATCTTTGATTTTTAAGGAAATTATCAATACATCAAAATATAAAAATATAAAAATATATTTAACTTGATAACTTAACTTAAAAGATTAAAGAAATATATTAGATAATACAAAAAAATTTGTAATTTAAATTAAATCAAATTTATTTTGATTTAATTATGTTCGATAAGATTAATCCATCGATGGATTTTATAGAATAATAATTATTTTTAAATTAAAAATTAAAATAATATTATTTTATAAAAAAAATATGTATATATAATCTTATTTAGACTATCACTTATTTAAATTTAATTTAAATTAATACATAAGTTTATTAATCTATTTTATAAAATAATAATTTTTTTTAAATAAAATTAATATGATATTATTTTATTAAAAATATATGTATTATAACTATTTTTAAAAAAGTACATTTATTTTAAAAATAAATATTATAATAAGTATAATATAATTATTTATTACAAAGTCTAATAGTTAAAATTAATTATTATTTTATATTAGTTTTTAATTTTTATTTTAAAATTTTATACATCTTTTTATAATTTATATATTAAATTATAAAATAAATTTAATTTCATTAATGTAATTTAAATTAAAAAAATATTTTTATTATTTATTTTTAAATAAATAATTTTTTTAATTTTTAATGAAATTAAATTTACGTATTAATTCATTTATCTAATATAAAATCATACTATAAATTATGATATTTTTTAAAAATATAAATAAAACTAAGTCATACTTTTATTATTTTACCGGTAGAATAAAGTTATAATAAACTGATAATTTTGACAAGTATATTAAAACATGTAAAAATTGTAAAGAAAAACAATATGCGATCTAGTTATCATTTATATTTTATACTGTTAAGAAATTCAAATTTTAAAGTTCTTATTGATTATAAAAAAAATCTATGACCCATTATATATATATATATATATATATATATATATATATATATATAAATTTGTCTATTTATATTAATTATATTTGAGTATCACCTTTTTTATATTTAATATAAAATGATAATTTTTCTTAAAAAATAGTCAATCTCAACTACCAATTAAAATTTTTAAGGAATTAATATTAACAAATTTACAATTTTTTATACTTAAAAAATATTTTTTATATTCTTTATCACAGTGTTTTTTATAATGGATCACGTATTTCAATCCGCGTTCGGTCTAATCTATTTTAAAAATGAAATTATTTTGAATTTCCTAAAAATAAATAATTGTTTTTCTAACTTTAATAATCATGAAAATAAATAATTTAGAGGAAGCAAGCATGCAAGAATGAAACTTTGAAAGAAGAAATTGAGAAAGATAAAGCAAAACCCTATGAAACTCAAAATCCAAACATAAACGGAGAGATAACACTACACGGTTGCAGTGGCGCTCCCAATGGCTCTGGGAATCTCTAACATACTGCACTGCCCCAAATTGAGTTTCTCCCACAACAATCTCCATCCCAAAATTTCAACCTCTCTCAGGTCGTCATCCAATTCTCTCTTTCTTTCTATCCACTAGTAAGAATCGAGGAAGGAATTGTGTTTTTGTTTCGAATTCACTTGTTTTTCGCATACGATGCGTTTCTTATCTTGTCTTCATGGAGCTCATTTCTAGGGTTAACAAAATGTAATTCAGTGTCGATTTTCAGGTTTTCTCAGGCAGCACCATGGAGTGATAGAAAGATGATCCGTGCTGCTGCATCTGCGGCAGGAAGCTCTAATTCCGATGGTGACTTTAATCCTTATGAGGTAAAGAGTAAAATCTACTTTGTGACTAGTTCATAGTTTTTTTAAATTAGAAGTTGTTCGAATTGTATCTGAGTTTCTGTGACGTGATGTAGGTGCTAGGTGTAAGCCCTATTGAAAAATTTGACATGGTCAAGGCAGCATATGCAAAAAAAAAGAAGGAGGCTGAGATGAAGGGGGATGAAGCAACTGCTTCCAGAGTAGGTCAACATTTTTTCTTCTTTTCCTTTGTTTTTGTGTAAAATGGTTTTCATAACTATTGGCATTCCAACAATATGATATTATGGAACTGTATGCATTGTCATTACTGACATGGTAATTAGTTTCCCAATTTTGAAATGGGCGAGGTTAAATTTTTGTATTCATGTTTGGAAGTTAACAGTATGTATGAGCTATGCGTTTGTATAATATTATTAAGTTTACTTATAATGCTTGTCCTCCAAAGTAAAACCCACATATTGGATACAAGAGGCTGATTATTCCTTTATTTTTTAGGTTCTCCGTGATGTTTATTGATTTTTTATTTTTCTCAACGTTTATGTGCTAATGTGTGGGATATTGTGCGCTCTGAATGTATGATTCAGCTGGAAAAGGCATACGACAAACTCATGATGGCTCAATTGACTAATCGGAAAAAGGGTGTAACTTTTGGATCATTTAAGGTAATGTAGGGGAATGTTTCTTGCTGTGGACACTTAAAATTACACACATAATTTGAAGGCATGATAACAGTGAATACTTCTTGTTTAAGTTCTGTTTAAGGCTGAAGCTATTTTGTTAATTTAGTTGGATGTGTTTAATGCTTTCAATATTCACTAGACTTACTTTGACGAAGTAGCCATAATTTTGTAGACCATCCTTTTTGACTATTTTTCCCTTTTCTAAATGAACTTAGATTTCCTATAACTTATGGTAATGAAGAATTTGGTGGAAATAATGCCATATTATCTTGAACTCTTGATATTTTTCATTATTTTCATTGGGCTGCTCTGGTGAGGAGGTGCGTGGGGGCGTTAGATATAATGAAGTGTCTCCTAGGATTATGATTTATCAATTCCTTTCTTAGAATAATTGATAATTCTACGTATAGTGTATCCACACAAGCATGATTTTTGCTCCAGCTATGCAAATTTTATGCTTAGCATGGTTAGTGGATTTTGTAAAGTTATACAACAATCATGATTTTTTTTCGTATTTACAGTGGGTAGTTAGTAGATACTGAAAAACGCACAACAATCTCCCTAGGAGACACTTTTATGGAAAAAGAAAATGTCATTTATTGTGCCTTATTCCAATTTTTTCCCAAGCATTTTACCCAGGACAAATGCTAGCAACGCAACTCATTTGAAAGCACCATTTACTATTAGCTGAATTAGATTAGAATCACAAAATTTTATGGGTCCTACTTCATATTTAATGAGTTCCACTTATAATTGTAGTTTCCAATAAATGTGAAATGTGAGGAATAATGTGTTAGAGAGTGTAATGCTAGCACTGCCCTTGACCCCAATTTGTCGTCTTTGTTTGCTTCTCCAAATCTTAATCATGTATTAAACTAAACACAGGTTTCAAAGGAGATCAAGTTTGCTGACAAGCAGCCAATTCTACCTTGGGGGCCAAGGTTTTGTGTTGCTTCTTATGATTAGTTTCATTGTAGTTTTGTTGCTATATATTGTTGTTTCTACCATTTGTTTACTAAAATATCTGGTAATTCTTACGTTGATGGACGATTTAATATTTAACTGCTTTAGGTTGACGGCTGACATGTTTCCTGTCCAGTAATATATACCAGGATCACTGTAGGTTGCTTTACCACATGAAAGTTATCCCCCATAGCCTCCTCCTTAAATAAAAATAAAAGGTTTCGCTGAACTCATGTAAATCTAATCTATTTCAAAAGCTCATTTAGAATCTTGACAAAAAAAAATCGTATTTCTTGATAAAATAAGCTTAATCAAACAATCACTTAATCAAACCGTCAAACAAATAGTATTAATTTGGATATTCTTATAATCTTATGTTACAAAAGATGATGCTTAAAATCGAATCTATTTGGATTTGTTTTGTAAATTTTTTTTATGAATACAACAATTTGAAAGGAAAATTTCATTTTTCTCGCATGCATAGATGGATTACATTTATTTCTGGCGTTTTACCTTTTATTCGAATTATTGTTTCCCCCCTAGTCACTATCGCTGTATTGATCGCTACGTGTATCTTTTGATGTTAATTTTGTATGTAATTTCAGGTTTACTAAATCAAGTCAAAATGACACACGCATCAACTTGGCAATATCTGCTGTTTTTGTGAGTTGGATATAAATGGTTATTTTAATTTATTTTTTGGAAGAAGATCAATACTCAAAAACCATATCAATCTTCTGTCTTGTTCCAAATGTAGTATTTAAGCAAAATCATTTATCTGTCTGCAGACAGCATGGATCCTTGTCAAGCGCAGTGCTGAATATAAACCTTTGCAGTTTTTAGCCTTTGCCTTTGTTTATAGGCTTTTTGAGAAGTTAAAAGCCTTTGAATCTCCTGTTACCCGCATATATAATGTGAGTTTACTTCTATGACATCATATTTGTCAAGTTTTAAAATTTTCTGTTTTTGAACATGAATTATCAGTAGAATTGTACAGTTCATGTTACTGTTGGCTACAGGAAGAGGGTGAAGACACAGGAGAAGGATTGCGCATGGGAAAACGACTGCTCCGATCACTGGCTTTGGTTTTTGGATGTGTAGCTATTTCATCTTTGGTATGATGATTCCTTAGATCTTTTGGTGTGATTCATAGATCATTACTTTTGATATTCCAAATTTTTGGCTTTTGTAACAATTAATTAACAAGGGAGCTGATATAATATATGTATATGATTTTTTTTCCTGAAAGAGAAAAGAAGGGAGACATGGCTTAAATCATCTTTTTATCCACTTTCCTATTTTACTTTATGTGAAACCAAATTGTTATTCATCATGGTATGATACATCATTTATGTTCTTTTATAATCTTTATTGAATATTTTTTTAAAGAAAAATAATCTTGGTAGCCAATTTACAGAATTTTGATTTTGTACTCTGTTTGACTTCCACTAGTGCCAAACCAGACAAATATGTCCAAACTAATTCATACCAGGTTGTTGTAGGTTTTTTTTTTCTTTTCTTTTAATTTTATGGAAATTGGGTATTCTATTTATTTGTCACTCAATATTTTTCTTAGTCCAATGTGTCCAAAGTTTTCTTTTTTCTTACTGGCATGTGCATTTCTTTTAATTTTTTAATTCCTAATAAAGATTAATACTTTCTGGTTCTTCTCTTGCAGGCATATACATTTATTTTGAACATAATTGAGTTTGCAGGTGGTTTTATTCCTGCTCTTCTGTACAACAATCAGGTATACTATAAATAAATGAGAGCAGTCCTTCCTGGCATAAAATATATTAAGATTGTCCACTATCGTTGTGAACAATATGATGCATGCCCTGCAGTTTTTATGCCTTTGAAACATTGGAACATTCTTTATGTGAGTTGTCTTGCCAAATGCATTTTATTCCCGATTTAACGAAGTAAAGACATGAATGATCACAATCATGGTTATTGGTTTAAACTATTTCTTGCTTACATCGGTATTATTCTTTAATACATGTGATGTGAAGGGATTTGTGACTATTGAATTGTGAAATACTTGTGAACTACGATAAGGATAGCTAGTTCATTGGCTAAGTGGCTATTTTTCGTAAATAGCATATGAATTTAGAATGTAAAATAATATAAAATTTACGAAGCACAGGTTCAATGTTAGGGAGTTTTCCTCGTGAACAATATAATTGAGGGTATCAACTAATGTTTCATGAATTCATTTTGGTCTATTGCAATTTAACTGCTAGTTGTTCCCTTACAATATAAAATTTCCATGTTATATATTTTTATTGTCAATATGATTAACATCCAATTTCTTCGCATTAGTTTTCCTTCAAAAACCAATTTCATGATAAAATGTGAAATTTTAAAACTAATTTGATCATGTTACTGATTTATGTATTTTTGTACATGGAGGACCAGTGTTGTGTTGCTATCATCTTTGAAAGACCATTTAGACTAAATTTATACACATCATGCACCTTAATCTACGGGTGATGATGGGACTAGTCTTGTTTCTTGTCTGCCATAACAAAACTGTTTCTTCGATGACACATTTTATTATGGCATGAATTGAGCTTTTATTAACTCAGAAAATAAGATACACACACATTTATGACTAGTTTTATTCCATTTTTTTTTATAGCTCAATGCCTTAGTATCCCATTAGTCAGTTTTGTTGCTGCTAAGTTGACAACCGTTGTGGTATCTGCAGGAGTTGATAATCACTACTTCATCGGCAGTCATGCTTTATATCATGGCATCTTATTATAGATAGTGAAGCGTGTCTTGAAGACGAAGAAACCACGCATCTGGTCATCATCCTTTTCTTGCCTTTTTTTTTCTTTTTTTATCTTTTTCCTCCTTCTCTTGCTTTTGTTCCTATTGTGAACTACAGTGTTTAGATCAAATTTTGTCAAAAGACATGTACTTTTCCTTGTTTTGTTATAGTAGGAATTGTGTTAACTTCACTATGCTACTTTTTTCTTTGGGGTGTCCTTTATATTCATTTTGACTTATATTGCCCGTTTTTCTCGTTTACTTATTCTATTGCCAAACAAATAAAATGGTCATTTCGGACTTGGACCCATCATGTAATGTAAGTTACCTTATTTGACCGGAGGATAAATGAGATAACTATACACTTTACGATAAACATGTGATGAGGTTGGAAAAAAAATCATTTGTTATTTTTTATTTTTTTTGCGTTATAAATTTCAAATTTCAGTGCATAGTTTGTAATATTCGAAATGGTGGCTGATCTGATTAGAAGATTGGGTCAGTGGTTTTGTCGATTTTAAGTGGGTCAACCATAATATTGGAGAAACAATATAGTTTAAATTTAATTGAACATCAAATTATTTTGGAATTGTACAATAATAAAATGGAACATTGGTTTGAGTTTTTTTTTAATTAAATAAAAGTAAAATTTTATACTTTTTAAGAGTTTATCTAATTTGTTTTAGATATAAACTATTTTCTGCTTTTATACTTTGTATAATAAAGAAAGATTGGTCTGGTTTGTTTGTACTTATTATTTTAACAAAATAAGTATATTTTTCAATTTTTTTATGTGTTGTTCTCATTTATCCAACTCTGACTTTGATCTGTGAAAAATTATGTTGGATCAGTCTAATATGTATAATTAAATGAGTTTTGTTTTTAAGTTCGGTTAAAACTTATGTCCCTGATAAATAAATTAGTGAAATACAATTATTTTTATTTTCTCAAAATATAATATAATTTTATGATACAGATGGGTCCAAAAGTCTATAGACCGGTCTAATCAGTATACTTAGGTCGGACAAAAACTGGTTAATTCTATTTTTTGGATTAATCCATAAAGTGAGATCCGTATTGACTGTCTCTACAAAGAGAGTTCATAATACTTGGATTTATGGGCAATGTGGACAAGTTTGTGGTAACTCTTTCAACACTTTTGGGCTTCGTTAAGGACACCCTTTCATGGTTAAGTATACCCAAGCTTAACTTTTTTACAATAAATCCCTCAAAAGAAACAGTTGCCTTTCAAGGAGGCTCAAAACACTAACGAGAGAAAGAAGATGTGTGGTTGTGTTGATTTGTATAATAAATATAAATATAAGAGTGATTGTGTTGTGTGAAAGATGGTTGTATTATACAATTAGACTGAACAAATAGGCTATTATTTTTATAAGAAATAGGAAGTTTCATTGGTATTATGATGCAGAGAAAGACAAAAACTAAATAATTTTGTGTACCGCGTTACAAATTTTTAATAGGGGTTGTAATGGGAAAGGCAAAATGGCAAAATGGAGACAGAAGAACACATAATTGGGGGATAAATCCATTGAAACTGCGCTGTCCTCATAATATGAATTGACAATTCAATACCCTATTATATTGATGTAATTTATTTATAACAAATTTTCACGATTAGAAATTATTTTGAAAGACTGAAAGGGTAACGTGAGGGATGAAGTGAAAAAAAAAAAACACACTTGACTAGGCATTGGTTGTTGTCTCTCCGTTTTTTATTTAGAATGAACAAAATGACAATATGATTCTTTTCTTCCTCATATCATCGTTGGAATTGAACTCATTTGTCCCATCCTCCTCAATTCATGTAGCAGCGCAAGCAATTCACAACAAAATTCTTGAAATAAGTGTGTACTACAGATATAGTTGCCTTTATCACACTTAACTTTGGTTACTTGCAATCTTGCTGGAGTACCTAATCTAGGTAATAAATTCCCTTCAACTCACACTTGAATATTCAACTTTATCTGCCACTTATTCTGTACCATACAGAAAGGAAGCATTGACTCCATCGTTCTGACTGGAGTTCCACTTCCCTTGTTTCTCTCATATCTTTTGCTCAATTAAATTGGGAGTAATTAGCTGATCTATCACCACGTGGCTTTTTGTGAATGCGAAACTGGGTCATAATTCTGCTTCAGATATTTTGTTGAACATTCCTTTTCGTTGAACCTAATTGTGAAAAAGAGTATTTTGCTTTTATGAAATTCTGGTCTAACTTGAATAATTCAGTGAATAACTTGAGCATGTAAATGCTCTTTTTTCCACTTTTATTTCTTGAAATTCATGGAGTCTATTTCAAGATCACATGTGGTGTACCATAGGGAACTTAAATATCTAGTAATTATGGAACTTTAATCCAAGAATGGTTGCATAAAAGGTCAATGAAAGCACACATTTGACTAGAGTTGTTGATATGATTGTGGGTTTCTATTTTGTACCAAAAAGCAAATGGTGAGAATGGCTCAAAACATTACCTTTTGCCTTGTTTTGGTGACAGAAAATGGCAGCTAAGATAGTGGACCTTCGGTCAGATACAGTGACAAAGCCAACCGAAGCAATGCGAGGAGCTATGGCAAGTGCTGAGGTTGAAGATGATGTTCTTGACCGTGACCCCTCTTGTTTTCGATTGGAAACAGAGTTAGCAAAGTTGTTGGGAAAGGAAGCTGCACTTTTTGTTCCATCAGGCACTATGGCCAACCTTATATCTGTGCTTGTGCATTGTGACACAAGGGGAAGTGAAGTTATTCTTGGACACGATTCCCACATACACATTTATGAGAATGGAGGCATTGCAATCCTTGGAGGGGTGCATCCAAGAACAGTTAAAAACAATGAAGATGGAACAATGGACATTGATTTAATTGAGGCTGCAATCAGAGACCCAAAGAGAGAGTTAATATATCCAACCACAAGGCTTATTTGCTTGGAAAATACTCATGGAAAGTAAGCGATTATTTTATTCTGTTCAATGTTACAACAATAATAACGAAGTCTTTTGTGAAATCAGCTACATGAATCACAGGATACTATTCAATTAGGTTAAAAATCAAAAGCATTAAGGACATTGATCGGTTGAAATATCCTGTGCATGAGCAGTATCAATGATTGGTGTGTTTTCCTGAATGCAGCTGTGGTGGTAGATGTCTTTCAGTTGAATATACAGACAGAGTAGGAGAGGTTGCTAAAAAGCATGGATTGAAGCTTCACATTGATGGAGCCCGAATATTTAATGCAGCAGTTGTAAGTAAATTTTCTGTTTACTGATGATTAGTTTTGTTCAGAAATTTGAGCAATTTGTTCTTGAAAATAAGTCGAACCAAAATGCAATTTGAGAATGGAATTAAAACCTTTCATCTCATGATGATGACTTGAGTAACTACATAAATGTGCATTTTCTTATTGTTGTATTTTTATTGCAAATTGTGCTTTCAGTTCATTTGATCATCATCCTATGCCTTTTGGTTTACCCTTTGTGTTGTGATGCACTTTCAGGCACTAGGTGTCCCCGTGGATAGGCTTGTTCAAGCAGCTGATTCAGTTTCGGTGTGTTTTTCTTTCTCATTTTTCTTTTTTGACAATATTCATGGAATATTTTGGCTAACTGGATTTCTTTCTTGAGAAGAAGAGAAACTACATTAGTATTATCTCTTGTACATATTTTAGTAGTAATTAATTGACAACAAATTTGATTAGTGAATACTAATCAAACTTTGTTATCTCTAAATCATATTATTCTTGTATGTGTAATAATCTAATAATCAACTTACGATTTAGGTATGTCTATCAAAAGGCCTGGGTGCTCCAGTTGGATCTGTTATTGTTGGTTCCAGTAGCTTTATCAGCAAGGTAATCTTTTGGGGGAGTATAACAATATCTATATTCTACATTGTTTCTGAAAGAACATGATACTAGTACAGTATATATAAACTTTAGGCTAGACGGCTCAGAAAAACATTAGGTGGTGGAATGAGGCAGGTTGGCGTCCTTTGTGCAGCTGCACTTGTTGCTTTACAGGAGAATGTTGAAAAGCTAGAAAATGATCACAAGAAAGCTAAACTTTTGGCTGGTAAATTCCATTCAATTTTAACTTTCCTTACCTGTTTGAAGAATTACAGTTTTATCCACCCTTTAAACTTTTTCCCCCTAAATTGCACTTGCTTACCTTTTTCTTTAAAAACTCCTTCTGTTTTAGATGGATTGAATGGCATTAAAGGACTGAGAGTGGACACATCTTCTGTAGAAACCAACATGGTGAGTATTAGCACAATTGCATGTTGTTTTTCAAACAACTACTTATATGCTCAATTAAGTGTATTGGGGAGTCAAATGCTTTGTGTGGATACTTCATAAGTATCTTAGCTTGAAACAACTGTTATAGTTAATGTTTGATTGATACCATGATGCAGATATATGTTGAAATTGAAGAGGGCTTAGGAACTACAGCATCGAAGCTATGCAAGGACTTGGAAGAGTATGGTATCCTTGTCATGGCAATGGCCTCATCCAGGTCTTATCTTATTTGCACTTACCAGTTTCTTCATCTGCAATTAATTAATTAACTAATAACTATTTTAGCCCATGCTTGTATATTGTGTGTCTCTGTTTAAGTTGTATATTAGAGATAGTCACAACAGTAACAGTATATTATATTAATCTAAAACTAAGAAGAAAATAATAATTTTCTGGTTAATTTGGTGGAAAAAAGCCATGCTTTCTCAATGAGAAGTAGGTTATTAATTAATACAAAATAGGCATTATTGCACTTTATGTAATCATAGGCAATATTCACTTTTTGCAGATTAAGAATTGTGCTCCACCACCAAATATCTGCAAATGACGTGCATTACGCCTTGTCATGCTTTCAGGTGAGCACTAGAATGCCATTATTATTATTATCTGAGACAATTCAAAAATATTTACTCAAAATGTGCATTAGAATTTTCTAAAACGTGTTCTCAACTCTTAGCCTTATTTGATCTGAATAATGTGCTTCATTTGTTCATTTTATGGGCATGCATTTCGCATTGTACGCTGGAAGATGAAAATTGAAAGTCTCTTTTGTTGAATGTTCTAGCAAGCTGTGGATGGAGTACCAAATGAAAATGGCAAATAGTGGACCAAACTGAAATTTGCAATGGGAATAAACATGGGCCCTGTGAAAAGCTTTTAACATGGCATATATGTTGATAATGATGTGAATGTATAATCCAAATTTCTGAGCATGAATTTGCACTGGAAAAACAGTGAACAGTGAAACCTTTATGATACCTTTACACTCTTAATTTCTCGTACATTGAATTTTAAGCATGCAGAGAAATAACAGCAAAAGTAATTGCTTGCTTGTTCCATTACTAAGGTTTCCTAATTTTCAGATAAATAACAGGAAAGGGACTATGACCCAAGAGATTAAGCAACCAAATTCTGTTCTTCTATTTTAGACATCACATTGTTGATTTTTCAACTCCAACAACATTGAATTAATGCATGTCTTTCTCATTGTTTGGTATTGGTTGCACAAAATAAAAGATAAAGAATGGGTGTAAAAGAATAGGAGACAATGATCCTATTCTTCTCTTTCTTTCTCTTAATATGGGAATCGTTTCTCTGAAGTGAATATGGGAAGATCCATTGGTTCCAACTCCTTGCTCTTGTGTCCTTTTCAGGTTTAAACAAGAAGATAAAACAAAAAACCAAAAAACTCTGTCATTTGTCATTTCAAAAAAGCATTGATGTTACGTCTTACATGACTTGTGGGCTCACATGCTTGTCGTTTATATATATACATATATAAAGAGACTTATTATTATCTTTTGAAGAGAAAAAAGAATAAATATAAAATGAATGAAAACGGAAATTATTCAATTAAAAATTAGAAAAATAAAAGAAAATGTGTCTGCGCCATGTACGCACTTGCTGTTCAAATGCAGAACCTGTCTTGTCTTCTTTAATTCTCCACACAACAAATGTACATCGTTGATTTGGTCAATATTGGGAATTATCTTCTGCTATTTTCGTTCACAATGTTTCGTTACGGTAAAATTATAATATATAAATAAGAATAATTTTATTAGATTAATTTCGTGAAGTGGGTTAATATATTTATGAAATCCAAAGTTAATAATTTTTTTATTATAATTATTGAAAATTGGATAAGTAAGATTATAATTAAAATATTCATAATTAATAAATATATTAAATAAAGTAAATTATATATTAAAGAATTAAATTTTGATTAAAAGTCATATTTTAAAATATAAGTCAATAATTTATTTTAAATTTGTTTGTTTTTATAATTTTTTAAAAATAAACTCAAAAATTATTTTTATTTTTCTCATAAAAAAAACATCTGATTTAAACCAAAACTAATTTTATTAATCTGAATAATTAAATCATTCAGACGTTGAAATTTATCAATGAAGTTATCTAGTTTACAAAAAATAATTACACCATCTAAAAATGGTAGCTGATAATTTGCTTTAGAAAACAAAAATAAAATCTATGAACTTCGTGACTCTGTATTGATACCTAAATCCATTAATCCATTTAGTGACTCTACCTCGTTAACTTATATAATTTTAATATTTCTATGGAGTACATTGTGTACTCAATTTAAGCATATTTCATTGATGAATTTTTAACTTTCTTTTTTATTTATAAAATAAATAATTAATTTATTATAAATTCTAAACCTTAATTGAAAGATAATAAATCTATTCTCTTAGAAAAACTTCCTTAACATTTATTATAATAAAAGAATATAAAAAAGGAGAAAAAAAACTTTTTTACATAAATAAAAAATAGCTTATACATATAATTAAAAAATAAAACGTCTAAAAGACTAATTTCAATTATGAATAGATGAGTTTTGATTTTATATTTTTATTATTATTATTATTATTTTCTTCTCTTATTAAAAAAAAACTTATTCAAATAATACTATGACTATTAACTCTATCAAATTAAGTAGGAGTAATTAATTTTGGTCACCCTATAAATATCGTAATTTGTTGGTCTATTAAGCAACAATATGGTGATCAATTAATTGGTGCTAAAGGAATGAAAAAAAAAAGTGTTACTACTAGAAATTGTGTCATTTCTTAATTAAGCTTCACATTAGAAAATACATGTAATTAGAAAACATAAACAAAAATGTTAAGACAGTTCCATTGGCAACCCTATTTGTCTCGGTTTAGTCATTGCTATTGGTGGGAACTTCAACCACTGCCATAAGTTCATAACTACATATATTATTATACCTTTTATTTTTGTTACTATAATTTTTATTTTATACAATTTTAATTTATAACATACCTTTTATGAATTTATAACATAACTACGTAGCATGAAAAGTTAATATAGATTATTGATAAATTAAAAATATTTAATCTTGTTATGCATACAAAATCATCGCATTGATAATAATTATAATGTAGTAAGTTAGATTAATCATATATTATTAGAAAAATTATAAATAAATCACTCATTTCAACTCAAAATTTTGTAGATTTTTTTTATATATATTGTTCATCTTACCATTTCTATAAAACTAAGTTGAAGAGCTGTCAGAAAAAAAATATTAACAGAATATTTTAAATCATTAAAAAAAAAACACTTTCTAAACAACATTTATAAACATTCACGTGTGATTTTCTCCTTCATTTAATATTTTTTTTCCAATTCCAATCACAATATTTTTTTAATATTTCTTTTATTTTTATGTTCACTTCAATTTATCTCAAATATAGAGTCTAGCTGGTTAATCTCATCTAGTACATGTTTGAAAATTTTAAATGTATTTCTATCAAAATACTTTTTTTTTTCATTTTTACCACAAATTTTGAATATACATATATATATATATATATATATATATATATTATAAATAAGAACAAAAGTTAGATATTTATTTGTTATTTTTATAATTTAGTAACTTAAAAAATATTGCTTTTTAATTATTAAATTAAAAAGGTAAAATGAAAAATATTTATTATTTTATTTGAGTCCTACTTTCGACCTTTATCCAAAAGTAGACATTATTAACCACCGGGGATTGCCTTTTGTATAGGCAATTTGTGTACTCTAAGAAGGTGGCACATTTAATTTAAAGATTTTACTAAAAAAAAAATTACATGTTTCTTATTTTTAAATATAAATAAAATTTAACAATTTTATTTGATTTAATAATTTAAAAAAATTGGAAATTTAACTAATGTTATACTTTTTGTTATTATAATTTTCATTTTAAAAATAGATTAAGATATTACCAAAAATGAATGTACTTGATTATTTTTGTTGACCAAAGCTAATTTTGTTTGCTTAGACAAAATTTGGATGTTAACGGTGGAGGTTTTCCCGATTGAGTTTTAATTTAATGAAATTTAAAGACAAGAAAACCAAACTGCCCAGGAAATATTAAGAGAAGCTATTAAATTCCGTAGATCTGCCAAACAACATGTCAACGTGCTTCTTGACTTCTTGTTTATTAATGGGCCACCCCAGGTCTCTGCTTTTTACAAAACAACTAATCTTGTTTTTATGTTCTTTATTAATTTTTTTTTCAAATATTATATCTTTGTACTTAATATAACAAAGAGAAAAATAGAGAGTATAAATATTATGTTTGTTAAATAATAATGAAAAAAAAACTTACGGAGGAAAATATAATTAAGCATTTGGATTTTTCTATCTAATTAACTTCTAGTGAAGACAAAACATAACAATGGTAACAAATCATTAATTTCCTTGTTACGACTCAAAGATGTAATGTTAATTAAAATTGAAATAGAAATGCTATTTAAAAACTTAATAGCGTGTTATTTCAAACATCCTCTTATTCTCTCACCTTAAAGAGTGATGTTTGGTTACATTTTGATGTACAAATAAGCAGCAAAATTTGAATAAAGAAAGTACAAAAATTCATTAGCCAAAAAATTGATACAAAAGAATATCATAAATTGTCCACATAACCGTTTGATTAAGTATTATGTGTAGGTTAGAGACTTTTTAAACTCCCTTGTTAAATAAGTTAACATCAAGTATAAGCTTGCTGATAAAAATTTTATTATCGCATAATTAAGTTTAACACATATACCTAATCTGTGTAAAATATTTTAATATTATAAATGTTTTGATACTTAGAAAAAGTATTTTAATATTATCCGAATATCTTCTTATTCAAAATATTTCAATATTAATTTATTTTAAGATATACTATAATTTTCTCAAAATACCCATTTTATGTTTAATAAATAAAAAAGAAAACATCTCATATATATCGGATAATTAATTATGGTAATACACTTCTATTTATTCTATTTGATAACCATTTTCTTTCACTCACTAACTTAATACATGTTCAACCAAACAAGGAGCTGGAAGTTTTCTTTAATTCAAATATGAACATATATAACTAACTTAAAATAAAATCATTTTAAAAAATAATATTAAAAATAGAAATATATAATTTAATCCTGTAAAATTAATTTATTTAGATTTTCATTAAGCTCATAATCTCGAGAATTTTTCATCGATTTTTTTTTATCAAGTGATAAATTAAAAGAAAAAAAATAAAAGAGACGTAACAGCAGGGAGTGGTGTAATGTCCCATCGAGTGAATGCGGGTGCATGCGGTGCGACGCGGTGTCCTAAAATTTAAAGTCTTTCTTCGGCCTTTGGTCCACTCGGGTCCTCCAAGATTTGGTCTTTACAAAACAAATCCATTCCGCCCAATATTAATGAGTATGAATATCTTTATATTCATATTTTTATTTTAAGTTATTAAAATTATATATATATTTAAATATAATTTTTTTAAATTATAATAGTTAAAAATACATAAATATGAGAAGTAAAAAATATAACATAAATATAAATAATTTTATTTTCACAAAAAATAATTATATATTATTATAAATAAAATATATGATATTTTAAATGGATATTTGTAAATAATAAAAACAAATATTTTAGTAATTGATATAAGTATTTATTTTCGTAGATTTTATTATTTTTCTTTTAAATTTAAGTTATTAAAATAAAGATATTGATATTAGATATTAGAAAGTATTTAAATTTAAATTTAAATTTATAGATTTATGATTTTCATTTAAATTTATTAAATTAAAGTTCTTTTTACAGGACTCATATAATTTAAATTTATATTTTGTATTGTAATTTATTTATATTAATATTTTATAAAAGATAATATTATTTATATTAATATTAGATGCTATAATTTTATTTAAATTATACTTTAAGATAAAAACTATTAAAATATATATTTTTAAAATAAAAGAAATAAATTTTTTCATGTGCCTCTATGATATCTGCGAGAAAAAATATTCCGCATATTTTTTTCAAACAAAATTTGAATGGTAAGAGACAATTTTTTTGACAAAACATAGAACAATTGCCATGTGAGTAACTTCTACAATTACAACCCTAAACCTACACTACATATTCAACCTACAATTTCATCTTCACGAAACGTAAGAAAATAAATCGATTTTTATAATTAAACTATATAAAAAGCAACAAAAATAAACTCTTTAATAACAATAATAATGACACTCAAATTTTTTTATAAGCTTTAATCAAATTTAATTAATATTAGATGATACAGTAAAGTTTGTCGCTAGTATTTATTAAAATTAGACTAAAAAATTATTAATATGAATTTTTTTTATATATGATTTTGTTTAAAGTGAGTTATAAATAATCAAATGGAACTTAGCGAGAGAAAAAAAATATAAATAACATGATATAATAAGTGTTTTCGGTGGAATTTTGATCGATTTCGATTCTAAGGGTGTTTTGGTCCTAATCAAAAATCTACCACGTAAGTTCTTTTTACTTAGGCTAACAGTCTGACTTTCAATCGAAAACGTATATGAGAATCGAAAATCATAAGATCAAGAAAACTGTTTTTGGTGTTGTCTTTGAAATATCGAAAACAATAAAGTATCGAATCGAAAAAACAGAATATTAAATTGCGAGGAAATGTAAAGTGCGAAAACCCCAAACTTGCATTAATTGTAAATGACAAGGAATCAAAAAATAGCGCAAATGTAAATGGCAGGAAATCGAAATGTGCAGGAAATGTAAATGACGATAAATCGAAAATACAGAAACTTAAACTTTCATTGAATTGAAATGGACAAGGAATTGAAAATACAGAAACATAAAATTGCTGAATTTAAATTGCATCAAAATAAATTACCAAGGAAAATACAGAAAGCGGTAAATGTACTCAGTGAGCAAGGAAATCCAGATTGCCAGAAACTTCATGGTGTTCGTCGTTTCTCCGGTAGACTTTTCACTACCGATCCTGTTCTCTGCCAATTTCCGCTCCCCCTCCTTCCTCTTTTGTACTATTTATAGTGGCATCATTCAAGTCTTCCGAAACGAGTTAACAAGACCGATACCACGTCCTACGTGTATAAGGCGGTTCCTCTTTACTGGTTTCCCACGTTCTCACGATCTTCGCCTCTTCCATAACTTAGAAGCTGCTTTCCAAACGTGCGTTTTACTATTTCCCTTCAAGGTTTAGCCGGGTTTCGATATCCACATAGACGAGCCTTCCCTTCGATTTCGACTTAATCGAAAACTTTGCATACCTGGCATCGATTCATTTTAACCTTAACTTCATATACTTCAAAGTTGTTCCATGTTAAGCCTTCGACTATTACTCCTACCCTTCTGATTCTACCTTTCGATTTTATGTGCTACGTTCTTTATAATTGGACATCGAAAAAGTTATCATACGCTTTGTTCGTTTATCGATCATATTTCTTGATTTCACACTAACAAAATGCCCCCCTGAAAGAATATAAATGATTTCTGTTTTATATTCTTTCAATGTTCCCGCCTTAGTGTTCGAAAGCCCACAGGATTTAGGGTTTAGGGTTTCTGGGGTTCTAGGGTTAAAAGGGTTTTAGGTTTCTTTTCCACTTTACGTCGCCGTCTCGTCAGTCTGTTGCCTTTCAGTACAAGTTACATTAATTACCTTTCCCTTCCGTCGTTTCCAACTCCCTAGACGATTTCCCTTTACCCTTTCCTTGATCTTTACTCTGGTCTTTACGCGAACTATCACCCTCTTTGCAATCTCATCTTCTCCCTTGAGCTCCTGCCTTCGTCCCTGTTACCTCATCCATTAACTCTTCCCTTTCTGTTTTCCTAAGCTCACTACAATGGCCAGCTCATCAAAATCTTCTGACTTTTCCGCTCCACCCCTTCCTTCACTACCCTCTAACCTGCTGGAGATCAACAACCAGAAGTTCGCTCCAGTTCCTCTGATGGAGGAGGCTTCCCGCAAGATTGCTGAGACGCAGGTACTTATTCCTTATACTTGTTGAAGGGGTAAATTTTGCTTTTGGGGGTCCTCTCCAGTCCTATCGATGACACTTTTACTCCTTTTAACCTCTCAACTAGTCCGGCTTTGGTTCATCAACCTCGAAGTTAGGGTTGATTTTCCGAATCTTACCTCTAAAGTGTATAGAACGGGCCCTCCTTCCAAAAAGCCTCAATTTATTAGGTGGTTCGATAGGGTACAAGCCAAGTTTGGGAACCATTGGAGGGATATAGGAATTTTCGACTTTTTGCATCTGTCTCGATGCGATTTATCATTTTTGGACATGGCGATGTTTTTGTCTGCGGTGCATTTATGGAACAAGGACCTACATGCTTTGGAGTTGCCTTGTGGCCCTCTGTCGCCTACCCTTTTCGAGATTGCGGCTATTACTGGGTTGAAGCCCATAGGGGAGACGTATATTAAAGGTGCATGTCCTTCGAGTAGTTCTTTGAGGTCCAAAATTGATTGGGAATCGAAGGCTTACGGACATTTCATTGAGAAACATTTTGTTGATGACCCTTCGATAGTAGTATTCGATGAAGAGCATGTAGCATTTTTTGTGTATTGGCTATGCACCCATGTATTTTGCCCCGATCCATCCAAATCTCCTCCCATTTGTTTGATCTTGCATATGTCCCGCACATCGGTCGGCCTCGGATATGTTTGGCTAAGTTGCTATTAGCTCATGTGTATGCTACTTTCGACGAGGTCTGTCGAAATTTTGAACACACCTAAAGCGTCGGGGAACTTTTCAGGCCCTGTTTGGTTTGTACGAGTTGTGGCTTACTTCGATTTTTGAGAGCGTCCTTCCTCGAATTTCTTCCGTCCCCGAGTGTAAATATAGAAGGGGCCCGATTATCCTCTCGTCACCCTCGCCATAAGTCCGACGAAACTACCTATCGTAAATACCTTCATTTTTTGTTAACTGGATTCACTTTCGATTCAACCTTGGCCCCATTTACTGTAAATCTTGGACGAACAAGTGGCCAACTTAGGGGGCGATTTGGTTTAAATCAAAATTTCTGCCTCGACTCCTGGGTTGCAATCGGAACTGATAGGTGTATGGAGTAATTATTTGACCCATGATGTTTTGGTGTCGGGTTTTCGATCGAAGGATTTTAAGCTTGTCACCTATTACCCCGACTTTTCTCGAGACAATTTGGGTTGAGCCAATCTTTGCCTTTCTTCTCCCTCGATACCTCCCCAAAGTCCAAGTTAACTGAATCCACAATTAGTCGAGAGCTTGTTGAGCTTTTACCAAAAACCCCGATGCACTTTTACCCTTATGCTTTCGAGTCAAATTATTTATCTACTGTGGGTTTTTCTCAATGGTGGGCCGGTTGGTTCTCGAGTAGTCATGCTACTTTTGATGAAGTTCGACAGAAACTGACTACTCAACCTTCTCTTGTGTTGCGGGACAAGTCAAAATCGAAGAAAGGTACACACTTCCACTTGTCTTCAAATATCTCGATTCGAGAACTTTTATCAAATATGTTACACCCCACTTGAAATTAGAATCGACCTATTATGATGCTTGTTATCTCCTTATCCAATAAAACGGATATTAATCGATCGAACCACAAAATAATCAATCCTTTAGGTAGAACCCCTTTTGAAATGTATTGTCCAAATCGTCTTCATACTTTTCCCACAACTCCTTTTGGACTTGCCAAACCATTAACTCATCCAAAATGGGTTCGAGAATTGAGAACCCTCAGGGAAACACGTCGCCCAAAACCCAAAAACAAAGATATTTCTGTCTCGAAATTATCTTATTTCCCTTACCTTAACCTCCCTGAGGCTCTTTTGCCTTCCTGGCTTGTACATATCGACCGAGTCAAGATCTTGACTCCATCACCTTTTGGTGAGATTTTACTGCTTTCTTATACTTTTTTGATTCTATATATTATAAGCTGATCTGTCTTCTTTTATTGGCAGTTTCAAAATCTACTAAGGTCACTGCTGTCGAGAAGGATCAAGAGAAGGGACAAGAGGACTGGGGATCCTCGGGTGAGTCGGACCCATCAACCTTGATCAGAAAACGCAGACGCTCGGCCACCATTCCTACTTCTTCGACAAAATCGAAGGTTCCTTTTGACTTCTGTTTTGTCCTATTCATTTTTCTGTTTGATAAATCCATATTCTTATACTTATCTCTTTTCGATCTTCTATTTTCAGAAACAAAAATCGAAGAGTCCTCGATCTGTTCAACCAGCTGCTCTCGATCCATTGTCGACGGACTCTAATACGATCCCCACGACAACACACTGCCACCGTTCAAGTCACGTAAGTTTCCTTCTTTATACGAATTCTATGTTCTTAAGTCTCGATAAAATTTGTAACATGGTTTCAAAATTTGATTTTCGGGATCTTCCATCGGAGGCTGTATCGACGAATGTCGAGTCTCAACTATTAGCACCCCTCACTGAGGTATCTTATATATCATTGTATGATTGCTTTAACTTTTTGCGCATTTCTTGTTCTGATAATGGTTTTCGATTTACAGCAACCTGAGGCTGTACAGATTCTTCCTCCTGCCTCGGCACCACTTGCTCTACCTCCCCCTGGTATTTATACTTTTCATTGTCACCTTTTCATTTCATTCTATTATGAACCTCTCGATTTACATTCTCGATTCCTTTCTTTTCAGTAAATATTCCAATAATCGAAGTTCAGGGTTCTCCTTCCCCTGTTTCTGCGGAGCAAGAGGATTCTCCTCCTTTTGCGATGCCCCCTATCGAGTTGCTCTTGGCGTCATTACCAAAGATAGATGTGCCTGCTCCGAGCACTGTGTTAGAATATCGAGCTGCAATCGAAGAAGACCCTTTTTCTATCCTCGATATTCTACTATCTACCGAAGCGACACCGTCGAGCTCTTCTAAGACACCCATGACTTCATCTGAAGGACCATACCAGCTGAAGCAACGCTTCCGATCTTTCTTTTATTCCTCGCCCCTCGAAATTTTGGTGGAGTCGCGTGATAAGAAAAGGCAGTTTCAAGATATTATCACTGCCCTCGAGACGTGTCCTGATGATGATCTTCCAATGGGTCTCGATGCGGAAGTCGCGGCGGCTGCCGATTTGTTCAATAAGGCATATGCGGCGAGGAAGAAAAAACAATCGATTTCGACCAAGCTCACCGATATTGCTTCCTTCCAGGCTGAAAAATCAAATTTTTTGAAGACTCAGAAGCTGAAACTGGCGGAAGCATTGTCTGCACAAACTTCGATCGATTGCGAGATCGAGCAGCTGGAGAAGAGACTCGCTCAACTTAAATTGCAAAAGGATTTTGTTGCTTCAGAAATAGATACGATCAAATCCTCTGCAAAAGAAGTCGCATTATCTTTGGGGCAGAGCATAGAGCGCAAACAAGATCTGACTGTCGAAGAGCACTCGATTTCTTCATCTTGGAATCAATTGTTAATAGATTTTGATCAACTTAAGACTCGATACTTATCTTTGTAGAATATTATTCAATTTAATTTTTGAATGTTTATTTCTCTTATTCGAGGCTTATATATCTTTAAGTATTTTCCATTTATCGACAACACTTTATCTTTGTTATACCAATCGATAATTGAATAGGCATTACTCGATAACACTTTAATAACTTCGAAAGGTCCTTCCCAATTCGGTGACCATTTCCCATAATTTTTACATTTCTTGTCCATTGGTAAAATTGTTTTCCACACTAAGTCACCCTCGTTAAACTTTTTCTTTCGAACTCTTTTATTATAAACTCGAGCAATTTGATTCTTCTGCAACATCATACTATTCAATGCCTGCACTCTTACTTCATCGAGTTCGTTTAATTCATCACACATCAAACTCCAATAATCACAACTGGGTAAATCATTCTGCCTCTGTATTCGATTCGATTCAATATTTATTTCGATGGGTAAGACTGCGTCGTGTCCATATACCAACTTGTATGGGGTATTTTGTAAGGAATCTTTAGGTGAATTTCGATAAGCCCATAAAATTTGTAATAACGTTTCATGCCATGTTTTTGGTTTATTGCCAACATGTTTTTTGATTAACCCGATAATCACCTTGTTAATTGCTTCGACTTGCCCATTAGCCTGAGCATAATATGGAGTTGATGTTAGTAATTGAATATTTCTCGATTCAGCATATTTAACTATCTTTCTACCAGTAAACACTGTCCCTCTGTCTGTAGTGATAGACTGTGGGATCCCAAATCGATAAACGATATATTCTTCAATAAAATCAATTACATCCTGCTGATCAACATCCTTTAATGGTATTGCTTCTACCCATTTTGAAAAGTAATCTACAGCCACAATTATATACCTATGTCCTTTCGATGATTGTGGGAAAATCTGTCCGATTAAGTCTATAGCCCAACCTCTAAAAGGCCAAGGTTTAATGATCGAGTGTAATTCGCTTGCGGGCACCTGTTGTATCGGACTGAACTTTTGACATTCTTCACAGGACTTGGCATATTCGATACAATCTTTTAAAATCGAGGGTCAGTAATAACCTTGTCGAGTTAATGTCCATTTCATTTTCTGACCTATCGTATGGGCCCCACATATTCCATTATGTACTTCGGCCATTGCTAAGTAAGCATCATCATTTCCTAAACACCTAAGTAATACTCCATCGATTCCCCTTTTATATAACTCATCATTTAACAAAACGTATTTCACTGCTCGATATTTAATTTTCTTGTCAATTTTCCCATTGGGATTTTGCAAATAATTTATAATCGATTTTCTCCAATCTTGATCATCTAAGTCATTCATGTACAGAATCTCATTTTCTTGAGGTAAATTTTCTTTGATTTGAATTATTTCTTGTAACCTTTCCAGGGACATCTTATACTTCGATGCAATTTGTGCTAAGTCATTTGCTTCTTGATTGAATTCTCGAGGAATATACTCGAATATTATGTCATCGAACATTCTACTTAAAGTCATCACTCTTTCCAAATATTTGATCAAGTTGATATTCATGCATTTATACTCTTTTCGCACTTGTTTGATCACTAATTGCGAATCACCTCTTATAATCACATGTCGTGCTTTTAATTTGATTAAAGTCTCGAGGCCTGCTATCAAAGCTTCATATTCAGCTTCGTTGTTCGAACACATAGGTTGAACCTCAAATAATAACTTAGTCGGAATATTGTTTGGAGAAATAATCGAACTCCTATTCAGATTTATTCGATGTACTTGAACCATCGAAATACATTATCCATTTACTTATTTCGATAAACAAATTCTCAGTGGAGTCAACTGTATGCTCAGCCATAAAATCGGCAATTACTTGACCTTTTATCGATTTTAAAGATTCGAAGGATAATGAGAACTCTGTCAAAGCTAACACCCATTTTCCTATTCTATTATGCATAATTGGTTTCGATAAAAGAAACTTCAAAATATTATTTCTAGAATAAACCATTACATCATGAGGCTTCATTACATACTTGAGTTTTGTACAAGAGAAATACAAGCATAATCCTAATTTCTCGATATCACTATATCGAGTTTCAGCATCATTTAAAATTCTACTTAGATAATACACGACACATTCTACACCATTTTCATCTTCTTGTGCTAATAAAGCTGGCTATTGTACGATCTGATGCTTGATACATATAACTTTAATGACTTGTTTCTCTTCACTGGGATCATAATCGGAGGATTTGTCGGCATCATTTTGATTTGCTCGAAGGCTTCTTGATGTTCCTCCTTCCACTTAAACTCTGCTTCTTTTTTCAATTTTAACAAAGACGAAAAAACATAAGTTTTGACGACCGGATTAGAAATAAATCGTCTTAAATAATTTATTTTTCCCAAAAAAGATTGTAATTCTCTCTTAGTTTTTGGAGCGAGAGGTATTTATTATTGCTTTGGCTTTATTTTTCTCGATCTCAATACCTTTTCCATGCACTATAAATCCTAAAAATTCACCGCGAGATACACCAAAAGCACATTTTAAGGGATTCATTTTTAATCCATATTTTCTCATTCTTTCGAAAGATTTCCTCAAATTGCTCGAGATGTTGATGTTTTTCTTTCGATACCACAACGATATCATCTATGTAAACTTGCATAAAATCATTAATCAAATCATGAAAAATTAAATTCATAGCTCTCGATATGTGGCTCCGGCATTTTTTAATCCAAAGGGCATCACTACCCATTCATAAGTACCTAATGCCCCTGGGCATCGAAAAGCTTGTTTTAGCTATATCATTTTCGAGACACAAATATTTGATTATATCACGAATAACCATCTAAAAGACTTAACATTTCATTACCAGCTACTGCATCTATTAGCATATCGGCTATTGGCATAGGATATTAATCTTTAGGAGTAGCTAAATTTAAGTCTCGATAATCGATGCACACTCTTATTTTACCATTCTTTTTAATCACGAGTACAATATTAGAAATCCAATCGACATACCTAGCGAGTTCGATGAATTTGGCTTTCAAAAGTCTCTCGACCTCTTCCTTGATCTTGTTCATCACCTCGGGTGCAAATCTTCTTGGCGCTTGTTTTCTTGGCTTTCTACCTTCGATGATAGGTAATCTATGCTCGACGAGACTTCGATCCAATCCAGGCATTTCTTCGTATTCCCAAGCGAAGCAGTCCTTATATTCTCTTAACAAGGAAATCATGTCCCTCTTTAACTCTTTCTCGAGATACTTACTGATATACGTGGGTTTCTGTTCCTCTTCACTTCCTAAGTTAACTTCTTCTAATGGATCTTGAGCTTCGACTTTTTTATAATTTGATGTAATAGATTTTTCGAAACCTAAAGGAGAATAATCATAAATACAATCAAGTATAACTTGACCGCTATTATTTGCAACTACGGTCGAGTGAATCGACTTATTTATCCTTATTTTACTACTACTACTACTTTCTTGGCTCTTCTTCCCATCTTCATATTTTCCCAATCGAGCCAAGAACTCTTTGTACTCTCTATTCATCTTCATCGGCCACTTCGAGGTTGGCCCCCTCTTTGATCATGATGAATCCTTTCTTCTCATTCATCTCTAAGAAACGCTCCTCATGCAGTTTGGAATTAAAATCTTCGACTGTTTCGAAGGTGAATGGTTGAGCAAGCGCCAGATTCTGCAGTGCTCGGCCAGCCTGAGATACGAATGTTACAAATTCGTGTTGATCTCCTGGGATTACTTCGAGATGTCCATCTCGATTCCACATAAATAACTTTTGATGAGCTGTCGAAGGCACAGCTCCTACTCCATGAATCCACTCTCTGCCAAGTAATGCATTGAAATTGGCATGCGACTGGACCACAACAAACACAGTAGGTCTCGAGTAAGTGCCCACTTTCACGTCTAAAGCGATCATACCTTCTGAACTTGACGTCTTTCCGCTGAAATCGGAAATCATAATGTTGTGCTTGACTAAGTCTTTTAGCTCAATACCAAATTTCTTTAGCATAGTAATTGGCAGTATATTCACTACTGCTCCACCATTGACAAGGACTCTATTCACCATCTGTCCTTGAATCTCGATGTTTAGTAATAATGGTTTCAAGTGGAACCTCATTTCCTCAGATGGGGGATCGATGAAAGCGGCGTCCCTATGAGGAACTTCACATGAGGTTTGTGTTACCCATGTTATTTTTGGCCTTATGTTTTCTGAATAGAAGTCGCCTTCCCGCTCGGCATCTATTTGTTCTTGATACTCTTTGTATTCGCTCACATATTCCGCAGGTAAAATTGATATTACCCCGATTTGATGTTCGTCCCAAGTACCATCATCCTTGCCATCGAGAAATTCTCTTGTATAATGACTCTCTATAGGTGCAACATTTTCTTCAAAGTTTCTGTAATTATTCCAATAAGGGATCCTTCCTCCTCTTCTCCAGGGCCTTCCTCGGAATCTTCTTTGGAATGCTGGGAATCTAGTGATCGACCCATCATCATACGAGAGTCTTTCAAAAACATCGTTACTTTGAAGTCTACCTCTTCCTCCTCGAGAAGGATACATCTCTCTTCTAATCCACGGCCCCCGATTTTCACTAACACCAGAGCCAACGAATTTCTGCTGACTTTCTTCGATAGTTGGTCGGACTGTTTGATCTATTTTGTCATTTTTCCTTTTATTTTGGTTCTCGATCTTCTTCATCTGTTCTGTTCTGAAAGCGTTGGCAGCCGATTTATCGAACACTGCACTGCATCGTGGGCATAATGATACATCTTCGTCTTTTTCCTTCTTTCTATTCAAAAATTCAATGAGAGAATCTCCTGATCGAGGGTATATTTCCTTTTCGAACTCTTTCTCGAATTCACTCAGGTCAAATTCCATGTCTTCCTCAGATACATCCATCCTAACATGCTTAGGATTGATGTCTTCAGTGACATCTACCATGCCTATGAAGGCTGAATGTGTTAATCGGACATCATCAGTAATGCCTGTTTGGGATTCGAGGTATCCTACTTGAGCCTCGAAAGGGCTCGTGTCAACTTTCATTGTCATTTCTTCGAACTTCAACCTTCCTTGGTCGATCGCATCTTGGATGGTGTTCCTGAAATGTATACAATTGTTAGTCCAATGTCCATAAATATTATGAAATTTGCAATATTTTCGACCATTCCTTTGTTCTGCAGACGGCAGTTTATGATCATCACTCAACTTAATCTGTTTGTCTTTCAATAAAATATCAAAGATTTTGTCTGCTTTTGTTACATCAAAAGTATATGTTCGATTTGCCATTTTATCTTTTACTTCATTCTTTTGTAGCAATTTACAGGTATATGGAACCCCCACTTTGAGTTCTGCCAAGTTTACTTTCTCATCGACAGTTTCTTCAATATCATTTTCTGTCATATTATCTGTCTCATATACATCATTTATGTATGCTATTCTTTCCTTTTTTAGAGGTTTCTCATATTTCTTATATCTTTGTTTCTCATACTCGATTTGTTCCACTCTTCTTACTTTATCAGCTAATTGAGCCATGTCATTTAATGGTAAATTGACCAGTTTTTTCCTAATCGAGAATTCTAAACCTGCGAGATGCCATTCGACTAATTCATATTCGGGAATTTAAGTGAAACATCTCGATTTCATTTGTCTAAATCTATTCAAATAATCATCTATGCTTTCATGATTGTATCTTTTTATATTCATCAAGTCGATGAGACTCACTTGAGTTTCCCCTCTAAAGAATTGTTCATGAAAATGTCTTTCCAATTGCAGCCAATTATATATCGAATTAGGTGGCAATGACGTGAACCAAGTAAAAGCATTCTTAGTCAAAGAACTCGGGAAATATTTCATTTTCAATTCCTCACTCATCGCTAGGTCTCCACATTCAATCTGATATCGAGCTACATGCTCGATAGTCGATTCACCAACTTCTCCAGCAAATTTGGTGAATTTGGGTACTTTATATCCCCGAGGCAATTCTGTCTCGAGAATCGCATTCGGAAAGGGAGATACAAAATATGTCTGATTAGGTGGTCTAAATTCCATCCCTTGTAAATTCACCCTTTGTCCTAACATATTATTCTGATTGTGTATATTTTGAAATCCTTCGTTCAAATTCCCATAAATATCATTCCTCTCATGTTGATACTCATGTCCCATACGCTGCTGTTGATCATTGTCTCTATTTCTTCTCAATAGATATGGGGGATTAATATTAGTATTCTGGTTAGCATGATTTTCTACCCTTGTTCGTCGAGGCACATCCAATGCATCCCCGATTCGTGACATTTGGTCTGCTAATATCTCGAAACTAGCAGTAGTGTTTTGCACTAATGGACTTAAGACTGTAGTCAATTGTTGTGATAACATGTTCACCATTTCAAAATTACTCTCATCCATTTGCTGTCTAAGTACCCCTAATGAATTACTAGATATTCAGGTACTTATGTTTTCGATAGAATCAAAATTAGATCGATGATAGTCTCTATCGAATACATATCTCCCATGATCTAAGTTTCCCCTATGATCTAGATTTGGAGGCATCTGTTGTGTGCCTACATTACGTCCAGTTCCACGAATTCAGGGAATTACTAAGTTTTGCGACGTCCCTAAATTTGGAGGGATTCCAAAATTTTGTGGCATACCTAGTGTTTGGGACATTCCTAAGTTATATCTCGAATTCCTATGCGTTGAAGAAGTTCCAGCCCCACTCACATTATTAAGTGAAAATCCGGGTGGTCTTATACTCATACGTGGCCCTACATATGTGGTTGTGGGATTTCCTATAGTTTGCATATTATTTGGTATCACCGTACTAGATCCTACTTGGGTGTTTGCTAATGTACCTGAATTTTGTTCACTATTCACAGGTATCGACATACTCACAGTTGTCGATACTACAGGTATGTTCCCATTATGACTTTGCCCCCCAGTATTTGGTGGGTGTGACCCATTTAATCCCTCACTGTTACCTTGATTATTTGATGAACTCTGACTCATGACTCTTCCACTCCTCAATCTCATACAATTTCGAACTAACCAATTTTGTGTTTCTCAACACAAGACTCCCCTACCTGGCGCGCCAATTTGTTTCTGGTGGAATTTTGATCGATTTCGATTCTAAGGGTGTTTTGGTCCTAATCAAAAATCTACCACGTAAGTTCTTTTTACTTAGGCTAGCAGTCTGACTTTCAATCGAAAACGTATATGAGAATCGAAAATCATAAGATCAAGAAAACTGTTTTTGGTGTTGTCTTTGAAATATCGAAAACAATAAAGTATCGAATCGAAAAAACAGAATATTAAATTGCGAGGAAATGTAAAGTGCGAAAACCCCAAACTTGCATTAATTGTAAATGACAAGGAATCGAAAAATAGCGCAAATGTAAATGGCAGGAAATCGAAATGTGCAGGAAATGTAAATGACGATAAATCGAAAATACAGAAACTTAAACTTTCATTGAATTGAAATGGACAAGGAATTGAAAATACAGAAACATAAAATTGCTGAATTTAAATTGCATCAAAATAAATTAACAAGGAAAATACAGAAAGCGGTAAATGTACTCAGTGAGCAAGGAAATCCAGATTGCCAGAAACTTCATGGTGTTCGTCGTTTCTCCGGTAGACTTTTCACTACTGATCCTGTTCTCTGCCAATTTCTGCTCCCCCCTCCTTCCTCTTTTGTACTATTTATAGGGCATCATTCAAGTCTTCCAGAAACAGTTAACAAGACTGATACCACGTCCTACGTGTATAAGGCAGTTCCTCTTTTACGGTTTCCCACGTTCTCACGATCTTCGCCTCTTCCATAACTTAGAAACTACTTTCCAAACGTGCGTTTTGACTATTTCCCTTCAAGGTTTAGCCGGGGTTTCGATATCCACATAGACGAGCCTTCCCTTCGATTTCGACTTAATCGAAAACTTTGCATACCTGGCATCGATTCATTTTAACCTTAACTTCATATACTTCAAAGTTGTTCCATGTTAAGCCTTCGACTATTACTCCTACCCTTCTGATTCTACCTTTCGATTTTATGTGCTATGTTCTTTATAATTGGACATCGAAAAAGTTATCATACACTTTATTCGTTTATCGATCATATTTCTTGATTTCACACTAACAATAAGAAAAATAAACTTTACAATATTTACAAATAAAGAGTGCGATGAGCCCTCTTTTAATACATGGTGCAATGAATTTGGTTTTAGTTTACTGATTCGACGTTTTATCAAAAATCAGTTTTCGATAATTCTTGGTTTTGGGGTTCATCTTCAACTTCAGAAGAGTCCTTTTCATGACTTTGTGTGTGTAGATGGACCCTCATGCTACATTCTTCAATAACATTTCTATCACATTAATTTACACCATTAATCACCAAAATAAGTGACCGAGTTTGGGGAAGTTCCACGTCTTAACTCTAACTTTTTAAAATATATTTATTATAATGTTTTTAACATAGCTTAAAAATAGCTTAAATTATCAAATTAATATTTTAACTTTATTAGATTTTTTTTAAATATAACCACTAAGACGACACTATTTTACATAACTTATTTGTACTTATCACGTATTATAGAACCATCACTTTCCTAATTACACTTTTGATTTAGCGTGTGTTTATTTATTTAATTCTTAATGGTAATTTTGGTCGCTATATTTTATAAAATCCATATGGTTACTTTTTTTTAATGAAATTTTAACATTTTTTATTTTTTATTTATCTGTAAATTTTATAAATAAATATATTTCTACTTTAATTGTTCGATATCTTTTATTATTTTAGACATGATACAATAAATAAAGAAAAAAACATGATACTAATAACTTATTTTTAATTTTAAAGGATTAAAGACGATAGAGTTATGAGATTAAAGAGGGTGACTTTTTATGAACTGAAAATTGCATAAAGTAATCAGCATTTTAAATTAAGGATTAAAATACCATAATATCTTATTTTTCAATAAATACAATATTGTTATCTATTGGAAATAAAATAATTAATATTGTATTAAAAATTAAACATGGATTAAGTTAATCTTGAAGCTAACCACGTGTCGATTGGAGAGAAAGTGGAATAGGAAGAAAGAAATAGGCGAAAATATGAGTTGGAATAGGAACCCTAGTTTTTATAGACGAAAAATCGAGAGACTCTTCTAAATAGAAAAATTGAGAATAGAGTTAGTAATAAATAATATAATTTTAATTTTAATATGAAAAAGTGAAGTGTGTAGTGTGACGCGCTTAGATGTGAATGAGTGCCAAACTCTGTCCTGTTTTGGGGAACAGTGCCTCTTCCTTTCTCCTCTTCATTTAACACTTCTTTCCTTCCATTCATCTTCACATGTAAACCCTCTTCTTCCTCACGCTTCAGCTATTCCACAACTCCTACTTTGCTTCAGCTTTTCTGGAAAACAAATCTCTGATTGCCTCATCAATTTTTACCCCCTTTTCTGCCATTCCCACATCAATCATCACCCTACTTCCATCCACTGCTACTGCTACCTACCCACCCACCCACTCCCCTCTTTCACAAACCAAAACAATTCCTTCCTCCTCCTCCTCTCTCATCTTCATACCATGTTACTCAAATTAATATATAAATAACATGCACTGTTTTTCCTTCCATCTCACTGCTTAGCTTCTATATCCAACAACACCAACAATCTTTCTTCCTATCCATCATATGTATACACCCTCTTGCACAATACAAAAACCCTAGCTGCTCCTCCTCAGTACAACTTCATTTCTAGATACACATATATGTTTATGTAGCACCTTGGTTGCTGTGCTGGATCCTTCTACTTCAACCTACCACCACAAAATCAACCTCACCATCCACAAGATCCCACTCAAATCCAAATCACCAAGCATCAGATCTTTGCAATGGAGAGCGTGTCATCCCCAATAACAACAACAACTACAAGCAGCACCAGCAGTGGTGGTGGAGGCGGTGGTAGCAGTACTCCGAGTAGGTACGAGAACCAGAAGCGGCGAGACTGGAACACGTTCAGTCAGTACCTGCGGAACCACCGGCCGCCGCTGTCGGCTGCGCTGTGCAGCGGGGCGCACGTGCTGGAGTTCCTGCACTACCTGGACCAATTCGGGAAGACGAAGGTGCATAACCCGACGTGCCCGTTCTTCGGGCTGCCGAACCCTCCGGCACCGTGCCCCTGCCCGCTCCGGCAGGCGTGGGGCAGCCTCGACGCCCTCATCGGCCGCCTCCGCGCCGCCTACGAGGAGAACGGCGGGAGAGCCGAAAGCAACCCCTTTGGCACCCGCGTGGTGAGGCTGTACTTGCATGATGTTCGTGACTTTCAGGCGAAGGCGAGAGGAGTTAGCTACGAGAAGAAGAGAAAGAGACCAAAGTCCAACATCTCTAATGCACCTTCTGTTACCACTTCTCCCAATGCCACTGCTACTGCCACTTAGCATCATCACATTCAAACCAATTATATAATTAATATCATCCACCATGGCATGCCCTCACATGCATATATATGCTGTATCATCATCCTTTTGTTTTTCTTTATTTCTTCTCCCTCAAACTTGTACCTGTTTCATGTTTATTTTTGGCAACTTTAAGGTTCTACATATATGCCTTGCAGACGTGTTTCCGTCGTCTTCTTAAATGCAAGATCTTTTCGTATTTGTTCTGCCTTCCCGTGTTCGAGGAAATAGAATATATACCAAACTAGGATATGTTTTATGCCTATTTTTGGTGTTCGAATTAATGGACATTTTCGGGGTTTCTGATTCTCTACAGTGCCACATTCTCTGGTATCTATAAAATCATGAATAGGTGAACTGTATTTAATGAACACTCTCATCATTTTAATGGAGAAAATCTCTATCCCATTTTCGGAGATTTCCCAAAGCCCTTGTGAGAAAGATTAAAGTTTTACAGGATCAATTGCTGTACTTTTATTGGGAGTAAGTGTAGCCTTAATTACATATACATGTGTGTATGTGAATGTCTGTGTTTTCAGATGAAAATATATGGATGGTTGCACTGCACTTGCTCCTGTACTTTTAAAGTAAGACGTTGCTGGTGCTGCCAATGTGGTTTATTTTTTGTATTTTAGCTAAAAGTTACTTACAGAGGAGGGTTTTTCTTTTCTTCTAATGAGACACAAATTATAATTAACACCCTTTCTGCGTTTCTTTTCCCTCTCATCCATTGCATGGATTAAGAATTAATAAGGCTGTTATGGCAAGTAAGTTGGGGTTCAAAATAATGAATGTAATATAATATTGAAGTTAAAGCAATAGTTCCTAGGTAGAGTAAGTGGAAGAAGCTATTGGCGTTGATTGTGTAAATAAAGAAGTGAGGAATTGGTGAAATGGAGTTAGGTATATATTAGTTTGATTTGATGGTGATGTTGTGAAATCAATCTTCTCTGGTATAGCTGCTAGCTAAAGATGGAGATGTCAAAAGTAACAGCAATTTGGGATTATTGCCAATAGCCCCCTATAACTTGGACAACGATCCCTTAAAATTCATGGAAAGTGGTTCTAAATGCTAGGCTTATCATCCACTGTTTCCTTCTGTGAGTATATGGGTTAAGGCCCTTTTTTTCAAGTATTTGTATATTCTAATGTTTAAACCCATTATGTCTGGTTCAAGCTTCTTGGTTGAATCGGTTGAATCGGTTTAAAATGGGAGTGTTTCACCAGTCATTATTTTTGTTAATCTCAATGTTCTACAGATATAGAAGTTAAAAAATGAAATGAAAAGTTAATTGCAATTAAAAAAACTTACTAATATACAAATATTATGATTTTATCCCGATATGATATAATTATTTATTAATTAGTATTATTTTATTAATTTAAACTCGATATTTATATACCCAGTTTGATTTTTATCCGATGAAAATTATATTAATAGAGGCTAATTTAGTGCGTGTTATAAATTCGAATTTTGCTTGTGCTGTTAATAATTTTTTTAAATTTTCTTCTGGTCTCTACCTTAAATTCACATTCATGGTATTAGATGATAACTTATTCACTAAATGACACAAATTATTGATTAGAATTAACATGTGTATTTTTTTTAATATTTTTTTTACAGTTTACATTTGGTTATCAATAATTTACTTTCACCTTGATTTTTTGTAAAAAATTATATTTAATTTAGATTTTTTTCTCTATATTAACATATTTTAAATGCCGTTCATGTTAGTAAAAGGTAGAGATGAGAAATAATATAAAAAAAATTATAAAAGACATGAAAAAATTTACATACATGCATGCATGTATCCTTTTCCATTTAGTTGAAATATAGTATATTATGGTATGTTATAGTATTTTGCAATTATTAGATAAAATAGAATTAAGGGTGCTTTCTAAGATTCTAATCCCATCATAATTTAAAGTAGTTGGCTGTGAATTGTGACAATTATTGTGAAAGGTAGTTTTTTTTTTTTTTTTTTTTTTATGTTAATGGGTTATTCGTAAATTATGTGATAGGTTGTGCTTTAAATTTTTTTACTAAATTGGATGAAATTATATTTGCAAATATAATTTTAACGAAAAGAGACCGTGACGACTTAACTGGGCATATATTGAAATCATGCTAGCAAGTTTTCAGTTGAGATGTTTTTTCTTTTTTCTTTAATTGTGTTAGGTAATATACGTTTAATTTTTTGTTTTTATTAAAGTTAGTACAATTTCAGTGTAATATTTTTAAATATAAATATTCGATTTTTCTACATAAATAGATTGTTTTTAAATTAAATAATTTTGATTTAATTATTAATTTAAAAAAATAAAAATTTTAAGAGAAGTATGAACATGAATAAATCTAAATTAGTAAATTTACGTTACATAAAAAAATTACATATATTATTATAGAAAACAAGTTACAAAAAATTTAATGGTGAGATTTTCTTTTATAAGGTGACCTTTTAATTTGTTATTTTGGTCTATGGGATTGATAGTAGGTAGACGTTTGTTGTGTTTGTATAACACGCATACGTTTATGTACTGGTTGGGGTTAAATATTTGTTTTTCTATTATTATTAATATTTTTATCTTCATTTGCATATTACATAATAATAATCTTGGGGATAGTAGACATAAAATGAACTTGATTGTATGTTGATGATAGTGTCATCAAAGATGTGAAAAACATATTTGTTTTAGAGGAAAACAAAGTAAATATATGAGAAACCTAATTTTTAACTTAAAATTTATAAGGTAAATTTTGCAGTTGATGAACATATTAGAAAAATGGACAAGGTTGTTTATTATAGTTTAACCAGCATGTTGATGACTCAACTGATCAATATATTGACCACTTGATTGAGCAATATGTTGATCAATTGGCTGATCAACATAAGCATGACTAGATTGACCAACATGTTAGTGTTATTCCTCTTGCTACATGCTAGACAATCGTCTAATATATTAATTGATATAATTCAAAACAACATATGGGAAGGTTAGTGTTTTCAGTCAAAATGAGCAATAATAAGTGTAATGAAACAATTTTATATTGATTATTGATACAAAATTTTTATTGTTGAGTTGAAATCTGAAAAATATATTGTTTGTTGTATAAATTATGATAAGAGTGTCGAGTGGAAGATTCGTGCTTCATTCGAGTAAGATTCATATAACCAATGTGAGATTAAGAAAATTGAAGCGTCTCATACATATTTGAGTATAATGTTATATCCATATCAAAGCTTAGACTTTACCGTCATTGCTAATATTATTTATGAAATTAGTTAAAACACATGCCTATGTTCTTATCAAAACTTGTTGAGAATTGAAGTGTGTTTAAAATCTCACGTTGGATAAAAATGGAAAAGTTGAGTAATTTACAAGTGAAAAAGATCCATAATCTAATGTCTTAAGATTTTCACTCGCGTCCCATTTGTGAGAACTTTCCTATTGTTTGTCTCCTTCGAAATTACCTAATAATAGTATCAGAATTGATGATTTGTTCAGTAACCGACTCAATTGAGTATGATTAGAGCAGGTGAAAGGTCTTTGTGTCGAGAGTCTTCCTAACAAGATTTTAGGCAAGCGAGTCCCGTTAAATTGAACGGTTGTACAAGTAAGGTCACTACTAAATGTTTTTGCTCGAGGAGGTGGTATACCAATGTGAATGGGAATTACACTTGAGGGAGAGATAATTGAGAATTTAAGTGTGAATTGAAGTCCCACATTAGGTAGAAATGGAAAAAGTTGAGTAACTTATAAGTGAGAAAGACCCATAACCTTAATGCCTTAAGGTTTTGGGTTGAAAGTGATGTCATATTTTCTTATATGATTGACTCATATCCCATTTGTGAGAATCTCCTTATTGTTAACCCCCCTCGAAAATACCTAACAAAACTTTGATTGCATAAGTAAAAGACAAATATGGTTATCTAGTCACTTACAAAAAAGGATGACTATGATCTTCAAAGGTGGTCACAAACTGTTTAGTATGTCTTTTCACCTTATTTAGTGGATGGTGAGCATAGTCCATAATCTATATTAAAGTGTATTTTTTTTATTATTTAAGCCATGTATAAAAGGTTTCAAATATTGTAAGTCAATTATTCAAGTTGACAGCACATTCCTAAAATTTTTTATCATGCTAAATTATTGATTGCAACTGTACAAGGTGACAATAAAAACATATTTTTACTCGCATTTGCAATGTCGAAAGTGAGACAAAAGAGACATTGATATAATTTTTTCAACTTCTAAACATTATGTTACATTTCAAAATAATTTATGCATGATACAAACAAATGGACACGAATATTGTCGATATTACATTCGAATGATCATAATTGAAATTATCTAATCCCAATGTACTATATTCATCATATTATCTCAAACTGCAACAAAAAAATTCAAAAATATTGATTTGAAAAAACAAGTCATCAATATAGGTAATATCTTTTAATCTTAAATATCATTTATTTAAATAACATGTCTATGAAATTATATTTTCTTTGTAGAATATGAGATGAAACAACCAATACTTTTAGCAAAAGTATATTTTTTAAGGTTTGAGTTCAAATAATAAATTTGCTGGTTAGATGAGATTCTATTGAAAAAACGGACCAAGCTTATAATAGAGACAAACGAAATGAACACATGACAAGAAATCTTGCTAAGTCCATGAATTCTATTATCAAAAGAGCACGAACATTACCTATATGTGTCTTAGTTAAAAAAACGTTTGAAAAAACTAAATATTGATTTGTGGGAAGAGATATGAAAGCAAAATACATGTTATGAGTTGAACATAAATATCCAAAAAATATTATTACATTGCTTAAGAAAAACGAACAACATGCTCAAATGTATGATGTTCAAAAATACAATTGAGAACATTATGAGTTTAATGTACAAGACTAATCAAATCCCCAATATGATCGAGATCAATAAGCTACACAATTCAATTAAATTAATTACAATATGATCGAGATCAATAAGCTACACAATTCAATTAAATTAATTAGAATATGATCGAGATCAATAAGCTACACAATTCAATTAAATCAATGATGGTGTAATTATGGAGAATTCCAAACTCTTTGATTTCTTTTTATTTACAACAGATTGCATTTATCGATCCGATTTACAATTTAAAAAACAGTTATAAAGTGTATGAACTTCAAATTTATCCAATTTGAAATAAGGATTATTTATCTACTTATACAAATTTAAATTTTGTTTATGATTCTAACGTGTATCGAGAAACATAAAAAAATCTATAATTACTCGTATTTAAAATAAAATAGATCTATCGTTTACAAATAAACTGAAAAAACATTTTATAGAAATGGTCATATTGGCAATAAATTTATACTATTTTATTTTAAATAATATAATATTTTAATATATTATTTATTAAATTAAATTTATCCATATCTGTATTTCTCTTAATATATTTTTTTTCAAATTAATACCTAAATTGAGATAATTTAATTTAAAAATAATCTATTTATGTAAAAAATTGAAAACTTATTAAAAAAAATTACAATAAAGTCTAGGTGATACAATTTTTTAATAATAAAAAAAAACTTATGCTATCTAATACGATTTTAGCATGAGTTCTTTATATTGTCTACTCAACACGATTTCACCAATTTGATAAATTTTTCTAAAATCTATTCTATCACGTAATTTACATATATTTTTGACCCAGAAACGTAAAAAAAAAAAGCCGCTTGAGAAGTATTACAATACGTTTAAGACCCCATGGTTTACATGTTAGCATGCGCAAATTCAAATTATATTACTGTTTCTGGTGAAATTTCGATCGATTTTGACTCTTAAGATGTTTTGATACTAACCAAAATTCTACCACGTAAGTTCTTTTTACTTAGGCTAGCAAATTAATTTTCAATCGAAATGTATATGAGGATCGAATTTTACCCGATTTCAAAGATACTATTTTTGGTGTTTTGTATTAAGAATACTCGAAGTAAAGAAAGCAGGAAATATACTGGAAATCGAAAATCAGTGCTGAAATTTAGATTACAAAGAAATGTAAATTACGAGAATCTTAAATTTGCTTTAAGTGTAAAAGACGGTAAATCGAAACAGAAACGATGTAAATAACGAGAAATCGAATTTGCCGGAAATGTAAAGGACAGTAAATCAAATGTGCAATAAGTGATTGGAAATCGAAATTGCATTAATGTAAAATGACTAGGGAATATAAATACGGAAACTTAACTTGCATTAAATCGAAATGACCAAGAATCGAAAATACATAAACATAAAATTGCTGAATATAAATTGCATCAAAATAAATTACCAAGGAAAGTAAAGAAAGCGGTAAAGGTATTCCGTGAGCATGGAAATCCAGATTGCCAGAAGCTTCATGGTGTTCGTCGTTTCTCCGGTAGACTTCTTCACTACTAATCATGTTCTCTGCCAATTTCCACCCCCTCTATTCCTTCCTCCTCTGCTCTATTTATAGGGCATCATTCAAGCCTTGTAGGAGCAGTTAACAAAACTGCTACCACGTTCTTCGTGCGCGTTGCAGTTTCTTCTTCTGTGGTGTCAAAACTACACCCACGTTCCCATGATCTTCAACCTCTGCCACGATTTAGAAATTGTTTCCTATGTGCGTGTTTAACTCCTTCTCTTTATGATCTGGCCACGATTTTGATATTTATGCGGGTTAACCTTCCTTTCGATTTAGACTTCAATTTTATCGAGAACTTTGGATTACTTTTGATTCCTTTTAACCTTAGCATCATATACTTCTAATTTCTTGGTTTGTTCCACAATGAACTTTTGACTATTATTTCTCTGATTCCGACTCTAACTTTCGATTTTATGTGTCATGCCCTTCTAATTGGACATCGAATGGTTTTTCATCCACCTTTTCGCTTTATCGATCGATCACATGTTTCTCGATTTTTCTTTTCTTCATTTTTCGATCGCTTTTCTCGATTTCCTACTAACAATTACAAATAACCTTTTACGAATCAACTGATTTGTTGAGTTTGTTTGGTTTCGTTCAGATTCCATGTATATTTTATTTTCTACATTACAGACAATTTTTATGCTTAAAAAAATTGAGTATCTCATATTCTCGTATAAATAAAATGTGGTTGAATATTATGTTATTTTGAACCGAGGACATTGAATTCATAAATTTTTGTGCGGGAAGTACAGTACCCAAAATTTTCTACACTACCAAGTATTTATGAAATCCCATGGGACACTGTACAAATCATGCTTGTTGCACATTTTCATAAACTCTATTTAAATTCTTACCCTGCAACTTTCTGATGTGTAGATCGATACAGTGCACTATACTGCATAAAATTTATATATTATTTATCATCAACCATTTATATATTATCTACGTATATCACTATTTTACTAATTATATGAAAAATGAAGGTCATTTTGAGAGTTAGTCCTCTCTTAACATAAGAAAAGAAGCTATTTGCCCTTAATATGTGATGATGAATCGCTTTTTCTACAAAGGGGCGAGACATAGCCTAATTTGTAGGACTTTATGGTTACATGAATCACTTAACTTAGGATAATGAGACTGATGACCAAGCCACCATATAATAACAGTCTTTCTCCTCAGATGCTGGAGTTGTTGGTGAATAATTGGATTATTCAGTCATAACCTTTCTGTCTTATGTCTTTATTCTTTTTTTTTTTTTAATGAAAAAAAGGCAGAAATTACTAAACATATTTTTTTCTTTTTAACGTTATAGTTATAATTTTCTTGATAAATATGAATTTAACGAATATGAAGAAATAGCAGCTTCCTTAAATTAGAAGTCAAATCCAGATTTATGCTTTTGTTTGAGCTTTTTGAAAACTTGTAAATTTCAATACTTAAAGTGTACCAAAATTGATTTAATAATGTCACAGTTGTTATTAATTAGATAATTGAGTTGGACGAGAAGTTTTTATAGCAAGAGTAGTCTCAACGGTTGCGATGGTGCATGAAATTTGTGCAATTGTGTTAGGGTTTAGCTAAAGGAGTAGTACAATTGTACCTGATTTCTAATATTCTATCTGAAGATGCTGTCCTTAGAATTCAAACAAGTTTTTCTGCCACACAAGATCTCATCTCGTGTCATCCACGAACTTCATATTTATGCAGCCAAACAACCCAAACTGTACGACCTTCTCATAACCTCTCATTGTTACCGTGTTACGAAACCAAGGGCAAAAATGTGTACTCATTTTCACCCAAACGAAGTCCTTGGAAAAGCCGAACAAAATTGACTAGCCCAACAATCATCTTCGAATAGATCGATGCGAGAGCGTTTCTTTATATGCTTTAGCTCCACTACTTTCCAACTCATATATTTCTTTTATATGATATTTTAACCTCCCACGTCATTTCAATTTATCCAAATAATATCCTCCAATCAAAATAATTTTCCTCACTCGTAATATTAGCATTGAATATAATTTTTTTCTAAAAATATCATGTTTGTATTTTAGAATAAGGTTAAAATTCGTAAACACCCATTTAAATCATAAGTTATACTTATGGATGAATGAGTTATTACAAAATATCCTCAATCATTTTATTTTAATTATTTACGTTGGAGCACTCTATCTCCATCTTTGTATATTATCTCTCGAATAAATTTTATTGTAAGTAATATATTTATTTATGAAAATATTTATAAACATTACAAACTTATCCATAGACTTGTGAGAAAAGATTTATCTTGAAAGATACAAACGCTTCCAAAATATTATCATCAAGCATTTATTGTATTACCTTTGTTGACGAAATTTTCCGTAACATAAATTTTCGAAAATTTTATCATTAAGCATTTATTGTATTCCCTTTGTTGACGAAATTTTCCGTAATATAAATTAATTAGACTGATTTTCTTTTGTGCTGGACTTCTTTTGGTTACCATCCTTAACTCTCACTCTTTTATCATTTCCACACCCACTCACGTCTTACGTATTTTCAATATTTTTCTGTTTCTCGTTTTCTTCAAATACAGCATGGGTAAGAGGATCCAAATATTAACTACAAATTGGGCTTGCATCGTCTTTTGCAAGCGAATCCATCATTTTAATTCGGCTGAGATGAGAGGCTTGTGAAATTACATCTTGAAACTGAATATCGAATATTCAACACGAATTCGACCTCAATTTTATCGTTTCAATTCTTATGAGCCAAATTCACGCAATACAGACAACTCCCAAAATTATTATGTCGAGACGCACTGTCTATACGAATTGAAACCACCTAACTAATTTGTTCTATTCAATGAATCTTTATAAACCTGATTATTTTTCAAAATGATATATTTTCTAGTTGAACCAAACGGGACACGCAATTTAGCTCGAATATAATACATCCAAATTTGTTTCTACTGTGATTCCTTTATAACATAATAAAAAAAGAGTTAAAATGAAAAAAATGAATCGTTCAACCAGTATTGGAATACCTCTGTTGGATTTCTTTACTGAGGATCATTATTTTTATATTTATTCATTTTTCAATTAATTACATCCTGTAATGAAATAGTATGTTTATAACAAAAATTGCAAAGTATTATAAACGAGTTTCACCCGTTTATCACTAGCAGTCATGCTTAATGTAGTAATTCGAGAAAAAAAAAAATGGAGCTTAATCAAGATTAAGCATTAAGGATTGTTAAGAAGACCTTAACATTCGATGCGGACACACCAAAACACAGATGGAGCCATACTCGGAACTAATACAACCATGATTGCAAAACTTAAGTGGACAAGGTCACTAATATTTTGATCTTTTCGTGTATCAGTTTCTTTAAAAGCTTGAGTTTGCACAAGCTAAGAATGGGATAATATATCTGCCAATCTGACCTGCTAGTGAGCCTGTGCGTTAGAGCACAAACATAGAAGGGTGTACAAAAAGAGAGGCTCCTGCCAAACTACGTCATAGTAATATACATCTGCAAGGATGCATTTTCCAAAAAAAGAATGTGCCTTGACAACCATTGTCACTGAATAGCGATTAAGATCATCAGGCAGCTTTTTTACTACTGTAATAGCCTCAGACAAACAAAGATGAAGCTTCTACTCTTGCAAACAACCGAAGTAATTGTATGCCAAGAGACTAGCTCTCTACTTTTATCTCCAGCTGCTGGTTTAATCTCCAGTAATCTCAACTCCTCTCTTGAAGCTTTATAGAATACAACCCATACACAGTTTATCACATGGTCCTCAGAAATCCACGAACTTCAACTAGGAAGCTATTAAGATTTTTCCTAAATCTCTGGTAATTTATTCGATCAAGAGAGGAAGAAAGCTGATTTCCACTTGCTAGTTTGTGCAATGCATTTGCTAGCCTACATTTGAGAGTTGGATTTGGCTGTCTCTCTATCAATTCATTCCCCAATATCTGTGAAGAAATTTACCAAGTAACCATTTATAAAATGGGAAAGAGAAATCAGGACTACTAGAACATATTGTATAGTGACAGATAGTTAGGTAAATTTTTCTTTAAAACTGAAGCTTGAATTGCCATGAAGAAAACATAGGAACATAAACTGGTTCATAATGGAGTTTCCTTTTGAAAAGTCACCAACAGCGACAAACATATTGAGTTTTTCAGGGTTTTTCACTGTAAGGAATGTATTCTGATTTGAAATGGATTTAGATGGACATTGAATAAAATCTCAAACATATTCCTAATATGAGAAGGAACTTAACTTGCATATTCACTGTTTTCATTTATAAAAATTTCTTTTCAACTAGTTCAAACATGTTAGTTATGAAAATTTAATAAAGCGTGTTTGTAACTAAAGAAACATGCAACAAATTTTATACCAAAAACAGGTTAGAGATTCATACCTGAAACAGGCCTTGCTCACACAGGATTAATGGGAGGAGAGCATCCGCTGCAACACTGACTATATCCAAACTGAAATGACAAGGGAAATACTCTTAGTCAATTGCAATGTGGTTTTGCAACAACAATATGGAGTGGCCAATGAACAACATTATATTAGTAATTAGGAAACAAGGTATTAGTGTGGAGATGTGTTTGCATATTTATATACTTCATACCGATTAAGGAAAATAACTAAGTGCATTAAATTTTACTAATCTCTTATTCTTGAATGTCCTCTTCTTAAAACAAAAATTACATACTATGACGGTGTAACCTAAATTCAGATTCTAACATCATATGCTTTCTCAGTTTCTCTTTCTCAACAGTTTTAACTGATTTGAATTACATATTATGATGCATCGTATGCTTTCTCAGATTCTCTTTCTCAACAGTTTTAACTGATTTGAATGGTGGCATCAAGTTGGGATAAAACTTTCTCGTTGTATTTATTTGAAAATCAATGTCGGAAAGTTTGATGATCTCCCGATCCAAAAAAGCCATTTTATTAAGATAACTAGACTTTGATCCCCTAACAGATTCCCCATCTTATTAAAACATTTTCTGCAACAACTTCCTAGAGTTGAGGATAACAGATAAAATAATTAGATAAACAAACTGTCAGATATTAAAAAATTTAGAATAACATGGTAACCTATAAGAACTTCCTTCACAGAACAGATTCCCAAATCCGTTGCTTTTTATTCATCCTCGAGTACCCTCTCCAAACCTTCAGCCTATTATGTCTTACTAGTTGGGCTTCTATCTATCTCTGACCGAAAGAGGAGAGGGGGAGGATGGAGATAATAAATGACCGGCTAACTGAGTGACAAAATGCAGTACATATTCCAGTAAAAGAGGCTAAATTATCCATATTGATCCCTATATGCTTCTTTAGATAAACAATCCCACTCTCAAGGTCCATAACATGGTCGGGCTTAGTAAAACAGTTTAAGAGGGAAAAAAAGAATTTCCTTTACATTCTCACCTATAATCCTCAAAAAGGAGGAGCTGCAGCAATGAACGAAGAAAACGGCTCAAAAGACCTTCCTGAACATTCCCAGTTGAATCCTTAAGACCCAAAGTGTGGGCACCCAAGCCTATGTTACCATTACTAGTCTCCTTGTAGTGGTAAGAAGCAAGAGCTTGCAGAGCTCTAAGACACTTACTAACCACATCTGCATCCTGCAAAATCAGTAAAGGATATACTTCTTAGTCACAAATTCTAAGCATAATCGTGAGTTACAAATAGAAAAAAAAAAAAAAAACTATTTTCATTTGGGAACCGTAATACACAGTGGACAAAATTATCCCTTTTTTTCAAAGAAATTTATTCAGGACACGGGACAAGAATGCTAAACTATTGAAAAACTGCTTAAGCTTATTGTAGATTCATCATTTTTGTTTCTTACTGCTTCATTCCACACTATTGATTATTAAAGAAAAAGCACATTACAAATATTACCTGATGGTGAAGACCAAAATCAAGGGTTCCAAGTATATGAGAAAAAGCTTCACTATTTAGTTGCGCAAATGTTTCAGGATAAACCTCCAAAATATGTGAAAGGAGAGAAAAATACTGCAAATAAATAAGTTATTACAGTATCAGCTTTGGATACCAATCAGTCAGCATTATTCCACAGCACAGGAATATCTTACATCGTGACAAAGTTTGGGATATTTTAAGAGTTCCATAGAAATCAATGGTGTGACCATGTGAAGACCAAAGTAAACCACCTGCAAGACCCATGCATTAGACATTGACTATCTAACTTTACATGAAGCTGGTAAATGTAATCTTGATATTATTACCTGAGATATGTTAGTGCCTTGGGCTTCAATGGAATCTGACGAAAAATCAATCTGCCACAGTAAGAAATTTTCAGTTAAATCAAACCTATATTAAGTATGAGTATGAGAGGAAGGTAATGTCTTTCCAACTGCTAGTCAAAAAATTTATGCAATGAAAATCTATACCATGTCTTTCGAGCAAAGATTTGAGAGAAGTTGGAGAAGAGCACGCAAATCTTTATACTTATCTGTTTTAGCCTCACTAAGTAAGCTGCTTGACAGACTTAGTGATATCTGTAAAAGGAGCAAACGGAACTTGAGAGGCAAAATTATAAATAACAAGAAAAATTGAATTAGCAACAAACAACTACGGTATTTGTTCACAGACAGCTAATATTTATCTTGATATAGGACCAGTTTTTTTAAACTTAAAATAAGTGTTTTTGGAATAAACAACTTTTTAAAAAGTCATTTATTAAGTACGTAGAATTTTCTCATTAAAATATACTGAAATCCGCTTATTTTTAAAATAAGCAAATTAGACAAACACATAAGAAAAATAACAGAAATCTGCTTATTTTATTAAAGAACACATTTTATAAAAAGATAAGCACGAAAACTTTAAATAAATACGGTTCTTTGCACCTTATGTTTCATACATACTGATAAAGGTGTGTAATCGTTGACTTCTAATAATGCAGGTAGAAGATTTTCATTTCCAACTATCTGACCTAGAGATTTTTATGCCCGATTTGAACTTGAATCAGATTAAATCTTCAATAATATAATTTAACTTTTCAGAAGAAAAAAAATCCATATTGAAGAAGGAAGTTGAGAACACAGCTTAGAAGTGATAACAAAAATACCTAGAGAAAAAAAAAAAATTAAAAACCCATTCATAGAGTAATTTTTATTTAACTCAATTTTATGATAACAACTTAATGCACCAAAACAATTTTGAAAATGGAAGCCACAGAGGAGCCTCAAAAATCTGTGGTACAAATTTTACCTTGCCAATATTGTGAGATGAATACAACTGAAGCAAACGCATGCAGAAATCAACAACAGCAGCAGTTTCTTGGGCCTCCAAGTATGTAATTTGTCCATCGACCCAATCAACCACAAATTTAAGTAGCAGGTAGACAACTGCAGACTAAAAAATAAATACATATACGTACAGAATAGCAAGATGTCAGAAACTTGGCATTTTAGATACATTTGTCAAACTAAAAATAAGTAATTATAAGGAATAAAATTAACTTAAAAATGAACAATTTAGATAATAAAAGATGTTTGGCAAAAACATAAGATACTCATATGATTAACACTTCAGAGTTTTGTCAAAAGAGTATTGAGGATATTATATAAGTTTATGATACTGATAAATGTGAATGTTACCTCATGTTTATAAACTTCGAGAAGAACTAGAATGGGATTCATTACAGAGAATCCTAGTTCATAAATAGCCTTCTGTGTCCGAGGTTCAGAAGCACTTGCAGCTCCACGTAACCGTTCTAACATGCAACTGACCTACAGAACGTCCATGATATTGAGGAACTATTTTCACACAAACATTGGAATTAAATAATTGCTCAAGCCCTCACCGTAAGGAGAATATCTGGTTGTTGGGCAATACTTCTAACATTACTCTTGCTGGATATCTCCACTATGTATGTGGCAATAGGACCCATGAGATTTCTTACATACCTTTTAAATAAGAATAGACAAAAAATTTACAGTGTCATAAACTTCGTAACTATAGCAAAAGAAAGCTGGAGTAAACACTCACTGATTAGACATGTCTGAATTTCTCATGCCTGAAGCTGAACGAACAAGTGTTTGTGCAAGAGATCGCTAAAGCAAGAAACTGATGGCAATTAGAAAACACCGCATAACAAGATAGTACATGGTGGGTGGAAGTTGATAAAGATTTTACTTGATGAGCAGTGTCCAACAAGATCAAAGTCTTTTCAGTGGAAAATGAGGTTGCTAGTTCATGCCATGAATTCTGCACATAATATTAAAAGTACAAGACAATCAAAATCTGATAATAAGACTGCTAGTAAAGTAACAACTAGAATCAAAGATAAAAGGTTACTGACTATAGCGAAATACGAAGGTCATTTTGGGACTTGAGTATATTAGAAATAACCATCATTTTTATGATAAATGGGATTTTGATAAATTCTAGTATTTGCAGCATTTGTAATATTGTATAAAGCCAATTAAAAACATTAACGAGTCATTAAGAAAACATCCAATGCGATAAACACATAAAACACTACAGAAATATTATTTTGAGAATTAGACCATCACCTAAAGTTGTTTCAGAATACTTCCCTGTTTTCAGGGAGAAATGGAATTTGGAATACATGAAGCCTATAACACCCAGACACGAGTTCACTTCCATTGGAACAAACTAAATTAGCATAAAGAAACCTCAGTGATATTCTATATGAACAAAATATACAATGAGAAAAACCTCTGTGCTGGTAGAAATATAAGATACTTTACACTATTCTAAGATAATATGCGAAAAAATGGATGGGAATATGCAGATAATAAACACAAAGGAAGGATATGATGCTTTTTACAGATTGATTGATCATTTTATCATCACTATACTGCCATGAAAACTTTAGTCTATTCTGGCAAGTAATTGGAACAAAGTTTGCCTCTTTATGAGCTCCAGAACTCGAAGCACTCTTATTATAACGTATAAGCAACTACTTACCTAACTTGAATCACTCGTTAATGAAAAAATACATTTTAAAGTATACAGACTCTTAAGTTTGCATCAAGACAACTTCGATGTGCTTTACCAATTTAAATGTACATAAATAAGTTTTGACTCACCAGAGTAACAAGGTGGACACATATATGCTTTTGCTGAACCAGAGAATTAAGTAACTGGTAACAAGTCAGTCTCTGGAAAAAAAAATTGCATTAAGAACAAGATCATTTGGCATTATTCCAATATCTTTTACTGATAATCGTGCAATTGCCGAATATAAATTGAATATTAAATTTCAGAAGTAAAAAAATGGTAAAGAAAAAAAGCATATTAAATCAATCAAACATAAATATCTAGGGTGTCAATCAACACGTAGAAGATGAATGCATTTACCCAAGTTTAAGATGTTACAATTTAGACTCCTTTTGGATAATAATTTTGATTTAGAAATAAAAATAATTCTACCTTTGTTGTTTAAAATATCAGAAGTGTAGTTAGTTTGTAATATTAGCACTTTGGAAGGAAAAGGTTTGGATACATAAAAATATTCACTAACATCTTAATCTTATATGGAATTATATAGACTGTCCAATGATATCTAGATTGTGTTCAATAACTACGGTTATTGGTGAAATTTTAGTGTTTCAGAAATGAGAGAATGAAGGGAAAAGAGACTTTGAATTCAATTTACCTCTATACTATGATAATATACATTACGATATAACGTTATAAAACCTAAAGCCCTCATCCTTATTTATACTAATAATTTTAATTAAATAAGGAAACAGATCACAAAACATGAAAACTAAGAAATAATCCTAAAAGATAATTTGTTCGGCACTTCAAAATATATTGAGATATAAAATTGATAAAATGAGATATTTCAGCTAATATCTAAGATTATTCAAAGGACTAGTTCTTCCTATTTCCTAATTTCTCATGATCCATTTCCTTCTTAGTTTGAATTATGATTAGTATGAATAATGGTTAGTGTTTCAGGTTTTATGAACAAACACATCACACAAGTGAATTTCATCAGGGTCATTTCTCCCTCTTCTCTCTACCATACCTAAAACCCCATAATTCCAACAATGTCTATTGTGTAGAATCAGATTGATCATCACCAATAACTTTCACCTATAATATATTTACATAATATGAACAAATATACTGCATATTGCCAATTATAATAAATATGCATGTAAAGATTGCAGTTGTGAACGTCTTTTTCTATATATAAATCACAGTAGTAATGGAGATTAAAACTAGGTAGAACCATGTGCAAAAGAGAATGTCCAAAATTGTTAAAATGATAAACTCAAACCTGCAAATCCTTCTCTCCTGGATATGATGTAAGTGTGATGAAAGCTATACGAACAATAATATCAAGAACAAGTTTTCCTTGGCTATGCTCTCCAAAGAAGCAAAGCAAAGTCTTTTTTGAGCTATTCTCATGATGATGACCTGAATCTAATATTTTCTCCCCAATCCCATCAGAAGACATCAAATATGTCCGAGACCACCTTGCAAGGAACCATATAATTGACTGCATAGGGCATAAATTTAAAAGGGTTTGGGAAGTAAAACAATACCTCATCAGAAAGAATCACAGAAAATTGAATTTGGCATATTTAATCTCCAAATAAGACCATAATTTAAAACACTTAACCAGTAAAATGACTTCTCTTGGTGTACACAGCCAAATATTACCAATTGTAATGTAATTTTTTATAAGTTTTTTTTTTAAACGATTTGCAAGTTGTTAAACTAAAAGAACTCTTAACAAAATAGTGCAGTTGATCATTAGTATAGTAATGTTCTGTAAATACAAAATCTTTTTGAATCATGAATCATCATGATATGGACAAGGATTACTTCTATTTATATTGCTTCTAACAACCGTTCCTAATTGATACATCTTTTTCTAATGGTTGTTTCTCTATTTCAAGGGTTATGCCCCTTGATTCGCATCCCTTGACTTTATACCCTTTGGATAGATTGTAAATTGTTGGGTGTTTTGCATCCTTTGAGTGTTGTGTGCCCTGTTGCTGGTGGTCTAGGATTGTGATAGGAATGGGCTTGGGCCTGTTATTGATGAGGGAATAGGAGCTGGCATTGTTAAGAATAAGTCTACCGGATGGAAAGTCTACACTAGGAGAAATAAAGTGGGGTCAAGGGGAGACAAATTAGGTGCGGAGGTGACAAGGAGTCCCATGTGATTCAGTTATAGGCCTATTAAGGGAAGGTGTGTGAGGTGTGAAGAGGGGGGGGGGGGGGGGTTTATTCATTCTTGAGAATAGAATTTACAAATCGGAGCTACAGCTCTGGGGGTATACCTGTTATACTGCAGTGTACTCATATAGCATATTACATAGCAAATTAAATACAAAAAACTATTATAGTATCTTATTGTTGCATTTCTTCTATTTCTTCGTTGTACTGTTCCATTGTTGCTGTTGTTTCCCATCATTTGGTCCGACCTGCCGGATACTTCGAGGAGGAGCTAGCGATCGCTACTTGTCCATGACTACCAGGATGTTCGATAGAGTAGATGCCTTGGAAGGAGGGATGTCGATGTTGGAAGAATCCTTCCGACTGAGAATGGAAGAGTTTCAGAGGGTGATGATGGAAGAATTCGCTAGGATGCGAAATCAACTTGCACCAGAGGGTGCGTCATCAACGTCGGAAGATGTGAATTTGGAGTTCAAAATAGTTGTTAAGAAAGTAGAGCTTCCACCTTTGAGGGGAGTGACCCGGTTGGGTGGATCACCAGGGCTGAAACGTATTTTGAGGTGCATGGTTCGTCGGAGGAGGTGAAGCTCAAGTTGGCTAAGATTTGTATGGAAGGAACCACCATCCACTAGTTCAATTTGTGGAGAGAAACTGAGGATGATCTCACTTTGCTCAAATTAAATAAAGCCATGATCGAGAGATATGGTGGCAGACGTTGTGACAATCCCTTAGAAGAATTGAAAGATCTGCAACAAGTAGGAGAAGTAGAAGAGTATATTGCAGATTTCAAATACCTCTCTTCATAGGTAAGTCATCTTCCTGAGTAGCAATATTTAGGGTATTTTTTGGGAGGCTTGAGATCAGAAATTAGATTAAGGGTTCGAACCCTAAATCCTCAAACCAGATTTCAAGCCATGAAAATGGCACGGGATATTGAGACGGAGCTTAGAGGATTCCTAACCCAGAGAAACGATACTCATGACAGACGATGAGTGAAGAAGATGGATCCCATGTGGGATAAAAGTAAATCTGGGTTTGGGTTCATCTCGGGTCAGTGAACCGGAAATGGGTATAGTTACAACCCAAGCCCAAATAGGAGTGGAGGAGTTTCTGGGCCTGCTCAGTCAACTCAATCGGCCCAGTCTGGGACGAATTCTCAAACAGGGAACAACTCAAATTCCCTACATCAGTTCAACCGTGAAGGTGGGCAACAGAACAGAGGGGTTCATCATCTTCCCTATTCAGAATTGATGGACCAAAGGGTTAAGGGATTGTGTTTTCGATGTGGAGAAAAATTTCACCCACTCCATCAATGTCCAGAAAAGCAACTTCGATTGGTGATACTAGGGGATGATGAGAGGGTGAATGAAGAAGGAGAAATCATCGCCATGGAAGTTCAGGAAGAAGAACAGGAGGTGACCATTGAGTGTAATGCTTTGGGAATGTTTGAGGAAATGGAGAGGGGACAGTTTGCTACGATGAAGATAAGAGGGAGATTGAATGGGGTCTCTATCCAAGTGTTGGTGGATAGTGGTGCAAGTCATTGTTTTATTGATTCTAAAGTGGCGGCGACATTAGGATTAACAGTGACTCCAACAACAACTTTGGGGGTGAAGTTGGGAGATGGTCACAAGACTACGACCATGGGTAAGTGTGAGGGCTTGGAGGTAATGTTGGGTGATTTTACTACTCGAATTTCTGCTTATGTTTTGGGATTGGGTGATTTGGATGTAATTTTGGGGGCTGCATGGATGAGACAGTTTGGTAAGGTGACTTTTGATTGGAAAAATATGGTGTTAAGATTTCCTTAGAAGGGGAAATTGAAGGAGTTACAAGGGATCAAATCCTTGTCGGAGTCTGCCGGTTCGTCCCTACACAGTTTGTTGAAAGAAGAAGGGCTTGAATTTGAGGAGAGCAAGAAACATGAGTTGAATGAGCAGCAACAAGGAGAACTGGATCAATTGTTGAAGAGTTTTCTCGGGGTATTCATAGAACTTGATGGGTTACCTCCAAAAAGGGATACGGTTCATGCCATTGAGTTGAAGAATGATGTGACACCCATTAGTGTGAGACCGTATAGATATCCTTTTCATCACAAGGATGAAATTGAGAGACAGGTTCAAGCTATGCTGCAACAGGGACTCATTAGACATAGCTCCAGTCCTTTTTCAAGTCCGGTAATCCTAGTCAAGAAAAAGGATGATACTTGGAGGATGTGTGTCGACTACCGGGAACTTAACAAGGTTACTATTCCGGATAAGTATCCTATACCGGTAGTGGAGGAGTTGTTTAGATGAATTGGAGGGAGCTAAGTATTTTTCTAAGATCGATCTCAAGTCCTGATACCATCAAATAAGAATGAAGGAGGAGGATGTGCATAAGACCGCTTTCTGGACACATGAAGGCCACTACGAATTCTTGGTGATGCCGTTTGGGTTAACCAATGCCCCAGTTACGTTTCAAGCAACCATGAACCAAGTGTTCAAACCACTCTTAAGAAGATTTGTTTTGGTGTTTTTTGATGACATACTTATATATAGTAGAGAGTGGGAAGAGCATGTACAACACTTGTAACAAGTCCTTGAGGTACTTCAAGATAAGGGGTTTGTGGCTAATAAAAAGAAGTGTGCATTTGGTCACAAACAAGTGAAGTATCTTGGACATATAATTTCAGAAAAAGGAGTAGTCGTGGACCCTACTAAGGTGAAGTGTGTGATGGAATGGCCAATTCCCAAAACTGGAAAGGGGGTAAGAGGCTTCTTGGAATTAACTGGGTATTACAGAAAATTTGTCAAGGACTATGGAAAAATTGCAAAACTTTTGACGGAACTTACTAAAAAGGAAGGTTTTAAATGGGGAATAGAAGCTACCCAAGCTTTTGAAGAATTGAAGAGAGTGATGACTACTGCACCGGTGTTAGCTCTTCCGAATTTTGGTCAACCATTTGAGATTGAATGTGATGCTTTGGGGAAGGGGGTAGGTGCTGTCCTGATGCAAGGCAGACGACCCATTGCTTATTTTAGTAAGGCCTTGTCAAAGAACAACTTGGCTAAATCGGCTTATGAAAAAGAATTGATGGCATTGGTGTTAGCAATTCAACATTGGACATCGTATTTATTGGGAAGAAAGTTTGTAGTTCATTCTGATCAAAGAGCCTTCGGCATTTATTGTAACAGAAAATTACTACTGTGGACCAACAAAATTGGTTAGCTAAGCTATTGGGCTACCAATTTGAGGTGGTGTATAAACCCGGGTTGGAAAATAAAGCAGCTGATTCTTTGTCCCGAGTGTTCGAAGAAGGGGAATTGATGAACATTACCTCTTTTCCAATCTGGCTACAAATGACCGAAGTGCAGAAAGAAGTAAAGGAAAATGAGGAGTTGAAAAAGATTATTGAAGAACTATCCATGGATCCGAACACCCATTTGGGGTTCGTTTTGCAGCAGGGAATTTTATTATATAAAATAGGATGGTTTTGGCATCCAACTCCATCTATATACCCTTGTTATTGCAAGAATTCCATTCATCACCCTTGGGAGGGCATTCCGAATTCCTCAGAACATAATCCTTGATTCTTAGATAACATAGGTGGTAAAGGTTGGGACTAGAAAGAATCACCAATGGCCTTCTTGAGGAGAGAGACATAAAAGATTGGATGAATTTTACTATGAGATGAAAGATCCAATTTGTAAGCAACAACACCCATTTTTTTAACACTTGGAAAGGACCATAAAATCGAGGGGAGAGTTTTTCATTAATCCTTTTAGCTAAGGACCTTCTCTAGTAAGGTTGCATTTTCAAGAACACCCAATCACCGACTGCATATTCTATATCACGTCGACGTTATTTGACATTTGTTCGCATGACATCTTGGGATTTTAGTAAATTCTCTCTTAGAGTAGCCAATAATTCATCTCGAGTCATTATAAGCTTGTTGACTTCTTCAAGGTAGGAAGGAATGGTGATTTCCTTAAGAATGTGAGGGGGATCATGTCCTTACAAAGCTTTGAAAGGGGATATTTGTTGGAAGCATTATTATTGGTGTTAAACCAGAATTCGGCCCAAGGAAGACAAGAGACCCATTTCTTAGGCTTTATTCCAGTTAAGCATTGCAAATAAACTTCAAAACATTGATTGACAACTTCCGTCCATTCATTAGTTTGGGGATAGTATGTTGAACTGAATTTTAACTGTGTACCTGCTGCTTTAAAAAGAGCTTTCCAAAAATTGCTTAAAAAGATCAAAAACAATGGAAGACGAAAATCCATGCAATATCACAATTTCTTGTAGAAATACTACGGCAACTTCACAGATACACTGTTAGCAAAAGAATTGGAAGGACGATTGCTATTTCCTCCACCTTTCTGACTAACACTATAAGTAATTGTCTTTGTATGTGATGTACTTCGGTAAGAGGTGTTGAATTTTGAGATTGAGTTTGAAATAATATGTGTTCCAACTTCTAAGTTGCTCTATTTTTCTGCTCGATCATTAATACCTTCTTGACCATGATTGATAAAGTAGGGGGTTCATAGAGTTTAATTTTTGCCATAATGTCTTCTATCAATCCGTGCACAAAAATGTTCTTCACCAACATTTTGCAATATACCTGCAAACCTTTCGAATTGCTCAATGTACTCTTTTACCATTTCTTCTTATTTAAATGCAATGAGGGCAGCAAAAGGGTTGAGAGTGGCTGAAGTTTGAAATCTTTCAAGAATAGAAATTTTGAATTCTTCCCATCCAATGTTAGAGTTGCAAGTTTCCCACCATTGGAACCAAGATAGCGCCTTTCCATCTAGTGCCACCATAATTGCCTAAATTTTCTCTTCTAGTAGATCTCCATCATATACGAGGATTTCCAATTTTCTCCATCGTTCTATATTCCCTTCCCTGACGTGGTTCTTGAGTGTTTCTTCTCTATTGACAAAAACTTTGGGTGAACCATTTTCTGAATGCTTGGAAAAATTTTATACGATGGCTTCAATTCGTACAAAACATGTTTCAAGTTGTTGTCGTTGTACATCTCGGTTTTGTCGGTCCACCATCAGCATCTCCATAAATTCTCTCCATTGTGTCAAGATTATCAAAATTAGAACAAGTTGTCACCATTGTTAGAAACAAAGCACCTGATCGGTGCTCTACTACCAAATTGATATGGACAGAAAAGAACTGGACAAGATTAAAAAATGAATAGAGTTTATAAAAATAATTTTAAGATATTTTTATAACACAGGTTTTCGAGAGTCTATCTCTCTACAATACAATTCCTTCCTAATTTCCTTCGTGTCTTTCTTGATCTGGACTACTTCTATTTATATTGCTTCTAACAACTGTTCCTAATTGATACATCTTTTTCTAATGGTTGTATCTCTATTCCAAGGGTTATGCATCTTGATTCGCATCCCTTGACTTTATATCCTTTGGATGGGTTGTAACTGTTGGGTGTTTGTTTTGCATCCTTTGAGTGTTGTGTGCCATGATTTTGGTGGCCTAGGATTCTTGCTTCTTTTGTTCGTTTCTTGCGGGTGTATATCTTGATGATAGGTGGTTTATTCTTATCACATCATTTGTATCTGTGGGAAATCAAATAGTATTTTAGGAAAGAATAAATCAGGAAATTTGTATATTTCCTTGTAATGCATACTGATTTGAATAATTAGAAACAATCCCATAAATCAAGGGATCCTAGCATAAAATAGAGTTATTATATTTCCTAAAATAGCTTAGGTCTCCTGTATATATCTTATATCATCTTTTTGTATTGATATAATAAAAAATCATATTTCAGTTAATCTATTTTTCCAAATGGTATCAGAGCTTCCGATCTAGGAAGTTATGTCTGCGCGCGATAAACCCTAAGACGACAGCCTACATTGCTGCTGCATATTTCTTAACCCTAAGACGGCAGCCTACATTGCTGCTGCATATTTCTTAACCCTAAGACGGCAGCCTGCATTGCTGCTGCATTTTTCTTAACCCTAAGACGGCAGCCTGCATTGCTGCTGCATTTTTCTTAACCCTAAGACGGCAGCCTGCATTGCTGCTGCATATTTCTTAACCCTAAGACGGCAGCCTGCATTGCTGCTGCATTTTTCTTAACCCTAAGACGACAACCTACATTGTTGCTGCATTTTTCTTAACCCTAAGACGGCAGCCTGCATTGTTGCTGCATTTTTCTTAACCCTAAGACGGCAGCCTGCATTGCTGCTGCATTTTTCTTAACCCTAAGACGGCAGCCTGCATTACTGCTGCATTTTTCTTAATCCTAAGACGACAGCCTGCATTGCTGTTGCATCACACCTCCTTGCTATGATGTCAAGGGAAGAGGAAGTTGTGAATCCAAACCCAGAAACAGGGAATACCCAATCCCAGCAATCTGGAGTACTGCAGAATATTCATTCTGCATATAGACTAAATGGAAGAAATTATTTGAAGTGGGCCCAACTTGTTCGTACAGTGTTGAAGGGAAAGGGGAAGTTGAGTCACCTGATGGAGTCTGGACCTAAGCAGAAGGATCCCAAGTTTACTACATGGGATGAAGAAGATTCAATGATCATGGCGTGGTTGTGGAATTCAATGATTCCAGAAATCAGCGACACCTGCATGTTCCTTAATTCGGCAAAAGATATTTGGGATGCTGTAGAGCAAATCTACTCTAAAGCCAAAGATGCTGCTCAAGTATATGAAGTAAAGGTGAAAACTTTGGCAACAAAACAAGGGAACAAGAGTGTTACAGAATATGCCAATCAGCTGAAATCATTGTGGATGGAGCTAGACCATTATAGAGTCATAAAAGCCAAATGTACTGAAGATTCAGCACTTCTCAAGGAGTATATCGAACAAGACAAAGTTTATGATTTTCTTGTTGGTTTGAATCCTGAATTTGATCAAGTTAGGATTCAAATATTGGGGAAGAAAAAGGTACCATGCCTCAATGAAGTGGTGGCTATTGGGAGAAGTGAAGAAAGTAGAAGGGGTCTCATGTTAGAGAGTCCAACAGTAGAGAACTCAACACTGGACCATAAAGGAGATCAGACTTTGGTCATGGTAACCGAACAGAAGAAAGGATCAGCAAATGTGGAGAATAAAGGTGATGGTCTCTGGTGTACCTACTGCAATAAACCTCGTCATACCCGAGAGAAGTGTTGGAAGTTACATGGGAAGCCTTTAAACCGAGATCGAGAAGGGGGACACAAAGGAGGCTCCTCAAGGAAAGGAGGACAAGTTTATGTTATGTGAGTTGCTATGGCTTAAAATCATCTTAGAAGACTTGAGGATAAATTGGGAAGAACCTATGAAGCTCTATTGTGATAATAAGTCAGCAATCAGTATAGCCCACAACCCAGTGCAGCATGATAGAACAAAGCATATTGAAGTAGACAGACACTTCATCAAAGAAAAGCTTGATAGTGGCTTGATATGCACTCCATATGTGTCCTCTCAAGACCAAATTGCAGACATTCTTACCAAGAGACTGGGCTGCCATAATTTTGAGAAGATTGTATCCAAGCTGGGAATGGAAAACATCTATTCACCAGCTTGAGGGGGAGTGTGGGAAATCAAATAGTATTTTAGGAAAGAATAAATCAGGAAATTTGTATATTTCCTTGTAATCTGTACAGATTTGAATAATTAGAAACAATCCCATAAATCAAGGGATCCTAGCATAAAATAGAGTTATTATATTTCCTAAAATAGCTTAGGTCTCCTGTATATATCTTATATCATCTTTTTGTATTGATATAATAAAAAATCATATTTCAGTTAATCTATTTTTCCGGAGTATCAAATCATAAAATTCAGAAACAAGGAAAAAGTACTTCGAATATATCCTATGGATGATATGTAATGTTTCATATCACTAATTTAAATCTGAAATATGTAAAACGACTTAAACAAAAGTCTTATAAAACAAAAATAATTATGAGTTTTTTTAAGCCTTTATTTTAGAAGAATGGAAACAAAGCAAGAAACAACAAAAGCAACATATTATTTATGGTATTGAATCACAGGATTTCGAATAGTGAATTGTAAGATTTTGGTAATTATTTCGACCATTGAAATAAAGCAAGAAAAGAACATAAGCAACATACTCATATATGATATCCAACCGACATTTATGAATATTGTAGGGTAGAAAAGCCAGATTAACATTATGCAAGATAGAAATATGTAATTTGCATACCTCCAAAAGGCGGGGACTAAAAAATGATGCTCTCATTTCTGGACTGAGGCACTGCTCAGCAAATTTTATGATTGAGCTGCATTAAAGCACAAGGAACAAGGTCTTATGGTTGCAAAATTGGATCAGACAATATGTCTAATGCAAACATTGACGTAAGGAATTGCTTTCAAGTGTTAACTCAGTGTTGTCATAATTTCAAGAATCAACTCTTCAATATCTAAGGAAGAATCATACCAATGAAAAGCTCTTTAAGTCGGACAAAGTTATCTAGCTAATAGAGTAACAGACATGTATGTGCTCACAGACAAACAGATCTTGCAAACACAGGCATGAATCAAAATAAATCTTAAAAAGCAAACCCTGTAGGACATTTCTCACAAAAATCCACCATTTAGTCTTGTTGCTCGTCAAATTCGATATTATTCAGAAACTGCTTGTACACCATTGCAATAGAGTAAAATCAATGTGAATACTTTTTTTAAGCACAATATACTTTTTAAAAAGGGAAGCATCAATTTTTTTAATTACACATTATTATACTCCACATTTCCTCAAATTCAGTATACAAGATGAGCAAGACCCCTATAATTCAACAGGTGAATTTACGAATTTTCTATAAATTTCATATGCAAGAATTTATTCTTTATCTCTACCAATTTATTAAAAAAATATATGCAAGAATTTAAACAGAGCCTAGGAATAAACAAATGCAAATATCTGAACGAGGTTCACCAAACATAATTTGCTAAGATTCCTTGCAAGAACTCAAACAGTAAATTCCAAATCAGAAAGCAGAAGAAAAGAATTTACCTGGAAAGTAAAATAACAGGATGTTTATCTGCTTCAACAACATCAACAACGAACTGGGTTTGTATCGTATTAGGAACCTAAATATCACAAATGGCATAACCTTAAGTCATCATTTCACATTAATATCAACATTACCGGAATGAAAATAAGGGTTAAAAGATGGAAATATTAATGAAATACACAGAATTATTTCTTCAGTGTATAAAAATGGCAAAATGTCTAGGGTACATCTTGTTCACCACGCCCAACCCAAAAGACACTTTTTCTAACAGTCTTTCCTTTTATTATCCTACAAGATTTACTATATTTGCCAGTTTGATACACACAGAGGGTTAAAAATGGAAATGTAGAGGAAATACACAAAATTATTTGCGTACAAAACTGGTAAATTGTTTATGGTAAATATTTTTATTAACCCACAAAAATATATATTTAGCACCAATAATTTATTTCAAAATATGGAGAAAATGCAAATCACATACCAGTGGTAGTTCTCCCTCCCCTTCATCTGCAATTACATGACCAATAATCAGCAACAATGAATAAAGTTCTTCCAATGTTTCAGTCAAGTCAATAATGCCCCTGCCCTACAAATGAAGTGAATAATTTGAGCTATGGAAATAATTCAAATAACTTACACAAAATATTTGTTATTAATGGACAAGACAAAAACACAAAGATGAAAAAAAAAATATAAACACACAGAGAAGTCAATGACTGTATTATGAAGTTTTCCTATAAAACTTTAGGTTTTGCATATTTCAATTTGTTTTATGAGAAGACAACATTTCTACCCAATCACCAAGAATCATGAAGCATCTAGTCAAAGGAGAAAATACCAAATTGATATAGTTTTATACATCAAACGGAATTTTTTAAAACCAATAACCAAAATGAACTATCAAACTCATAAAAAACCTATTGTCATTTTAACCAGTTTCGACTTGCTTGCAACTAAAACTGTAGTGAGGTTTTGAATACATATGCATCACAATTTTCCACCATTTGATTTCAAGTGATCCCACCATCTTTTCTCTATACCTAACTCTGATTTTACCACATATACTTGGTGTGAGGTAATGTACACCCACAAGATTTTTACAAAACATTATTCTATGGTTCTGATAGCCCTTCCATGTGATTACATGGGTGGTGGTATAGATGACAGAATGCTAAATTAATGGTTGTTTTGATGTTTGAAGTTGATTATTTATCATTTGTAGACAGCAACAAGAGAAGAGAATCTAAAATTCTAATAGCAACAATCTAGGGGCAAGGAACACAATTATAGTAAGCTAATTGCTTGCTAATTATAATAGTTACTAGAGCCCCAGACCATATCCCCCCATAATGTTTACAATGTGGTGGGTTATGACAGATGTTAAACAATTTTTATGTACTGTAATGGAGTAAGGGAGGAAGTAAAAGTAAAGTGAAAGTGATGAAGATCTTAGTGAAATACTTTGGCAAAGATCTCATTGATTTGATGAAGTCAAAGATGAAGTCAAAAGGCACTTTGCAGTGGTCAACAAGTCACTCAGATAAAAGAGTTAGAGGATTAGTGTGTCTAACAGAATGCTTAGGTAAAACCACTTTATCTTTTCTGCTGCATGAAGTTTCTTCACTTAAATGATTTTGCAAAATGCCTCCAAAATCGTTTTAAACAACTAAAAACAAAGTATTTTTACAAAAGCTTTCTTAAACATGTTTTTAACTGATATAGTTTTGAAAGAACCGATTAAAATCACTTAGAATGTTCAAAGAAGTGTTTTTACAGTATTTTAATCGATACAAATTGTTTTTAATCGATTAAAACCATTTAGAACTCATTATGATCGATCAGAATACAAATATGACCGATCAGAATCAGATGTGATTGATCAGATTTGAATTATGAGCGATCAGAACTTTTTCAATCGATTAAAACACATTTCAATCGATTAAAATCACTTAAAGGGTCAGAATGATTGATCAGAATGCAGTTATGACCGATCAGAGTTGATTATGATCGATCAAAATTGAATTATGACCGATCAGATCTGTTTCAATCGATTAAAATGCATTTCAACCGGTTAAAATAACTTGGAAAATCTTGTACAGAGTTTCAATCGATTAAAACGCATTTCAACCGATTAAAACAACTTGGAAAAATTTTGTACAGAGTTTTAATCGATTAAAATTTCTTTTTATCAGTTAAAATAACTTGAAAAGATTTATAAGAAAGTTTTGTAGTATATCAATCGATTAAAACACGAAACAATCGATTGAATTAACTTAGAAGATTTTTTGAAAAGTGTTTTAATTGATATAACCGTTACAGTATCAGCTAAAACAAATCTGTTAAAGAATCAAGAACGTATTAATGGATTGAAAGGACTTTTAACAGATTGAAACGGCTATTTCAACAGATTAAAACAAACTTATAACAGATTAATTAATGCAGCAGTTTTGAAAATACTCTTTAAAATCAGAGTTGCTTGAACTTTTTAAACATAGATTGAACATCAGTTTTTACACATCCTTAAGCAATCATTCAAGCAAACTTTAGCACCCCTTTTTCAAGAAAGATTCGCAACAATTTTTTTGAAGTTCTTCTGAAAATCTTTCTTGAGGCAACTTGCATTCTTTTAAAGAAGAAACTCTCTGCAGATTTGGATAAACTGGTTTGAGCTTTCTAATTTCTTCTTTGTCAATTCTTTTTCATTCTTTTGTATTGTGTTGTGCCTAGAATTTGGGCACTAGTTTCTCTGCAGCTGGAAGTTGGTTGTGGAGGTTATCAAGAACTGGAATTTGGTTCTTGGTGAAAGGTTTGGTGCCTGGAATTTGGGCACTGGTTTCTCTGCAGCTGGAATTTGGTTGTGGAGGTTATCAAGAACTGGAATTTGGTTCTTGGTGAAAGGTTTGGTGCCTGGAATTTGGGCACTGGTTTCTCTGCAGCTGGAATTTGGTTGTAGAGGTTATCAAGAGCTGGAATTTGGTTCTTGGTGGAGAGGTTAAGTGCAGGAACTGGAATTTGGTTCTTGTGATAGATTAGGTGTAAGATTGTTGAATCTGTAAAACATTTAATCTAGTGGAACCCAGCTGGAATTTGGCTGGAGACTGGACGTAGCCCTGGTATTGGGTGAACCAGTATAAAATACCGGTGATATCTTCCTTAACCTTTCTCTCATTTAAATTCAGTTGCTGCGCTTATTTTGATTGATTGCTTTGCGATTCAAGAATAGATTAGTAAACTTAATTTTCGAATTAGATAATCTGTGATTTGCGAAAAACTTTCAAAGATCAATTCACCCCCCCTCTTGATCTAAAACTATTTTTCTAACATAAAGATCTTAATAGCAGTTCCAGGTTTCTTACTATGGACATTGGGCTTTTAATGAAAATGAAATACACTAAAATTTCTAGGGTGAGAGCTCCTTAATTACTTTCCTTGATTGCTTATCTGATGATAGAGTATATAGGGTTTGTTTGGAGAAACTTCTCTGTAAGCACTTCTAGGATAGAAAAAGAAAAGAAAAAAATGAAATGAGTTTCTCCTTAAGTTAAAATAGTTTTTGCATAAGTTACATATTAGCTAATGTATAAGCTCAATTTAACTTATAAAGAAGCTCATTTCATTTTATTTTTCTTATTTTTCTCTCCTAAAAGTGCTGATGGAGATGTTAGTCCAAACATCTCCATAGTGTAACTCCTCTGTTTTAGAACTTTTTTAGTCTTTTGCTAACTAGTGATAGATCCTGTATAAATAAGAAATAGAGAACTCTGAATACATAAGAAGAATACACAATTTTAATTTCTCTTAAGAATACTTCTGTATAGAATGTCTTCCTTGGACTATCAATCATATCTACAATTTTCTACATTGCTTTATCCACCTCCAGTAAAATGGTGATGTACATCCTCCTTAATGGAAAAAAAAGAAAAAAAAAAAAAAACACTTATATCATGGCTCTCCAGCCCCCCTAGCTCACATCTCGATCTTTGGATTCTGAACAATTATTCAGTTTATTTTCTATGATTTGAACAACTACTATCCATTTCTTTGCAGTATCAACAATTACCGATATCAAATTTTGCTGTCAGAACAATACTAATATTTAGAAACAGGGGATGGGGACAGAAAAGTAAATTAATAGCCAACAGATCTAAAATATTCATCCAAGAAAGTTAAACTCCATAAAAAATAATGACGCGAAATGCTAACAATTCATTCTCTAACACAACCTTTACTGTCAGTTCAATTTTATTGGGATTTGCAATTGAGTGATATCTGGTACACTGCGTGACCCAAATAATTTCAATTGTCCCAAAAAATTGTAATCAATAATAAAGAGTATCTTGCTAATATTCCTCAAATATAAAACCAACCTGATTAAGGCGTGCAACCCGCTCTGAAAATACTCTTGTGAGCAAAGGAATTGTAACATCGATAGAAGCTCTTGCAATAAGCGCATAGCAGCTTAACCTTTCATCCATGGCTGCAAAGACAATATAATTTTAAAACAAAAGGAAATTAATCAGCCCAAATATGATGTCTATTTGTTTTTGGTGATGAAAAATTTTAGTACTTTGTAATGGTAGAAGATGTTTTCAAACAAGAACTAGATGTGTTTTAAAGGAAACCATTGGCCTTGAATAAAATAAATGAAATTGAACTGTGGAAAACTATTGCAGCCCCAGTCAATAATTGAAATAAATCTATAAGAGATTATGTTCTGATTAATTCTAATTAATACTAATATTGTATAAAAATTAATATAAATATTTCAAACTATATTTCATTTCAAATTGCAATATAGTAAGTATTTTGTATAATGCTGCTGCCCCCAGCCATTCCATTTCAGTTTCTAGTTTCACGCTGTCGATAGAGATGGGATTGAATTAATCAAGGAAGGGGCCTAAAACTAAAGGCCCGCTATACTTTATCTGCTGTGGCCATTTCCCAAGACCGTGAGAGTTATAATTTTCAGCCCAAGTGGCCACTATGTCCTAAAAGAGCCGCAACACTTCCAACTCATGACCCTTGTATGCTCTTTAAATTATTTCTTGTCTCACACTCCCTTGACCCCAACTAGCTTGGTCCAATTCTAACTTGTCTTCAATTTACAGCTTTGGCTTGTGCTTCAAGTTTGAGTCTGAAAGGCCACACTTCCTACTTTCCTTTATTGCCTAAACTGGGAATTTTTTTTTCGTAATAAGCCACAGGCCTGCCTGCCTTCTCTTAGCGAGATTTTTTTCTGTTGGGTCTTTCATTTTTTTAATAGCCTCTATTTCTATTTGGGCTACAAGTCTTTCCTTACTGTATTAGAATTTATGAGTGTGCCCCTGTTCGTAAGTGAGAGTTAGTAAGCTTTCAGCTTGAGTGACTTGCTTGTACAAAAAGTGTCTAATCATTTGGACTCATTACCTTATTATATATTATTTAACTTGTTTCTATCCCATAATATGGCTTTTATACTTCAACAAGACATCATGACCATGCAATTTTAGCACATTTTGACTTTAAATTTCCATGAGTATTAAACAACATCCACTACATCATTTTCAAGGGAACAACTTCTCATTTGCAGCACTAAAGCCTGGACATTATAAAGCAGGATCAGTCTGCTGCCAATATCTGCTTCGTATGCAGTTTGTATTTTTTTTTTTTTTTTTCAGTAGTACAACAGCTTAAAGAAAATACAGCAACAGCAAAGATAATATCAACGAGAACATAAATTACAACATAATGCTAGCATGTGCAAGTTTTATAATCTTGGTTTCATACCAGATACAGAAGCATGAAGATAGTCTGAATCACCCTCATCATTAAATGCTGTTGCAGAGGCCACTAAATAAAAAGAAAAGTCACATTATCAAGTAGGACGATTGCATGACAAAAAAAACAGCATTATAGAAAGTTGCATATAAGTTTTACATCGTAGCTCGCACTCTACAATGAAGCTGAAGAGATTGGCAGCAGCTTTTATCCCTTCAGACGGAAGCAAAGCATTCACATTGATTGTATTTATTGGCTGGAAAGAGAAATAAATATAATTCAGTGTAATAACCAGAACTAAACAAGTTTCATTGTTTTGATTTTACATTGAAAAATGTTATTAAAGTTAGAGGAAACAAAATAATTGTTTCAAATAATTCTTTTCTAATGAATACCGTTAGAATGGCAGTCCAAGTGTCCAATAAAACATCACGTGCTTCCCAGCTCCAAGTCTCCTCTTCTGTGTTACTAGTCATGAGGACTTTAATAACTTCAGACATCAACATTGACAAAAAGGTAAGAGTACCGATGGGCCTAAAGTGTCAAAACAAAGAGTTTACTTGTGTCAGTTTATTTCAACAGTCATTATGATCAACACATAAACACCTAAAATAAAAAATTAAATTATAACTAATGACCTCATAGACTTTAGCAAACTGTCAAAATCATGGGGAGTTGTTACACTTGCAATGGCCAATAATGCACGGCAGCCATCAAGGAACTCGCTGAATGAAATCAACATCCATTTCAGGGTCAAACATATATTATAAAAACTAAACAGGCGGGTGAGTGCAGATAGGCAATGAATTTACACGCGCATTATGCAAATGATCCAAACCTGTCACTTTTCCCATTTTCAATAGTTTTTGAAACAGCATCAGGAGGATCTACCCACCCCATTATGCCAGATAGGAGCTGCAGAAGATGTTGCTCATGAATTTTGCCATAATCTAAATCATGGAACAAACAAAGTCAAAGAAATTCAAATAAAGGATCTCCAAGACTAGTACATTTTAGGGAACAGGGATTGTAATGATGATACAGGGAAATATGCCCCTGAGGCTAAGACTAATCAGGGACCCTTTCAGCAATAATTAGTAATCCAGTAAAATCTATTAGTATTACCACACAAGTAACAGTTTAAAATCTTTTACATTAAAGCGAGAACTAGAAGATTTTCAAAATTTTAAAGCAACATCCACTTTCAAAAACCATTATCCCTACAGTCTAATTCCATGCTTTCCAGAAGCAATCTTGTGGAAAAGGTAACGTTTGTGCAAGGACCAATTAGTTTCAAACAAATTATCAAGAATGATCTTACTACCAGAGAAAACTGCTTGACATATCAATCAAATCCATCCTAAGACAGGTAAATACTTATCAACATGAAGATTGTAATTCTAAGAAAATGAACATACAATAGGCATAAAGGAAGACAAGGAATATTGATACCAGAAAGAAATACAGGTCCTGTCAAAGAACAAAATTGTACAACTAGCTTTCGAGCAGAGACTGCAATAGGGCAGTCAAGCCAGTATCCTTCACATGAAAATTTCAGCCTCAATGCTGCATAAAAACTCAAAAGCCATCCAACATGACCGCTTAAAATTAACACATCACGCCAGTCTGAACCAGGCTGCATATAAGCATAAAAAACAGAATGAAGGCCAACAGAAGGGAGATTTACAGTCTAAATTTCTAGTTATGACCTAATCATGATGTTTCTTGTTTAATGTGCAATGGTGACCGATGCGTAGTGTGCTATGTTTTGTTCTATCAAATGATTACCTGCACTAGGTGACATTCAGACCTTTTGAGAGAATCCCCATCTTGTCTAACTCCAGCAGAAAAGACATTTACATTTTTCTTTGTGTCACTGGTATTGCTACGGAAATCCCAATTCAGGATTTGAAGCATGAGATCCAGTGCAGCAGTGCAAACTTTAGCCTCAGGTACAACAGAGTCAGATTCAATAATCTTTTTTGTGAGTCTTGAAGCAGCTTCTTGTGTCAATCGGTAGAATTCCTATAATATACATAATATAAAGGAGGGGGTATTAATTAGGAAATAATTGCTAGTTCTAATGAAAATTAATTAACTTGGTTAAAAAAAAATTAAATAATTATTCAAAATTAGAAAGACCTTCAGGTAGTCCTTCTCAAACGATCTCCTACACTGCTCATGAAACTCCCTTGGAAGGCCCATAGCACTTGAAGTAGATGGAGAAAATTCGGATACCTATAGATATTGAATTAAGTAAAAATAATAATAATAATAATAATAATAATAAAAGAAAAAAAAAAAAGTAGGTATACAGCCAAAGCAATAAGAAATGGGTAAAATTTCTTAATCGTAAAAGATCTAATACCAATGATTCAAGGACTTTGATTCCAGCAAACTGCATGTCTATGCCATGACTACCCACAACAGCCTGGTTCACCTGCAATACATAAAATGATAAAACTGTCACACTTGCACGAAGGATAGATGTTTAGGAGCAAATTAAAAATCCTGAATGGTATCATTTCTTAAAGTTAAGTACAATAGAATACATAGAATAGATAAAGCAAAGAAGAATGTTAGGTTTTTAAATCTGGGAGAATTGTGATTTCGGATTTCCTGGTAAATAAATTGATATTTCTGGATAACTTAACCATTGCAATGGTTAGTCATTTGAACGTATAAACCATCTTGAAAATTTTGTTAACCGGTGTTTTGTTTAATCATATTAAAATGTACATATGTGTTGACTAAAATAACCTAAACAGTAACTCTCTCTTTAACATTGGGGAGGACTGGGCAAGATGAGTAGGGAGTGACATTAGGTAAGACAAGAAATTCTTCTACCAGATACTGGCTTCTAAATATTTAATTACAATTTGTTCAAAATAATTTAGTTTTGCACATTAGTAATGTATTTCCGATATTCCAATCCCATACCAAGCAACCCAGCACATATTTCTTTTCAAATAACAAAACTCAACATACCCACTCAAACTTACACCAGTTGTTCAGTCATCAGTGTAATCAATTCTGAGAGATTTGAACAGCCCATTGATACATTTACGCATATAATTAGAATTGTGACAAAATTATTCATTTTGAAACCAGAAATATGAGCGGAATGAAGAAAAGGAAGCAGACATGCAGAAAGTGTAATACTGAGACCAATCAAAGCTGAAAGCAACTACAAACAGAGAAACAAAATGTCAGTACCTGATTAAAAAAAACCACCATCTCTCCTGCCATAAACTCAAGCCTACAAGATAATATTTACCAAACCAACTGTAAGACAAATGAAACCATAGCCACAAAAAATTAACAATACTGATGTGCAAGAATATAATAATGTTTTCCTTCTAAAAAAAACTTGCTACATAGTATGTGCTCAAAATAGAAAGAATTACTACAATTTTTCGATAAGAACAAGAGCAATGCAGGATGTCTCTAAATCAATTATTGTTGATGTGTAACTAAGTCAAAGCCTGTTCATAGTTGTAGCAAAGTCAATATCTAAAGAAAAGATTACAAGGCTCAAGTTCTTGCCAATGTTGTCAAAATCACACTTTAACACAAATCATACAATGCAACTCTTTTTGCTTACCCTACGAGTCTGATAACTACAAGAAAGTGCTTTGAATGTGTTGGATCCTTACTATCATAGTATTATTAGAAATTGAGAGGTGTCTAATTCAACCCCTAAAATTGGCTTATAAGGTGAGGCTTGCACCTCGATTATATTATAAGTTCGTCACATCTTTACTCAATGTTGGATTTCCAACACATCTGCTCAGGCCGAGGAAAGCATGGAACTGAATATTAAAGGTGATCCAATAACAGGTGGAGTAATAAATCAACAATTCAAATAAGGATAGACTCTGATAACATATTAAAATGGTGTCTAACTTAATCCTATAAAACTGGCTTATAAAATGAGGTTTGCACCTCAATTATATATTATAAGATGGTCATATTTCTACTCGATGTAGGATTTTCAACACACTAGGAATAAACATCTTGAGAAAGTAGAATTGAAAAGTGGTTCAATAACAAGTGGAGTGATCTAGAGGAAAAAGTCTATATGGAGCAACCTCCATGGTTTCAAGAAATCTCTACAAGCCTAGTTTGAAAAATTTAGTCACATTTTTCAAATCTATGGTTTGAAGCATAGTGAGGCAAATCATCCAGTTTTTTACTATCATATCTGTCCAGGAAAATGTCTTTATTTAATTGTGTATGTTGATGGCATACTTATTATAGGAAATAATGTTGCTAGAATCTCTCCTATAAAGGAATATTTATGCATTCACTTCCAAACCAAAGATTTTTGCTGTCTCAAATACTATTTGGGCACAAAAGTGGCTAAATCAAAGGAAAATATTGTAATTTCTTGGAGAAAATATGTTTTAAATATCTTGAAAGAGACAAGTATGATTGATTGTAGACCAGTGGATAATCCTATTCTATGAGATATAAAAGGTTTACTAGAAAACTTATTTATCTTACTATTACTATACCTGATCTCTCTTCTATAGTTGGTGTTATTAGTCAATTAATGAAAATTTCTTATGTTAATCATTGGAATTTTGTCATTCATATCCTAAGTACCTCGAAAAGGCTTAAGGACAAAATTTGTTATTTGAAGATAAAGGCCCAAATCTATAACTATTGTGATACTGATTGGACAAAATCTCCTATGGACAAACACACGACAACAAAATATTGTTTTCTCATTGGAGGGACTATTATTTCCAAGAAAAGCAAGAAATAGAATGTAGTAGCTCGATCAAGTGCTAAAGCTGAATATAAGGCAGTGACATCTCTCACTTATGAACTTGTGAAAGTAAAGCAACTCCTCCAAGAACTAAAATTTTGTGAGATTCAACAAACAAAGATGTATTGTGATAATCAATCAGTTCTCCACATTGGCTCCAATATTCTGTTTTATAAGAAACTAAAATTAGAGACATTTACTGTCATTTTATTTGAGAAAAGTTGTTGGTCAAGGAAATTAGTATTAAGTTAGTTTGATCCAGTAATCAACTAGTAACACTCTCTAATGCTTGAGAGGGTTTCAGATTCAATTTACATGTTTCAAACTTGATATATACTTCAGTTTGAGGAAGAGTGTTAGAATAGGCATAGGATAGGTTTTATCAAAAAGTTATTTTGTATTGTACCTATTTGCACCTAGACGTGTCTTGTTTTACACTCTTCTCTCTCATTGATTGCATCTCTCCTTTTTGCATATATAAATAATAAAACCTAAGAGAGAGAAGGATCAAGCTCTTTAAAACATATTTTCTCCTTTGCTTAAGTGCACTAAATTTGTATTTGCAATGTAAAATTTTTTAATCATTGGGCAATTGGAAGAAAATCTCTACGACATCTGCACCCACAAAGCTAATCATTCAATTCGATGAGAATTTCAATCTTCATTAAAGATACAGTCATGGTAAAAGTTTGTAACAAAAAAAATCCAGCATACAAGTTATAGATGAGACAAGGTTGTATATGTAGGTTATGTATCCAGTGTAAGCTCCGAATAAAAAAATGCTGTACTTACCAACCCCTTTTCATCAACTGTGCAGTCACGGAAGAAACCTTTGCTTGAACATAGAAATCAGGAGAACTAGCACGCTTCATGATATAGATTAGACAAAAACTGCAAGTAACAAATATTGAAAGAAGAATCAGAAAATAATACAATAAGATTGTAAGTATAAAAAACAGCACAAAAGATAGTGAAATCAAAGTTTGCAGAAAACCTTATCAAGTTTCTCTTGGCATTAGCACTAAGAAAAGCCCATTCCCTAATAGCTGCTTCTCGGATTGCTGCAGCCGCTTGAAACCTTGCAGTTGCAACCTGGGAATTTTCTGCACAGACAAAACGATTACAGTATTATAGAAAACGTATAAGCTCAGAGAGAGAGAGAATTTCTAAGAACTTTGTTCGTATATTATTTTCTAATCTCATAAGATATGAGATCAGTTATAAGAGAATAGAAAAAGATAAACTACAAGATAGTCTAACTTTGTTAATGTAGCAAAAGCCAAACAACTTACTAAGCATCAACTAACTATGCTGATATAGCAGAAGCCAAATATCATTAACTAACTACAATAACTATGCTGATGTTGCAGATAGTCAATCAATTTACAAAACAAATGAGCAGAATACTATTACTCTCTCACAAACTCAGACTTGTGAGGATATGAGCAACCTGAGCTTGAGAACCCTTTTGTGCACAAAGAAGATGATCCAGTTACATAGGCTTTGTTCTGGTGTGCAAAACAAGATTGTGACTCAAAGCAATGTTGCTTTGCTTGTCACAGTAGATGTAGATAACTGGAGTAGAAATCTTAATTGAAGTTCATGAAGAAGAGCCAAAATTGTCTATAATTAGTATATCACTTAATAGTGAAAAATGAGAGAAGAGATTAAGAAATTTTGTTATCTCTTAAGTTGCTCCATATTATTTATAAAAGAGAAGTACATCAAAATTACAAAGAGTATGCAAGGAAAAGGCTATACCTATGTAGTTAATGCTAGCAATTAAAAACAACCTTTTAGGCAAACAAGTAAACCTATCTAAGGCTAAGATATACTATCAAGATAAACTACTCTAACACTTCCCCTCAAACTCAAGTTGAGTTTTAAAGATATTTAAAAATAAAATTATAGATTTATATTTTAAGAAAAAAGAGATGATAGATGATAAAATAAACTCTAGTTTCCAAAATTTAAATTCAATTAGTAATGTCGAACATGCTATTGAGCATTTTATATAATATATTTATTTTTATATGATAATTAATTTTTATATGTTGGTCCCCCTCATCTAAAATTCTTAGCTTCACCCCTATCAATTGGCCTTATACAACATGATTTTTTTCTGAAGTTTTGTCCTCCAAATGCAATATTTTCTATGCTATATAAAGGCTTTTGAGTAGAGGGGAAGTTCAGGGAAAGGAAATTGAATCTTCCTGTTTATAGATGTTTAAGTATGGAAAAGAAAGGAAATATATCCAATTTTATAGGAGTTAAAGTTAGAAAGTAACTAGAGTTACTTCTTATTTAATTTAAAGTACACTTGTTACCCTTCCTTTTGCCTCATTTAAGAATTTTCCAACCAAAAGTTAGGGTATTTTTCCCCTTCCCTCTACTCCATTCATCTTCCTTACCTCTCATCCAAAAATAGAATTAGCATCAACATTACCTCTATCTATTGCAAGTTCGATCCCATGGGATTTGGTTGCACTTTTTCTTGAGAAAGCAGATCTTTACCTCTATCTAATGTTCTACACTTATATTAAAGAAAAACCCAACCCTCAATGATATTAGTATAATATCTCCAATAATCACAGTTATTGCTCAGTTCATCACTGATGACAGGCAAACTTAACCCTAGGAACCAAACAGTGGACTCACTTTCATGGTTTCTGATGAGACTAATGAAATCACTGAATAATTGTTCAGTAACAAACATGCATTATATGCTGAATTTGCTTGCAAGTTGGCTCTTTTTTTCATTGTCCAACAAAAAAATATCACCTACACTGCTTTATAATGATCTGACAAACTAATTAAATCTTAATTCTTAAGTAAATAAGAACTGCAATTTTCACATATTAAAAGGGCAGTATATCCAGCACTGTGATGATTTCACCTAAGTAAACTATGGCATCAACAATGTGTCCATCAAACACATGTAGTCCAATTTAATTTGCACACTCTTTCTTGTCAATGATCATTTGAATTATCAGTATCATTTGCATAATACAAAAGGCAGATATTTTGTTTGTCACACAACATGTAAACTCACCAAGAATGAATTCGCAAGTCTCATATGGCTGAGAAGACTGGCCTAATGACAAAATAACTGCCTCAGAAGCTCCTGGATTGATATGCATCTGAAAATAAATGCTTAACAACAATAAGAATATGACTACATATGCATTTGGATGTCTACGTGTTCATACTTTAAAAAAAAATGCTTGCATAAACCTTATTCCTTCACTACATTCACGTGATTTGAAGTAGGGAGTGTTAAAGAAAATAACATCTTCAAGAAACAGTGGTGGGACCATGGAATTTTCCAACTCATTGTGAAATCTAGTAATATATTTAACAGTGAGGGGGAGAGGTTTTACATGCGAATAATGTATTCTAGTTCTCCTAGACTTATGAATGGGTAATCCACAAGAACCAAAATGATTGGAACAGGACGAGGAATTAAAACAAAAATTTAATTGTACAAGAGTGGAAAATGCATAAAATATGACAATGTGTGCTCCACACTTATTGCTTGTCAAATATTTTTCTACTAATAAATGAAGATTTCAGTAATAGTAATTCACTTGCGATGATCATCAGTTTAACATCTGCCTTTTTTCCAAAATATTGTTTCGAGAGAAATTTAAAGAAAAAAAAAAGGTAAATATACAACCATATAAGTGTATATAGCATAATAATGGATTTTTTTTACGTGTAAATGTGATCATGATACATTAACCAAAGATAAAATTAAAAACACTCTTCAGAATAATCACGGCTAATGAATTTCCACTCCACCGATATTTCATTATATACCACAAGCATTGCAGGTATAACAATAGACGTCTAAGTACATATCAAATACTCAAGTTAGTTTCCTAGTCAGAACCAAGGTGAACAATTGAACGTGAAACATCTGTTTTCAGAATTTTAGCATTTAGATTTTCAATCAATTTCACAACTAGGGAAAATGAGTTCTTTATTCTTAACTCTACATTCTCTACTTCAAAAAAAAAAAAAAAAGGAGAGTGAGGAATAGAAAAGGAGAGAACGATTGGAACCTGAATGGAAGAGCAAGCGTATTCGATGGCTCGCATGGTGGACTGAAGCTCACTCAAATCTTTAGTTGGTGTAGAACCTTCCATCTTCGTGAGAGAACAAATTGGAGAAAAGGAATTCAAAACAGTTAATCAGGATTTAACTAGTTTTATTGACTGTATTCCGTTACATGCATTAGCGGAAAGATCACAGCGGAAACATGCCTCATCTCGACGCCGATGATGACAAGGAGCTTGAGAAGAGAATGAATCGGAAAATGAAAATAGGAGCGTGGGAAGTGTGAGGGGTTTAGGGTAGTGAGATAACAACCACTAGAGTGTGATGTGTCCGAGCCCCTGGGTTGAGTCCCGCGACTTCTACTGCACCCAACCACTCTCCTTTCTTCTGTTTGCCCAGGTCCCACACCTCTGTCATCCTAACACTATTTTTTTTTTTTTTACTGGTTAACACCATTATACAAAATTACAATTTATAATAAATAAATACTTTTAAATATAATTTATAAACATATTAAGTAGTTTAAAAATATAATTATTAACAAAAAAATAGTGTTATTTTAAATTAATAAAAAAAAAAATTGAAAAAAAAAAAATCAGCCGTCTTAGTCCAAAACAAAATCCTACAAATACTCCACCTTAAAAGTTGAAAAATAACCCTTCAAATTTCTTCCATTCCATTTGGTTATTACTATCCTATCCATGCCAGTTTTTTTTTATCTGTCAAATTTAAAGTTATAAATAATAATTTTTATTTTTATAGTTATATTCTAAATTTTTGTTTTCATATTAGGATTGTTCTCTCTAATTTATTAATTGATCAACGAGATAAAATAGAATAATTATTTGTTTATTTTAAAATTTATTTATATATTAAAATAAATAAAAAATTATAATTAAAATATATAAATATATTATAATATTATAATTTAAAATTATACATATTAATCATACTTAAATATTTTAATATAAATATTATATTTTTTATTTATTTAATATGAATTAATAAATAAAAATTTTAAATGTATTTAAATAATAAAATATATATTTTTAAAAGTATATATATAAAAAATTATATAAAATAAATATTATCAACTCATCTAACTAGTAATCTCATCTGGTAAGATATCAGACTAGTAGCCCATCACAATTTTGTTTGAGTTGAAATAAGATCATCCCTAATTTTATTTTTAAAATTTAAATATAATCTTTAAAATTTAACTATTTTCGTCATTTTCACTATTTTCAATGTTTTGAAAATTAATGTTCACATCTTAACTTTTAACAATTATAAACATTTTATGGTATGAGATATTTTCTCACAATAATTCTAGAATATGGAGGGGTTACGTTTTTACAGGTGTATGGAAGTTTTAAAATATTTATGGATGCAGGAAGAAAGATGATAATAATATTTATTTTCTTTATTTCATTTTGAGAGGTCTTTTTAATAATCTCTTTATTGTCGTTTTCAAAATATAATAAAAAAATAACAATTTGAATAAACTGACTATAATAATTTAATAACGACATACTGTAAGCTGGTATTATTATAACCAAACCAATACTAAATTGGTTTGGAAAAATCAATTATAATTTAAAAAATATATCAGTTATATGTTGAAGATGGGTTTCAAATAAAAATGAATGTTCAAAATGTGTTGTATACTCTGTTATATATATTGGTAATGGTGTTATTATGTACTTGATTTAAACAAAATTATAACTAGTTATCCCAAAACTATATTAATCCGGGTATAAAAATTCGTTGTCTAGTTTGGTTTTTATAATATTTTTATATTATCATAAAATGGATCAATTACGTTAATAGTTAATTTTTTATAACTAAAATCACGATTGTTCCTACTATAGATCATTTTTTTCAATTGAAAAATATATACTTTCTTCATACAAATTTAAACATTATCACTTACCATCCCTTATAATAATTAATAATAATTGTTTATATTATAACTCACTTAATTGTGTATTATTATGTTACTGTGAGTAAGCTTATCAAATAGTTGTTTTTAATATTGAGTTGTGAAATTACTGTAATCTATCTCAGTTCTGTGTTGTACTTGGTGAAATGACTTCGAGAAAAATTACTACTTTGTATACTCACTTCTTCGTTAAATTTCAATACGAATAAAGAAAAAATAAAACCTAAATATTGCAATGGGGGTAAACACACGTTACCATATTTTTTTCATCAAAAAGCTACAAAATAATTTCATCCTATTTCAAAAAAGAGTTTTATATGTAAAAATAAATAAATAAAATAAAACAAAACTATTAAATAGTAGACGAAAAAGGATGATACGAATGATTCCTTTTAACCAGTTTAAAAACAAAAATTATGGGTGGTTTATTTCTATCATAATCGATGTTGCATAATACGATTACTAATAATATCTTTAATTTTTTCTTATGTACTACTAAGATTTGTGTTTTAGTCAATCGGTTGACTGAAAATCACTTATTAAAACCCTCTAATTTTACATTGACCGGTTAAAAATACATGAGTTCAATTGGTTGACTAAAAATGACTTATTAAAACCTTAATTTATTGTATTATAAGTGATTTCATGTATTGTATTATGTATTTACGTTACTTTTTATTTGATAACAATAATTTGTAACGATAATAATAAAGTCCTCGTTTTTTACATGAGCAAGAGGTTTAGATAACCATTTTATACTCTACCTATTTATAATTGGAGATAATTACAAATTATCAAGATAAATGGACCAATTATAATTTTTTTATATATAAATTTAAGATTTCATACGTACAGACATATGTTTAATCTAATTTATAAGATATAAAATATTGAGATTAACTGTTATAAACTATTTGACTTATTATTTTAAAAAACACCTATTATTTAATAAACACAAGTACGTTATCTACCTTGGCTTTCGGTTCACTATTGATGTCAGCAAATACTTGAGTCTATGCGTTTATTGATTTAGAGTTTTCACCACAACAAGACTAAGCATTAAATCCTTGTATTGTCCCAATCATGTTAAATCCATGATATTCATAACTAATCAAGAAAAATAATCTTTCTACAATATCCTATCGATGAAACTCCTATTGATGATTTCATGCAACAAATGTACAGTCAATTAAATTGGCAAAAAGAATAAATGGTATGGTTTTGAAAAAACTTATGAATTTTCCAATATATATTTAGTATTTGCTTTCAGCATCACATTTCTCACAATTTTGATGGTTCATGTAACATTTTTCACCGTTTAACACTATTCAACAGCAATAATGGAACCATGGACATCAACACTTAAATAAAGTACCACTAGTGTCGTACCCAAAAAAAATAATGGAACCGTGGATCGGGACTTCTCCAACATGTGATGACTGATGATTGCACTCCTAAAACCGTATTTTCCGTAAGCAGACCACGTGTCAATCTGCCAAAATTTCATTTTCTTCTCCTTTATCTTAATTTCCAAATTTCCAAACAAATAAAAATAATAAAAAATACAAAAACAACACGCCCCTCCTCATTTTCTTTTCACAGTATCTGCACACACATTTCTTCTATCTCCCTCCAAATTCGCGTGGATCTATACAGAAATTTACACCCAAATTTATTTCCCACGCGCATTCTTCCTCCGTCCAAATCTCTCACCAGATCGCCGTACCGATCCGTCTCCTCAATCTACATCGGTAATCGATCCTAAATTCCCAACAGTAGAAGGATCTAGGGTTCCTGCTGAATCCGCAGCTGGCTCCAGCACATTTGTTCCATTCCTGTTTACTATACGCGGTTTCAATTCGAAGGCATTGAAATTCAGCTTGCTCAAGCAGGTTTCGTTTTGTTCTCTGCGCGGTACGGTTCGTGAATGAGAGATACGGTTACGGGTTCGATTAGATGAGCATGGAGGTCGTTAGCGATACGGCGTCGTTGGATGTCGATTTGTTGCAGCTCCCTGAGGTGTCCGCTTTGGCACTCAAATCAAACCTGAGCTTCGTCGAGACGCTCTTTGAGCAATGGCTTTCGCTTCCTGAAAGCAATCGATTGGTACGCTTCGAAACATTTCCTCGAATTGGAAATCAACCTATTGCGTCATTGTTCATTTCACGAGGCTTGCTGTATATCCATTCGTAGCTACTTTCGCTGTCAGATATAAGTTAATAATCATTTGAACAGTTGTTTTTGTGAGAATGATGGATTATTAATTATTATTTGTGTTAATAAAAGATAGCTGATGGTGTGCGTGGGATTCCATACACCTACTTGGTGTGCATTATAATGACTTTTTCATAGATACACCCGACATATATTTATGTTTCTGAGTGATTAATGTCTACTGTTATGCTTTCTTTAAGATAAATCACCATAGCTTATTATAGGAAGGACTATGTTTGAATCTTTCCCACTCGCCCAAGCTATATAAACAAGTCTCAAAGATACTCATGAATGAAATATTGATTATTATTATTATTATTATTATTATTATTTTGAGTTTCTTTATTGGTCAAGTTTTCCCCTTTAAACAGTCTTTAAATAATTATTTTGTGCATTTGTGAGTTTATTCTTAATTTTATGTCTCACTTGTGAATGTGTGCAGGTAACATCATTGCTAAATGAAGCAAAGTCAAGTGCTCCCTTGAATGTCCCAGGGAATTGCTCTAGTCCAAATGCTTCAAGCAATTCTTTGCCCTCCATGTTTCCTGCTGGCACTGCACCACCTCTTTCACCAAGAAGTTCATCTGGCTCCCCTCGCATAGTGAAACAGAGAGTCGGCCCTTCTAATTTGGGTTCTCCGTTGAAGGTTGTCAGTGAGCCAGTTAAAGAATTGATACCTCAGGTTAGGCCCATCTGATATGATATCTTATATTTTATGTGATTGTAAAAGAAAATTAATTAGAACTGGAGGGAGTGAATGTAGATCTAAAAGGATGATGTGATATGCTCCAAAACTATAAAAGCAATATAGATCAGAGAAGACAAATATGTGAAAGAAAAATATGGCAGAGAAACATGCTGCATATATGAAATGGAAACTCACTGGAAACAATCTTGATCATAACACAAGAGAATTTGTAGAAAGAATCCTCTCCCATAGCAAATCGAGGTGCAGTGGGACTGACTAAATATGCCAGCATTATGCTCCAAAGAACTGCATGGATTGCACATTGACACAAAATATTTCTGACATTTATTACCATCTTTGCTGTTACCAAGTATGACACATTCAATGATCGTCAAATTCCTTATTAACTGCAGCAAATCATTTCTAGTAATCCTCTTATGTTGGCTTTCCATTTTTCTAAAATATTTATTTGTGATGCTTTTCTTTTGTTCCTGGTATGCCAAATGATTGTGTGTATATTTTGTATTTATTTTTCTTCTTTTTTGGTTCTCACAATCTCTCGCCCCCTTTTCATTCTCTGTTCTTGCTCATAACATAGATACTTGTGTGCTTGCAGTTCTACTTTCAATTTGGGCGTCCTCCTCCAAATGAACTGAAAGAACAATGCCTTATTAGAATTGACCATTTATTTCATGATCACATGGATGGGCTGCAGATACATGGTGAGATATTGTGAATATAAGGGTGTTATAGTCTGAAGGGACAATTGGCTATTGGGGAAAGTGTGATTTTCAATAATGAGCACTCCAAGCATTTTAAGCAATAAACCCGCCCCTCACTTTAAATAAAAAAATAGATTTAGTGCTTCCATAAGTCAATAAGTGATTATCTATCTGAAACCACTTTGTAGTAATGGACTACTGGCTTAATTCTGTTCTATTTGTTTCTTTGGTTGGCAGAATTCAAGACAGTTACTAAGGAAGTATGCAAGCTGCCATCTTTTTTTTCCACATGTCTTTTCAGAAAGATTGATAATGGAACTGAAGTTGTGACAAGGTGTGTACTTTATTATTATCATGATTATTTAAAATAAACTACGCATTTCAATTTTTTCCTGCTGTGGATAGTGGTTCTTGGATTTAGCTGTTTGGATAATTAAAGAGTTTTTCTTTAGATGCTAGGACATTGATAGTGTTACAGCATAATAACTATTATGTAACTATTCAGAAAAGGAAAGTGCTTTCAAGAAAACATAACATCTGTATTCCTAACTATTGTGTTATTTATTTTTGAAAATCAAATTTTTATTCCACTGCCTAATCAAACCATGGGTGAAGTACATTGTCCACTCCATTCCTGTGTGTTCCTTTTTCCCTCCTAAATTGTCTTTGTGCAATTACACCTTTTTAGCCAGTATATTGTTTATCTTAGGTTACTATGATACAAATCCTTAAGTTTACAAGTTTCTCAAAGTCTTAACCTTATTCGCAGTTTACGCTGCTGCTATAATGGATTAATGTTTAATTCCCTTTCCCATATAAGTGGTCTCTTAAAAGATAGAAGCATTCTTTAGTTCCCTTAATATTGAGTGATTCTTTGACATATTGGAGCCATCTTCAGTTGTTTGTTACATGTTTGTAACGAATAATGTAAATGGATGTAATACTGGCAATGAATGGATCCTTGATTTATATGTCAAGCTCAAGGGAGGTGGACTTTAAATTTAACTTAGTTGCATTATACCATCGCAAAGTCAGCAATGATGTTTATAGTAGCTAATCGGAGGAGTAAATAGGAAAGTTGTTAGAAATCAACCTAAAACAAGCAAAAGAGTATGGTTTCTTGGTCAAATTAGTAGTCATTTGATAAATATAACAGACTTCAAAATTTATAGACACTTGAAACAGTGTGTTTATATTATATTTTCAGGGGGATGATAGCTTCTGAAAAAAAGGGGGTGATTATAACCCCCCCAGACACAAAAAGATTTTTTTTTTAATGAAAAACAGCATATTTCGTATTACTGTATTTTATCTGTTGTAAACTTTAAGAACTGAATTTCTCATAAGTATTGAATTTGGACCTTGAAAAATGATCCTCATTTGGCTAGTCGAAAGTGTTTTAAAGGAAATCACGAAAGTATTGTCAGTTAACAAAAATGAATGGTTGGTTTATTGAAGAGTCTGTAGAAAGTTTTGATTTACTCCATGAACTAAATGTTCATATCTTTTTTCCCCTAGAGTGCATTCTCCTTCTTTGGTAGTAACAAACATGATCTAAACTGAAAAGTATGTCAGAGTAGGTTTGACTAGAAAGGAAAGAACATTAAATTTCCATTCTCAATCATCTATTGAATGCTGAAAGTTTTCAATTCTTCCTACTATGCCATGTAAAACAGTATTTGATGCTGTACTATCCTCCAAGGTCAAAAGATGAAGGAACCGAACATTAGAAGGGAAGAGGCAAGTTGGCAGCAACAAGCATTTTAGTTGTACACATTTTTTAGCCAAGAGATTCTAAATGGGTCTTTTGTGCTTTGTGTTAAACAAGAAGCTACTATTGGAAACTGCTATTTCAATTCATTTTGGCGTTACCAGATTGATTTATTGCTTGAATAACCTTGTGTATTATTAATAAAATGAGCATGTTTTTATTTAAGTACCCTTCCATGACTTAGGAACTATACTTGAATGGTTTTGTTCCCTGTAATTAGTATTTCCAAATACTTATGCGTAATTCCTTTATTTAATATTCCTATAGGAAAGCATTTATTGATTATTGGATCAATGGCAACATGTTGACAAAAGATATAGCTACCCAGATATATACAATTTTAAAACAACCACAGCTCAAGTACCTTACCCAGGTATTTTGCTTCTATGGATTTTATATTTTCGTTCTTTTCGTTTCATTTAATTTTCTTCTCCTCTAAAAGCTATGCTTAGGCATGGCCTGATGATATATATATCAAATTATGTCATTTATTCGATTCCTATTTGATTCTAGTAAGTTTTATTATACTTCATGTCAGGATGATTTTAAACCTGTGCTACGTGAGCTTTTGGCAACTCATCCAGGGTTGGAGTTCTTGCAGAGCACACCTGAGTTTCAAGAGAGATATGGTTTGTCTTCCATCTTGGTTATAACCTTGTATTTAGTGGTTCATGTAGGTTTAATTGCACACATGGGCAAATAGATTTGAAATTCTTGCCATACTTGGTTTCTAACCAAAACGGTTGTGGGGGTTATGGAAAGGCATGGATGTCTTATTTAACCCCGGAGCTGTCTTTTGTTGATGTTACCTTATAGAGGATTAATTTGAAATGTGCAAAGTTTTATAGCAGTGTAGTTCTTCTCTTGACTGCTTTAATGGAGTCACTATCTTGGATATTCAAGGAGATTGCGTAGCTTAGCTGCATTATTCTTACACTTTCCAAATTAGCCTTTGTATAGACTATTTCTGCAGTGTTTCTGACACTCCCTTTAGTTGAACTTCCTGTCTCTGTTGCAATTATTTCTTAAATAAAAAAAAGCTGTAGTATTCTGCCTTGGGCCTTGTTGGTTAAATCAAGTTCTACTTACTGGGTATGTCCTTAAACCTGTATTCTGATATTTTGACTCGATAATATGTTAAGAGAATCACTGTTGAGATTCTAATTGAGAAATTAGACATTCCATGCCTTGGAGAATTGTTTATTGTTTGTGTAAGGCCTTCTGATATATCCTTTATCTACATCTGATCCCTATAGTATACCATAATATTGGTATCACATCTTAGAATATTTAAGAGTATCTTAGAAGGATTAGATTCCTTCTCTTAGTTTGCATGCTTTCCTTTTCTCAGTATAAGATCAGTATTTATGTGATTTGTTAACTTATTTGGTATGGGTTCTTAGTACAAAAATGATGCTTAATTTTATTTTAGTTATTCTTTTTCTCTCTGTTGAAAGTCCCACATCGCCTACCTCATATCATTTGATAGGGTTTAAATACATGTTAGGCTACTCCACATATTGCCAATTGGTTTTATGTTGGAACCTTAACATGGTATCAGAGCCAAAGCCTAACATCTTTCCGGTTATTGTCATGGGCCAAAAGTTGCCCTTTAGTTGGGTCAAAAGTACCCTTTGCCTGGTCCGGCAGGCTTCGTTGGAGGGGGTGTGTTGAAAGTCCCACATCGCCTACCTCATATCATTTGGTATGGTTTAAATACATGTTAGGCTACTCCACATATTGCCAATTGGTTTTATGTTGGAACTTTAACACTCTCCATTTTATCTTTCTAAACCTAATTCCAAGATGATATTAGAGCCACATCATCATCCACTTTGAGGAGAATTTCTCCTTTTTGCTATGTAACTACTCCTTAGAATTGCTATTGACAATCTTCAACCCTCAGCTTATTTTTTTTCTTATCTCTTTTCAGTTTTGCGCGTGACATACATCTATTTGATATTGTCCACCAACTCCCTACGCTCCAATCAGTTCATTTGGACCTATCATATCACTATTTTGCTGCTGAGTTCCTAAAAATGAAGTCTTCTCTTGTTTAGCCTTTTTTTTTCCTGTTTTAAATACCACTGTTCTGCAGATTCACCATGTTTAACCTTTGGCTGTCCAAGGAGACACCATTGTCTTGTTCAGAAATTACCATTTGACCATCCCTCAGGGTGCCATTATCAGAGAACTTCTTATGTGCCTTTATGGGCATTTTTCTTACCTGCTGTTCTTATTGGCACATGGGGGCTCCACATGTGTTGTCTTGTTTATACTCTACCTAACCTCTTTTTTAGGGCTCAGCTATCTGTTTCTGCTTGGTCAGCTTTAGTGTGAGGTGGAGTGTTGGAATATTCCAGTCATGGTTATTGAATCAGAAGCGCTAGTTTACCAATTGTGAATTGTAGAGCTGTTATATGAATCATGAATCAGAAGAGCTATTTTACAAATTGTGAATTGAAAGAGACATTTTACAAATTGTGAATCTAATCAATTTATGAATTGTATGATAAGTGAACAATACAAATATAACATTATAAGTAAAGTGACAAGCAAAAAGTGGCAGCAGCAAAAATTCTAATGTTTTTTTTTTTTTTTTTTGGCATTATCTGATACATTGCTCCACTAAAATAAGAAGGCAGTAGCTAACATACATGGGACTCAAATTAGAGCTTGTTACAAGAGAAGATTTAGAAGAGGAGAGGTAAATGGGTACTTGAATAGGACAGATTTAAATATTTTAAATAGGATAAAAGGGAGTTTGATCTTTTTTCTTTTATGTGGATAGTCTCACATTGCAAAGTAAAAGGCAAAAAGCTTTTCAATTAAGAAATGCCTCGATACAGTGAACTGAAAAAGCTTAGTGACACCACTGATGCATGGTACCATTTTATATAATTTGAAAAATTCAGAGGCTCTCTTAGGAGGGAACTATTCGTTACTTTCTTCATATTCTCAAATATTTGAAAAAAAAACACCTCAAAATTAAAACATTTCAAACTGAGTCGCAGTGAACTCCATCTGTTCATACTTGCAACCCTTGTGTTTTGAATCACAGTCTTTGCTTTAGAATCATGAAATATGTGATTCAACAACGATTCACAAGATACAGAGTATGGTTCATGCTTAAAAATGTTTCACCATGTGATTTGTTTCGCCATCCCTCTATTTGATATTGAGATTTGACTCATCGATACTTGCGACTCTATCTACTATACCCATAATATCAATATCAATATAATATTGTATTTTGAATATTATAAAATATCTTAAAAATATCTCTTAGGATTAGATTTCCAATTCTGAGTTTCGGTGTTTCCTAATATCATGTCTTGTTACCTTGTTTAGTTAGGATTGTTAGTATAAATGAGGGTTAATACGTATATAATCAGATTATAACACATCACATTAAATATTAGATCTACAAAATATCAATTTTGTTGTATTCAGTCTTTGTTTTCTCCTTTAATTCCTTGTACAAAATATTCAGCTCCACGACTCCAACGAATTTTGAAGTTTGCTTAAAAATTAAAGATAGGGTTATCCTCCCTTATTTGGTTTTTTCAAAATATTTTATGTTCTGTTTGGTATCATTGAAAATCAAAAGAGGGTGGGGTTCCTATGACAGTGTGCAAATTTTTATATTGGATTCTTGATGCAACTTTTAAGATTGATTTGTGATTTCTAGACAAATATTTTTTAAGTTTCTGGCACAATGCATGTTTTTTCATTTCAGTCCTATGTAGGGTGCTTTCATGGAATCTGATTCAATCTTACCTTACAAAATGTAACTAGCTACAAATTCCTTTTATAATCGGTGGGTAATGCAGCTTCTGTTTGTAAGCACTTGGTTTGGGCAAATAGTTTTTTTAAGTTCTTTTTTTTTTCCCTTTTCTACTCAAGCCCATGCCAAACGATGACCTGTCAGATGGCTCACTTTGTCAATACATTTGTATTGGATACTCTTAAAACATTTACTTTTCTCCTGCTTAAGCAATGCACTTTCCTGCCAGCTCCATTTGTTGGTTGTCTTTATACTTGCTGAAATAATGCTGGCTGTCATTTTCCCACTTAGCCATTTTTTCATCTTTGTTGAAATTATCATCTATCTGGCTGAAATCATGCATTGTGCTTTTGTTAACATGACAATATTAAGTAACCATGACAAAAATACTTAACCTTTTTTTCTTATCTTGCGATGGCATACTTAGCCTGATGTTCAATACAATAATCATAATAATTGCAAGTAGTATAAGGGATGCTGGATGCTTCACATCAGAAGATACACATTATTTGTGAATGAATTGATTATGTGGCAGAATAATGTCAACAAATTACTAGTCAACAGATATCAATGTGATGGTTATAAAATACCTATATATGATTTCTCATTGTCAGTGTATTTATATTTTTACTTGGGATTTTTGCTGATAATTGCAATTAAAATGTATAATCATATGAACTACCTATTGAAAATATTCACACTTCATATATTTGAGCTTTGGGAGAATCGAATTTCTTCCATCAAAATTGACCCATAGGCTGGTCATGGTATCTGATAATATTTTTTTGTCTTTTTTCGTGGTGCAATGTTCATAACTACATGTTTTTCCTATGGTCCAGCTGAAACTGTCATATACAGAATATATTACTACATTAATAGATCAGGAAATGGTCATCTTACCCTGAGGGAGCTGAAGCGTGGAAACATAATTGATGCAATGCAGCATGCTGATGAAGAAGAGGACATAAACAAGGTTTTGAGGTAGATATACCATTTGAAAATGTCTTGTCCATTAACTACAGAAAATGACCTCGGTTTGTTATACAAATGAACTAACTACATGTATATTAAGATGCCTTAATTTTATTCTACCTTAATATTATCTTCAGGTACTTTTCTTATGAGCATTTTTACGTTATATACTGCAAGTTTTGGGAGCTGGATACAGATCATGATTTCTTGATAGACAAGGAGAATCTTATCAGATATGGTAACCATGCGCTTACCTATCGAATTGTTGATAGAATATTTTCCCAGGTTGGTGTGGATTACTATATCATGTTTTGCTTCTGTCCTGTAATATGACTATCGTTGTCAGTGCTGCAGACAACCCAAAGCCCTACCTTTCCCCTCCTAATCATGCATTGTCCTTTCACATCTGTTTATATGAATTATCAGATCATTTGTTGAAGATGCAAATTTTTTATTCTCCTCAATGTTATCTCAGGTTCCCAGAAGGTTTACCAGTAAGGTTGAGGGAAAGATGGGTTATGAAGATTTTGTTTACTTCATACTGTCAGAAGAGGACAAATCATCTGAGCCGAGTCTTGAGTATTGGTATTTAGTTTCCCATCCATTAACCACTACATTTACTTAATACCCCCCAAAACGACTTTCTTTAGGTGTTTCCTTTATTTTCAAAGATTTCAAATTATAAAATCTAGAAAGCATAGACAATTTAAAACGTCTTAAATGTTTGCATGGTGAAAACAATCTCTCAAACAGGTTTATTCATTTATTTGGGAAACAGTTTCAAACACATCCAAACACCTGCCTTGGGAAAAGAAAGTTCCTTGTGCCTTATGATATTGTAAACTGTGTAGTTGGGTAGTATGCTTAAGCATAGTGTCAACAAAAGGCAAGGCTGAAAACAGGATGGGGGAAATCGATTGATGTAAGTTTGGGCTACTTGATATATATATATATATATATATATATATATATATGGAAGAACTTTGGAAGTTTTTTTTTTCTTACCTTTGGCTTTTTATTAAAGATTTTCATTTTTTTTTCACTTCCCTCTATCTTTTCCTACTAAGTACAGTCTTAAGCTTACATTAAATGTTTTACCTTTGTGGTTGACTTTAATTAGTTATTATTTGCGATTTGATTTGTCATGATTAGGTTTAAGTGCGTTGATTTGGATGGAAATGGAGTTCTGACTCGGAATGAACTGCAATTTTTTTATGAGGAGCAATTACATCGAATGGAGTGCATGGCCCAAGAACCTGTGCTTTTTGAGGATATACTGTGCCAGATCATTGACATGGTTGGACCTGAGGTTTGTCTTTCAATCTTTCTTCAATTGATTCTTCATTATGTTGTTGAGAAGTCACACTAACTGGAATATGATATTCTAATCTAGTCTGAAGTTTTAAATTTTTTGTTGTCTTGGAAAAATGATATGCTCAATTTCCATTTTTTGGTTCCTCCTTTTTCATCCTTTCTCCATCTTTTTTGGTTAATATTGTGCGTTATTTATCATTTATCTGAGATTTTTTTTTCTTTATTTTAAATTTAAATTCTTCACTCTGTAGGATGAGAGCTATATAACCCTCCGTGACCTGAAAGGTGGTAAACTCTCAGGAAGTGTTTTCAATATCCTGTTCAATCTGAATAAGTTCATGGCCTTTGAGACTCGTGACCCATTTTTGATTCGTCAGGTGCCTGAATATCTGATAGAAGTTATTGCGCTATTGAGACAGTATGATTGACTATTGTTGGTGAGTTTTGACTGTCTTGTGCATGTTCTTGTGTGAACAGGAACGTGAGAATCCGACATTGACAGAGTGGGATCGCTTTGCTCATAGAGAATATATTAGGCTTTCAATGGAAGAAGACGTAGAGGATGCCTCCAACGGCAGTGCAGAAGTTTGGGATGAATCACTAGAGGCTCCCTTCTGATATCATTTATGTAAGTTGAACTATCATAATACATATCCAATTTTACTTTGCATTTATAATATAATTCATAAAAAGAGGCCTATTCAAACTCAGATTGGGCTAAATACAGATCAGGCCAGAACGTAGCTGGACTGGTCTTAGAGATAGAGAGGTTGCAGGCATTCCAGGCCAGCAAATCACAATTATTATTCTCTTTTAATACTTTTGCTCATGTAGAGCATGTTCAATAACATTCTCGCAAGTAGTTATCTAAAAATTTTAATCCACGTTAGTGTTACTACAATGCTCTGCAATAGGATTTGGGCGTGGAAGCATGCATTCACCATGCAGCTTGCCTCGTGATCAGTTGATTGAGCTAACATCAATAGGGGTCTTACCGCAATGATTATGTTATATATATATATATATATATATATATATATATATATATATATATATATATATATATATATATATATATATATATATATATATATATATATATATATATATATATATATATATATATATATATATATATTATATAGTGAGAACGATGCTTAATTGTGAGAATGAGAGGGTTCAATAATAACCATTAGATAAAAATAAAAGTTTCATTTAAAATTCCACATGACTGTGTATCCTATTCTCCAATGTTTCCCTTAAAATCTCATACCGTGTATTCTATTCTCCAACGCACACCTTCTCATGACTCTCTTCCTCTCACTTTTTTTATTTCTCTTTCTAAAACTGTCATTTTCTCTATTCTTTTTGAAGTCCAATCTGACTTCATCAACCACACTCGGCACCAATGTTTAAGGAATTGAAACATGAACATTACATGAAAAGAACGAGATATGAGGGGAGGCAAGTTCATTGTTATGTGATGAATTTAATCTTGTTACCTAGATTTCATCAAACAATTTGCAATTAAAGTAATGCAATACAAGGGCTTGGCCTAGGTTGAATCCTAAGGAGAATTGTTTGGTTTTGTTTTAAATCTTGATTTTCTAAATAAAAAGCTAGAAGATAGGTGGATTTTTGTGATTTTAGAAATTGAAAACAATAATCCTATTATATGAAAGCAATTAAAGAAAGTATTAAAGGAAAACAATAATTGAAAGCATTTTAAATCTAAATTAAGTAAGCTTTAAATGCTAATGAACATTGTAAACTAAGTTTAGAAATAAAACAATCAAAGTAAAAGTTGATAAAAAACAGTGAAGAAATTGTGTTAATTCTCTAATCATAAACTTGTTTTTATGTGATTATCATTGATTTTTATGGAATTGTCTTGCAATCACAATAACAAATTCACAACAGTTCCAATTAGGTACAATCCAATTGAACAACTCAATTCCTAAATCAAGTAATCACTTAAATCTAGAAGTTGAATTGTGACATAAAAGAGATATTCAATCAAATAACCTCATTCACAGTATTTGTAATGGATAATGGATTATAATCAATTAGAATCATTAAGGATCAAAACTAACATAGAAAACAAGTTTTAGCGAATTAGAACATTATGATCAATTGAAAAATGCAAAAACAGTAAAGGAATTAATGGAAAATGAAGAAGATGAAACAAAAAGTAAAAACAAATAATTAAGAGCAAAGGAAACAAATATGATCAAGAGAACTTGAATTGATAAACATCATTCCATTATTCGTATAAGAAACTCCATGAACAAATTTGGAAACTAAGCATCTCTACTGAAAACTAAGAACTTCAGAACTGAACTAGAGAGGATCTTATGAATGAATTATGATTCAAACATTCTATACCTTTGAAGTTATATTTATACAACAACAAAGGTATATGAAGCGATCAAGGTCCATAAATACAAAGTATAACTTAATACAACATGATGCAAGAACGGATATTCAACTCATCCGCTCAACGGTTTCCCATCTGCTAAGTGGATTTGCAGTTAAATTAGTTACGTAAGTTCTATGAAAGAATTCTGTTTAGCGGATTTAAAAGCACTGAACAAATGACCAAACACTATTGATATTCGACTCAACCGCTCAGCGGTTTCCCATCTGTTAAGTGGATTTGCATTTGCAGTTAAATTAGTTACATAAGCTCTTTGGAAGAATTCTGTTTAGCGGATGTAAAAATGCTGAGCAGATGACAGCGCTGAACGGATTGCTAATTTTTAGATGAAGAGCTCTCGGGTCCAATTCTGTTGAGCGGTTTCTTATCCGTTGAGTAGTTTTTGTGCGCTTAGTGGATGAATTTGGATTTTTTTATATATTTTTTTAATTTTATTAATCATGCAAAAGAAAATAAATAATTAGTAAAAATGTACAGTAATAATTTATATTAAGATATTTTTATTTCATTGTTACAACACTATTAATTATTAATAATTAATTAAGAAAATATACTAAATATTTATAAATTATTTAATAAAAAAATTGATAAAATGTGATCATCCATGTGTCTAATACTAGTGACGTGCCTGATGGCTTCAACTGTAATGGAAAGTTCAGGGGCTGCGTCATGGAATCATGGAGGTGGGGAGTCTGGGCTAGAAAAATTATAGATAAATGTGGCCTTCGTTTTTCCTTCATGAGGATTCTGCAGTAGGGCTTGTCAGTGGTCACTCTTTTTTTCTTCCAACTCTTTTCTTTCTTGTTTTTTACTTTTTTAATTTTCATATGATGCATTTAAACATTGGAGAGTTTGATGAAGTCAGAGGGCAGAGGAAATGGTGGTTTTGGAAAGAGAGTCGCGATAGACACGAGCAAGAGCTTGCGTGGGAGAATATAATACACAATCACATGAGATTTTAAATGAAACTGTTACATTTATTTTTATGTAAGGGTTATTACTGAATCCTCTCATTCTCATAATAAACATCTTATTTTCTTCCAAGTTAATAGTGTGTATAAAATAAAGATGACTAGCAAATATATTCATTGGATACAAGAAAAGCCTATATCTATGGATCTATTTATTCATTGTGCAGAATACAAGTATCTGAAGTCACTTGTATTGTTATCTCCACCTGCCTTGTTTCCCAGAACCCGTGCTTTCATCGACGTTGACCCAAACTGTGACTTTCTTCCTTGATGATTGCTGGTGGCCTTGCCCAAATTGGGCCATTATGATTTTGTTCTTTACCTGGGCTAGTTAAAATTTTTCTTCCTTAGCCAATCTATTTTAGGGAGATTTTATTCCCACACTCCTTTTTATTCTCTTCATGCCCCCCCTCCCCAAGTACATTTGGGGTGGATTGATGAGAAAAGAGGTGCAAATAAACCCCCCTGTTCATATTATATGGTCTTATTTTTTGCAACCCTTTTGGGCATCAGACTACTATGTTTTGCATTATCCTCTTAATTATGAAACCATTTTAACTTTGTTCATCTCGTTTTGAACATTATACTTAAATAGTTTATGAAAAGTATTAATGCCCTCATATCGGATTGACTGCCCATTCTTCAGAGACACATGACTCAAGTTCAGCTTTGAACGCCAACTTTGCCCCGAAGTGGAGGAATTTCAAGCTTCGGTATGGAATGTGTTTTGGATGGGGGCAAGCAGCAACAACGATATTCAGACCTGCATGTACTGACCAATATTGGGACCATTATCTTGGAAGTTTTGTCGCTGGACCAATGTCCTTGTAAAGTGAGGACCTTTGCTAAGAGATGATTAGCCAAGTTGAATTAAATTGACATCATTTGAGACGCCTTACCATAAGTAGCGAAATTTTCTGATGGATTTTTAGTAATTTGATTTACTGATCGAGTCACTTTTGTCTCGGATCTGTCCAAAAGTACATTCCTGATTTGTTAGTCATCTATGGCTCAGTCTTTCATTTCTTTCACCGAATTTCTTTTTCTCTTTAGGCTAACCGGAAGAGTTTAAAGAAAGTGTAGTAATACACATATAATAGACTATGTGTTTTCTCCGTTATTCAATTTGTTTGATGCATGCACAGTATTATATGGGTTGTACATTGGATCTACTCCATCTAGTATGTAGAGGAAACTTTAGTGCACATCTGTCACATTTACACGGATAGTGCACCCATGTGGACTTATAAAAATGCTGCTAAAAAGTCGTTTAAGTTGGTTAAATATATCCAAAATCATTTTTGTATTTAAGGAAAAATTTAGACTTAGCTCTTATTTTAGATGAATAAGGAAACGAGCGTACCAATGTTTAAAGTTTCTAAATTTGGAATACAGAATTTTTATTTTTATATTTTAATAAATTTTGATAGAATTTGTTTGTAACTGCACCACAATTTTATTCTTGTACTGCCACGTCACTGTAGATTTTTCTCCTTCTATGGCAAGTTTTAGGTGTATCATTTGTTGTTTTCTTGTTTATATATGATCAATTTTTTTAAAAAATTAAATGTTTAAATCTTTGTAAATATTGAAGTGTTTGGTTATAGTTTTTCAATGAAATGTCTTTTGGTTTCTTATAAAAGTGCACGGAGGCAGTTTTCATGTAATCTCATTTATTGGAGTGAGGGCTATAAATTATATTTCTATGAGATGACAGATGAGGTATTTTTTTAATGACTAATAGTTATCATTCATTTGTCAGTGTTACAAATATTTTACGCTCTATATAGATGAAAAATATTATTCTAAAAACAATCTTGTTCAAATTGAGTATTTTAAAAAATATACTATTTGGTTAAATGATAGTATATACAACATTTAGGGGTTAAATGTTTTGTATTTATACTATTTAATTCAATTATAATTAAATGATACTAATATATATATATATAGAGAGAGAGAGAGAGAGAAGGGGGGGGGGTTGATTTCTTTTATTAAACCGTATAATCTGTAATGAAATGATTGAATTAAATAATATTTAATTATAAATAAATGTTTTCTTGTAATTATTTTAAATATTGAAAGTCACTAAAATTTCTTGTAATTATTATTAACTTTTAAATTCCTTTTGATAGCTAATGATATAAACAAATTATACTGAGTGTATTATAATTAAACCCTAAGTATAAATATTACACCTAACTAAAGAGTTCAATTTACATGTAATTTGAAATTTCAAATCATCAATAAAAAAAAATGTTACTGTTACCTTCTATTTCTCGTTCAAGGGAATAGTTTCACAATATTGTCAGTATGAAAGTATTATTAATATTTTTTTATTTTTTTGGGTAAAAAGGATGAAACTAATCTGCATACACAATAATTTCTCTATGGTAAGATACATAATAAAATTTGAAAAAATGTATGTTGAACAAAGATATGACGGAAATAATCTAAGAGCAAGAGTAAGAAGATATACAATAATTTTTTTCAATCCGCCACATAATAAAATTTTCTGCTTGATCTATATTTCAAATATTGAATTAAATCTATTTTAATTTTATAGTTACAAATAATTATCACTGGATGAAAAAGTAGATGAATATTGAATCATAACGTAATGCCATAATAAATACATAAATGATTGGAAACTCTTTTTTCTACAAATAAACAGATTTATTTTAATTTTGTATATTTATTTATAATTATTATATTAATATTGAGAGTTGAATAGTTGATGTTTTATTTGAAAAACTTAAAAACTCAGAATATCCCATGTATATTCTCCAAACACAAACTAACTCACCTCAAAGTAAAAAAGTGTAACTTCATCAAACTTGAAACTATTCTATATAGACCCGCCCTCCCCTTCCATTTAAGACTAGGAATTTGCTCAAAACGAAACAGAAAATGCAGCGAGAAGAAGCAGGAGCCCACAAGAAACAACAATACCAAGTGTTGGAAGAAATCGGTCGAGGCAAATTCGGCACTGTCTTCCGCTGCTTCCACCCTTCATCCAACCAATTCTACGCTCTCAAACTCATCCACAACCGCCTCCTCACCGACGCCGCCGACCGCCACTGCCTCGAAATCGAGGCCAAGGCCATGATCTTCCTCTCTCCCCACCCCAACATTCTCAAAATCATCGACGCCTTCCAAGACGGCGAAACCTCCACCATAGTTCTCCAACTCTGCCAGCCCCGCACTCTCTTCGACCGCATCGCCGACGGACCCTTGCTGGAGCCCCACGCCGCCTCCCTCATTAAGCAGCTTCTCGAAGCCCTCACGCACTGCCACGCCCTCGCCCTCGCCCACAGAGACATCAAACCCGAAAACCTCTTGTTCGACGACGGCAACAACCTTAAACTCTCCGACTTCGGCTCCGCGGAGTGGTTCGGTGAGGGCAGACCCATGAGCGGCGTGGTGGGCTCCCCCTATTACGTGGCGCCGGAAGTTCTCATGGGGAGAGAGTACGACGAGAAAGTAGATGTTTGGAGCAGTGGGGTGATTCTGTACGCAATGTTAAGTGGGTTTCCACCCTTTTATGGAGACTCTGCTGCACAAATTTTTGAAGCTGTTTTAAGGGCCAATCTTAGGTTTCCCACCACCATTTTTAGGTCTGTTTCTGCTCCTGCAAAGGATCTTCTCAGGAAGATGATTTGTAGGGATCCCTCTAGGCGTATATCTGCACACCAAGCTTTGAGTAACTTTCCTCCTATCATTTTTTTTTCAAGTAAATTATTTTCTTAACGTGGATTTCCTACTGTTTTGTTTTAGGGTTTAGATTTTGTGTATGTTGTGTTATTAATCAATGTGTGTTGTGTTTGCAGGACACCCATGGATTTTGAGTGGGGGTGTGAAGAGTGGTGATCTATCTTGAAGATTATGCAACTTGCTACTTGCAACTATTTTCATCTAATTTTGTTCATAGGAATAGGATTGTACAAAAAAGGATCGATTGGGTGGTTCTGCAATAACTCTTGTGATGTAGACGAAGGCGTTTATGATTTTAGTACCTTTTGCCATTAGGTTCCGTTTTTTTTTTTTTTTCCTTAATGGAGCTTTTTACTAACTCATGTATAGTGTGGTTTAAAGACTTTTACAAAGTGTCTATGGATTTTCTTTCCTTTTCTACACAAAGAAAAATTATAAATATTTATCTTCTTTATATTCGCCCATCTCTTCTTTCTTTTCTTGTCACTTCCTTTTGTTTGCATGGCCTATCATGTATTGTTTAAAAACTATTAGTTTTATGGAAAATTATTAATCCCGATAAAATTCGTTGTTTATAAATGTTACTGGTAATCTATAAAACAATATTTAGTTATTAGACTCACAAGAACATTGATAATTATATATACACATTCATTAAACTTTAATTACTGGTGAAATCAAATAATCAATTGGTAACATAATTATCCACTAAACATATTTAGATTTTTAGCGTTATAAAAGTCACCTGAAACGTTCCTCCTGATTTATTTGGAGAAATATTGTTTCCACCACAGTAAAGTCTCAATGAGTTTCTTTTCTGTTCAGATTCATCATTTTGACCATGGAAACTTAATACCATTTTCATTAGTTTGGCTTAAAACTTTTTCTTTTTTATATATATCAGTCTTCTCTGCGTACTTATCGGGCAGCTTTGAATCAATTGTAGATGTGACTAATGGTGAAGACGGTGGAATATGATAAACAAACTCTTTTCTATACATAATACAAATTATTAACAGTAAAAGAAATTTCACTAAACATATTAAATGAGTAGTTTCATCTCCTTAAAAAATGATACTAGTTTATTCAATAAACGGTTAAAAAAATATAGATATTTTAAAAAATAAAAATCTAATTCAAAGACTTCTCTTCCATGAATTATTTTTATTTAGACGAGAGGGAAAAGCACGTCTACTTATGAGGCTTGGTTTTTCTAAGTCGTGTGATACGTTCCTCGTCAATTTTTTTTATGAAATATATTTTTCCACGACAACAATGTTTATTGATTCTTCATTTGACCTTGGAAAATTAACAGCAGATGTTCAGTGCTTTGGTCCCCCATTTGTGAACGTAGGTGTAAAAATGTGTCTTTGTGTTATGAATATGAACTACGAAACTTTAGGTTTGAAAATTAGGGTGAGACTCACAATTCACAGCCACCTTGGTCAACCTTTTGTATTTCATATCTCATTTCTCATTGAGATTATTTGAATGAATGAATGAATAATAATAGTTCATGTGAAAAATGAAAAAAATAGAACTTTGGGGAGGTTGATATATGAAAAGCTTTAATTGTGCTTTTAATTTTATTTGTTGTAGTCAGTGTTCGGTGTTAATTTTTTAATTATTTTAATACAATCATTAAGTGTTTTAAATTGTTATAATCATATTTTTATCAGTTATTATTATTATTATTATTTCAAACTACTGAATTCTTTTACATTTGCTTATTAGTACATCACTTTATATTTACGTGCACATTTTACATTTTATACCTCTTAAATTTAGTCTTGTTAATTCATCTTTTTTATTCGTACTATTCTGAAACTTGTTCGTGCAATTAAGTTATTTTATCAATTTTTTTTTCAAAATTTGAAAACTTTATCATAAAAGTATGAAAATAAACTAACAAAAATTGTTAAATTTTACTTATTTATATTTTTACTTAACAGAATGAAAATTTGACAATTATAAATGTAAGTTTTAATTCTTATAACAATGAATGTAGTATTTTGTAATATCTCAAACAAAATACTTATTTAAGTTGAAATATATGGAACATTATTGGTCTAAATAAAAAAAGTTTACAATTTTATTTGTTCTTGGTTGAAATATTTTAGTTGTATATTTTTTTTTGAATATAATATCATTCTTGTTTTTTTTAGAAAACTGAAATTCAATCATGTAGTGTAACCTATTATTTTCGTTGATATTTGAAGAAACTTTATCTCTAAGTGTCTAAATTACCTTAATTAGTTTTCTGTCATGTATTCTTTAATCGGTATCACATCGATGATTTTTAATATAATTATTTTTTTCCAATGTTTTTTCTTACATTACACGTCTATTTTAACATTCTTATTATATATGTGAATAATAAAATTTTACTTATATGCTGGTAATCAACTTTCTTGTTTCTTACATGTGTACATGTATTATTGGCTTTCACACATGCCGAGGCACAATATTAATGTCCCAAATAGATTACTGTGATATTTTTTTTATAATTCTTGATTTATAACATAATTCTCATATATTTAAATTTAACAATCTAATGTATAGTATTTTTACCAATTTAACTACCAAGTCATACTCTCCTTATTATTCGTATGTTAAACGCTTCAGAAAGATTTCAAGTTTTAGAAAGATTTAATTTAGCATTAGCAAATTGATTAAATTAATTAAAAAAAGTGCACTAAACAATCAAATGGCAACCCCAACTCCAACTGCTAAGCAGGGTCGGTGATATTTTCAGTTAACAACAACACAGAATAAGTTTGTAATAAGTTATTAAAAAATGGATGTGACCTTTATCTTGAATATTCAGGGGGAAAAGAGGGTCCCAGAATTCAATCATGGAGAATTATCAAATAGTTATAACAGAGTGAGTCATTTGGATTGTAAGATTAAGATGAATGAGGGTCACTTTCATGTCCTTTTTCTTAATAGTGTGGAAGCTTGGAGAAGGCATGAAAGGGCACATCAGCATAGTATTTAAATGATTAGTAATTGGTGATTGATGATGTTATTACGGAGGGTAGGCAGATTTATTCGTTTTCAACTCAAGTCACACACCCAGATGTCTCTTCGAAGACCACAAGTTTTGTCTTCAAAGCAAATAGTGATAATCTTTTTAGACAAATAAAAGCATGGTGATGTAATGAGAGATTATTACCTGACTATAGTTTAGTTGAAGTGGGCATAAATTAATACACACAATATAAATATATTTTCTTTTTAACTGCAATGCAACAGACTAACAACACTGTTTTACGTGAAGAGGACGGAGCCACTTTTTTATGGAAAAAAATTATGTTAGTTTCATTAAATAAATCAGATAATTATTAAAAAATTTAGTAGGCTCTGCAGTATTTAATGGGACTGATTCAGGTAGTTATAATTTCTATCGATAACTTATTTATAATTGCTCAAAAAATTGCTTTTATAACAATAGTTAACAAGTCTTCTTTAAATAATATAGATTACAAGTTATTTTGTTCCTTTCTTTACATCTATTATCTAAAAAATTGTTCATTTAGATGTTTTAAACATCATTAAATTACCATCTTTTGGTATATCATTTTCCCCTTCGTAAGGAATGGATATTATTTACATAGAAAGCTAACTTAATATATATATATATATATATATATATATATATATATATATATATATATATATATACATTTATAATACCAGTACAGCATAAGCGGAAGAGCAATGAGATAAAAGGAAGAGCAAAGAAGAAGGAGAAGAGTATTATTCTGATATTCTTAAAATCTTACAATTATTCGCAGGGATAAAGGAAGACTGGGAACTTAGGCTATGAAGGAGTTGGTCGAGGAAGGTAGAGTTTAAGGCTCTATGAGAGCTGTAAATTCTACTTCGTCAATTGACTCTTTTATAGACTCTTAAGAGTTCCCTATTAACTATACAACTGACACAAGTGGCCGACAAAAGAAAAGATAATTACAACTGGCACACCTTTACTTTCGGTGGCCGACGCTAAAAACAAAATTACATGACTCTTTTTTCCACTTTGTGGGTCCCCTTTTCTGGTTGTAGGAATCCACTTTTATTTCTTCTTGGACCGAGAACTATTGCATCTTTTGGGCGATGGGCCAGATAAACCCAACTTCTTACTCGGATGCTTTTCTTAGAAGGATATCTCAGGGGGGGTCTTTTTCTAATTTTTTCATGATATTCTGAATTCTATTGTACACTTCTTTTTTGGAGAACTTCATGATATTCTGAATTCTTCTTTGCATTTCTTTATCATAGGATGTAATTGGTTACTAGAACTGATCAAAATCTACATTTTCTTCGTCTTCATATGGGTCTTGTGCATCTTGAATGTTAATTATGGCTTCGTTGTCTTCTTCTTCTTCTTCTTCTTCGTCTGAGCCCAACGAGGATAAGGCTTCAAGCATTTTTTGTTTTAGTTGGGCCTTTTCTAGTTTTGAAGAGGGGATTTGTGACAAATCTATTATGAATTTTCCCTTGTCTTTTATGGAAGGGTTTTCTTTAGGTATTGGGCCTGTTCGACTGATGAGGCCCATTTTTCTCCAGTTTTCGAATTTTTCTTCAACATATTGGACTTCAAATTTTTTCCACCAAAAAACTTTGGTTTTTAGGCAAAGGGTTTTTGGATAAGTTTCGTCCTTATGCTTATGGACTTCGGGAATGTGGGCCAAAAGCCAACTTATTCCCATGGTTGAACAGAATTTTATGATTCGGAGATATGGGGGATATTGAGGAGTGAGGTTTTTATATTTCTGATAGATTTTCATGACTTTGTCAGGGATTATTGATTGAACTGGGCCTATTTGATTGAACCAGTCAATAAACCAATTTGGTAATGAGTTGGGTATTTCTTTCTTGAAGCATATGTACCATGAATGCCTAGGGTTTGTATCGAATAATATTTTGTTCCAGGCTTCTTGGTAGTCAAAGTAATTATAAGATGGGGGTCAAAGGGCCTCGAAAAACTCTTATCTGTGAATGGGTGTTGGTTCCATTCGGGGTAGGAAATTACTTTAATGATTCTTAGTTTTGAGTAACTAATGATAGAGGGATCTCTATCATTAGGAATTAGAGTTATTTCTGCTGAGCCAGTATCTATTAAAATGAACTGATAAAATTTTTTGGTTTTCTTCAAATTTTTCGATCTAGGGATCCAGCTCCATCCTGGTGGAGCCACTCTTTTAAGTATTCCGTATACGTCTTACGCATTCCAATCTTCTTCTAGTGTAATTATTTTCTCGACATCCTTCTTTGATATGAAATTCTTTTTCGGAGTTATTTACGGAGGAGTATTCGGGTTTTCGTGGAGTTAAAGGAGTAAACCTATTAGGGGAGTGGTTATGGAAGTAGGAAGTTTTCGGGTGGTTATGGTTTTCGAATATGAAGGGGCAAAGTCATCTAGAGATAATGTAGATGACTTAGGATTTTCTGGTTTATTCTTTTCTGGGGTATTAGGTTTTTTAGAAGGGGTTGCCATGGGAGTGACCCTGCAAAAAGTCTCTTGTTAGAAAATCTGGAATTGAATTTTCTTTTCCTTTTATAAATTCTATATCAAATTCAAAGCAAGATAATAAACTTTACCATCTAGCAAATATTTGTTTGGAAACTATGTTTTTCACATCTTTTTCTAAAACTTCTTTTGCAGATTTACAATCAATTCGTAATAAAAAATTTTTATTTATTAAATCATGTTGAAATTTTTGTATATTTAAAACTATGCTTAAAATTTCCTTTTTAATAGTGCTATAATTTCGTTGGGCTTCATTCCATATTCCTGAATGGTATTTCACTATTTGTTCGGGAGTATTTGCTAATTGTTGTTTCAATATTCCTCCATACCCTATATCTGAGGCATCAGTTTCTATAATTAATTTTGCTTCTGGATTAGGTATTCCTAGACAGGGTAGAGTCTTAACTGATTTTTTGACTTCTTTTACTATGTTTGTCATTTCTAGGGTCCAAGGTTTAGGATTTTTTCTTAATCTATTAAAGAGAGGTTTACATAATATTCGAATATTAGGTATAAATTCTGATACGTAATTTAAACATCCCAAAAACCTTTGTAATTGTAATTTGTCTTTTATTTCATCAGGAAATTTTTCGGCAAATTCAATACTTCTTTTAATAGGAGTTATAGTTCATTTATTTATTTCATGTCCTAAAAATCTAATCTGGGTTTGAGCTAATTTTATTTTCTTTTGCGAAATTACCATTCCATTATTTTTTATAATATTTTTAAATATTCTTCAATGTTTTTTATGTTGTTCTATTGATTCGGAAAATATTAATACATCGTCTATATAGACAATGACAAACTTTGAGTAAGGGTTTAGTATATCATTCATTATTTTTTGAAATTCTGAAGGCGCATTTTTTAAACCCATAGGCATAACATTCCATTCGTATTGCCCAAAAGGTACAATAAAAGCAGTTTTATATTTATCTTGTTCTTTTAATTTTATTTGATAATATCCGCTTTTCATGTCAAATTTTGAAAATATAGTAGCTTTATAAATTCTGCTTATTAATTCAGTTTTATTAGGTAAAGGATACCTAGTCCATTTTAAAACTTTATTTAGAGGTTTATAATTTATTACCATTCTTGGTTCTCCTCTTTCTATTTCTGAAGCATTTTGCACATAGAATGCAGCACAACTCCAAGGAGATTTGCTTGGTCTAATAAGTTTTTTATCTAAAAAGGATTGTATTTCTTTTCTGCAGTATTCTAACGTTTCTTTATTTAGTTGTACTGGTTTAGCTTTAGTAGGAATATTCTTTTCTAAAAATCCTTCTTCATAGGGTAATTCTATTTCAAAAGTGTGCCTATTCCAAAAGGCGGTAGGTACATCCGCACATACTTCTTTTATAATTTCTTGTTCTATATTTTTAAAGGAGGTAATTACTTCAGGATTTTTTAACTGTTCTTCTATTCTTTTATGCGCTATTTCTTGTTTTAAATATTTTATATGGGTATTTTTTGCTTCTAATTTTAATAGAAAATTTTCTTCGTTTACATATGTTACTAATTTTATTTCTTTATTTTTTATTGGTTTAATAAATTCGAATAAAAGATTTTTATGTTTTATTCCTAGTTCAGATACTTCAAAAGGGTAAATTAATGCTAGAAATGGGGTTCCTAATATCATTTCTTCGCTAATGTCAAGAGTTAATATAAAAGTATTTTTAAAACAAGTTCCTTTATTACATATACTTGACATTTGATAATTTATATTTTACTTTTAGTTTTTCGAGTTGATTGTTCTTAGGGTTTGTAAAGTTTTTTCATAGAATTTTGTAGATATTAACCCTTCTCTTATATAATTTATATCAGCTCCAGAATCTACCAAAGTCTGTAAATTGTTTATGAAAACTATTTCCAATTTTTAATGTAGCTTTTATATGTCATTTTTGTTGTAAAATTTTTAGTTGATTAACCGTTTCGAGAGGTTGATTCAATTTTTAAAATTTCTTTATTATTTATAATTTTTATTTTTTCCTCTTGTATTTCATTTTTTATTTTTAATTCTACTAATTGAATTTTTATTTCTTTAATTTCTTCTTTTAACAGGCTTATTTCTTTTTGTAAATCTTGTACGTTTACAGGTTTTTCTTTATTTATGGCTTTACGTAATATTTTAGAAAAGTCATAACCACTTACTTCATTTTGTACGGTTTCTGTTTCTTTTTCACTTAATATTAATGTTTTTAATTTAGTTAGATATTCTAGCTTATCTTCTTCATTGGGAAGTTTATCTACCATTTCTAGAGCTATTCTAGTTTCGGTGGTTAAAACATTTATGTTAAATATGCAATCACAATTTTCTTCATTTTCATCTTCACTTGGAGTAGGTTCATTTTCACTACTGCTAGGTTCTATTAAATTATTAATGTCTTCTTCTGTCTCATATAATAATATTTTTGCTATTTGATTTTTTGTATCTTCACTCATTTCTAGGTTTTGTATTCGTTCTTTTACTCTACAATCTTTTTTCATATGTCCATATCTTCCACATTTATAACAAACTACTCCTTTCTTTGGATTATATTGATTATTATTTGTAGATGGAGATTTTCTTATATTTCTTTTAAAGTTTCTAGAGATTTTTCTATTATTATTCTGAGAGAATTTTCTCTTAATTATTTGTTTTTTAATTTTTCTTGACGGGGATCTAATCGTTCATATCCATATTGTATACAAAAATCTCCTAGTTCTTTAGTACCACTTTCTTGTTGTTTTTTAACTTATTTTTCTAATTTTAGATTATTATATATTTCTAAAGCAGTATTTTTAATGGTTGAAATTATTTTTCCATAGGTTATATCTTGTAATGGTTCGGGGTATTTCGAACTAATTTTTCTCTTACTTTTGTTGCAAATATCGGGGTAATCCTGCAATGAATCTTTCTTTCCAAAAAGTTTCTTTACAGTCTGTTCTTGTCATTACCATTATTATAAAATTATCTACATACCACCTAAAATCTCCTAGAGTGGGACATCTTAGATTATGTAGCAGAGTACTTGTTTTTTCTTCAAAAGTGTTAGAGTCACCCATAAAATTATGGATAATTGATATTATTAGGGTTTCTACCATTAGAGGTATTTGATTATTTCCTTCTTGTTTTACTCATCGTTAATATAAATCTTCTTTGATCTCGCGGATAAATAATTTTCCCACCATCCTTTTAAAGATCCCGTGAATCCTAGGATTAGTAATTGTATAGTTTGTTCTTCAGAATTTTTAGCCCTATAGGCTGAAGCAGCCATGGCCATTTCGTTTGTTTTTCTTAATAACTGGTAATCGGTTAATCCATCTATGTTCCATTCAGTTATTCCTGTTCCGTTAAATGCAGATGGACTTTCTAAATTCCATTCTTCAAATTGTATATCAGGTAAGGTTGGTCTTCTATAATAATTTCTAGTAGTTGGCATATTATGGGTAGTTGGATTTACATTAAATTTATTTCCTATTCTATTTATTTTTTCTTCGAACTCTATATTTTCTAGATCTCCTAATTCTTCTTCGGGGATATCTATTACATTTAGTTTTCGTACATTTAATTGTTCTAATTTTATATTTATTTCTTCTAATATTCTATCTGATTGATTTCCTATTTTAAATTCTTTGTATTCTTTATCAGATAATCTTATAGGATTTATTAATGATTTTTGTAAATCAGTAATTCCTAATGGATTTTTATTACTTGGTAATCTTTCTTCCTCAATAGTTTTTTGAGCTATTTGATGTAATATTTGATTTGTAAAATTTAGTTGACTATGTATGTTTTGAATATCGTTTATATTAGGAGTTTCATTACTATTTCTTTTTTCTCCTATCATTTTAAAAGGTGATGCAGTAACTTCTTTATTTTCAATATTAGGAAATCTTACTTCTTCTAAAGGGGGAATTTTACTAATAATCTCTTTATTTTTTGTTTTCCATATTTTTTCAGCGATTCTGTAATACATTAATTTGTAAATTTTCTAAGCAATTTTCTTCAAACCACTTAAAATATGGTATATTTTCTTGAATTAAATTTAAATATTCATAATATTTTTCGCGATATTCTTTTAATTCATTTTGAGTAAAAGTTTTGAAGAACCATTCTCTTTTTTCTTTATTATTCTCTTCTAAAAATTCTTGTCTTAATAAGTCTTTGTTTATTTCAAATTTTTTGATTACATTTATCATGCTATCATCTTGTTGTATTTCGGAAGCAGATGGAGAATTATGTGTTTCATATTCGTATTCTGGCATTGGTATTGTTGGGTCATTTTTTATATAATCACATTACCTAATTTGTGTTAGTTTGTACCGAACATAGACAATTAGGCATTATTTTATTCATAAATTCATAAACAGAACGTAATATCGTACAAGAAAACAAAAAAACAGAGATGTGAATTGTGATAAAAATTGAAATGGTTAAAACCCTCCTGCTAATAAAAACTAACATTCTAATCATTAGCATTTGCCAATAAAAAGAATTAATGTTACCACCAGTAGGAAGAACTTGGACAAACTTGCCCGAATCACCCACATTTGCTTACAACAGAACCAATTAATATTCATTAGTAAGCAGGTATTGAAAAAGCAAAAGTAATTTCAGTTCTCCCCCATAAAAACCCATTTTCCCTAAAACAATTCTGTAATATTCTCCCAAAAAACCTGTATAGAACAAAAAACTTTAATTACTCCCTCAGATTCAGTTATACAGTTTGAATCTTGAGAAGGAAAACCAATGGATCACTCATATCACAGCCAAAACTGCGACCGGATCAAAATATTTTTTTTTTTCCGGTCTAATGCCTCGAATTAAGAAGTTTCAGGAAAAAATGAAGTCAACCGAAGGTGATCCCAAATCAGACTAGAATTCTCACAACACACAAAAAGGACAATCAAAACGAGAAACAACGAGATTCGACTACATTCTGTTTTACCAGCCTCAACTGGCATCCATATATGCCAATCGTATAAAGCACCTATAAATGGTTCTCAGCAACAGATGCGGATGTATCCATCTACGCTTGAGAAGCTTACAGTTAAGAAAATATACCACCTATTAGTGTACAACGAAGACAGGGAGATTATGACTCTCCATCTTGAAATGCAAATTTGTATCAATAAAAAACAATGGTTTACATAGTTCATAATGGTATTTTCCTTTGATTTTACAATTCCAAAATATCATAGACAAAAGGAACTCGACTTTCCCCTTGCAACCATTAGGAGTTTAAGCCCAAGCTAACCCGAAGTAGCAGCAACCTTTTTGCCAAATTTAATTTCATGTTTTCGCTCCCAGGAAGGACTGCGTACAAATTTAGAATATATTGATGAATGAATACGTGTGAAAACAAAAAATAGAAAGCATGGAAACTATTAAGTGCAGTGTTATGTGATGTTATATCATCTCTTGAATTGAGTGACTGATTAGGACATTACAGTTTAGCTTGTTTTGGTCTAACACTAGGTGTCCCCCCACATAGACACACCCTTTGTGTGCGGGACTCCCCATTTTGCAATCTGATGACATGACCCTGGTCTTAAGGTGCTTCTAAGTCCAAGGCAATTAGACTCAAAACCCCCACAGCTGGTAAATCTGCCTACATGGTATGGTTCCGCTATTTAGAATGTTGCACTTTCTCAAGCTCAAAGTGACAAATGCAACATCACCCATTAACTGAATGGGGTGGGAACCATTTCAAACAACTGATACATCCAATACCCATGGTTGCATTGATGCATGTTTCAGTAGAAAAGCTTAGTTTTTGTGTATTTTTTTTACTGCTAAATTCAATTTCTCAAATGTTTCCTAGCAGGGTTAGCACATGAAATAAGATCATTCTAATTATCCTAATAATGTTGGAAATGACTGAATCTATGGAAATCCCCAAAACTAATCAAATTGAACACTAGGAAGAAAATATGACAAAATACCTAGAAAGTGGCAAATGTCTTCTCCAATTTGCCAGTCACCTAATCCCAAGCACAACCACCTCATCTCAGTTTTATATAATCATGACAAGTGCCTATTTCAAGTATTACTTTTTGAAGCCTTAGAATAAATTTTAAGCAAGATACAAAAGCCCAGCAATGTGTACAAAAAATGCCAAATCACAATAAAGATTGATACTCCAAAATATCTACATTTGTGCAAAAGGACAATATGTCACAAGCATTAGAAGATATGTACCTACTGATTTAAGCAAACATTGTCAGCCAATACTTAATAATCTTCCTACCTTTACACCTGCTGGGGAGTTTCCAGGCTTAGCAGTGGTTGTACTGCCAAAATTGTGCTTAGCCTTTTTATCAGCTGGTTTTAATATTTGGAAAGAGCACATTAGTGTTTCATCAACGCTCATCATAGCGCCGGCATTATCAAACTCCCCACAATAATTAGGCGCTGAAAATATTGTTACAAGCTGTCGATTAGCAAAGAACTCGTATCCATCTTCCACAACCTGGTAAGAAAATGCCGAAAACAAAAACAAATTATTTTCAAATAGCACAGTTGATTGAGGCCTACTATCCCCTAATCTAAACATGAAAGCATGTATAGTACAAAGCATCAGATGCTAAAGCTAGTGCATAGCACTCGAAGAAGTTTAGGCTCATAAATAAAGTTGTTACATATACAGGGTAAAAAGTGATTCCCAGCTTAACAAAATTAAGTATATGTAATAATGCCAAGAGATAGATTAAAATTGCAGGGAAAAGGAAATAAATTTCACAGTAATTTTAGTCATAGAAATAGAAATGCATGCACACTCAACCCTGAAGACCTGGTAACACATTAAGAACCAAAGGCAGAAGTTTAACCTGATGCGCTCGACAAACAAGATCAAGATCATGTTTCTGAAGAAACTCTGAGATCTTATCAGCACCAAATGTATATGAAACTCCTCTATCATTCATTCCCCATCCTTGAATTTCTTTGTTTGGATCAGACCAAAGGAGATCACAAAGCAAACCTGTATCAGGAACATCTGTGGGCCTCGGTAGATTTCTAATCTGATCCAAATTATGTAAGTCAGGAGAAAGTCCTCCATGCATACACAAAATCTTTTCATCAACAAGGGCGGCCACTGGCAGACAATTGAAGCACTCTGTAAATGTCTTCCATAACCTTACATTGAACCTTCTCTTGCACTCATCATAGAAGCCATATATCCGGTTTATAGAAGCACATTCATGGTTTCCCCTTAACAGGAAAAAGTTCTCAGGATATTTTATTTTATAAGCAAGGAGAAGGCAAATTGTTTCTAAACTCTGTTTCCCTCTATCCACATAATCCCCCAAAAACAAGTAGTTGGCTTCGGGAGGTAATCCACCGTACTCAAAAAGCCTCAAGAGATCAGAATATTGCCCATGTACATCACCTGAAACATCACATAAGATATGAATAAAAAACTTCAAAAACACAATATATTTCTTGTGTATAGCAATAGAGTATTATATGGTACGAACATTATCAGTGGGTAGAAATGTATAACATGTGAATATGAATATGAAATATACAAAATAAGCAAATTCATACTATGGGGCAACCTATATGGACCAATTGACATTAGAGATAAAATAATTCATGTGCTTTCACTAGATAATTGTTAATAAAATTACATTAGAGTCTCTATGCCCATGTGATCAAGAGTTCAATCCTCATGGCCCTCATTCTTGAAAATATAACTTCAAATTCAGATACAAAGATTTATGTCATGTGGGAATAAATACATTAACAAACATGAATTATATTAGCAATCACTGCAGAGACATAGAAAAATTATCACACTTTTTGATATTGCAGTTTAAGTAAACTAAACCAACATGAGGTAAATTGCTAGTACAAGTTCAGTGATGTTAATTGAGAGACATTTTACAGGCATTTTTCTTTTAAATCAATCAAAATTTTGTTTTACCCAAGAAAATCATATAAACATACAATATGAATCATGCACATGCTCAAAACTCATTATATGATTATTTCACTTGTATGCATAGATTCATCAAGTACATGCAAACACAAGAGACAAACCTCAATTTAGGTTATGTTCCACAAAGAAATAATTGTTCATTACAAATGCAGTGATTGTAGTCCAGACAAAAATTATCAGTAAGTGTCGAAAAGATAACCCCTAACCAGATAATCATGAAAAAGTAATATGCATGAAAATCAATTACCAATGTGTTCAATTCAAAAGAGAGGTCTCCTTGATTTGTTTGGTTTGTTTCAAGAGAAGGAAAGGAGAGGATAGGAAAATATCACCAGGTTCAATTGAAGGTGAGAGAAAATATGAATAATTATACCCATACAAGTTAACGGAGGAGATGAAAAAAAAAAAACATATAATAGCAAGACAATTTAATCCGTCCAAAAATTGTAAAAGCACTTCCCTCCCTCCCCTGCAACTTTTTTTAACCAAACAAGGTATGATTAAAATTACCCACGCCCCCCCTCTCCTCTCTTCGTCTCTTAAACCAAAAAACACCATAAAAAAATATGGAAAAAAAAAAACTTGCAGCATATTGATTTAGCTATACTATGCCCTACACTCACTAAAAACCCATACTTCACTTCTCAAAACTCACATTATATGGTAAAGTGTTTGGCGAAATGTTCTCAAAGCTCTCAAGTCTCTCCCATACATATATTCATCAAGGAAATGGAAAGATAAAAAGGCAAACTTCGGTCAAATAAAAACTATTTGCAGATTATATTTGACTACACGGATTCATCAATATTCAAGGATTTTGTTCAGATAATGACTCCAATACATAGATTCATCAAGAATTCACGCACGCTTTTTTTTTCTTTTTTTCTACTGCGGGGAATCTCATTCCATACATATTCCACAAAAACAAAACACTTCAGTACCAGTCCAATCAAATCAGGATTCTCTACAGACTACAGTTTTACTGCAGGAGCAATCAGAGAAAGATAAGTAAGTAAAAAAAAAACACGTGGCTCCCAATATTTCAAATACCATCTGTACATGCAGTTCAGAACACACTAAGCCAGTCACTAATCCCTACTAATCCAGTTCAAAACACACTCGTCAGTAGACATGCAAATCATAAAAACTTAACAAAAAAAAATGCAATTCAAAGCCCTCAGATCATATCCAAAACCCCAAAATTAAGAATAGTTATTAGTGCTCCAGGTTTGAATTTGACCAAATTAGACACACACAGAGAAGGGGAGGTAATACGAAGAGGAAATAGGGCAAAGAAGAAAAAGGAATTTACCACAAATCTTAATAGGAGCTTCGAGCTCCAATAAATTAGGTTGTTGCAAGAAAATCTCTCTGGAAACGACGCAGAGTTGACGGATCTCGGACTCCGATAGCTGGACCTGCTTCCCCGGTCGAGTACGAACTTCGAGGAGGCGATTGATTATGTCATCCAAAACCGATTGCTCCATTCTCTTCTTCTTCCACCAAAGTCAACGTCTCTATTCGAAGCGAGGAAGCGAAGAACAACAACAGTGGTAGGAGTTGGAGTTGAAGTTGGAGTAGAAGAAGTGAGTGAATAACATGCCTCAACTCAACAACGCAATCGTCAAGCGTTAGGAGTTGCGGTCGTTTTGAACGCAGGGGGTGTCGTTTTGCGGCCCGCCTGGGTTTTGCACATTCCTTTCGCCCAAAAGGAGAGGCTTTTACTTTCTTTCTTTCTTTTATTCAATACCAAAATAGAAAAATCACAATTTCTTTCTTTTTATTTTTATTTATATCAATTTTGTTTTCTTAAACAACAACAATGCCCCTTTTTAATTTTTTATCAATAAAAAATACTCCTGTCGTTTTGTTTTCCTTCTCATAAATGAAATAAAATTCCTTCTTTTTATTGGTAACGTTGCTTATGCTATTATTCAATAACAAATTGTAGTGCACAATAAATTTTGTTCATATCTATAATAGCTATTTATGTTTAGAATTTTACTATTAAGTGGGTATTTTTCAAATCAACCATAATGTATACGAGGATTAAGATGTTTAGGGTTTGTTATTTTTATCAAATATTTTGTTTGTTTCATAACACAGCCTTTTTGTTGGCTTTGTTCATGCAGAGTACTTGGCGATCCCCACAAACTTTCCATTGTGCTGTCTGTTGCTGTCTCCCACAGCTAAAAACAATCTTCTTTGGATCCTACTATTACACAGAAATTAGCTTCTTGCCTCATTATTATTTTACAATAAAATTTACATCACAATATGGTGTTTGAAAGCACACGTAACACAACATGTTTCCCCATCTCAAAACTCTTTTTGACGTTCGGCAATCAGCACATTTTTCTCTTTGTTCTTAAACTTGTTAAGCATTGGTTTAACCAATGCATATAATTTTAGATATTAAGTGCATGTTTATATTGTTCTTTAAAAGGTTAAACTACTTCATACTGCTTCCATCTTTCCATGAAATAGAAAAAGACCAAAGAGAATAAGAAAACGGTGTATTTTATAAAGTAATCGATACTTGGAATGACATGTAAAGAGACGTGATTGATTATGAAACTATTACATCAGCAAAGCGATATGAAATTCTTTCTTGATTTCACTTTAATTTGTCCACCAACACAAGCTTAGTTAAGCTTCAGTTTTCTCAACTGTGATGGCTTCTTCTGCTGCTTCTGTGGCTTCGCTCTCATCATTTGCTTTCTCATCTTCCGCTGGTGCTGTTGGTGCTGATTTCTTTTCAGCAGTTTCTGTGTTCTCCTTTGCTGTTGGATCTTCTATTATAACTTCTCTGGCCTTTTCCTCAGTCTTCTCTATCACCACTTCCTTGGTATCAACAGTAACAGTGACACCTGCACCATTAATGCCTGATTTTTCTGGGATTGTTTCCTCAATCTTGGTCGTTGCCTCCTTCTTAGTTGTTTCAGTTTCTTTCAATGTTGCTGGCACTTTTTCATCCTGCAAGATCCAATTTCAATTCAAACAGTTTTCTAAGCAGATTCTTAACTACATGGAGTTGTAAAATGAGACACCATATAATCAGATATGGCAACTTAATTACACAAAAAACAAGTGGATCATTGGATCGATACAGCCCAGGACGATAAACTAAAGATTGGATTCATGAAATTGAGAAATGAATCTCACAACAAAAGTTAGAATTCAATCTCCTACTTATGCAAGAAGGGTTATATATATACTTGACTTGAGTTAATTACCTGAACACTGGTCATTGCGAAAATGCAAAGAGTGATTATATGTAAGGAACCGAAACTAAACGAGATATGAGTATATAGTTGTGAGGAACATCTGAAAGTGAGAGAGGTATATATATAGTGGTTTGAAGTTAAAAGTTCGAAGATCAAACATTGGAGACATAGATACTGGTGAGCACATAATGGAAGAATATTTTTTCAGACACACTCCATTTCACAGACAGAGATAAAATACTTGAATTAAGGACAGAACATAAAGTGAAAGAAGAAAACACAATCATGGCTGTGAATTGTTTGATGTAACTTCCGGGACAAAATTACTTTCCCGAAAGCAATTAGTGCTTTAATGAAATCAACTTAGAGGCAGTGGACATAAATGTTGAACAAACAAAAGCTTGCTTACCGTAATTGTCGTAAAATTAGGTGCTTTTTACTGTTAAGGTGAACAATTTTAAGGTTTCATAGATTGGTTTTTGCTAAAGAAAGTGAGGATGGATGCGTGAAAGGAGAGACCAGTGTCGGAGCCGCATCAGAAGCATGATTACTCTTCGGGACCCCACATTAAGATAGAATCAACTCCTACAATTCTCAACAAATCAATAGCATACCACTATTTTTAGCCCAAATTGTTAATAGTAATCCCGTAAGAAAGAAACTAAAAATAAAACAAAATCATTATTTTAAAAAAACTTCCCCATAATCAGTTTCATGTAAAAATTTAAAACAATTTTTTCTTGAACTAAAATTAAATTTATATAATTTTTAGAATTTGTAGGAATTAGGATCTAGGATAAGAGAAATAACTTCTTTATCCTACACTTGAAATAATTGTATCTCTAATGTCTATATATATTGAGTAATATGATTAGATTATTATTTTATTCACATCAATCACCCCTTCTACATTTTAATTTAGTGTAAATGTTACGAAATTATTCTATACTATATTTAATTTTAAATTGGTATATAATATTTTTATATTAAAAATAAAAAGGCATTGTTGACCAAAATTAATTCCCAGACATAAAATTCGTGATAATTCTTGTATAATTACATCCTATCCTTGTATAATATACTAATAATATATCATATGGAGTATTAAAAAATATAAAAACCAAACAAACTGGGAAATAGAAGAAAAAAAATACTAATCGAATCAAATTATATATAATTTTATTTATTACATATCTGCAAAATTACCTCATGACTTATTTATGATATTATATTTAATTAAGGATATATAAGATGTATGAATGGTATATTTTCAAATTTATTCTTTCTTTTTATATGTATTCTTATACCATAATTATAATAAATATTTACTTTTAATATAATAAAATATTTTATCTATCTTTAATATTATAATTATCTCAAATATTTTTTTAAGTATAGTTAAAGTGTTTTGTCAGGTTTATAGAATATTAATTACCTTGTTAAAGAAGTTATCAGTTTTATAATTTGATTTTATTAGTTTTAATTATCACATCACGCTCATGATTTGAAAACATGTATTCTTAAATATATTTTTGACAAATAATTTCAAATTATTATTTTACTATCAATTTTTTAAATAATATAACTTTTTTTTCTTACGATATTTAAAGCTCTAAACATCAACATACACTGTAATATAAAATTAATAATTATTTGAACGGTCAAAAATATAAAATTAACAAATTTCTTAATTATGACTGTTAAAAACTTAATCAAATAATTTGTTGGGTATAAAAGTAAGACAAAATATTATAATTATAGTAAAAAAATATATTTATTATATAATATTAAAACATATTTTACCTTTTTTTTATTTTTTTACTAAGTTTATTGTATATTTCGTCCTTTTTATTTGATTAGTGTTTCAAAGTTGTAAGTGCCACTTCATAGTAAATATAAATGATTAGTACTAAAACTTAATTTTCTTAAAATGATATTTTGATTTTGTAGATGAAAAAAATGATTACCGGTCACAAATTAGTAATACTCTATATTAATTAATTGACGGTCCATATTAATAATGTGATTAGCCAGCAAAAATGATAAGAAAATATATATTTTTGTATTTTGTGTTTGTTTGAGTTTTAAGATTGCAACAAGAAAATCAACAATGGTTATTAATGTATTAATTTTTGAAAATTATTAATGAAATGTATCACATAAATGATTTCTCGTGTTAATTAAATTTAAAGTAAAATAACTAATTGATAGGATACAATTCAATGTTGTAAATTTTAGATGGATAATAAAACCAAAGTAAAATAAATGCTAGAATAACTAGAGTCATCTCTCTCTTGTTAAGTGCTGTTTGTCTATATGCCAGGAATGACGTCCCTTGTAAAAACGCTTAACTCCCCCAGTTCAACCCATCACATAGCATAAATGCTTATTAACTTCTTTCATCTTCTTCTTCTTTAATTTCCCTGTTTGAATCATAACTACACCCACAACCCTCTTTTTGTTCAACTTAGGGGTGGTGGTGGACCAGTGCAATGGGTAAGAGAAAGGTTCACACTTTATTAAAAAAACCAGAACATAGTTTCTCCAGAAACTATGATGAACCAAGAGAAGGGGCTATGAACATGTCGATCATGCGAAGGCCTAGGGGTCGTCCTCGAGGCTCAAAGAACAAGCCCAAATCAGCATTGCTCATGACCAGGGACACCCCTAATGTTATCGAAAGTCACATCATCGAGATACCAGGCGGAACCAACATCACAAAGAGCTTGATCCAGTTCGCGAGAAGGAAAGAACGAGGCTATTGTGTTCTGAGCGCCACCGGGAACATCAGGAACGCGACACTGCAGCAGTCGTTGATCCCTGACACGGTGATGACGGTGGAAGGTGAGATGCAGATACTGTCGTTGAGCGGTTCATTTTTGGCCGGAGCTACACCACCTGATTTATCTGTTCATCTGGCGGGTGGTAAGGGACAAGTTGTGGGGGGCAAAGTGGTGGGTCCATTGGTGGCATCAGGAACAGTTATCGTAATTTTGGGTGCGTTTTGTAGTGCTGCATTTGAGAGATTACCCATTGAGGGTGAAGAAGAGGTTTCCTCTTCCAATCCACTGTATCACGCATGATTCATTCACCCTTGGACTCTTGCTCGTGCTAGGCCACCCTTTTCACCATCTTCATCTGTTTACCCCATTTTAGTGTAAAAAAAATCGTCACTTTTCTTTACAAATTATAAACATGCTATATATTATTCAACACAGGACCTTTTTTATTCTACTAGTTTTGTCCTAAATAAAATATTAATTATATCATCTCCGAAACATATTAGGTTTTGTTGATGTAGAGCACACAAGATCTGTTATGATGTGCATTTTATACCAAAGACACACAAGGAATTGTGAGATATAAAACAGTATTAATGCATCCTAACATCAAATTTTAAAACTTTCGCAGGCCACCCATACTCTTAAAATTACTATATATGCCCACGATTTGTGATCATTTATCTTGAGTGAGTTAATACAAAAACCTTTTTTTTTTTACTGTGGACGAAGTTTAAAATTTTATTAATTAAGTTAAAAAATTATAAATAAATTTTTTTATATAATTTTTTTATCTTAAATTTGTTTATTTTTTTCACTCTATCTCACATTATTTTATAGATTTGTCATTATTTTTGTGTCACTGTTTTATATTTATTTTTGAAAATAGGTTATATGATAAATCAAGCAATCTGATAGTGTCATAAATTCATCCGCTCAGTGGATTTAAAACAAAGTTGAAAAGACTTAAATTATTCTTAACAATTTTAAATCTGTCCAACTGTACAAATTTCGCTCAATAAAATATTATTTTGATTAGCAAAAATTTGACAGAAACTAATACCAAGAGTGTATACATAATCCTCTTAGTTATTTAAATTTCTCTCTACGGATTTGAAATTTAGTATTCTTGATTTTCGCTCAACCACGTTCGTAAATAAAAAATATATTCTAAAGATTTAAAAGGTTTTAAAATGTGTCTATTCAACCCAATGTAATTAATTGTTATATATATATATATATATATATATATATATAGTTAGAATGTTAGGTTAAATACTAAACGGATTATATGATTTTTGTTTTAAATTATGTTGGAATTTAGTGTTGTTATGAAGATGTGTTCTAAAGTGAAAAATATAAATGGGTATTATAATATATTTAATACTGTGAATATTTAAATTGAAATTCAATAAGAAATTATTTTAACTTAACCTATTATTAAAATCATATAGACGAAAGAATTAGAGGGTGAGGAACGAAGAAAACTTTTAAATCTAATTTGAGGTGAGTAAATATTTTTGTTTAATATTTTTGTTTTTCTATATAAGGCTTCGTAAGTCCCTTATGCTGGGGCAGAAGCTTAAGTTAGTAAGCATTTCCCTCTCTCTCCTCTCTCTCTTCTCCTCCTTCTCTCTACTTCTCCCCCTCTTATGTAAATTTCTTACTATTAATAAGAGAAGTCATTCAGCATCTCCCCTCTCCTTCTCCTTCTCTTCCCCCCAAGTAAGTGCTATCTGCTCCCCCTTATGGAGTAGTTTTCTTATAAGGGCGTCCTCGGATGCCTTAAGCTTTATTTATTTAAAGATACGATAATCATTTAAAGGCTTAAATAATTTTTGTACAGCTTTATTTGTGTTCATATAAGCTTATGAGGAGATGTCTAACCAGCTTTGCCAGATTCAGTCATCTCATAATCTTATCATGGACTTGTGTGTTTATTTTTCCTGTCTTTACTTTTCTGCATTTAATTTCGTTCATGTAAGCTTATGAGGAGATGTCTAACAGGCTATGCCGAGATTCGATCATCTCATAATCTTATTGTGAACACTTTTCTTGCTATAACCGACTTTATCTCGGACGAGTCTTCATTTTAGCTAGCCGGTTTCGGGTTCTCCGTGAGCTAAGTAGCCACGTTGGCCAGACGGAAGAGATAAAGAGTTATAACATGTTTTAATTTATTTGTTTTCTGTCTCTTTACTTTCCTCCTTTCCATCCCCCTTTCGGGTCTCAGGGCAGTTTATTCTAGGTTCATCCCCGGTTTTCTCTGTCTTGTTTACCCTTCGGGTATCTGAGCAGGTTTTCCCTGCTTTCTCTGTACCTTGTGTTTTTGGGGTACTCGGTTATCCGAGTTTCCACCCTCTTGTCCTCCCCTCTCTCTTGGTATCGGAGCAAGGACTTTCCTTGGTTACCTTGAATATGATTTTTTGCAATTGAAGCTGGTTTGTGTTTTACGAGATACCCGGCCCGGTATCCGGATATTTTTGCAATTGAGCTGGTTTGTGTTCGCTAGGATACCCGGCCGGTAGTAGGGCGAGGTTGAGGCCGGGGAGTGCCATGTGACCCTAAGTCCGCGTAGCTACCTTTGTGGGTTGAGGAACACGTTGCATATTGCGGCAGTCTTTGCGAAAGTATTTAGTACCTTTGTGGATTGAGGAACACTTTGCATATTGCGGCAGTCTTTGCAAAGAAAAATATTTTCGTTTTTTTTTTAATTCTCTTTCTTGTTTGTTTGTGTGTTTTTCTTTTTATCACTTTATATATAAAAAAAAACATAAAAATCAAAAATTGTATAAAATCAACCAAAAAGATTTTCATTTAAGCCTTATGATTATCTATATTCTTTTATAAATATTGCTTTACAGTGTATTCCTTAGATTCCCTTATCCCTCTCCACTTGTCTGCTGCCTTACTTACTTGCTCTCTGATTTTCTGCCTTTTTTTTAATTTATTTTTGTTTTAAAAATTTTAATGGAAAGGTTGAAGCCTTTCACCACAAAGCCTTTGGTAGACACTACACAACCTGTTTCAGGCAAAAACTACAAAACAGCTTTGACAGCTGTTGAACAAAATATCTTAGATAAAGATTACAAGACAGCTTTGATAGCTGTTGAACAAATTATAAATTTCCCTTTAGTGGGATACAAAAAATCTATACTAGACAGTATAGATAATTTTCTAGAAGAAATTTCTAGAAAATTAAAAAGATTGATATTTCTATGTGGCAGTATAGAGTATATGAGATACTTTAAGTCACGTAGAAAAAACCCTTGGGGTTATTTAGCTAACCCTATTGCGGATAGAGACTACCAAGAAGCGGTAGATACCTTGGTAGTAGAACACAGAGAACTACAGGATTGGTTCTCAAAAACTTTATCAAACCTAGACCTAGAACCAGATAGGTCAGAGGAAAATAGGAATAGTATTTTTACTATCCCTAAAAACGAAAACAGTCCTATGATAGGATGTGAAATAGAAACAATAGATAATGTATCTTTTGATGACATTATAAATGGATTTTTAGATGAATTTTATCCAGATGAAGATGATATATCGGATAATTTATCTGAAATCTCAGAACCCTTAGATACCCTAGGGTCTGAAAACATGAGTGTAGAATTAGATGATTCTCAATCTCAGATAGAATCTGATGACGATTCTATAAAATCACTACAAAATACTGGTTTGGATAACAACCAAAACCCTACACTAGACAATATGCCTTGTATGGAGCTGAGTCTACAAACCCCTAAGCTTCTTCTTAACTTAGGAGAAACATTAGACTATTTGGGTAATGGTTTAATGAACACAACAGAGAAAAATACATGTTGTCATGACATTCAATTTTTCTCAGGACCAGGATCCATTCCTTGTCTACATTGTGAAAGATATTTTCACATCTCTCAAAGGGCTCATTGTCCCCTTTGTTACAAAAATTTCTGTATAGATTGTTTAAAAACTAAACAGGGAATACAGGATATACCTACTTTCTTAGGAAAAGAAGAAAGTACAAAAGACAAAAATTTAATCGACACTAGGACTTCGAGTCTTAGAAACCGATTAAACTTAATTGAAGAAAAGGTTCTTCACTTAGAAAAAATTGTTAAAGGAAAAGATACTCAAAAAGATTTAGTATCTTTTCATACACAAAACAACATGATGGGAACTACGGAGCGTATCCCATTAGTTTGTAATACAAAACAACTAATAAGCTGTTAAAGTATTAGTTAAATTAAACTTTCCCGAGAAAGACAAATATCCTGCCAAAGAGGTCTGTAGTTCAAGCACTCTTAGATACAGGATGTTCTGAAATAGTTGTATGCAAAACAAAAGTACTCATATACATGATTACTAAAAGTAAACATGTACAAAAAACCAGAACGATGTCTGGTCAAATAATGATAAATGATGAAGAGATAAGAAATATCTCTCTTCAATTTAGCACAAATTGTGACCTGTTTGGTCAGAAAATACACATCAAAACTATGAGAGTGGAAAATTTAGTCCCCTCCAAACAAAACATGATTATTGGTTTAGATTTTATCCTAGGCCAAGATCGAACTATCACTATAAACAAAGATTATGTTATAATTAGTGATAGAACACAAATGTCTCCCATAATTAGTGGCGACAATCAAAAATACCTAGAACAACCTATGGATGGATGTTCTTGTAATAATCCTAGATCTCCTGACACATGTGATTGTCAGGAACAAGATTTAGAAAACTTAGATTATTACTACACAAATGATATCATGGAATCTTTTTCTTCCATAAAGATATCAAAAACAATCACGTTTGACAATATCCAACGAGATATTGGATAGGTTAAACAAAACAAGCATAATAGGAGAAGACCTACGAAGTTTTGGGATCGTGATCCCGTTATGTGTAAACTTAATATAATCAATCTGATTTGATTATAAAAACCAAAGACATACAGTTTAATAGCGGGAACAAGAAGAATGTCGATTGCTTATCGACAATCTTTTGAAAGCTGAAAGTAATAACTCCTAGTGAAAGTCCACACGGAGTCCTGCTTTCATTGTTAACAAAGCTTGAGAACAAAAAGAGGTAAATCAAGGATGGTTTACAATTATAAAAGACTTAATGATAACACGATCGAAGATGGATATACTATTCCATCTAAAGATATTTTGATAAACCGCATACAAAATGCAAGATGGTTTTCAAAATTTGACTTAAAGAGCGGGTTCCACCAGGTTAAAATGGACCCTAACTCCATAAAATGGACAACTTTTTCCTGTTCAGAAGGATTATATGAATGACATGTTATGCCTTTCGGCCTTAAAAATGCACCTGCCATTTTTCAGAGAAAAATGGACAACATTTTTAAGGATTTAAAATCCTTTACTTGCGTCTATATAGACGACATACTTGTTTTTTCCAAAACTAAAGAAGAACATTTTCTTCATTTAAAACAAGTATTATATAAATTAGAACACTATGGGTTAATAGTGTCTAAAAACAAAATGGAAATCTGTAAAAGATTTATAGAATTCCTAGGAACAGAAATAGGGAACGGAACAATAAAACTCCAACCCCATATTTCTAAAAAGATCCAAGATTTTCCAGATAAAATGGAGGATATTAAAACATTAAGATCCTTTTTAGGACTCTTAAATTACGCCCGAAATTTCATTCCAAATTTGGGCCAATATACATCTCCTTTATACAACAAGACTTCTATTAAAGGAGAAAGAAAATTTAATTCTGAAGACATAAGATTGGTTCAGAATATAAAACAAATGGTAAACCAATTACCAATTTTACAATTACCATTAGACTCCGATTATTTGATAATTGAGTGTGATGGAAGCGAATTAGGATGGGGAGCCATCCTAAAGCGCAAGAAAAACAAATATTCTTCTAAGATAGAAGAACAAATTTGTAGGTATGCATCTGGCAAATATACTGCTAAACCCCAGGTGTATCAAACCAGCACTGACTACGAAGTCAATACTATCATACATGCATTAGATGCTTTTAAACTATTTATGATAGATAAGTCAGAAATAACCATTAGAACCGATTGTGAAGCAATTGTTTCTTATGGTAAACACCAGATTCATAAAGATAAAAAGCCTCACAGAAGATGGCTTTTATTCAAGGATTATATAAATTCTGGAAAAATCATAAACTTTGAACATATTAAAGGTTCTGATAATATGTTCGTTGACATCCTTTCCAGGTATGTCACTACAAAGGGCTTTGGCAAGTCCTCTAAAGACCAAGACTATGGATAATGACTTGGTAGTACAAAATGACCCTGAGATTCCCCCGGGATTTGGGTTTTTACACAGACCATTAAGATTTGGTGAGACTGGTCCTCACCCTGTCATAATGATCACAAAACACATAAAAGGGCTAAAAAGGAGATTAGCCAAAATCCATCTAATTAAAGATGAACTAAACCCTCATAATTTTCCTTATGAGGTTGCCTTTTGTAAGGCTCACATAAAAACTCTAGAACAAGGACTAGAAAAAATAAAGCATTTTGTTGCTTGATATAATCTGTTTTCTGATTGTTTTTTAGGAACAAAAGACCATTGATGGGCTCTACAAGTTTTATATAACTTGTTTACTAATGTTTCTTTTGCAGGAACAAGAAATCCAATGATGGATTCTACACACAAAGGGAAAGGACCTTTAGGTCCGAAACCCACAAAATCTCCATTTATGGTGGAAAAATACATGAAGTATGGGAAACAAGAGTTACCCATACTTACAAATTCCTACCAGTTTCCTGGTAGAGAATCTACAAATGTCAAATTAAATGTTTTAATTGACAACATTTGGAATATTCCAAAATACACAGCTCAGAATGAGCAACAAGTCGCTAAAATGAAGCAAAGCATTATTAGCGCATTATACAGTTTCTGTAATGCAGATAACAAGGAAGTTAGGTTGACTTCCGCAACTTCTCCTTCTGGTAAGGGGTTTACACATTATGCCCTAGTTACGGGGCCAAACAAAGGAGTTTATACTTCATACAAAGACCTCTCTGAGGCCAAACAAGACCAGTTTTGGTCTAATTACAAAGGTTTTTATTCCAAGGAAGAAGCCCAGATGACTTTGAAATTGGAAACCATAAATGAAGAAAAAATAAAAATGGCCCTTTTGCTTGAACCAAAGGCCCAAACACTAACCTATGCAGGAGCCTGTTGTCTTCCTACCCAGGTTAACCCAAACATCTTTTTAGCCAAGTTTGGGGTGATACAAGAATTTCTGTTTGAAGTTCACTCCGAAGCCCAAAATCCTAATGGACTTACTGTCAAAACACATACCTACTTTAACACTAGGAACCCTTGTTTAGGATCCTCGGAATACTGTAAAACAGTATCCACAAAATGTACATGTCAGTTAAAGTTTGTCATCCGAAGGGCACAAATTGATTTGTCTACCTTCAAAAACCAACTTTACCGAGAGCTTTTGATATGCCCTCAACTTCTGTTAGAAGCCGGATGTCTTCAAGATATTACCATCCCTCCTACAGAAAGATTTCATTCATTAACCCCAGAAATAAACTCTGTGGTAAATGAAATACAAGCCGAGCATATGATGAGTGTGCTCTTAAAAATTACTTCTTCCCCAAGAAGTCCACATTCTCTTGATAGCATGGCAAAACATGTTGTTAAGTTATACACAGAGGTAAACCCTGAGATGCGTACCTCTATAGAGCAAGATCCTTTTCAGGGACTTACTCTAAACAAAGATAAGTTTTACCAATATCAGCTTTGGAAAGCTTTTGTAGAAGGATCTAACTGGAATTTCTCCAAAAAGGATATTTCAGATTTTATTCTTCTCAAAGAAACTGCAGATACCAAGCTCTATTGGAAACAGCTTATGGGAAACAAGTTTCATCCTTTCCCAACTGAAGTCAGTCCCATTCTGGTAGAACACTTCAAAAGAGAAAGGATTCTCAAAGAAATTTATGAAGAAAGCTGGAATCCATGGACAAGGAACCCCGGGAGCTTCATTTCCCTACGATGATGAGGAAGTAAACTTCGTTGATCAGATGGTTGAAGAAGGACTTGAAGACATGTCTTCTGTGTCAGTTTCTAGAAGACATTCTTAAAACTTCAAACGGCGGAACTGTACAAATCCCGCCTCCCCACAACCAATGAGTCTTTCTGATAAAGACGACTTTACCCTCGAAGATTTCGAAGAACTCCTAATGACGTAATCTCCCACGTCATTAGCCACACAAATACAATATTGCCCTTGAAGGTTTCGAGGAGCTTCGCATGACGTAAGCCCTTACGTCATACACAGATGTATCAAAAGACGACAAAGGTTAATGGCAGATAATGATATCTTGCTACCTTGTCACGATTCCTCTTCTGTTACATGTTGTTAGACCCATTAAGCCTTGCATGTTAATGACGGTAAGATTGAATCGATCTTTTGATAAAATGTAAAAAAAAAAAATTAAAATTAATTTTGAATGAATGTCACTATTTTTGTCTTGTAGTGACGTTACTATTTTTGTTTTGTTTTTAGTGAGGAAGTTTCCTCCGTAGGATTACTTCTTTGCTAAGTTTTGATACCCATTAGTCATAAAGTGGGTCCCACTTTGTTTGATAAAATATTTAAAAAATTCTCTAATGTCTCTATGATATAAATGCAAATCTATATTTCATGTGATATCTACATGTTGTAAATTAACGTCACATGTCAATTTTAGAATAAATTTATATAACATAAAAATATGTCAAAATATATTTGTTTATTGTATTATAATAGATTCAAATTTAATAATATTATTTTTAAATCATTACATTATATTATACTTTAAACTATTGCTGTATTTATAAGAAAATAAATATACATGTATTAACTTTTCATAAAAATAAACTTGAAACAATTTAAATATTTTATTATTATATATATATATATATATATTAAGAGAGAATTTATATTTAGATTATTTTGATTTAAATTACATATTTATAATATGTATATTTTGAAAATGTTATATAAATTTATTCTTATTTAAATATTACAAGTTTTTTTTCATAATAATTTATTTATATAAATTTATTAATACTACAAATTAATTTAATATATTAATAATATTTGTATTTAAATTAATTACTTTTATTTTATTAAATGTATGGTTATATTAAAGATGATTTATATTATTGACAAGAAGATAGAGTATTATAATTTCAAGTGATACTATGAACTCTTACAAATCTTATGTTATAATAGTAATTAACTTGATGGGTGATGCATAGATGAAAATGGTAAACACATTTATTAATACCTGTAAGGGTGTGTGAGCAGCAGAATGGAGTCTCGGTGCGGTTCATGTAAAGCTGCGTGGGTCCCACTGTCTCACTCTTTCTTCCTGCGTTCAAACCTAAGATTGATTTTTTCTTCGTTCTTTGCTCATTAGTGTCATTGACCAAAAGCACAACAAGTCCTGATTTTTTCTTCATCTTCTCGATTTCTGCCTCCAATTTATTAGGGTTACATGTGAATTTATACTTAGTTCGGATCGATTCTAATGCTTATGGCAATTGTCATGTCGATTTCAGCTCTTTGTTATGAACGGGGGTTGCTTTAGAAAAGGAAAAAGGTAGCTGTGATTTCTTTTTAGTCGCCATGGAAACAGGGTTGCTCCTTTTGTTTTTCTTGCTGTTGGTGATGGTGCTTTCTGTGCGTGCCATCGATGTGGAATATTCACAGTGCAATTGTGATGAGGAAGGGCTTCGGAGCATCCACAACGTCTTGGTTTGCCAGAAAGTGAGTGACTTTTTCATTGCCATTGCATATTTTTCCATTCCCCTCGAGCTTCTTTACTTTGTCAGCCGCTCCAATGTACCCTTTAAATTGGTCTTCCTTCAATTCATTGCCTTCATAGTTCTCTGTGGATTAACCCATTTGCTCAACGCCTATACTTACTATGGCCCCCACTCCTTTCAGTTGTTTCTTTCCCTCACTGTTGCTAAGTTCCTCACTGCTCTTGTCTCCTGTGCCACTGCCATTTCCTTTCCCACTCTCATACCTCTTCTGCTCAAAATCAAAGTCAGGGAGCTCTTCTTGAGGCAGAATGTTTTGGAATTGGGTCAAGAGGTTGGGATCATGAAGAAACAAGAGGAAGCTAGTTGGCATGTTAGGATGCTCACCTGTGAGATTAGGAAGTCTCTCGATAAGCATACCATCTTGTATACCACACTTGTTGAGCTTTCCAAGGCCTTGGACTTGCACAATTGTGCAGTTTGGATGCCTGATTATGATAGGAGAGAAATGCATTTGACACATGAGTTGAAATCAAACACAGCAAGTAGTTTTCACAATTCTATTCCTATTAGTGATCCCGATGTGTTGGACATAAAGAAGAGCAAAGGGGTTTGGATTTTGCGGCCTGATTCTGCACTAGGAGCTGCAAGTAGCGGTGGTGGATCAGGGGATTCAGGTGCCGTGGCAGCCATCCGCATGCCGATACTTCATGTTTCCAATTTCAAAGGAGGGACACCAGAGTTGGTTGAGACATCTTATGCTATACTGGTTTTGGTTCTTCCAAATTCAAACTCCAGGGCTTGGGCCTCCCATGAAATGGAGATAGTGGAAGTGGTTGCTGACCAGGTGGCTGTGGCCTTGTCTCACGCGTCTGTTCTTGAAGAGTCTCAGCTCATGAGCCAGAAACTTGCAGAGCAGAACCGGGCACTGCAACAGGCTCAGAAGAATGCAATGATGGCCAGGAAGGCAAGGAGCTCGTTTGAGAAAGTTATGAGTCATGGAATGCGGAGACCTATGCATTCAATCCTTGGCTTGCTTTCAATGTTTCAAGAGGATAATATAAGGCCAGAACAGAAGATTGTTATTGACTCAATTTTCAAAGTTAGCAATGCACTGTCACGATTGATTAATGATGTGATGGAGATTTCTGCAAATGACGATGGAAATTTTCGGTTAGAGATGAAACCTTTCAGTCTGCATTCCATGATGAGGGAAGTGTCTTGCACTAGCAAGTGTTTGTGTATATATAAAGGGTTTGGTCTTGAAGTTGATGTTGACAAGTCTTTGCCTGATCTGGTCGTTGGTGATGAGGCAAGGTCTTTCCAAGTAATTTTACATATGATTGGCCATTTATTGAACATATATGATAAAGGAATACTCGTATTTAAAGTTTTTCTGGACAATGATAGTGGAGAAAAAGATGATAGAAGTTTTGGAATATGGAGATCAAGCATGCAAAATGATTATGTACAAATAAAATTTAAATTTCATATAAATGGTATTAGTTCCCAGTCGGATGAATCATTTTCAATTACAAATTATACTGTTAAAAGGCACTACAACAATGAACATAAGGAAGGCCTGAGCTTCAGCATGTGCAAAACGCTGGTGCAGGTAGGTGCATATTTCTCTTTTGAAAATTTGCATCACTTTTTGTTGGTGATTTATAGTTGTATGAATTTTTTTTGTATATTTAAGTTTTAACTGTTTAGTAAATGGCTCTATTTCCCCCTGTTTGACAAATTACGCGCAGCCCCATTACTTGTATGAATTATGTTGGTTGTGAATCTTAGCATTACATTTTATGCTTAGAAGATGATTTTAGGGCTGAACCCTCAATTTTTGTAGTCAGTGAATGATGATGCATTGAGGAGTTGATATTGAGAATGAGTGATGAAACTGTCAATAGAATTTGATTGTGATTGTGTTAGTGTCAGGTCAGTTTTAAGACTAAGAAATACCCTTTACATGGGAAGCCCCTATTTAGTATAATTGCAGCTTGTAACTATTCTATTCTGGGTGCTTTTAAAACTAATATGCATTATAGTATGGTTGCTTGAATACCAAACTTGCTTTTTGTTACGATCCCTCATTAGTTAGTGGTCAAAGATTTGGGAATATAAGTTGAATACTTTAATACCATTTGTAAAATGGTTAATGACATCCATTGATCCAATTCAATTATTTTGGCACTCAAGCATTACTAGTCAGCTAATGACTATGTGCACAACAGTAGATTCACCTAAGAGTCTTTTTAAACTTTCTTTTAATCATCTACTTGATATTTGGAAACCATATACAAAATGTTTAGTTTGCTGTTTGTTTTGCAATATGGACTCATATGCTGCTGCTGAGTAACAATGACCTCCTAAACTGCTCGTAGGGACATTTGTTCCAAATAGGACTATATTCATTGTTATGTCTCCTTTACATTTAAAGTTTGTACGATAGAAGCTCTTGAAAGTTTAAAGTGACAGCCATTGCCATTCAGTTAAAATCATAATTCTGACTCTGCAAATAGACAGTGTAATTAGACACCATTAAGAACAGCCAACTCAGCCCAGCCTTTAAAAGGCCTCGGGCCACAAATTTTTTTAAATATAAAAAAAGGTTATCAAAATAAATAAAAGTTTAAATGACTAGTGAATAAAATATCTATTTAATCTTGATAAACTAAAAAAAGTAAATGTACGTTGTCATTTGGCCCTATAAAGTAGTGTTTTATAATTATAAAATTCATACTAATTGAAATGAAAACAAAGTGTTTCAATTGTAAAAAAAACAAGTACTAGAAGTAAAAGAAAACACTCAATATTCTTAGATTCTAAACCTTAAAAGGAACATTAACAAAGAATGTAATATTAAATTTATCATTTATGATTTTACTAATTTAAAATTGTTAAGATTCTAATATAAAATCAATTGGCAATATGTGAAGTAACCTAATATTTAAACCATATCACATGATATGAGGTAGGTGATGTGGAACTTCCAACAAAAATAAACTAATAAACATAAATAAATTGGTCCAACCCCACCCATCTCAGGTAGCATATGTTCAGGTTGGGTTAAGTTGTACTAACATATTCCCAGATCTAAATTTTCACCACCCAGTCCAACCCATTTGTCAGGTTAATTTAGCCAATCGATTTACGCATTTTGACACCATTAACTCACACTTCCATAAGAAAAATGAATTGTTGTTTGTTAATGACAATAGTGGTGTTCTTTGTTCCAAGAAATGTTTTCCATTAAGTATTTTCCTCTATAACTGAATTATTCTGTCTTGTTTATCCCATGCCTATGATTTATTATCCTCTTTTGGTATTTTAACTTAGGTAGTTGGAAATATGGATTCAAACATCATAGGCATTGAGGAGAAAGTGAATATTGAAATAGCAGAAAGGACTACGAGAGTCTGCTTTTTTCTACTGTGAAATCTTTTAATTCTATAATTTTAACATGAAAGAGACTCAAATTTCCCCCTTAAATCATTTTATTAGGAGAATATTTAACATTGAAGTTATACAGAACAATAAGTCGGTTCATATATTGAGCCAAAAACGAAACTTTATTGAGCCTTCAGTGATAAACCAACTGAAATATGTTTAGTTTAATGTGGTGTGATTTTTTATTTTTTTATTTTATTTTTTTTTTGTAATTCTGACTGTTGATACAATATGGAATAATATGCAGATGATGCGAGGTAATATTTGGATATCAACTAACTCTGTGGGTTTGGCACAAGGAATGACACTTCTTCTCAAGTTTCAGACAGGATCATCTCATGGAAGATTCAGTCTTGCACCTAAAGATTTTTCAAACACTCAGTTGAAAGGGCTTAAGGTTGTGTTAGCTGATGATGATGATGTTAACAGAACTGTGACCAAGAAGCTGCTTGAGAAACTGGGGTGTCAAGTAACTTCTGTTTCCTCTGGATTTGAATGTCTTGGTGCTGTAAGTGCCCCTGGTAATTTGTTCAAAATTATTCTGTTGGATCTTCACATGCCTGAAATGGATGGTTTTGAAGTTGCAAGAAGGATTCGGAAATTGCAAAGCCATATTTGGCCCTTGATCATTGCTTTTACTGCTAGTGCAGAAGAACACATAAAGGAGAGATGTCTGCAGGTGGGAATGAATGGATTAATTCGAAAACCTATCCTCCTTCATGAGATAGCAGATGAACTTAGAACAGTCATGCAGCGTACAGGTGAAACATTGTGAAAACAGTTTTAAATATCTCAAATTTTTTAGGTTCCTCATTACTTTTTCGCATGAACCTGGAATTCTTAACAAACTAAATATACTAGATACTAGATCCATTTTGCTAACCAATTTTGTGCTTAATGTGTTGGCCATACAGATACGATAAGTGATTCGTCTTATATTACAAAATATAAGATATGTTATGTTTAATATATATATATATATATATATATATATATATATATATATATATATATATATAATTCATAAAAAATATTATATATAATTATTAAATTTTATTTAAACTAAACATATTAAATATATTTTTAAGTGTATATATGACTTACAAAAATGTAAATATAAAATAAAAGTTAACAATAATTATTTATTGTTTAGAAATAAAAATAATATAAATTTCATCTCGTTGCATCATTTCATATCTGGTTCACAGGACATAATATTGTTATTCAAAATAATAATAACTTTTTTGTCTGTTTTGATTAATTTAATAGTAATAATAATAGAAAAATATTTATTATTGTATTTTAGATTTTTTTCTATTATTTTTTCATACGAATTTTTGAAATATAGAGGTGAATATCCAATACGGATATGTTGGGTTTGCCATCATATCCGGACATCAGAGATTATGGTCTTCTACATGGTGTATAGAACCCTTCCCATCATCGAACGAAATATTCTGAAAATGCTAATGATTTCTTGCATTTATGTATGAAAAGATGGATGAATGTGACATTAATGTTTTCTACAAGATGTAGAAATTGATATAATGTTTAAACCTTCAGGTTATCATATTGATAGTTCTTGCATTTTGATTGCCTTAAATGCATACAGATTAGAAGAGCTTTTAGTTAATTGTAACGTGGATTTTGACTGTCCCTTAATAATAGCTAACATATTTTTGTGAAACTTTATTTCTCAAAATGTTATTTAGGATTTCATACTCATGATATTTTGTACGTTCATGATTCATCATCAACAACTTGATTAGCGAACTGAGAGTGATTGTAGTAAAGATCCTCTGAAATATGAACCATGGCGAGCAATTGATACATTAAATTTAGTAGACCTTTTGAAATTGATCCATAAAGATAAATAAAAGAAACTGAAATTGTAAAATTGAAGAATAAATTCCAATTCATAATCTATCTATCTAAAAATTAATTTCAAAAAAATCTTCATACTCAACTCTTAATTTGATGTTACATTAAAATTCAAATTTCTATACTTAAACCTTGCCTTATAAAAAAGTTTATATCAATAACCATTTCAACAATATGGATGACACATGTTGAACTTTCTTTCATATGAAATTTGCATTATATAAATTATAGATTATAATTATGCAATTTGTTTTATTCATGAACAAAAATGTAATTTAGGAATGCAAAAAATATTAAAATGTGATATTATATAAAATAGTTGTTTTGTTTTAAATGTATTTTATTATATTGTATTATTACTTCGTTTAAATCTACAATTTTTTAAATGTTATTTAACATAAAAAAAATTGAATAAAAATAATGTTTAAAAAAAAATTCATAAGCTAATTTTCTTATATATTGTCTTTTCACTTATATAATTTATTTGATATTTTATTTTACTTGGGCGTTTTTTTTATCTTTTCAATTAATATTTATAAGAAAAATTATTGATATAGAAATTATGTTTACAAAAAATACCATGACATTTATATACAACCCAAAAGTCATGAGATGAACACTTTTTTATGAAATAATAAGGAGATGAAAATTTACATAAAATCATATTAATATCTAAATTGTCATAGTAAAATTAAATATATTTACTTTATTACTATAATAACTTTGAGAATTAAATGTTCTTTACATCAAATTTGATATATGTTTGTGTTTGGTCTCTTAAATTTAAAATCGAATCTAATGAAAAAAAGAAGAAGTCATGACAGCTTTATATTTATTCTTTGTAAAATTGGAGCAGAGACTAAAAGTACTTTTACTAAGTTGTTTTAGATAGAAATATTTTACAAAGAGATTAGAATTTTAAATTTTGTAAATAAATATCAATTACTTAAAATTATTAAATATAAATTTGATGAAAATCAAATCGACATGAATTTTAAAAAAAATTCATAATAGTTTGTCTCATCTCTCAATCTCTTTCTCTTCTTCTATTTTTTTTCTATTACTCTTTCTCTTCTTCTCTTTTTATATATATCACTCTTTTATCTCCACCTCTTTATCAATATCAATATAAAAAATTTCAATATTTATATTTTTGAATTTTTTAATATTATCTAATATTTTTTAAAATATCAAATATTCAATATTTAACTAATATTTTTTAAGTCTAACTCGAAATTATAATTTTTAAATATATGTTTTAAAAAAAATTGCGTATGAATTAAATTGTTCTATTCCATACTAAAAAAATTAATATTTAAAAAATTGAATTAGTTTATCCACATAAACATTTAAGAATTAAAGAAATTTTGAATTTTAAACATTTAACATTTTCCAAAATTTAAAAGTTCTTGATCAAAGCACAATTAAGAGTGATTAATACAATGTCATTACCTAAAAAAGACACAAAAATAGTTGAAGAGAAAGTTCTTTATATCTAAATTTATATTAATTGAACAGTTTTTAGTAAAATTTATAGTTTATAAATTTGAATATTAATAATTTACTCTTCAATTTTATAAATTACATTTCTTTGATTTATTTTAATATTTAAATTTCAAAAGTCTTGTTTAGTTGAAGTATCAACTTTTGTATCAGATTGAGAGGATCTTGAATATGAGTCATGAGTGTACAAAATCCCTTATACTTAAACCTCATCAGTATGAAATCATAAATAACTTCTAGAATTAATGTTTCACTCTTTTTTTAAGTGTAATGATTATAAATATTTTAAAATATATTAAAATAGTAAATATGATATAATAACTCTAAAATCTAATTAGCATTATAAACAAAATTTGAAAAGTATGTCATGCAAATTCAAAAATCCACTTAACAAAAAATCTGAATTCAATTAACCAAAAGCTCTTCTAATTTGTATATATTTATTTAATGCAAGACCACATGTAATGAAACAAGTAGTTAGAACATCGCCTCGAAAGTTAAAATATCATATAAATTTCAACAAGTTTATTGAGTAACTAATCTCAAAACAATATATTCACAATTGTGCAATAAAATTAGTCTAATGTCATACTTTTGCCACATAAATAAATGGGAGAAACTACTTCAGAATTTTGCATTTCGGTCTTTTTGTGTTTGATGATGGGAAGCGGTTCTATTATACACCTTGTCCAAAGCCATAATTCATTGTACGGCAAAAGATCAAACAGAAAAATTGTTAGCATAATGAACCTAGTATCTATTTTGAAGTATATTTTAATTTGTTAAGAATTTCAGGTTCTCTTTCAGAATGCCACAAATGAATTTTGAGGAACCTAAAAAATTTGAGATAATTAAAGTTGTTCTCATAATTTTTCACCTGCACGTTGCAGGACTGTTCTAAGTTCATCTGCTATCTCATGAAGGAGTATAGGTTTTTGAATCAATCCATTCATTCCCACCTGTAGACATCTCTCCTTGACGTGATCTTTTGCACTTGCAGTCAAAGCTATGATCAAGGGCCAATTACGGCTTTGGAATTTTCGAATTCTTCTTGCAACTTCAAAACCATCCATTTCAGGCATGTGAAGATCCAACAAAATAATTTTGAATGAGTTACCCGAGGTACTTATAGCACCAAGACATTCGAATCCTGATGAAACGGCAGTTACTTGACACCCCAGTTTCTCAAGCAGCTTCTTGGTCACAGTCCTATTGACATCATCATCATCAGCTAACACAACCTTAAGCCCTCTAAACTGGGTGTTTGAAAAGTCTTTAGGAGCAAGAATGAATCTTCCATGAGATGATCCTGTCTGAAACCTGAGAAGAAGTGTTATTTCTTGTGCCAAACCCAGAGAGTTAGTGGACATCCAAATATTACCTTGCATCATCTGCATATTATTCCATGTTGTATCAATAGTCAGAATTACAAAATAAAAATCACACCACATTAAATTAAACATACTTCAGTTGGTTTATCACAGAAGGCTGCTCAACCAACCCAAAATCAACTGGTAGGAAACGACAAAACAAAATTAGGTTGTAGGTCCAAAGTGTTCAAAATATACAAAACAAAATGCATGAACCGACTTATTGTTCTGTACATCTAATGTTTATTGTTCTCCAAATACAATTGAAGAATGGGGGAAATTTGAGTCTCTTTCATGTTAAAATTGTAGAACTAAGATATATCACAGTAGAAAAAGGTTCTTAGTCATTTCTGCTATTTCAATATTTATCTTCTCCTTGGCGCCTATGATGTCAAAATCCATTCCAACAACCTAGGTTAAGATATCAAAAGAGGATAATATATAATAGACATGGGATAAACAAGACAGAATCCTTAAGGTATAGGGGAAAATTTCAACTGTAAAATGTTGCTAGACCCAAAGGATATCATGATTGTCATTAACAAATAGAACAATTTTATTTTATTGCCAAAAAAATTGATAGTTCGTTAACAGACTGTAGATAAGTTACAGCTTATGACATAAAAAGCCTTGTAGCCTTAGCTAAAACATTAGGAGAGAAATCTGAGCAATTCTGAATGTCACTGTCATATACAAGAGATCACTGATTTATAAATTTTCAAAAGAGAAATGATGCAACTACCTGCACTAATGTTTTGCACATGCTGAAGCTCAGACCTTCCTTAGGTTCATTGTTGTAGTGCCTTCTACCAGTATAATTTGTTGTTGAACATGATTCATCTGACTGGGAACTAATACCATTTATTCGAAAATTAAATTTTATATGTACATAATCATTTTGCATGCTTGATCTCCATATTCCAAAACTTCTGTCATCTTTATCTCCATTATCACTTTCAAGATAAACTTTAAACATGAGTGTTCCTTTATCATATATGTTCAACAAATAGCCAATCATATGTAAAATTACTTGGAAAGACCTTGCCTCATCACCCACGACCACATCAAGCAAAGACTTGTCGACATCAACTTCAAGACCAAAGCCTTTATATATACACAAACACTTGGTAGTGCAAGAAACTTCCCTCATCATTGAATGCAGACTGAAAGGTTTCATCTCTAACCGGAAGTTTCCATTGTCATTCGTGGAAATCTCCATCACATCATTAATCAATCGCGAGAGTGCATTGCTAACTTTGAAAATTGAGTCAATAACAATCTTCTGCTCTGGCCTTATATTATCCTCTTGAAACATTGAAAGCAAGCCCAGGATTGAATGCATAGGTCTCCGCATTCCATGACTCATAACTTTCTCAAACGAGCTCCTTGCCTTCCTGGCCATCATTGCATTCTTCTGAGCCTGTTGCAGTGCCCGGTTTTGCTCTGCCAGTTTCTGGCTCATGAGCTGAGACTCTTCAAGAACAGACGCGTGAGACAAGGCCACAGCCACCTGGTCAGCAACCACTTCCACTATCTCCATTTCGTGGGAGGTCCAAGCCCTGGAGTTTGAATTTGGAAGAACCAAAACCAGTATAGCATAAGATGTCTCAACCAACTCTGGTGTCCCTCCTTTGAAATTGGAAACATGAAGTATCGGCATGCGGATGGCTGCCACGGCACCTGAATCCCCAGATCCACCACCGCTACTTGCAGCTCCTATTGCAGAATCAGGCCGCAAAATCCAAACCCCTTTGCTCTTCTTTATGTCCAACACATCGGGATCACTAATAGGAATAGAATTGTGAAAAATACTTGCTGTGTTTGATTTCAACTCATGTGTCAAATGCATTTCTCTCCTATCATAATCAGGCATCCAAACTGCACAATTGTGCAAGTCCAAGGCCTTGGAAAGCTCAACAAGTGTGGTATACAAGATGGTATGCTTATCGAGAGACTTCCTAATCTCACAGGTGAGCATCCTAACATGCCAACTAGCTTCCTCTTGTTTCTTCATGATCCCAACCTCTTGACCCAATTCCAAAACATTCTGCCTCAAGAAGAGCTCCCTGACTTTGATTTTGAGCAGAAGAGGTATGAGAGTGGGAAAGGAAATGGCAGTGGCACAGGAGACAAGAGCAGTGAGGAACTTAGCAACAGTGAGGGAAAGAAACAACTGAAAGGAGTGGGGGCCATAGTAAGTATAGGCGTTGAGCAAATGGGTTAATCCACAGAGAACTATGAAGGCAATGAATTGAAGGAAGACCAATTTAAAGGGTACATTGGAGCGGCTGACAAAGTAAAGGAGCTCGAGGGGAATGGAAAAATATGCAATGGCAATGAAAAAGTCACTCACTTTCTGGCAAACCAAGACGTTGTGGATGCTCCAAAGCCCTTCCTCATCACAATTGCACTGTGAATATTCCACATCGATGGCACGCACAGAAAGCACCATCACCAACAGCAAGAAAAACAAAAGGAGCAACCCTGTTTCCATGGCGAATAAAAAGAAATTACAGCTACCTTTTTCCTTTTCTAAAGCATCCCCCGTTCATAACAAAGAGTTGAAATCAACATGACAATTGCCATAAGCATTAGAATCGATCCAAACTAAGTTTAAATTCACATGTAACCCTAATAAATTGGAGGCAGAAATCGAGAAGACGAAGAAAAAATCAGGACTTGTCGTGCTTTTGGTCAATGACACTAAATCATAAAATATAGGAGCAAATTTCAATCTCAGGTTTGATGAGAGCACTTGCTTGAAAGCAGAGAGAGAGACAGAGTGTGGGACCCACGGAGCTTTACATGAACTGAACCGAGACTCCCTTGCTCTGCTCACACACCTTTCCAAGTAATAATAATAATAAAAAAAGTCAGCTACTAAATTAATAATTGCTACTATTTAAAATATTTCATAACGTGTATGTTTTGTTTTGATGTCTTCGATTTTTATTTATTTTTTAAATGATAACACATGATTGAAAAATAATTATTTTTACTTGCAGTGTGAAATCCAAATAAATTATTAAATGGTTAAATATAATCTAAATACATGTAATATCACTTAACTGTATCTTCTTCTTCAACCTACCATGATAGTTATTTCATTATTTAAATTTTGGATAATATTTTTTTATATCTAAAGAGTAGCATATCAAATATTAATTAGGATTTATTTTATCTATTTTTTTAGTTTTTAAAAATAATTTTAGATATTAATTCTAAAAAATAGTTTAAAAATAAGTTGATAAAAAATTATTTAATTTTATTTTAAATTATCTTAAACGAAAGAGAATAATACAAAAAATCGTAATCAAAATTAAAAAAATATTTTTAATAACTTTATAATAATAATAAAAAATAATTATGAATGAAAATATTAATATATATTAATAAAAAATAAAAAATTATCAATTTTTTATTTTTTAACTTTTAAAAAATTAAAATTATTTTTAAGACAGCTTTTATTATATCATTATATCTTAGTAATATCAAAACTAAAAAAAAATTATGAAAATCTATTTTTAAGTAATATTATTAAATATATTTTATCATTTTGTTTTTTTAGATGTGATATTTATTGTCATTCAGTCTATAAATTTAATCTTTTATTGTTATTACAGTACTTAAATGAAGTTTTTATTGTTACTATAGTTTCAAAAAGAATATTTTAAATTCTGATTACATTCTACTAAAATTATATAAATAAATAAGATAAGAGTATAAATAATGATAGTAATGCGCATTTTCGTATACAAGAAAAAAATTGAATAACATTTCTTTAATGTAAATTTTAAACTGTGATTCCTTCTTAATCTATTTTTTTCTATTTATATTTTAAAATAATTTATCAATGAATAGAGACAGACTATTTTGTTTTCAATTTAAAATATTTATTATATATTAAAAATATAATTTATATTAAAAAAATTATCTATCGTGAATTTTAAAGTTTAATCATAATATAATTTTTTGCTTATTTAAAAATATGAAAAATCCTTGATAAAAAATATCTGTTGAATCATTTTGTAAAGTGCATCACACAAAAATGCCACGTTGTCTTCTACTCATGATGACATGACCCTTCTTCACGTGTAGACCCTAATATCTCTATCTTCAGAAAAACGGTAAACAAAACAATTTTGAAATATTTGTAATTTATTTAATATATAAGAGATAAAGTGAATAAATATTATACAAAATAGGATTTTAATATTCACTCGTTTTTTATCATTATTTTATCACAAATCATTATTTATATTTTTTTGAAATAATTAATATAAACAGGTTGAAATAGGTGTATGTACCTAATTACCTTACCACAAATTTATGATACATGTTGTATATTATTAAAATATGGAAATAAACGTTTATGTCAATAGAAAATCTTAAATTGAATGGTTTAAAAAATAATGATTATTATGGTCTCATGTAATAATTGTTGGAATCCGTGAACATCAATTTAGTTAAGATAAAAACATAGGTTGGTCTCGTAACCGTCATCATAATGAGAAAGAAAGAGACAAACATAAATATCTTTTATTTATATTTTTGTCTCTATCTTTGTAAACGTTAAATAGCATTTGTATCCATTTATTTTGGTTTTTGGACAATTTTTTTCACAATTTTTATTAGGAAGATGAGAATCTAATTTTCTAAGTTAAAATCAATTTAAAAAAATTACAATGTAATTCTTACTAAATATTTAATATATAAATTAAATATGTTAATAATAATAATAATTTACAATTTAATATGTAAATAACTCAAAAGGTAAATCATTGCAGCATCCATATTCAATATTCAAAATAATTTTCCACTTACAGATGCCATCATTACTGCCGAAATTATTACGACCAACTCTTTATCTTGTTTTAAAAAATAAAATAAAAAGAATTCTTAAATTGGATGTGTAAAAGAAAATTCAAGAAAAAATATTTTAATTGTTTTTTTATCTCATTCTATGAATTGATTTAAAAATCCGCCTAAAGAAATTTAGTTAAAAAACCTGCAAATTAAATCTGATCTATATTTGCCTAATTTCCCGGCTCTCAAAATTCTGTTAACATGAGCTTCGAGGCACTTCTCGTACATCGGTAATAAAATTTTCTTCTATATGACTTTTCCATATTTTTTTTTAACATATAAAAAGCCTCATTTAAAAAAAAAGAATTATTATTTAATTTTTCTAAATAGAACTTACGTCAATTATAAGATCCATTTATAGTTTAAAAGTGTTCGAAATCCTGTGTATTTACTTTATTTGTTTCTCTTCTAAGTTCTGTTTTTTCTCCCTTAGTATTTTAAAATAAAATAAATTAGTCCTACAAAGATCTAGAAAATAGTATTTTAGTGAAACAATTGGAAAGGTCATTGAAAGTGCAATTAAAAAAGTATCTCTCTTGCCATTCTTACATTCAAAAAATAAAAGTACTGTCCAACTAAAGTAGAAATCACTGAAAATTTTCTCGAGAATAACGCAAAAATCAATGAAACGTCTTTTTCTTCTTCTAACCCACAACCAAGTTCCTCCATAAAAGGAAAAAGAAAACCAAACTTTTGTAAACAAGCTTTAAAAGGGACCAATTATTCCAAATTTTGTTAGGAAGTCCCATCATATTTCATTCCATCAAAATTGATAACCGAATATAATAATCATACAAGGAAAATACAATTGAAAAAGTTAATAAAAAAAATTACGCAACTAAAAGCTTCTGAGTATACAGAATATAGTTAAAAAAAGTATATAACGCTGCTTAAGACAAAAACCAGTCAACCATCATATACACTACACAGCGTGTAAACTGTATTCTATTACAGTTTCATATGTGTACGTACCTTATCAGAGTAACGGTTCATAAGGTGAAGAGTGAAGGAGAATCATTGTTTTTAAAACAGGCTTATTAAATGGGGAACCATAATATGATAATCATCAATGCTTGATAGAATTTTGAAGAATATATCGTAAGAGTGCACCTTGAAAATGGGAGGAAAATATAGTCCACAACAGATTAGCTAATCTAGGGAACATACATCTATCATATTTATCCCGGTATAAAAGCTAACAGGCCCGCAAAAATGAAGTAAGCAACCCTGATTTATAGATACAACACCACTAAATGAGGCAGAACAATATTGTCAAGGGAAAGCATTAGTATTAATTTCAGAAGCCGCGATCTTTAATGGATGGTGCATACTATAAACGGCATCAGGTGACAAAGACGGCTGGTATGTAGAGATATCATACACCTATCGCACATTGATTACTGCTATCAAATCCAAAAGACATGTTGGGTTTTCAATCGGGAATTTGCTCATAGCCACCATTCTCAGGAGACTGGTGCGCCCCATGACCTGTCCTTCCTGCAGATAGGAAACCTTATTGCACAGTACTGAAAGTATTAGAAGGGACAGGTTAGTTCATACCTGTCAGCTCAAAACCGGTATTTCTTGGATCCGGACGACCCCAGTCTGTGGACCGAGGAGGCGTTCCCTGCAAACCAAGCTGTTGAATCATGAAATGAGTTCCCCCCATAGCTTGATGCTCGTCATTTCCACGGATTGGATTTCCACTGGGAGAGTCGACTGATTGGCGGAAACCTAAACTTGATACTGGTTCAACAGCTGGTGGTGGCAACTTGCTTGCAGAGGCATCAACTTTTGGACCAGTACCAGAATCCTTCTTGTTGTCAATAAAAAATGTTCCAACGATGACCTGTGTAGATTATTAATCTTTCATCAAAAATGACTTCCAGGCAATGCTTGGTAGGAGTGAAAACAGGAAGATTCAAAATATAATATTGAAATTCGACAATGTAGATATATACTAAGGCTATATGTATATCTGATTTTATTCACCTCTATTCCCTATCAATTTTACGCTTACCAAGCAACCCAAGATGCCCACCTCATCTCCCCCTTTTTTTCCTATGAAAAAATTATGCATGTAAAATCATGTATGTAAAATTGCATTTGTGTTCTACTAGGTAAAGGCTATAAAAAAAGAAACTACAGGACAAGCAGGATATAAGTAGAGAACTGTTCGCTACCTACAACTTTTTCCCCAACCCCTGTTTTACCTTGGAGCATCTGTTAGGTCGAAACAAAGAAACATATCAACAACAACAGCCTAAAAGTCCCACTAAATGAGGTTGGGTATATCTAACGATACCTAATCTTAAATCATGTTCAATGACAGCATAATTTAAATCTTAAGTCCTCATTAATGGTTTTGGCCCACAACTTCTCAAGACGCAAATTGCATATTGATCAAGACCAAGAATAATAGATGAAGAGCACAGCTCATATCTCCCACCCATAAGTTCTTTCTGAAATTACCTGAACTGGACCAGCTGCTTTAAGCGGCCCACCAACTCCACCACCTATGATTTGTCCATCAGTGTTAGATAAACATACACTGAGACCACCAGTTCGAGTCCCAAGTTCATTACGGACATAAGAACCAGTAAGTGAAATAATCTCAAACCGACCCTGATGTCAAAGCAAGAAAGAGTTAAACTGTGATAATTGCAATATGAGCACATGATTACCAGATATAATAAAGCAGATTCATTTGACTAAAAAACAAACAATAAAAATTATTATTTTCGGCAATTAGCCATGTGTTCATTAAGTTGTAGACAATGATTTCAACTTCATAGTTAATTCATGGACAAGTGACAACACAGGAAAATGATATCACTGGTTTAATGCTGCCCGGCACTAACTTCAAATGAGCTGTCTTAGTCTAATATAGACAGTTTTAATTAAGGTTCCTCGTTGTGTCTATGCTCTTGAAGGTAATTGAAGAATGAAGATCAATTTTTTCTTGTAATAATACTGTGCAAGATATCTACAGAAAATGAAACCATTTTGTCTAAGGTTCCAATTTAGACCATCAGAAAATTTGTCCATAGAAGTTGGGTTTATAAAAACAAGCCATAACCACACACGTGTATATTAAAATGAAGAACATGGAGAGGGAAAATTAGTTATTGTTATTAAATAGAATTTTATTTCTAATTCAAAATTTAATTAGTTAGCAACAAGAGCATTCAGAATGACTTCTTTAGAAATTTATGAGCAAAACGGAAGACAAAACCCTAGTCTCTTTATCACTAGTAGAGAAGATTTCAAATTTGAAAGCTTATTCACCTTGTTCGATGACAAGAAAAATCTTAAATTAAAGGGTGAATCCATTTCCTCCCCTAGTAATGTTTAAATTACTCTTGTTTTCCCTCCAATTTTAAAACTTACACTCTCCATCCATGCCAGAAACATGTTGCACTTCAGTGCAATTACATTAATTGATCCTCTTAATAGTGGTAAACAATTATGAATAAGCGTCCTAGTAGGGATAGAAATGGGTAAGATTTGAAAAAAGGTTATAATATCCATTCCCTATACCCACATTTAAACAAAACCCGTCTCTGAACCCATACACACAGAGCATCACCTGTTAACCCCATCTAATTAAATGGAATATTTTCTTATAATGATTTTTCTTTCTGACAAACTAGTAAAACAAAATTACTATTGTTAATACTGAAATTAATTATGAAAAAAAAGAACATTAACTAAAAATTCTACCCCAAGTTGGATGGAAGAACAACCAACTAGTCCCATAACAGATGATTATGAAGCATGAATGCTTAGAGCTGTCAAAACAGTCCAACCCAGCTTAGCCCGACTCTACTGGTCAATTAAAAAAATTTGATGGTCCAGCGTGGCCTATATTTTAAAACGGGTCAAAAGTTATAACCTAGCCTAACCCTATGTTAAGTCAACAGGCTAATGGACCAATTTTGGCATGATTGAATTTAAAAAAAAAATTGACATATCTATACAAAATAATCAATTAAAAAAATATTTAAATAAAAATTAAAAATGAAAATATATTTTGAAAATTTAAATTTTATTAATGAAATTAGTTTTTGTTTAAGATATAATGATTTAGTATATAAATTATAAGAGAATACATTCATTCAATCTCACAATAAAAATTAAAAACTTACTCTTTACTATCATTATTTATTTTTATAAATTCATTAATTTAAAATAGTAATTATTAGATCTTGAAATAAGTAATTATTAGAGATTTATTCTGATATTTATTCTTAAAATAAGTGAATTCATATCAAATTAATTTATAATATATATATATATATATATATATATATATATTAATAATATTAATTTCATAAAATGGGTCGACCCATAAGCCTACGGGCTAACCTAATCTAAGCCCATATAGGTCATGATCTAAATAAGCCAGATCAAAATAGGTCTGATTCAATTTAGGTTACAAATTTTTTGACCTAGACTAGCCTATTTTTCGAGTCTTTAAATCGATCTATCAAACTAAACTTATTTTGACACCCTTATGAATACTTTAGACAACGGAGTTACAGCCATAGCCCATAGAATGTTGAGATGAGAAGTATATCATATGTGTAGACTTCAATTTGTATCATTGAATAAGTAATTGAATATAATATCTCAAATTTTAGATCTAATATATTAAATGACATATGTGGGCATGGAATGGGGTGCATATTAAATTCCCACCCATACTGGCATCTCCACACCTATTCCCATAAAACTTTAGCACGTATCTATATCTGGTCCCAAACCCAATTAGTAGATAATTTCTCTCTCCGTATTTTGTTGGGTACACATTGGGTCCAAATACAATTTTAATCTCTCCCTAGAACATTTATGCTCTCAGCAACTTTTGGTGACACTGGAAACTAATTTTCAACATAGGACTTTTAGGAACGTTTGGCTTTAGAAATTCATCCAAAATCTTAATTTTTACCATTTAATGGTAAAAATTTATAAATACTTGTCATTGCCAATAATGAAGAGTGTCACTGAGAGAGAAACTATCTTTAAGAGGCTTTTTCACATTAAATTAACAAAACACAATAATCACTAGAGGGAGGAGAATATAATTTACCCAACCATAAAATCAAATAACAAGATTTCAAGTCTTGGCTATCATAATACTCTCAAACTAGATATTGATCAAAATTGAAAGTTTCAACAATTCCTTTTCCTTTTAAAGATTGTTTAAAAATAGCTATAATAATATACAAAAAGTGACTAATATTTTACCTCATACGTAATGTTGCCTCCTGAGGTTGCTGGCTGGCGAAGAGAGGCATTAGAGATGGAACCAGATGCAGACAGAATACACATTTCACGCCTACTTTGTTGCATAAATAGCATAATTTTCTGGCCAACATCCTACTGAGTGCACACAGTTAAACAGTAATCAAAGTAGTACATATGCAGAAGAATGCTGAAAATAAAACTGGACAAATTACAAAACATAATAAATTCAAACATCATGGGTGGAGGAAAATTTTCAAGTTATGTGAAGAGCGGTGAACTACAAGGAAGATATCGAACAACATCAGAAAATTACAGAAAATCATATTTCACCGAAACAATTTTTTATGTTGGAAATGCAGAAAAAAGAAAAAGAAAAGAGGAACTATTCTGACCAGTTCACATCACATCCACAGGTCAGCTGTGGCTATTAGGCACACTCATTGTGCTGCACCTAGATCCATTATAGGAACCCTTAGGCAGGTTCAACTTGGTGAACTTTAGCAAGAGACACGGGATAGGGTGGAACAAAACATAGTAATTACTATTCAAGCTTGGTTCATTAAATGCTTGATCAAGCTGGTTTGTTTAATAAAAAAAACAAACGCAACTTGATACTAAACTTAGTTATCTAAATGAGCCAAGCTTAAACTTTATTAGTTTGATATTAACAACTCATGAATAGCTAATTTATATACACAATGTAGAATAAAAATCACATAGACCCCGCTCATGCTACATATTGAGGAAATATTTCTATTTGTATATATTATCGAGTATTCAAATATTTTATTAACCACTGAATTGTTAAAGTTTAAAAATAATCTATGTTTTAGGAAAATTTGGATAAAAGCAAAACAAATCAAGTTAAAAATGATCTAGATAAGCTACACTCATTCTTTCTAAACAAGTCTAACTCAAGCTTCCTGTTAACCTCATTTAAATAAAATGATGCAAGCATAGTAATCCATCTTTCACAAGGCAACTCTAAACTTTTACTGTTTGCCTTGACTAGTTTACATTTCTACTAATCAAATCCATAGGATAGCAGAGACTTACATGCACAACTTAGTTGGCATATATTAATAGTGTACAGAATATAGATTGTCAGGCTGTTTCGTACATAAGTCCAGATGCATGTAATATACAACAAATTATCAATTTGGTCTCTCAAGGATTGCCTTTTCTCTTAAAATAGTCAAGTAACAAAATTACATAACTAATCTCTAGAGTATAGAGTATCCATCAATTTACCGATGTCCAGGAACAACTATGAAGGATTTTCACATTTTAAGAAACTGTATAATATGATTTCTAATACCTGGGAGATTAGTGATATAATTTGTTCATTTTAAGAACTAGAGGGAGTAACATTTTAGAGATTAAATTGATGGTTTATTACTTTATTGTATAATATAATAACCAAATCATTGGGGATTTTGTTACAGGTCACTCACTGTACTTGCCCTGAAGCAAGCGGATGCAGAAATCTAAAATCAACGAACAATATTCAAAGATTGTGTATGAACAACGCATACCTCACCAGCAGCAACAGCAATGACATGCGGAGTGAACCCTTGCCCTGCATTGCCTGCATCACCCCATACACGGAAGAAACATCAAGTTAAAATTCTGCCATCAATCGTGCACTCGACATCTCTTGTTTTTTGCCAATCCTTAAGCAAACAGAAACACTTTCATATCACTAATAAACACTTTCAAACTCGCACGACACGCTATACTCGCAATCCCAACCCCAATCCCAACGATTTTCAAATTAGAACGAAACGATGAACGCAGAATCCACCAGCACAGAGAGAAGGAAAGAAAAAAAGAAAGAAGGAAACGAACGAAAGTACACATCCGAAGCGGAATTAATAAACGAAATTGAGAAAGGGAAAGCGAACCTAGAGGGAAGGAATGAGATTTCTTGGACGAGAAAGAAGAGGAAGAAGTGAACGTCGAGGAGTGGTGCTTCTTGTCCGCGGAGAACGACTGAGACAACGTCGAAGCTGCTTTTTTCGCGGCGAGAGCCTGCTCCGGCGTGCCGTACTTCCTGGGCCGCCCCCGCTTCCTCTTCGCTGGTTCCAGCTGTGAGGACACCGCGGAGGCGACGGAGTGAGGGTAGAGTATGTGGGACCCGTCGGCGTTGGGCAAGAGGCCGTTGGTGGGGGAGGCAGTGGTGGCGGGGGCGGGCGGCGGTGGCGGTGGCTGGTGGTGATGGTGGTGGTGGGGGTGGGGGTGGTGGTGGTGGAAGAAGGAGGTGAGTTGGTTGTCATTAGGTTCCATGTTGGGGACAGAAAGATGTGTGTGCTGCCACGGTTCGCACTGCAATTTTTTTAAGATATTTTAAGAAAAAATTATAATGAAAACAAAAAGATTTTATCTTGGAAGAAGGGCAGTGCAGAGTGTGAACTCCCTCTCTTATTTTGACCCTTCATCATAAACCTTTTTATTTAATTGAATTATTATATAAAATAGGGTTCAAAAGAAAAAAAGAAAAATGTGGGACGTGGATATTTGAATGGGTGACAGGGAAGTAGTGAGTAGGAGTAGTCACAGACAGTGACACTGACAAGCAAATACAGAAACAGATAAGAGTTGGGCTTCTTCCTAAATCCTAGTCACTCAACCAACCTTACCTTCTCTCTTTTTCTCACTCCCTTCCCTTCCTTTCCATTCTCCCATTATTCTTTCCTATTTCTAACTGCCTAATGCACACGACAAACATTTCTCTTTCCTCTTCACAATTTTCTTCCTAATCTACCCTCTTATCTCATGCTTATTTTCAATTTGCCCCAACGTATTATCACTAATAATGAGTGATAATAGCATGCTCACTCGCACAAACATTTTGGAGGTCTACACTCTTTAAGCACGGATTTTAAAGGGTTGCAATGCTCGTCCATCCACAACCCAAGATTGGACGTGTGTGGGATTGCGTTGGATTGTGCCATTGGGTTTGTGAATAGGGAGACATCATGAATGAGTGAGAATACTGCGTTTATTGTGCACCATGTGACATTGTGGGAAGGGTCTCATTGGTGTTGGGTGATGAGGTAATAGAAGCAAAATTTTACATTAATGCAAGAATTCTCGCAATTGGGAGCCTAACGAGGTTCGTCAAAACGGCAACAAAATTGGACAATGTTCATAATTTTATCTTGGATCACTCTTCACACATTTGAATATTTTCATTATCTTGTAAAATTTTAATCCTCTATCATGATTCCAACTTTTATGTGCTGTCTAATACTTCATTTGGATAAATTTTCAACAAAAACTTTATGAAAAATGGATAAGTTTTCTCATCAATTAAAATCGATTTATTATGCATCTTTCAACTTATAAATTCATTTCAATTAACAAATGGATTCATTTTATTTTCCTTTTCTTTTATAATGTTTTTTTTAAGAAATAGCCTGGTTAGCTTAAGGTCAGTTTAATTAGGGATTCTTATTTTATTTGTAAACATAAAGGACATTAAATATAGAGGGCAATTACAATTTCTTAAATCCACATCTAACATTCTTCCTTTTGCATTCACAAGTCACCCTTGAGCAATATTTTCTTTTGTTTGTACAAAAAAACCGAATTAAAATTAAGTATTATATATAAGGATAAATTTGAAAAATAAAAGGGTTAGAACTACATGATATTATTTTTCTATCAAAAACATGATTGATATCTTTTTTTTTTTACTTTTAGGGTTTAGGGTTTATGAGACTTGAAATTTATCTTACACAAGAGAAGTGGAACATGATTTTATTATAAATTGTAAACAAACCTAATTTCACAAAGCAATCACGAAACCCAAGTAATCAAACAGAAAATCAGAGTGACACCATACGCCACACCACGTAGCATGATGAACAATGCACCACATGGTAGTGGGCACAGATAAAAAATAAATAAAAAAATCTTAATAAATGCTCATGAATTGCAATGGCTGATGATGCATCTATGCACTCAGTTAGATGACACCACTCATGCAACGAAAAGCCAACAAAACAAGATAGGCATGAGAGATGCAAGATAAGCATCCGATCGAATTACAAACCCATTCTCTTCTTATAAAACATTGACTTGATTATGTACAATGTAAACTTGGAAAGCTTCTCAAACAACCCATCCCAGATTTCAATTCCTTTGACAGATATTCTCTGTAAACGAATTAGTAATTTTCTTCAAACAAGATATATTATTTAGCCTTCCAAGAGAATGCAAGAATGATACAAAACAAAGATAATACGTAAGAGATGGGAAGAAAAGAAAAATATAAAAATGATACTATTTCTCAGCTATGTCCAATTGGCCTAATCGCATGATTAAAGCCAATATACTAATTTTCAAATTTTACAAGAAAGCCTCGAGAAAACTAGAAATTAAACATACAACAAGATCCTGAACCCTAAATCTCTAATCATCACTTGTGAAGAAATATCATAAGCAACACTTCGACAAACAAACACACAGAGATCATGAATCTTACAAGATTTACTACCACTTATGAAACTCGATCACAAACAACACCCAGTTCACCCTAGTTAAGAATATCACCAAGACAAATTTTGGCATAAGACGAAAATCAGAAATCCAAAGGTGATCCACAATGTCATTAGCTCAATATTTGATCTTCATATAAATGATTTTGTACACAACTCAACAAAGTGTTTTTTCAAAATGTATAGCTTTACCTAATTATTTAAATTGATTTAGAACTTTTTCCAAATTGATTGCACAAAAATAACTTGAGATAACTCACTTTTATCCATTAAAATCAATAAAATAGGTACTTTTTAAGTGACTTTAATCAATTAAAAAAGTTGTTTTAATCGATGCAAGTGACAAACCTTTCTCACCTTGAAATGCAATCTATTAAAATGTTTTTTATTGCAAACCCAACAATTTTAAGAACACTTTTAACATATTAAAACAACACTAAACATAAACATTTCATGTAAGGCGAAAACACTTCCAAATGACTTTTCTTCTCAATCTATGCAGGATCAAAGATTAAGAAACCACTTAAAACACTCTAAGCACACCAATTGCAACTCAATAACATGATCAAACACAAGACAAACTTCATCATCACTTGTATCCCCCAAAATCATAGTGATTGGGACCATCAAATCTTCAACTTCAAACTTTGCTTGTAGCAACCATTAAATCAAGTTAAACAAAACCTCAATTCAAACACAACGAAATGATTTTTTCCAGCATTAAATTATTAGCTGAGAATGAAGGGAATGGTGTTATTCACTTCAATAAAATGGAAAGAAAATAGTAACAATCACAAAAACTCAATGAATTGTTTAAAATAATATAATACACTATTCGTTTATTTTCCAAAAGCTGTCTCAGAAACATTGATAAAAATATGTTTAACTAAGTGCTGCTCCTCTCTGTTAAGGCAAGTTTAGTTGTAGCATTAGGTGGGTAATTTGATTTTTAAAATTTGCCCTAAAATAAATCGTACTTTTTATGCTCCCTAATAGAAAAGAAAATATTAAATGTGGCAAATGTTTTTAATTGGATTTCTCAATTCCAACATGGTCCAGGGTTAGGACCAATTATGCTATAAACTGGCAGTTCACACTTTCTTCTGCCTAGTTTCTGGGCAACCGAGTGAAGAAACTAGGACAGGCAAAAAGTTAAAAATATCACTCAAAATCAATTACATTGTAATCCAAGAAGCAAGCAAAATTCTGTTCGATATCAGAATAAGTTGATAAGAAATCAACACAGATTTACATATACATATTACAACAGAATCCCCCAAAAGGTATGTAACATCGAACAAAACATAACCAAAATCTATCAATTGTCACTCCCCAACAACAACAATGATGATCTTATCTCACCTGATGAGATAGATAGAAATACGTGAATCATATGATATACCATGGAGTTCAGTTAAAAACCAAATTCCCAAAAATATTATTCACAATCAGTAGCCACTGCCACTGAAAAAAGATCACTTAGGAAAAAACCAGGTTACCTCCATGAATTACATATTTCAACGCAGAAGCTTTAGAGACCATCTTTTGGAGATTCACTGTCAGTCAATTCCTTAGATACTGATGCCAAGGCATGTGAACTTTTCATTTCTTCGAACTGTCATGCCATATAGTACATGGTGAATAAACCCTAACATCAGTCCAACAGGAAAATAAAAGCAACAAACTCAAGAGAATCAATGGAATATTTCAGTAGAAGACATCAGGGGCCAAAATTACCAAATTGTTGCATAGAAGGTTAGAATTTTATTTTTGTTTGGGGATCTTTAATGTTTTTTCCCTGCAAATGTAATGGTGAAGCTAACCCTCAGTAAGATAGGGGTGATCGGCATAGCTATAGCTCTCCCTAGATTAGTGATTTCAAGATTTGAACCCCTAATGGTAAAGTTTTCCTAGAGTCATAATCCACTTACATGAAGATCAATAATTATAAGAGAGTATCAAGAGAGAAGGTCTTTTTTATGCTAAGAGTGAGGTGGACAAAAAATTCACATAACTTCTTCAAAAGTCATGTGATTATAAGTAACTTTTCATATTGATTGTCTGTCGTATAAATGGTAACAAGTGAGTGCCCGAGAGGAGGAGCTGTTAATCTTGCCCTTTCAGTCAAAATGGATGGTCAAAATTGGTAAGTAAAACAATCTTGAAATCCACGAGAGGAGCTTTCTTCTCTTCTGCTGGTCCCCGACCTCCTTCCCTTCTATACAGGTCCATAGCTCTTTCGCAATCCACATTTTCCCCTTAAATTTGTGTCCGACATTACCTTAATGAGCCTAAGATAACCGAGTTCCCTAACCATGCAAGACAATAATCCATATAACCAACAATTGAAGTCCATATTCTTGTTGCTAATCAAGAATCCCACTTTTATTACATGATTTATACACAGTAAATTATTCATTTCACATGCCATCTTGAACCCCATATCTACAACCCGGCACATTACAAGTATAACTATTGTTGGATAGACTTCTCAGTGAATACTTATAGAAAAACAAGGACGTAAGATGAACTAATCTCTCCTTAAAATCAACTTACGTCCTACGATTTTTGTTCAAGTTCTCTCATCAACTTATATCACAGATTGTATTTGAACGATAAATGCACCAATTAATTTGAGAGCAACGTGTAATTAATTATTAATAATACTTTGTTAAACTGTGATAATATTACACATTCACAGTCTTGTGAACTACATCATGAGTACTATACATCGATTTTTATATGCAGAAAATAATAAAGGAAAAGACTGAGGCAATGCTACGGGCCCACCTATTGTGGAACCGTGTAACAAACCCGATACAAGAATGGCCTAACCCAAAAATAACAAACTCTGACAACTAATCATTACTATTAAAATGAGAATTGAGTGATAATATCCCCCACAAGCGGGACTGCGGATATCCCAGAGACCCAGCTTGTTGAGACAAACAAAGAATGGCTTTGGATGGAGTGCTTTGGTAAATATGTCAGCCAGCTAAGCAGTTGATGAAATATGAAGGAGGTGGAGGAGTCTTGATTGAATGCACTCCCATGACAGTCAATTTCTACATGCTTAGTATGTTCATGGAAGGTCGGATTGTGAGTCAGGTAGATAGCAGATTGGTTGTCACAGTAGACTGAAACTGGTGCAGAGAATGGTAGCATAAGATCGGTCAACAAGTACTGTAACCATTGTATTTCACAAGACAATGCTGCAAGGGCGCGATATTAAGCTTCTGAAGAGGATTTGCACACAGTGGTCTGCTTCTTAGTTTTCCAAGAAACCAAGGAGGAACCAAGCATAACACAGTATCCGGTGATTGATTTTCTGGACTCAAGACAAATCCCCCAATCTGAGTCAGCAAAGCCAGTGGGTGTAAGAGTGGAATTGGCAGCAAAAAAAAAAATACTTTTAGTTGGTGATCCTTTGAGATATTTCAATACTCGTATAGCAGCCTGATCATGAGACTGTAAAGGTCTGGAAACAAATTGACTTAGCCGCTGTGTGGCATAACAGATATCAGGCCTAGTGTTGGTTAAATAAAGCAATTTACCAACCATTCGCCTATAAGCTTGAGGCTCCGAATAAGGTTGAGAGTGATCACTAGTTAACCTTGTAGAAAGATCTATTGGAGTGCTGACAGGTTTGGCAATAAGCAAACCACTTGCTTCTAGTAATTCCAATGAGTACTTCCTTTGATTAACCAATATTCCCGACTTAAGCGACTCATCTCAAAGCCTAGAAAATATCGCAAATGACCTAAGTCCTTGATGCTAAATTGCTTATCCAAGTGTCCTTTAACAGATGTGATCTCACCCATGTCATTGCCAGTGAGCACAATGTCATCTACATAGATCAATAGAGTTGTGAACTTATTGCCATCAGACTTAGTGAAAAGGGAGTGGTCTGCAGCTGGTTGAGAGTAACCAAGAGAGAGCAATGCAGTGATTAATTTGGCATACCACTGCCTACTAGCTTGCTTCAGTCCATATAGGAACTTGCGCAACCTACAAACTTGGTTGGAGTAGGTTGCTGTCATGCCCGATGGTAAAATCATATAGACCTCCTCATGTAAATCGTCATGTAAGAATGCATTATTCACGTCAAGCTGTTCTAAGAACCAATTTTTCGCAGCAGCTAGTGCGAGAATTACCCTTACTGTTGTTAGTTTGGCTACCGAAGAGAAAAAGTATCAAAGAAATCTACTCCTTCTAGTTGAGTGTAACCCTTGGCCACAAGTCGCGTTTTGTATCTCTCAATGGTTTCATCAGCATGATATTTTATCTTATACACCCACTTGCACCCAATAGGAACCTTACCAGGAGGGAGATCAACAGAACCCAAGTGTTATTTTCCTCAAGAGCCTTAATCTCAACAGTCATGGGATTCTTTTAGCAGTCTAACTGAGAGGCTTGTACATAGCTTTGAGGTTCAATCAGGGAGGTTACATTGTAGCAGAAAGTTTTATAAGATGGGGAACAGTTATCATAAGAGATATAAGATGACAAAGGATATAAAACTGAAGTAGAGGGTAAAGATTTACCGTAGGAGATGTTGGTGTAGCTGTCGGCAGATAGACTACAGTGATAATCCCTTAGATACTGTGGCTGCTGCCTTTGTCTAGTAGAACGCCTTACAGGTACTGAAATCTCTTGGTTATTAGGTATATTAAGTGAAGAAATTTGTGGAATGGGTTCAGGATTCAATGAGACAATGTTGGCTGGTGTAAGCTGTTGGATAGGACTACAAGGTGCATGAATGTGTAAGTCAGTTGGAAGATGCATAGTTTTGTAGCAGGGTTGTGGCAGCATTGACAGATCAAGTGGTGATTTTTCATGTTCATTGGCACTAAAGGGAAAAGTTTGTTAAAAAAATACTACATTCCAGGAAGTAAAAATGTTTCTTGATTGAAGATCATATAGAACATAACCCTTTGTTCCATCTTTATAACCAATAAAACAATTTTATTAGCTCTATATGATAGCTTATTTCTATTTGCCTGTGTACTAGCATATTTCATTAACTGTTCAGCTGACTGACATATTTACCAAAACACTCCATCCAAAGCCATTCTCTGTTTGTTTCAACAAGCTGGGTCTCTGGGATATCCACAGTCCCGCTTGTGGGGGTATTACCACTCAAATCCCAATTTAATAGGAATGATTAGTTGCCAGAGTTTGTGTGCCTTTTCTATTGAATAACTAGCGAGAACACCATATTGATGGGGGGGGGGGCAGAGGATCGATGAGCATGATTTGAGATTTGACATGAGTGAATTGATCATTTAGACCTTTAAGAAAAGGGATTACATAATCCTGATCCCTATATATTTTGAACGATTGAATGGATCCACAAGTACAAGAAATGGAGCATTTACAGTTGACAACGGGTTTAAAATTTTCAAGTTCATCTCACAAACTTTTTAATTGGGTGAAATATTGACTTACAGACAAAGTCCCTTGGTGCATGCAATAGATCTCTTCTTGGAGATCTAAGATGCGAAAGATGTCACCCTGTGAGAACCTGTCCCATGGATCATTCCATGCGTCTGAGACTTGATCAATCCATAAATTAGATTGCAGAATGGAGTCATCTATTGATCTGTGTATCCAGGCCAATACCAACGTGTTACACCTTTCCCATACTCCATATAATGGGTCCGTCATCAAGGGAGGGGTGAGACTTCCAACTTTCATCCTTGCCCGCGCATGATAATTTTGACCATTTAAAGGAGGGAAAATTAGTGCTTGAGAAGGGCTTTCATTGGCGTGGAAATAAAAAGGATTAAAGGGGTTCGTCAAATAGTCAGCATAGGAGTTCTGGTTTGCAATCATTCACAATTTCAAAAAAGAATATGAATGAAATAGAAAGAGAGGAGATGTCTAAGAAAATGCAAAAACCATTGACAGACAGAGCTCCTTTTGAGGCTCAGATACCATCTTGTGAATCGAATAATAACATTTTTTTATATTTCATCATGAGTACTGTACATCGATTTTTACATGCAGGAAATAACAAGAAAAGGCTGAGGAAATGCTATAGTCCCACCTATAATGTAACCGTGTAACAAACCCGATACAAGAATGACATAATCCAAAAATAACAAACTCTGACCACTAACCATTTTAATAGACCACTAACCATTCCTATTAAAATGGGAATTGAGTGGTAAAACACAGTAACTGTCTAGTAGAGTAAAAAGTAAACGCATGGTAAATAATAAAATACCCAAAAGGAAAAAACACCTCTTTGCAGGTTTTCTGGTGCGCTGCTAACAACTCATTGTATTTGATTTGCAGATCGGAGAATTCAGCCTGCAATTTTTCATACTCGGAGATGGAAGGACAGCTCAACTTCTGTTGAATGAACCTGCGAAGAGAAGCGCGTCTGTCACACGTGTGGTGGCGTCATAGATGAGAATGGGAAGTGAAAAAGTGAACGTACTCGACGGCAGAAGAAGGCTTGTCGTTTTGCTCATACAAAGCAACCAGAACTTCAACAACGCCAAATTAGGAACAAAGAAAGAACGAAGCTTTATTAATTAAATGAGCAATTATATCAGAAACGTAGAGAGGGATATGCGAATGGGAAAAAAACCTTTGGTGAGAGCATCCACAGCTCCACTGGTTTCCAGATATTTTCTAAAAGATTCCTTCTTCGCTTCTTTTTCCTACAATTAATTGATAATAATTGTTGCATTGTGAGATTCATTCAGATTGGTATTGATGAACTAACAAAGGGGAAAAGCAGAAAGAAAATTATGGAATTCAGAACCTCTTTGTATCGCATCATCGTCTGTTTAGATTAACACCCAATGTTTCTTTCTTTGCTTTGCCACCTGATCTGATCTGCCACCACCACTCACCTCCAAAACCCAAATTCAATGCAACTCACAACTTTCAATTTCAATGCCTTTATTTCTTTATTTACTAATCCTTTATTTAATGCCTTTGTTATTTATAAGGAAATCCTTTGTCTCTCAAATTCCATCCTCAAACAGTAATTGCAAACTTTAATTATAATTTTTTTTACAAGTCTAATTTTTTCATTTGAAAAGACTCATTTATGATGCATTGTTTTGAATAACTGTTTAAAATATATTAACAAAACTATGCAAGAAAATATATTGTCAGAACATCTCTTTCATCCTTAGGAAGAGTTTCTTTCATTCTTAAGGGATGCCGAGTGTTGTTTTTTTGAAGCGTAGAATTTTATCTCGAGAGCGCATTTACTACGGTTTCTGTTAAGTTGAGATGATCATGCGTCAACGAAACAAATTTACACATCAATCCTATCATTAAGATAATTCTTAAAATAACAGTTAACAAACAAATTTATTTATTTATTATATATAATAATTTATTGAATTTTAAATCGTGATTGTATATCTCTATTTTCCTATAAAAAATAATTTCAGAAATTGTGTTTGAATAATTTAATATAACTTCCTTAATACTTGATTCATTCATATTTGCGTCGAATTGAGATGTTGGACAGTCACTTTCAGACGAGTTTAGATCTCACATTTTCAATTCAGATTTCAAAATTATAAGATGCAAAGTGGTAGCCCTCGTAGCTTGTTCTCGTACACACCCCTCATCTCATAACTGTAGTTCCTTGAATCGTCCCTACCCTACTGTAGCTCAGTAGTTCATTCCTTCAACTCACAAACATATCACAATGTAACATGCTCCACAAAAATAATCAACCACATCTTCATCACGCTCGTAACGTGCGTGAGGTAATCAAGCACCACTACTGTGAACAAATATCCACTATAATGCTTGAATGTAGTACAGCTACCCGGCGAGACAAAATACATGTTGCACCATTGTGCTGCAACATTTCTCATTTAACTTCGTACAGATAGATAGAGAAGATAAAATTAACTGAAACTAAATGTTGCTTCTTTTTGTGCATTTACAAACGTAATAACTTGATGAAATTAATCTATTCAACCACTAAATTAGTTTAGTGTAACTGGCTTTCTATTCAGATTGTTTAAATCACGGTGTGATAAAAAAATCTACAAGAATTTACTCAGTACTCAGTATAAAAAACCAAACATCAACAACTGATGCGTTTACCATTATACAACAGTGGTGTGCTTTGAACCTATATTATAAGTGTTCTTTTTTTTTCATAATATTAAATGGAATATTGTGATTTAGATCCAGTATATAATAATGACATCCTGAACAAATTAGAAAGTCCGCGAGTATTTCCTAATTTCATACATGATTGAAGAAATGGAAACAAGATCCTTGTTCAATGCAGATCCACCGACGATCCTCTTAATGCAATCCGAGAGTCTTGTGTAATAGAGCAACAATTGAGTCAACGCAGCCCTTAAGATCTCCATACCACACAAGAAGTTGCTGAAAGAAGTAATAACGTCTTTATGCATCAGCTCTATTGCAGCCTTCCATCTACTCGCAAAATCCTTCACCAGGGGCTCCACTTCGGCCACAGTTATGGGCTTATCCGGAGTTGATGTTGGGTCCTCGGCTGACAAATTACACACATTCAAGACCATATTTTTAAAAATAGAGAAAATTAGCAATATATGTCTGATACTTACAAGCTTTAGACTTTACAAACTTGATTAAATCATTAAAATGTTCTTGAAGCAGTTCTTCCTACAAGGAATGTGGAGAACAGTAAGGATAAACCACACATGAGAACAAGCAGAAAAATTAGATTATATTTGCCTAGTACAATCTATTGGCCCCGTTTCCCCTTTCTTTAATCTGAAAGACTTGTTAAATTTATAACTACTGCATGTCGTTTCTCCAAGTTGGAGGTCATAGTTATGATTGCTGAGGTTTTATCTGCATAAACACCATTTTTCACATCAAATTGAGTTCTCGTGGATTCAATAGTGAGGCGACTCATCATGCTTGTGTTATTTGAAAGTCATTATCGCCAGTTTAGGACATTATATACTACAAACTTCTAGGTGGGCCTAAGATGCGAACATGATGTGCCAAAAGAAACAAGAATGTGAAGATATAACAACAGAATATTGACGCACTCATTTCTTCCCAAACTATCAAAACTCAAACTTATCATCATATTGCAACTGTATATACAAGAAATTGATTGCAATTACCACAAATATTGTTGTATTGCTCTTCAACAGTTCTTCAAAATGCATTTGAATCTTTCCACCTTCAGGTCCTGCTTCCTGGAATCAAGAAAGTGGGAAAGCTTCAGTTGCCAAAAGTCAGAGAACAACACATCTGATTATGAAAACCACATCTCTTGTCTCACCCTTGAGCTTTCTATTAATGGAAATATAGATGTACTTTAAAACTAAGTTCTTTTACAGAATCCTACCTTCAAGACAGTAATTGTCATATCATAATTGTTTATAAGAAACACTGTTTGTAATTTTGGTTTTGGGAAGTTCTTTGCAAGCTTGATAAGTAAGTCATCAACAGCCATTCTAAGTCGTTCCAAATTCAAATCAAGCTGCAATTGATCAGAGGATATTTTATGTTAGAATTGTACAAAGGAAAACTTGATGTCTACCCATTTTACCATACTAACCTGACCATCTCCACATTCAGCGTTTAAATGGATAAGAGAAGCAGTAAACTCAGCATAACGCCTCATGACATAGTGAGGATGAACATCATCTTCCCATAATGTCCTCACATTTGCATTACGCAAGCTGTTGAGGTGCATGTCAAATACCAACTTAAATCTAGGCCACAAGGATATAGTGACCTGCACGAAATAAAACTAGCTTCATCATGGGTCAATAGTAAATTCTATAACAGGCTCAACATCTTATTCGCAGTATTTCTTAAAGCCATTAATACTGTTGTCCATCTAAATCTAAAGGTAATTCACAACTATGAGCCAGTTGCATGTGAGAGAGGGATATCAGAAACCAAGAATGTGTACATAAATAGTAGAGGTAATAAAGAAAAGGGTGAGAAGGAAGTTGAATTGGGGCGGGGTGCTTCATAAAAATAATTATCCTCCCATCTCTGCTTCGCATATTTGCCAAACAAAAAAATACATAAATTGTCAATATATTGTACAAAAACGTGTTTTATATTATGTAGCAGAAAATAAAGTTGGAACAAGTCAAACTATATTTTCTGCATTCAGGAAATTCAATCACACTTTTAAGTTTGCCGAGGCTAGTAAACAATCTATATGTATTATCCAAAAAAATGTAGATGAATATTATCCCAAATGAAAACAAGGGGAAAATCTGGTCATAGTTGGGTTTTCCTGTCATCAACCAATGTCAATCATATTTAAAGAAAATAGTTTTCTTTTGAGTGCACAACGGAAGCAACGGAGATAAAAATTATGATTCCACACAAACTACCCAAGCTCCCTATCACTAGGCCGAGGGTAAATGTCAATCATATTTACTCTCTTTAACGTCTATTGTTAATCTGACAAGAGTAACATCCCAGTAACTCTAATGCTCTAATAGTATAAGCAGCTAGACTCACACTTCAATGCATGTACCAAAGCTACTCCCAAACATCGAAGTCCAATCATCTAACTAGGTGGTTTCCCAGTCTAAACACTCTCAAGAAAAGGCTATCTTGTTAGAGAAGTCTATAAATAGAAAACTGACCTTGTCTAAATATGAATCCAGGCATGGAATCCGTCTCCGAGACATGATGAGCTGAAATTGAAAAAGTTCGATACAAATTAATTGTAAAAGTTAAATATTTCCAAATGTACCAAGTACATGTGCTAAATCATGCATGCAGAATACTACAATTTATTCTGTTGAGCGCTATATGTTTTCAACAAAGCTTTATGTCTACGTAAGTTTTATGTGCTGAAAAGGTTTAAGAGTGAAGAATCATAAATAAGTTCATGATGTTGCAAGAATCATTTCGACATTATGTATTCATTCATATGGCAGTTGCTTTTTATTCCAAGCCCCCAAATTATTGAATGAATCCTCTTTCATTATGTTTGGAATCAAATACTTTAAAAATTGATTTGATTTATTAATGAAATTCTTTGTGTGTAAAGTTATGATATATAAAATTGATTTTATTTGGAATCCTTTTCAATAGTTGTGTACAAATAGAAATCCACTCAAATTTGGTTGGATTTGATCTATTAATTAAATCATTTAATATATTTTAAGTAAACTACAAACATAAAGTCAAACTCCTATTATCCTTAATGCATTCCAAACATGGAAAACAATTTGTAAAATTCAAATCCCTTTTTATATATTGAATTTCAAACATAAGCATTAATTCATAAATCAAATTATTTCCCAATTTTTTATTCAGATTCTTGGAACTTGGGATAAAATGCTAAAATTGGCAGTGATCCATTGTGATATTAAACTTCGCCTAGAACTGTCTAATTAGCATCACTATGGTGTTTGCTTAGACACGTTCTTTTCAGCCAAAAGATAAAAAACAGAGGCTTACAAAATAAAACATTACCTGATGCTTGTGTATTATTTGAATCATAAGCATGAGACCTATAGCATCATAACAATTTGGAAGTACTGAATTGAAGTGCTCATCAATGACACCAAATGGACCTGAAAATACCAAAGAGCAAATAATAAGGGTCTTCTTGAAAACCCAATTCTGAAATGAAATGAAATTCATCGCTTTAAGTATAATATATACCAAAATGAATTTAACAACTATCCTATTTTTATTCAAATCATTACCACAACAACCACTAAACTCGTTTTCCACAAGCTAGGGTCAGATACAAGAATTGAGTGAAGCCATCGTGTTTGGTCTATAACTAATTCGTCAAAGAGGTCATTAAATTCGAAATCCTTCTTAATGATTTCATTAGATTCTTTCTTGATCTTCCTTTACCTCAAATTATCAGGCTATCTATCATCTACCAATTCTTCTTACAAGGGCCTTTATCAGTCTTCTTCTCACATGCCTAAACCATATCACATGAGATTTTACATCCTTTTCCTCAGTTGATGCTACTCCAACTTTCTACTCAACATGAATATTCCTGGTCTTAACTTTTCTTGTATGATCATTATAGAATATCCACATATTTGCAACCCTTATGCTTTTGCTGGCACTTTATCACCCAACATTAAGAATCATACAGCATCGTAGTTCATATGATGATTGTGCAGTAACATTTTCCTTTTAGCTTAAGAGAAATCTTTCTATGACAAATAAAACCTAGAGCATCCTTCATTTCATCTACTTAAGCTCGAAGTCTACGATTTACATCACCATTTCTGCATCATATATATCCAATCATTAAATAAAAAAATTTCTAGCATAGTTTTACTATATTTAAATTATAATAATCCCTTTAATTAATTTTCTGCAATCAAAATTATTTTTTTAGCAAACAAGAAAATTCACTGATTCATAGTTTTCAATGCAAAAATATTAAACACCTCTCATCCATGTTTCCTGATGTTCTACAGTACCATTTTTTGCGATGATGTTTATTCATATATGATCACTACTAATATATCCAGGCTTATCAAGCGCAAGAGTTTATAGACTCGTGAGAAGTCTTTAGACTCGACTAGTAAGAGTCTATTACATGTCCTATTTTTTGTATCATTTTTACTTCTATTAAATATCCCTCCTTGTTTTTGAGGAGTTAATCTAGCATATTACAACCTCTCATTTATCAATTAAATACTCTCACAAGAGTAACTTGTTAGACCCTTTTTTGGATAAGCAAGTGTTCTTATAATCTTATTTCTCATTGTAACATGTATTCTCATCCTGGATATGCTCCTTACACACATCAAAGACACAATGAATCCAAAAATGTTTTCATTTCCCTCTCATACACACAATACAAGGTAGACCACATGTGACAAGGAACCCAGCAATGTTAATTTCCCTCTCACACACAATACACACCACATGTGACTTATGAATCCAAAAATGTCCATCTCACATATCAATACGCTAAAAGTCCTCCTTATTGTTCATTTTTTTTAAGTGAAAAAACTCTTCAGAATAATCAAGATACTCCAGAAAAAATACCTGAAAAAATTTCATAAAATATAGATTCTTCTCCAAAGAAATCATCACAGAAATTATATCTGCAGGTGCATGAAAATAATGTCATTATGCATAGCAGTAGGAACTTTATGCTATTCCAATATAACAAGAAATAATGAACTTTTAGAGTACTCTGAAGTAGCAGTGTCCATAAGCAGCTTCTGTAAGCTCCTGAACAGGAGCTCATATGGGTATTTAATGGAGCTTGCTTCAGCTATATGAGGAATTAATGCAGGTTCATCAATTTCCTGTTAAGAGTATAACATTTGATGTTCTGTCAAATGTAATGCAGTAATCCAAAAGTCGGAAAAATCAGTGCAGATTCATCAAATAATATATCATTTTCTATTTACCCAAACAAACCTCAATAATGACTTAATATTACAACAAAGGAATAACAAGTGTATTCGAAATGGATCAAGCTCTTGTACCATATTAGAAATTATACATCTTACCCCCCACTCACTCCTTGGCAGTGAAACTTGCCAGAGTGGAAATTAATGGGTGACCAAAACTAAGAAAAAAAATTGACAGATTCTACTGTTGCTTTATAATAGGTCCAAAAATCTTGAAACATAACTTGCTAAATAGTAAATTTTCTTTCTTTTTTAACAGTTATTTTTCCTGGGTTTACCTAACCTTCATTCCTTGAAGAAAACTATTAACAATATAATTAAATTAAATTTAAACATGGATTTTTAGGCCAATTTGTTTAGTGATCAAAAAGACAATTTTCTTTTTTATCTGGACAGAGTTATACCTTCAATATATTAATCCTATCCCCAAGCGCAAATACTGCAGATCGATTCTTCAGCGGTTCCCTTGCTCTTGTGAACAAACCACTGCTTCTTGTCTCTACCCCAATTAAATCATTATATGTTGCTATATCCAACTGTAGTTTCTCCAATGCTTGTATATAAGCACGAAAATGAGCACTAAGAACCTGAAAACATTCACAGCATCAGTGTATCTTGAAATTGTCTTCAATACTGTTTCTATCTAGACTTATCCTAGAGTGCAATTGGAAGAGCTTATTGGGCTTATGATAGTTGTTTATGACCTTCCTATGAGATCCTTGTAAGATTCATGGAGAAACTAATAAAAATAAGCTTATTTGGGCTTGCTATTATACCAAAGCAGGGCAACCTAAATTCTTGAATGCTGTCATATATATATATATATATATATTTCATATTAAACCTGATTTAAGAAAAAAACATATCATGTATCTCTGGTTTGGTGGGCTCCGGTTTCCTTCATTATTGAACCTATATTTTGATAGAATCCTAATCATACAAAATAAGGTTTTTGTCAACATATTACAATTATAAAGGTGGTTTAAGTTACAAAATACTAAACTTATCAAATAGAAAAACTCTCTTGATGACACAAGGGATCTTGATAAAAAGTTCAATAAACCAAACAAAAAAGATGCTTTGAACCAAGATTAGAAACAACAACAAATACTCAAAAGCAACCGAACCTTTGTACTCCAAATATCAATATAGATTCAAGATTCTAGTTTTAACAGTTACCTTGTTCATTGTATCAATGTACGCTGCACGAACTTCATTATATATTTCCTTGCCATGTTCCTTGAGGAAGGTAACAACATATCTACACATTTATACTTTGATTCAGTAAATTTCTAGAGAACCAGAAGCTCTAAACATTACCACAAGTGATTCCATAATTTAAAGGGGGCAAAGAAGTGAAGTATAAATTAGAATATTATTTAAAGCCTTTTCCAATGTTGGCAGGCAAGATAAAAATTTCCGAAAATGATGGCAAGTTGGAAGCCAAAACATTTAATTGAATATTTCATATATTGATTCTTCAAGATTACCACAAACAATAAGAAAAACTCACTTGTATTTTAAAAGGACATTTTGTTGAAGTATTTGGATATTGGTTTTGGGTTTTCTCAGTGCATAGAGTTTCTGAACAATAAAGTCAAACACCTACAGATGAATAGTCATCATAGTTAGTTTTTTACCTAATAAATGGCCTACCAAATACAAAGAAAAATCAGTAACAAAAGAAAAAAATTATTCTTATTAATTTAGGTAACCTTTGAAACTGCTTTCTGCCTAAGTTTTTCAAGCTCAGGTTGAACATCTTTTAGAGCTTTTGAAGCTTTAACCATTGGATCTAATTCTACGAACTTGAGTTTTTTACTGAGAATCTCAAGTGTTCTCATATATTCCTCATTGACCTGAAGAAAAAAGTCAAAAGAGTACAAGTCTAATTAAAAAATTATATAATAGTAACGTGGAATAGAGAATGAAAAGAAAAAAAAAAAAACTATACACGTTAAATAGTGAGTGATCTGAATGTAGATCAAAACATAGACAGGATGATTGAATTGAAATAAATTAACTTTAGGACAAAACATCAAAGAAAACCTAGACGATGTATCTCAGTGGAAGATATTAACTGTCAATGCAGATATGTCAAAATTAATAAAGTTAATCAAGATTCAAGCTACAACAAGTTTCCCAAAAATATCAAAAGAATTACCAAAGCTGCTAAAGATATTGCGTCTATAACATCATAAATAAAAAGTGAATAATCAAAGTCACGAGCAAAACAACTGAGGGATCCTTGATTAGAGTGTTGCTTTTGAAGTCATGAAAACTGAAAGGAATGTAAACTTAATAGTAAAAAATAAATACTTTTCACACCACCAAAATCATTTTATGCAATATTGGCGGAGAGCGGTAGATCATGGAGAAAACATGTATACCTCTCCATCAACAAGAACGTCGACCATCCTTGGAGGCACTATTATGTCCTCTACAAACTTAGCCAATTTGGACTCAGCCACCTGTTGGATGATACAAGTGAAGTCTTAACACAAGTAGAGATTGATAAAGCGACAAAAATTCACAAAGGTCATGGATACACATTAAAAGAAATTGAATTGAATTGTTTATATCGATGCAGATTGTTTCCCAGGTCAAAAAGATATAACGTTACATAATACTAGTAATTTGGGTTTAGTTGAATTACTATTAACAAAAGGCCTAAAGGGTGTTATTATTAGTGAACAACTATGACACTTATTTAGTTTAAATTAAACATTCATACCTTGCGATTCTTAAGCCTCAAACTCATATCCATAGACTTCTCCTGGAGTATCTTTATGTCTGAACTAATGGAACCAATTTCTGCCTGATAAAAAGATAAGAATGATTTCATGATTTAATATCAAATAAACATAAGAAAAAAATGTAGTTCAAATATTTTAGTAAGTCCTTCAAATTATTGAATGTATTGATGTGGTTTAACATAGTATTTGTTACATGACTTTTACAAATGAATAAAAAGTCAATAAGTACCAAAGCATTCAGTGAATCTAATAATTCTCTTGGGGAGAAGTCTTCATAAAAAAGGAGGGGAAAATTGATGTGTCAAATTCAAAGTTAAAATTTACTTGGCCAAAAGCATACCTGAAATCCACTTAGAAGTGTTTCCATCTGTGACAAAATACTATCACAATCACGAATTTGATCATGAAGAGAGACTAGATTATCACTTTCTCTAATATAATCCTGCAATTAAAGGAACAATGCCAGAGCAAAATAACAAAAGCGTTAGCTGATTAAAACAACCACACTTTGATCAGAAATTCATACTAACCAACCAGGACAAGCAAAATAAAATGGAGCAACAGTAAAAAAAAAATCAGAAAATTGACCACAAACCTGAATTGAATCCAATTCAACTTTACGCAAATCGTTCTCTACTCCTTTCGTATAATCCCTAAGTTTGGTACCTTTAGAAAGTATATTAGCAACTACCTACACAAGACAAAGAAACATAATAACTTAATACAAGCCGATCCAGTTCAATAGCAGTGTTTTCAACACAGCGACGGCAAAGTGACTCACATCATTGTTCTTACACTCTTCCAGTTCCTGTTCTAGTCCTTCCAACGATATATCATCGCTGAAAAACCAAGTTAACCAAAACATATGTAACAACAAGTAATCTAATTTTAATTCCCAAGGTTCAAGCTCCAAAGTGCTCGAACTGAAAACAAACATAGTAGAAAGAGAATAAAACCTGCTCGGATCCTCTTCCAAAGTTAAGTCACCAACAAATGCTCCTAAATCGAACACATTCTTTTGCGCATCGTTGGTTTCGCCCATAGAGGGACTCTGCAGAGAGCGGAATCAGCAAATGATAAGAGAAATGAAAATCGAATATAGCAATTGACTGAAACTGCAAAGTGGAATAGTTTAAGTTGAAGTGCAATTGAAAAGAAAGGTGACGGGTTCGCACCGCTGTGGCTCCGGCAACATCGGCCATTGTTGACGAGAGTGTGAAGTGTACGGAATGATGGTTACTAGATTAGCAGAAGCGCGGGTTGAGGTTCAGCGATGCATCGTCGAATTCAAATGCAGACTCACCATCGTTGCTTGGATTGGATGAGATCTGAATGGATCCACCACCACGAACCAACAAACCTTTACCCGATACCAGTCGAAACAAAATGAAAGAGAATGGGATCGGGGAACCAAACCAAATAAAATTACCATGTTATATCTATGATTTATTCTAGAACCAAAAAAAAATTCAGTACAGCTAAATATAGTAAAAATTATAATAAATAAATAATAACCTAACTTTAAATCCATGTTTTTTGTGGATATGTTTCTTATGATATGATATCACTTTGTTTAAGATTACTTAGTTTTTGTGGATATGTTTCTTATGATATGATATCACTTTGTTTAAGATTACTTAGTTTAAAAAAATTAAATGCCTAATTTCACACCATCATGTAATTATAAATTACCACATGATAAATTATTGATGTTTAAATTAGTTATTCTAAAACCATTCTAATAATAATATGTAATTAAATAATTCTTTCAACTATTTAATTTGTTATGTGGCGACTAATTTTTTTTTAAACTACCTTAAAAGTTTTCAAAGATAAAGTTATTGATAAGTGAATTTGTAAGATTTAAATGAATATTTTAATCTTTCATAAAATAAAGTTTGAGTCTTACAATTTTTTACATGCCAGGTATGTTAGTGGAAAATCGAGAAAAACGAGAAAATATGTGACTGATTGATAAATCGATAAGATAGACGAAAAATCATTCGATGTCTAATTAGAAGTATGTAGCACTTAACATCGAGAAGCACAATCGAGAATCAAATGAATGATAGTCAAATGCCTATTGTCGAATAAAAAACTAAGAAATTTGAATTATATGATGTTTCGGTTAAAAAGGAATCATAAGCAATTCGAAGTTCTCGAAAGTATAAAATTGAAAGTGAAGAAGGCTAACCTACGTGGATATCGAAACCTTGGCCAAATTATGAAGGGAAGAACAGTCAAGCGCACATACGGGAAACAGTTTCTAAACCATGGTAGAAGTTGAAGATCGTGAGAACGTGGGTACAGTATTGAAACCATAGAAGATAAACTGCAACACGCACGTAGAACGTGGCAGCAGTTTTGTTAACTGCTCCTGGAAGGTTTGAATGATGCCCTATAAATAGAGCAAAGGAGGAAGGAAGGGGGAGCGGAAAATTGGCAGAGAACAGAATCATTAGTGAGAAGTCTACCGGAGAAACGACGAACATCATGAAGCTTCTGGCAATCTGGATTTCCATGCTCATTGAGTACCTTTACCGTTTTCTGTATTTTCCTTGGTAATTTACTTTGATGCAATTTATCTTCAGCAATTTTATGTTTTTGTACTTTCGATTTTTAGTTATTTCAATTCAATGAAAGTTAAGTTTCCGCGTTTAAGTTTCCTTGTCATTTACATTTCCTGCAAATTCGATTTCCTGTCATTTACATTTCTGCTGTTTCGATTCCCTGTCTTTTATACTTAAAGCAAATTTAAAGTCTCCGCATGTTACGTTTCTTTGCAATTTAATGTTCAGCCCTGCTTTTCGATTCCATTAATTTTCTACTTTCTTTATTTCGAGCACTTTAAATATAAAACACCAAAAATAGTGTCTTTAAAATCGGGTAAAATTCGATCCTCATACGCATCTCGATTGAAAATTAATTTGCTAGCCTAAGTAAAAAAGAACTTACGTGATAGAATTTTGACTAGGATCAAAATACCTTAAGAGTCGAAATCGATCGAAATTCCACTAGAAACAAATTGGCGCACCAGGTAGGGGCTTTTTGTGTTAAAAACACAAAATTGGTTAGTTCGAGAGTGTATGAGATTAAGGAGTGGGCGAGTTATAAGAATGAGTCAAAATTCATCAAATAACCAGAGTAACAGTGAGGGTCTGAATGGTGTACATTCACCAATGTAGACCCCAAATCTTGTCCGGCCTCCAAATAAAGTCAGAAAGCTTCCTATTTGAAGACGGCCAGAGCTTAACAAGCCACTAGGAGAGACTATTAGGCTCCCGTACCAAGATAGGAAGGTTTTTTGGCCCAAAAAATAAAGTTTCTCGCCCTAAAGGGACGAGACCGCCGTCTGGGAATACCAGACCGCCGTCTCGTTTTAGCGCCAGGACGAGACCGCCGTCTCGATTTTCCAGACGGCGGTCTCGACACTCGCAAAAACGAGACGGCGGTCTGGGTTTTCCAGACGGCGGTCTTGATTCTCGCCAAGTCGAGACGGCGGTCTGGATTTTCCAGATGGCGGTCTCGACCCCGTGACATGAGCGAGACGGCGGTCTCGAATTACGAGATGGCGGTCTCGACCCTGTCAGACGAGAACGGCGGTCTGGACCCTGACAGCGCGAAAAACTATAAATAGGGGTTCTTCCCCCCCTCATTTCCACACCAAGCAGCAAGAGCTCTCCCTTCTCTCTAGATTTTCTCTCTCTAAGAATCCCTCCGAGGCATTTCCGGAGTTTCTGAGCGTCTTTAGGCATAGACTGAGCGTTCTAAATCTTCTTAAGAATCCCTCCGAGGCATTTCCGGAGTTTCTGAGAGTGTAGAGTGAAGGGTTGCCAAAACGCACCCTCTTTTTTAATATAAAAGCTTGCTTGGGAGGTGCATATCCTCATTCTTTATTCTTTGAAATTACTGTCATTTAAATTATGCAATAGAAGCTAGAGCAATGTAGTCACATATTTAAATTCCGCATAATAAAAAAGGTAAAAGCGCAATTTTCCAAGTTTAATTATTCACAAATAAAGCCGGCCTATCATAGGGAACCCGAAAGTGGCGTCGTAAAGGGACTAATACTCCCTTTACACGTAACTAACTCCCTTACCCAACTCTGGTTCTAATGACCAAGTTGGTTTTCGAAAACCAACGCCTTTTTAAACCCCTTTTCCGATGTTTATGGTAAAAATATCGGTGGCGACTCCATAGAACCCAAAACAAATAAGTCCTTGGGTTAGCCCGGTTACTGGACAACCCAAGGACACTTTTCGAAAACCTCGTCTCTAGGTTAGCCCGGTTATCGGACAACCTAAGGACGTTGTAACCACCTATAAAAACGCGAAAATCAAAGAAGAGTCGAAAAACCATCGCGTCGCTCCGACCACGCCCCCTCTTTCGGGGAGGCGGCGACAGATGGCGACTCCACTGGGGAAGCCTAGAGAGTTGATCCCATTTAGTGATGGGCTGGCTTAAAAATAATTAAACCAAGAAAATAGCGCTTTTACCCTGTCTTGTATTATAACATGCTTTACTGCTTGACTTTCAAATAACTGTTGTTTGTTTACACTTACGCAATTGTGTGGAATAAAAACTGTACACAAACCCTTGCACACAACAGTTCCCTCTATACCCGGGGGCAAGTGAGAAAACCATAGGGAGTGGGTGGCAGGTACGGTTCGCTGCAGTTAGGGCCTTGTGCCCACCAGTGTGATCGGAAACTACCACTCAAGGTGATAACCTTCCTCTTTTGGCAACAAGACCAGACTACGGCCTTAGTGCTGAGCATGGTTGGACGAGCTGGAGAGTGGGGACCCTATAATGGGGGCACCTTGGGGGCCGTAGCCTGGTGAGAACGAGTTAGAACCAACCCTCGCCAATGCACTTTTCTGCAGGAAAACCCTACCTCGTGATAAAAACGAATTCTCGCCTCGTTCGCGGATGATTGAATTGTGTGTGCATATGTTTGCTGCATTTGTTTGTTGCATAGCATAAACAAACAACAGAACAAAAAAATCACAAAAATATTTTCACAAATAAACACCCTTATCTCGGACGATCTGCCTTTTAGCTAGCCTGGTTTCGGGTTCTTTGCAAGCTAAGTAGCCACGCAGTTCCGACGAAGAGATAAGGGACGCTAAATATTCTTTCGCATAAAGCCATATTTTATCTCGGACGATCTGCCTTTTAGCTAGCCTGGTTTCGAGGTTCTTTGTAAGCTAAGCAGACCACGTAGTTCGACGAGAAGAGATAAAAGGCTATAAAATAAAAAAAAATCAAAATAAAAAATCCAAAATAAATAAAATAATAAATAACAAAATCAAAACATAAATAAAGTAATGTTGACAAAGTCGTATCATTCATATTGCATCATAAGTGGAAAAACCAAGAGAAAAAAATAAGTGTGCATACGCATCATTTTAATAAATCCCTCAAAAGTAGGTCTTAGAGGCGTTTTTTGGGAAAATTACTGGGCCAAATCCCCTGCGAGAATTTGCAGCTTGGTTCTTCACCCTTTTCTCTTCGTTTTGACATGCTGTGCGTCCAAATCGGACAACCCAGTCAAAAGTTATGCCACTTTAAACATCTACTGTCCTTTTGCACTGGTGCATGCATAAATACATTCATTCTAGGGAGCACTAGATATTCCCTAAAACAATGGCGAAAGAGGCCCCGAGCACATTTGTGACCTTCGCGACAAGGAAGGGACAAGTGTACTAAGGTGTGATGGTGATTGCCATTATACTTGTCAAATCTGTGATGGGAAAGGAACCATTACACCGAGGTGGGTAGGATACCCCACAAAGCATAAGCTTTAAGGAGGATATCTAAGTCATTGTCTTAAGGAATATTCATCTCATAAATCATTCCTTTTAAACAATAAAAATCTTTTTGCATTCTAGAAAGCGGCTGGTATTCTTCATATCCGCATAAAAAAAAAAAAAAAAAATCCCAAACACTATCATACATCATGTTAGAAAATAAAACATGATAATGTTTAGGAAAAAACAAACACTTGCATACATGCATCCACCAAGCTTCATCCTCATGCATCTAACAATAGACAATTGAAGAAAGTGAACATTCCTCAATACCATGAAAAGAGGGTAGGGCATTCGCATGCCATGCACAAAAAAAAGAGAGAAAATAAATAGAAATATTTACCCGCCTATGGGTTCATTTATGCTTCTCCGCTTTCAAAAAAAATGCACTTCAAAACATTGCATTGAGAAATGTACACTGTCTAGATGAAATAAATAAAAATTATTTTCATCATCTCAATCGTCTACTGCATTCATGAATTGCATTCATAAATTGCATTCATTCTCACTTTAATAATAATAAGATAATAAAAAGAAAGGATTAGTCGATGTGTTTTCCATGAATCAGAATAAGATGAAGAGCAAACCTTTCGTCGTCAAGTTCTCTCCAACGGTTGATCCGCCTAAGAAGGATAATAAGCCTCAACCGTTGGGCAGCCGAAGAGGGGGCAAGGATGTCGTTACATTTGTTCACCCCATACATCAAATAAGGATGCACCATTGAGATACGCGAAACATCTTCCATCAATGAAGATAGCTCCGAGTATAGCCAACATTCGGGGAAAAATTAGAAATGGAAGAATCTACTCCCCAAGGACTCACAAGAAGATGTCCTCGAAATAAAGAAAAAATAAAAGACCAAAAAGGAAAAGGGAAGTCTCCCTCCGCACACTCAAGCAAATTTTCCGAAGTGGAGGGGTGCAAGCGTCAAGAGCGTCCCTAGTCATTAGAAAATCTTCTTCTTCATTCAAGGGATGTAAACCCCATGATTGTTAGAGATTATCCCCAGGCGAGCCCGACCCCGGGCATTTCAAGGCACATATTCCCTTATTAATTAATAAAGAATGATTCTTTCTACTCGCTTCTCTTCTTTCTACTTCGATCTGGACCACATAAATAACCCTTGTCTAAGTAAACAAAAGAAAAAAAGAGAAAGAAGAAGAATAAAAAGCGCATTCAAATAATCAACATTTACCATTGCTATTGCCATCAAGCTAGTTGATTAGAAGCACATAAAATAAGACTTCACCTAATCCATAAAGAAGGTCATGCTTTGCCAATACTTGTGAAAAAAAATAAATCCAAAAAAAAAAAAAAAAGCCCGGAGAAGCCAAAGGCCAAAAGAAAAGGGCAAAATACCCGGTAGGAAACCCACTAAGGGGGCTACACAAAAGATAGGGTCGACCCGGTAGGATACCAGAACAATAATAAAGGGTAGCCTAGGCAAAAGTTAGGGTTACAAATAAGGTCCGCTAGGATTTCTCCAAAATTTTACAAAAGAGGGAACCTAGACAAAAGTTAGGGCCAACACACAGTATCCTAGTTCGAAAACCCAAAAGGGCGATCTAGGGAAATCAGCTAGCCATTTAAAAGCAATGGAGATAAAACCAAATACAAAGAAAAAAGGAAAAATGTTTGCTTAGACAAAGCCTAAACACCCAAGCTTAACCTTAGCCGACCATTCTTACAAAACCCTTTTATCAATAAAAATCAACCCTCTAAAACACAAACCATTGATTTTTACCCCTGTACTTCTTTTCTCTTGACCCTCACGACAATATTCTAATAATTAATTTGGGAATATGGAGGCATATAGTCAACAAGAGGATTGAAATCCCTAGAGTGGAGAAAGAGGGACACTACATGACAAAGAGTGCTCTACAAAAGAAAAAGAAAAGGAAAAGAGGGAAAACCAATCATTCTTCGGTCACGACAAAATCAAGATGGCAAAATTGGCACAGCCTATCCCTGTCAACGAAAGAACATAACGTCAGAAGCTCATCAGAAGCCAAAGCACATTGGTTAATCCTTTTGAAAAATTAATTGAAATAGTATTATAGGATGCATATCGCCAACATTGCATGCATATGATAGGCTCCTATCTCTCAAAAAAAAGAAGATAAAGAAAAAATGAGAATAAAAGGAATAATGCCTGCTAGGAGATTCTTAGGCAAAAGTTAGGGTAGCCTGCTAGATCGAAAACCCGCAAAGGGCGGTCTAGGCAAAAGTTAGGGCGTTCATAAAAAAGGAAAAAGCCCGCTAAGATATCCTAGGCAAAAATTAAGGCAGCCCGCTAGACCAGAAAACCCCAAAAGGGCGGTCTAGGTAAAAGATAGGGCTAAACCAAAAAATGAATAAAAGAGAGGGGTCCTTCATCATAATCATGAGAGTCCAGCAGGAGAATGCCAGTCACTTTTCCAGATGCATCAATCAAAAAGAAAAGATTGCATTTAAAGCATCCACACACAAGTAGTCGCACAAAACGATTTTGTCAAGGTAAAAAATCACTTCAAATAAAAAACAAAAACGAAAAGCATTCATGCATATAAGGAGGAGACTAGCTCCATATTTATTATTGAAAACAGGATCACTGAGACTGAGTCTCCAAATAATGCCCTCAAGAAAATGAAGCAAGTCGTCAATCAAGCGACTCATCAAAATAAGAGCTTCCAGAAATCAAGAGCTTCAGCTACCATCCTTCTACCCAGGAAAAAAAGGCACATATAAGAAGAAAGAAGAGCGAGTTGTCATCATCAAATAAGCTTAGAAGAAATAAGAAGCTTCCAGAAGCCAAAGCTCCAATCATCACCCAATAAAAGAGGGCACAATCATCAAGATATCACAAAAGAAAAGCCGACGGAAAGGCCTAGTCATCCCCAAGAGGATCCTTTCCTACTCCGAAGGCAACACAAAAAATTACCCCATGGCTCAGCACCGCCATCACATGAGTCATCGAGCACACTCACCCAAAGTCTCCTCCACACTCCCCAATGGAGAATAAAGGCTTCAAGAGCCCATCATCATCAACAGTCAAAAGAGTCCAAACCATCAAGGGCTCAACACAAAAAAGAAGAGAAAAGAAGAAAAAAGAAATCCCTTGCATCCCCAGCGGATGTCCAAAAAGGCAACAACAGAGCAGACTGAATAAAAATCCTTAAGTGGATCTCCAACAAAATTCAACAAAAAAAGGAATCAGAAATTCCCATCCCAGTAGAATAAGAGCTTCACAAGTATAGCTCGCATCAACATCAATCAAGGAGCCAAGACTCCATTCCTAGAAAAGAAAAATCAAATCCCCAGGAAGTCAACTAATTCCCTGGTGGATCACTAAAGAAATAAAACGTCATCCCTAGTGGACCTTCCCAAAAAAAAAAAAAAAAGGAAAAAGCCAGCGTAATAAAAAAAGACTAGAAAGTAAAAAGGCTTATGCATTATCCCCACAAAAGCCAGATTTCAAAATCGCGATAAAAAAGAGATAAATCGCGGAAAAAAGGCGAAATCAAAACCATTGCAGCAGAATAAAGAGCTTCAAGGAAAATAGCTCTAACCTTCTACACCAATAAACGAAGGTACACCAGAAAAAGCCAACGGAAAGACTTGATCATCCCCAGCGGAATAAGAGCATAGGCAAAGCCAGCTCAAGACAACAGCATTCAACAAGGAGTCAAAAACTCCATTTCTCCCTCAGAGGGCAAATCAAAATTAGATCCCTGGGAAGGCAATCAATTCCCCGGTGGATCACCAAAAAGAGAAAAATCATCCCCAGTGAGCCTACTACAAAAGGCAAAACCTCATTTACCTATGCATGGGCAAAGACTGGCAAGCAAGAGCCAGCATCTTCATATCAGCCTAGTTAGAGGCAAAACAAATGCAACCAAAAGTCTTCACATCCGACGAAGCATCTGCCTACTCAGAGGCATTACCAGAAACTCAATAGAGCATCTACCTACTCAGAGGCACCATCAAAATCAACAAATTACTTAATGGATATCCGCCTACTCAAGAGGCGTCACTAAGATCAACAAATCCCCAGAGGATTCCTGCCTACCTAAGAGGCACTTATCAAAAAATCCCCGACAACCAGCAAAGTCGGATAACCACCACAAAAGATCAAAAACAAAAAATCCCCAGCAATCAATGAAGCTGGATGAACAACAAACCAAATCCCCGGTACAGTCCGGATGACCATTCAAGAAGACCAAGAATATCTACCAGAGAGTCGGCGCATGAGCCACCCGAGCAGTAAGCCGCCACTACCACCAGTCCTACACAACGGACTGTACCAGCCTGATAGGGGGTTTATACCTATCAACCAGCACGCAAGAAGCGCCTAGCAGGCGCATGGGCCACCTAAACTGTAAGCCGCCGTTACCACCCTGATGGGGGGTTCATACCCATCCAGTCCCACACAATGGACTGCACCTACCAGCCTGATGGGGGGTTTATACCCATCAACCGAAGGATCGGCTACGTCAAGAGTAGTATCCGGAGGTTCTACCACTCATCAACCGAAGGATCGGCTACGTCAAGAGTAGTATCCGGAGGTTCTACCACTCATCAACCGAAGGATCGGCTACATCCAAAGTAGTATCTGGAGGTTCTACCACTCATCAACCGAAGGATCGGCTACGTCAAGAGTATTATCCAGAGGTTCTACCACGTGTCAACCAAAGGGATTGGCTACGTCAAGAGTAGTATCCTAGAGGCGCACAAACACAACATCTCCCCAGAGGATCATCCGCCACAAGACGGGACGTCCGAAGGGTAGCCGGGCAAGAGGGTCAACTCCTTTACCTTCCTGTCAACTGCTCCGGCACAATGGACCAATAGTTGACTAGTCGAGGTAAAGGAGGGCAGCTGTAGACCCCAAATCTTGCCCGGCCTCCAAATAAAGTCGAAAGCTTCCTATTTGAAGACTACGGAGCTTAACAAGCCATTAGGAGAGACTATTAGGCTCCCGTACCAAGATAGGAAGGTTTTTTGGCCCAAAAAATAAAGTTTCTCGCCCTGAAGGGACGAGACCGCCGTCTGGGAATACCAGACCGCCGTCTCATTTCAGCGCCAGGACGAGACCGCCGTCTCGATTTTCCAGATGGCGGTCTCGACACTCGCAAAAACGAGACGGCGGTCTGGGTTTTCCAGACGGCGGTCTCGATTCTCGCCAAGTCGAGACGGCGGTCTGGATTTTCCAGACGACGGTCTCGACCCCGTGACATGAGCGAGACGGCGGTCTCGAATTACGAGACGGCGGTCTCGACCCTGTCAGACGAGAACGGCGGTCTGGACCTTGACAGCGCGAAAAACTATAAATAGGGGTCCTCCCCCCCTCATTTACACACCAAGCAGCAAGAGCTCTCCCTTCTCTCTAGATTTTCTCTCTCTAAGAATCCCTCCGAGGCATTTCCGGAGTTTCTGAGCGTCTTTAGGCATAGACTGAGCGTTCTAAATCTTCTTAAGAATCCCTCCGAGGAATTTCCGGAGTTTCTGAGAGTGTAGAGTGAAGGGTTGCCAAAACGCACCCTCTTTTTGAATATAAAAGCTTGCTTGGGAGGTGCATATCCTCATTCTCTATTCTTTGAAATTACTGTCATTTAAATTATGCAATAGAAGCTAGAGCAATGTAGTCACATATTTAAATTCCGCATAATAAAAAAGGTAAAAGCGCAATTTTCCAAGTTTAATTATTCACAAATAAAGCCGGCCTATCATAGGGAACCCGAAAGGGGCGTCGTAAAGGGACTAATACTCCCTTTACACGTAACTAACTCCCTTACCCAACTTTGGTTCTAATGACCAAGTTGGTTTTCGAAAACCAACGCCTTTTTAAACCCCTTTTCCGATGTTTATGGTAAAAATATCGGTGGCGACTCCATAAAACCCAAAACAAATAAGTCCTTGGGTTAGCCCGGTTACTGGACAACCCAAGGACACTTTTCGAAAACCTCGTCTCTAGGTTAGCCCGGTTATCGGACAACCTAAGGACGTTGTAACCACCTATAAAAACGCGAAAATCAAAGAAGAGTCGAAAAACCATCGCGTCGCTTCGACCGCGCCCCCTCTTTCGGGGAGGCGGCGACAACCAAATACTGGGGGGCAAAGTCATAATGGGAATATGCCTATAACATCGACAACTACGAGTATGTCGATACCTGTGGGTAACGAACTAAATTCAGGTACCTTAACAAACACCCAAGTAGAATCTAATGCGGTGGTACCGAATAATATGCAAACTATAGGAAACCCCACAACAACATATGTAGGGTCATATATGAGTGTAAGACCGCCTGGGTTTTCGCTTAATAATACGAGCGGGGCTGGAACTTCTTCAACACAGCGGAATTCGAGATATAACTTAGGAATGCCTCAAACGCTGGGCATGCCCCAAAATTTTGGAGTCCCTCCGAATTTAGGGACATCTCAAAACTTAGCAATCCCCCAGAATTCAGGAAGTGGACAGAATTTAGGCACACAACAAACTCTTCCAAATCTAGATCATAGAGGAAATCTAGATCATAGAGGAAATTTGGAACATGGAAGATATATATTCGATAGAGATTATAATCGATCCAATTTTGAGACTATCGAAAACACTGGTACTGGGATATCCAGTAACTCATTAGGGATACTTAGACAACAAATGGATGAGAGCAATTTTGAGATGGTAAATATGTTGTCACAACAGTTGACTACAGTCTTAAACCCATTAGTTCAAAACACTACTGCTAGTTTTGAGATATTAGCAGACCAAATGTCACGAATCGGGGATGCATTGGTTGTACCTCGACGAACAAGGGTAGAAAATCATGCTAACCAGAATGCTAATATCAATCCCCCGTATCTATTAAGGAGAAATCGAAACAATGATCAACAACAGAGCATACGGGGAATGAATACCAACAGATGAGAAATTATATTTGTGGGAATCTGAATGAAGGATTTCAAAATATGTACAATCAGAATAACATGCAGTATAATCACATGTTAGGACAGAGGATGAATTTCCAAGGGATGGAGTTTAGACCACCCAATCAAACATACTTTGTGTCTCCCTTTCCAAATACGATTCTTGAGACGGAATTACCTCGAGGATACAAAGTACCTAAATTCACCAAATTTGCTGGAGAAATTGGTGAATCAACTACCGAGCATGTAGCTCGATATCAGATCGAATGTGGGGACCTAGCGATGAGCGAGGAATTAAAAATGAAATATTTCCCTAGTTCTTTGACTAAGAATGCGTTTACTTGGTTTACTTCGTTGCCACCTAATTCGATATATAATTGGCTGCAACTGGAAAGAAATTTTCATGAGCAATTCTTTAGAGGAGAAACTCAAGTAAGTCTCATCGATTTGATGAATATAAAAAGACACAATCATGAAAACATAGATGTCTATTTGAATCGATTTAGACAAATGAAGTCGAGATGTTTCACTCAAATTCCTGAATATGAATTAGTTAGAATGGTCTCTGCGGGTTTAGAATTCTCGATTAGAAAAAAGTTAGTCAATTTACCATTGAATGACATGGCTCAATTAGCTGATAAAGTAAGAAGAGTAGAACAAATTGAGTATGAAAAACAAAGGTACAAGAAATATGAGAAACCCATGAAAAAAGAAAGAGTAGCATATATAAATGATGTATATGAGACAGATCCCATGATAGAAAATGATATTGAAGAAACTGTCGAAGAGAAAGTAAATATAGCAGAGCTCAAAGTAAGGGCTCCATATATCTGTAAATTGCTACAAAAGAATGAAGTAAAAGATAAAATGGCAAATCGAACGTATACTTTCGATGTGACAAAGGCAGATAAAATCTTTGATATTTTACTAAAAGACAAACAAATTAAATTGAGTGATGACCATAAACTGCCTTCTCCAGAACAAAGGAATGGTCGGAAATATTGCAAATTTCATAATATTTATGGACATTGGACTAACAATTGCATACATTTCAGGAATACGATTCAAGATGCGATTGACTAGGGAAGACTGAAATTTGAAGAGATGTCAATGAAAGTGGACACGAGTCCATTCGAAGTTCAAGTGGAGTATATTGAATCCCAAACGGGCATGACTGAAGATGTCCGAGTGACGAATTCTGCTTTTATAGGCATGGTCGATGTTACTGAAGACATTGATCCCAAGCATGTCAGAATGGATGTATGTGAAGAAGATATAGAATTCGATTTGAGTGAATTCGAAAAAGAATTCGAGAGGGAGATTTATCCTCGATCAGGAGATTCTCTCATCGAGTTTTTAAACAGAAAACAAGGAAAAGATGAAGATGTGTCGTTATGTCCGCGATGCAGCGCAGTCTTCGATAAGTCAGCTGCTAAGGCTTTCAGAGTAGAACAGATAAAGAAGATCGAAAGTCAGAATGAAAGGAAAAATGACAAAGTAGATCAAACAAGCCAACCAGCGATCGGAGAAAGTCAACAGAAATCTGTTGGTTCTGGTGTTAGCGGAAATCAAAGACAGTGGGTTAGAAGAGAGATGTATTCTTCTCGAGGAGGAAGAGGCAAACTCCAGAGTAATGATGTCTTCAAAAGACTGTCGTACGATGAAGGATCGAATACTAGATTCCCAACATTTCAAAGGCGATTCCGTGGAAGGCCCTGGAGAAGAGGAGGAAGGATCCCTTACTGGAATAATTACAGAAACTTTGAAGAAAACAATGTATCAATGGGGGACCAATATGCAAGAGATTATTTCGACGATAAGAATGAGGGCAACTGGGATGAACATCAAATCGGAGTGATATCGATACTACCCGCGGAATATGTTAACGAATATCAAGAATACCAAGAGCAGAAGGATACTGATCGAGAAGATGACTTTTATTCAGAAAACATAAGGCCAAAGGTAACATGGGTTACACAGACATCATGCGAAGTCTCTCATAGAGATGCTGCTTTTATTGATCCCCCATCTGAGGAAATGAGGTTCCACCTGAAACCCCTACTGCTGAATATCGAGATTCAAGGACAAATGGTGAATAGAGTCCTTGTCGATGGTGGTGCAGCAGTGAACATATTGCCAATCACCATGTTGAAGAAGTTTGGTATTGAACTGAAAGATTTAGTCAAGCACAATATCATGATTTTCGATTTCAGCGGAAAAACATCGAGCTCAGAAGGCATGATCGCTTTAGACGTGAAAGTGGGCACTTATTCGAGGCCTACTGTGTTTGTTGTTGTCCAGTCACATGCCAATTTCAATGCACTACTTGGTAGGGAGTGGATTCATGGAGTAGGAGTCGTACCATCTACGGCTCATCAGAAATTATTCATGTGGAATCGAGATGGACATCTCGAAATAATCCTAGGGGATCAGCACGAATTTGTAACATTCGTGTCTCAGGCTGGTCGGGTACTGCAGAATCTAGCACTTGCTTGACCATTCACCTTTGAAACTGTCGAAGATTTTAATTCAAAGTTACATGAGGAGCGATTCTTAGAGATGAATGAGAAGAAATGATTTGTTATGATCAAAGAGGGGGCCAACCTCGAAGTGGCCGGTGAAGATGAATAGAGATTACGAAGGGTTTTTGGCTCGGTTGAGAAAATATGAAGATGAAAAGAAGAGCCAAGAAAGTAGTAGTAGTAAAGTAGGACTAAATAAATCGATTCATTCGACTTTAGTTGCAAATAAAAGCGATCAAGTTATGCTTGATTGTATTTACGATAATTCTCCGTTAGGTTTTGAAAAATCCATTACATCAAATCACAAAAAAGTCGAGGCTCAGGACCCATTAGAAGAGATTAACTTGGGGAGTATCGAGGACCAGAAGCCTACGTATATCAGCAAATATCTCGAGAAAGAAATGAAGGAAGACATGATTTCCCTGTTAAAAGAATATAAGGACTGCTTTGCTTGGGAATATGAAGAAATGCCTGGATTGGATCGAAGTTTGGTCGAACATAGACTACCTATCATAGAAGGTAGAAAACCAGTAAAACAAGCACCGAGAAGATTTGCACCTGAGGTAATGGGTAAGATCAAGGAAGAGATCGAAAGACTTCTGAAAGCAAAATTTATCAGGACTGCCAGATATGTCGATTGGATTTCTAACATTGTCTCTGTTGTTAAAAAGAATGGTAAAATGAGAGTATGTATTGATTATCGAGATTTGAACTTAGCTACTCCTAAAGATGAATATCCTATGCCTATAGCCGATATGTTAATAGATGCAGTAGCTGGTAATGAAATGTTAAGTCTTTTAGATGGTTATTCAGGATATAATCAAATTTTTGTGTCCGAAAATGATATAGCTAAAACAGCTTTTCGATGCCCGGGGGCATTAGGTACATATGAATGGATAGTGATGCCATTTGGATTAAAAAATGTTGGGGCAACCTATCAAAGAGCAATGAATTTAATTTTCCATGACTTGATCAATGATTTTATGCAAATTTACATAGATGATATTGTGGTTGTGTCAAAAGAAAAGTGTCAACACTTGAACAATTTGAGAAAATCTTTCGAGAGAATGAGAAAATATGGATTAAAAATGAATCCTTTGAAATGTGCCTTTGGTGTATCTGCTGGTGAATTCTTAGGATTCATAGTACACGGAAAAGGTATTGAGATCGATAAAAATAAAGCAAAGGCTATAATAGATACCTCTGCTCCAAAAACTAAGAGACAGCTACAGTCATTCTTAGGAAAAATAAATTATTTGAGACGATTTATGTCTAACTTGGCTGGTAAGACTCATATTTTCTCATCTTTGTTAAAGCTGAAGAAAGAAGCAGAATTTAAATGGAAGGAGGAACATCAAGAAGCCTTCGAGCAAATTAAAATGATGCTCGACAAATCCTCCAATTTTGATACCGATAATGAGAAACAAGTCATTGAAGCTATACGTATCGACATCGGATCGAACAATAGCCTGACCTATTAGCACAAGAAGACGAGAATGGTGTGGAATGTGCTTGTTTATTATCTAAGTAGAATTTTGAATGATGCTGAGACTCGATACAGTGATATAGAAAAGTTAGGATTGTGCTTATATTTCTCTTGTACGAAACTTAAGTATGTAATGAAGCCTCATGATGTAATGGTTTATTCCAGAAATAATATTTTGAAGTTTCTTTTGTCGAAACCTATTATGCATAATCGAATAGGAAAATGGGTGTTGGCTTTGACAGAATTTTCATTATCCTTTGAATCTTTAAAATCGATAAAAGGACAAATAATTGCCGATTTCATGGTTGATCATACAGTTGATTATATTGAGAACTTGTTTATTGAAAAAAGTAAATGGATAATGTATTTCGATGGTTCGAGTACATCGGAGAAATCTGGGGTAGGAGTCCTTATCATTTCTCCAAGTAATATCCCGACTAAGTTATCATTTGAGGTTCAACCCATTTGTTCGAATAATGAAGCCGAGTACGAAGCTTTGATAGCAGGTCTCGAAACTTTAATTAAGTTGAAAGCTCGACATGTAATTATAAGAGGTGATTCACAATTAGTAATCAAGCAAGTGCGAAAAGAATATAAATGTATTAACACCAATTTAATCAGATATCTAGAAAGAGCAATGACTTTAAGTAGAATGTTCGATGATATAATATTCGAATACATTCCTCGAGAGTTCAATCAAGAGGCCAATGACTTGGCACAGATTGCATCTAAGTATAAGATACCCTTGGAAAGTTTAAAGGAAATGATTCAAATTAAAGAAAAATTACCTCAAGAAAGTGAGATTTTACATATTAGTGACTTGGATGACCAAGATTGGAGAAAATCGATTACAGATTATTTGCAAAACCCCAATGGGAAAACTGATAAGAAAATTAAATATCGAGCAGTAAAATACGTTTTGTTAAACGATGAGTTATATAAAAGAGGAATCGATGGAGTATTACTTAGATGCTTAGGGAACGATGATGCTTACTTAGCAATGGCTGAAGTACATAATGAAATATGTGGTGCCCATATGGTAGGTCAGAAGATGAAATGGACATTAACCCGACAAGGCTATTACTGGCCTTCGATTCTGAAAGATTGTATCGAGTATGCTAGATCCTGTGAAGAATGTCAGAAATTCAGTCCTATACAATAGGTTCCTGCTAGCGAATTACATTCGATAATCAAACCCTGGCCTTTTAGAGGTTGGGCTATAGATTTAATCGGACAGGTCTTCCCACAATCATCGAAGGGACATAGATATATAATAGTCGCTGTCGATTATTTCTCGAAATGGGTAGAAGCAATACCATTAAAAGACGTCGATCAGCAAGATGTCATCGATTTTATTGAAGAGTACATTGTGTATCGATTTGGGATCCCACAATCTATCACTACAGATAGAGGGACAATTTTTACTAGCAGAAAGATAATTAGATATGCTGAATCAAGAAGGATACAATTATTAACATCAACCCCATATTACGCTCAGGCTAATGGGCAAGTTGAAGCGATTAATAAAGTAATTATTGGGTTAATTAAAAAACATCTTGGTAATAGACCCAAAACATGGCACGAAACGTTATTGCAAATTTTATGGGCTTATCGAAATTCGCCTAAAGATTCTTTACAGAATACCCCATACAAGCTGGTTTATGGACATGATGCAGTTTTGCCCATCAAAATAAATATTGAATCGAATCGAATACAGAGGCAGAATGATTTACCCAGTTGTGATTATTGGGACTTGATGTATGATGAATTAAATGAACTCGATGAAATAAGATTGCAGGCGTTGAATAGTATGATTTTACAAAAGAATCAAATCGCTCGGGTTTACAATAAAAGAGTTCGAAAGAAAACGTTTAACAAATGCGACTTAGTGTGGAAAACAATTTTACCAATGGACAAGAAATGTAAAAGTTATGGTAAATGGTCGCCCAATTGGGAATGACCTTTTGAAGTTATCAAAGTATTATCGAGTAACGCTTATTCGATCATCGATTGGTATAACAAAGACAAAGTGCTATCGATAAATGACAAGTATTTGAAGAAATATAAACCTCGAATAAGAGAAATAAACATTCAAAATTAAATTAAATAATATTCTACAAAGATAAGTATCGGGTCTTAAGTTGATCAAAATCTATTAACAATTGAGTCCAAGAGGAAGAAATCGAGTGCTCTTCGGCGACCAGATCTTGTTTGTGCTCCATACTCTGCCCCAGAGACAATGCTACTTCTTTCGCAGAGGACTTGATCGAATCTATCTCCGAAGCAACAAAATCCTTTTGCAACTTAAGCTGAGCGAGTCTCTTCTCCAATTGTTCGATCTCACTGTCAATCGAAGCTTGCTTAGATAATGCTTCCTCCAGACTAAGCTTCTGAGTCTTCAGTAAGTTCGATTTCTCAATCTGGAAGGAAGCGATGTCGGATAATTTGGTCAAGATCGATTGTTTCTTCTTCCTCGCCGCATATGCTTTGTTGAACAAATCGGCAGCCGCCGCGACCTCCACATCGAGACCCCTCGGGAGATCATCATTAGGGCACGTCTCGAGGGAAGTAATGATATCTTGAAATTGATTCTTCTTGTCGCGCGACTCCACCAGAACTTCGAGAGGCGAGGAATAAAAGAAAGATCGAAAACGTTGTTTCAGCTGGTATGGTCCCTCAGTTGAGGTCATAGTCGTCTTGGAAGAGTCCGACGGTGTTGCTTCTTCTGATAACAGAATATCGAGTATCGAAAAAGGATCTTCTTCGATTGCAGCTCGATATTCTGGCACATTGCTTGGGGCAGGCGCACCTATCTCGGTTAATGTCGCTGAAAGCAACTCGAAAGGGGGCATCGCAAAAGGTGGAGAATCCTGTTGCTCTGCAGAAGCTGGAGGAGAGTCCTGGGCATGGACTACCGGGATATTTACTGAAAAGAAAGAAATCGAAAAGGTAAATCAAAGAGTTCATACTAGGATGAAATGGAAAAGTAACAGTGAAAGAAAAGTCTAAATACCAGGGGGAGGTAGAGCGAGGAGTGCTGAGGCAGGAGGAAGAGTCTGTACAGCCTCAGGTTGCTGTAAAATCGAAACAAATATTAAAAAAGGAGGTACATAAGTCAAATAAACATACATATAAAAAGTCGAGAGTTGTACCTCAGGAATAGGGATTGATGATTGGAATTGAGAATCGACATTAGTCGATATAGTCGCCGATGGATGATCCTGAAAAATATCAAGAATCGAAATCAGGTAACAGGTCTTATCGAGATCTAGGAATATAAAATGATGTAAAGAAGGCACTTACGTGACTGGAATGTGTCGTGGGGGTAATTTGACCCACTTCAGTGATTATATTGGAGTCCGTCAACAATGGATCAATGGCAGGTGGTTGAGTGGATCGAGGACTCTTCGATTTTTGTTTCTGAGATTAGAAATCGAAAAACAATACAGAAATATGTCAGAACCCAAATGAAGCGACTATAAACGAAAAGTTAGAATAAACAAGGAATCGAAAATAACCTTAGATTTTTTGGAAGATGAAGAAATGGTGGCCGAGTGTTTGCGCTTCCTGACTAAGGCCGACGAGTCCGATTCATCCGAGGATTCCCAATCCTTCTCTTTCTCGACAGCGACGACTTTGGTGGACTTTGAAACTGTCGAAACAAAGAAGACAGTTAATTTACAATATAAGGAATTAAAAAGTATAAAAAGACAGTAAAATCTCACCAAAAGGTGATGGAGTCAAAATCGTGACTCGATCGATATGTACAAGCCAAGAAGGTAGGAGAATTTGAGGGAGATGGAGGTAAGGGAAATAAGATAATTTCGATACAAAAATATCTTTGTTTTTAGGTTTTGAGCGAAGCGTTTCCCTTAGGGATCTCAATTCTCGAACCCATTTGGGATGAGTTAAAGGTTTGGCAAGTCCAAAAGGAGTTGTGGGAAAAGTGGGAAGACGATCTGGACAATACATTTCGAAAGGGGTTCTACCTAAATGATTGATTATTTTATGGTTTGATCGATTAGTGTCTGTTTTATAGGATAAGGAGATAACAGCATCGTAAAAGGTCGATTCTAATTTCAGTGGGTTATAACATATTTGATAAAAATTCTCGAATCGAGATATTTGGAGACAGTGGAAGTGTATACCTTTCTTCGCTTTCGATTTGTCCTGCAACACAAAAGAAGGATGAGCAGTCAATTTCTGTCGGACCTCGTTAAAAGCAGCATGACTACTCGAGAACCAATTGGCCCACCATTGAGAAAAACCCACAGTCGATAAATAATTTGATTCAAAAACATAGGGGTAAAAATGCATCGGGGTTTTTGGCAAAAGCTTGGCAAGCTCCCGTCCGATTGTCGATTCAGTTAACTTGGACCTTGGGGAGGTATCTAGGGGGAAGAAAGGTAAAGATTGGCTCAGACCAAATTGTCTCGAGAAAAGTTGAGGGTAGTAAGTAATGAACTTGAAGTCTTTGGACTGGAAACCCGATACTAGTACATCTTGAGCTAAATAGTTACTCCATACATCAACCAACTCTAATTGCAACCCAGGAGTCGAGGCAGGGAATTTCAACTTAAACCAAATTGGCCCCCTAAGTTGGCCACTTATGCATCCAAGATGTACAGTAAAAGGAGCTAGGGTTGAATCGAAATTAAATCTGGTTAACAAAAAATTAAGGTATCTACAATAAGCCACTTCATCGGGTTTGTGGTGAGGATGGCGAGAAGACAATCGGGCCCCTTCTATATTTACACTTGGGGGGATAGTAGAAGTTGGGGGAAGGATGCTTTCAAAAATCGAATTTAGCCACAACTGTATAAACCAAATAGGGCCAGAAAAATTTCCCGAAGCTTTAGGAGTGCTCAAAATTTCGACAGCCTCGTCGAAAGCAGTATATACATGTGCTAGCAAAAATTTGGCTAAACATACTCTAGGTTGGCCTAGATGAAGGAGATATGCAAGGTCAAACAGATGGGAGGAAATTTGGATCGATCAGGGGCAGAAAACATGGATACACAACCAGTACACCAAAAAGGCTATGTGCTCTTCATCAGTTACAGCTATTGATTCGTCATCGACGAAATGCTTCTCGAGGAAATGCCCATAAGCTTTCGATTCCCAATCGATTTTAGATCTTAGAGAATTATCCGAGGGACATGCACCCTTAAAATATCTTTCTCCTATAGGTTCTAATCCAGTAATGGCCGCGACTTCAAAAAGGGTGGGTAAGAGGGGACCGCAAGGTAATTCCAGGGCATGTATTTCCTTATTCCACAAGTGAACGGCAGCCAAAAACATAGTCATGTCCAAATGAGATAAGTCACATCGGGACAGGTGCAAAAAATTGAAAATTCCCACGCTTCTCCAATGATTCCCGAATTTAACTTTAACCCTATCGAACCATCTAATGTACAAAGGTTTTTTGGAAGGAGGGCCCGTCCGATACACCTTAGAGACAAGATTCAAAAAATCAACCCTAACTTCAGGTTGGTGAACAAGAGCTGAACTATTCGAGAGGTTGAGGGGAGAAAAAGTTTCATCAATAGAACGAAGAGGACCCCCAAAAGCATAATTAACACCATCAGTAGTGTAAGGAATAAGTACCTGCGTTTCAGCAATTTTTCAAGAAGCTTCCTCCATCACAGGGACTGGAGCGAACTTCTGATTGTTAATCTCCAGCAGGTTAGATGCCAATGAGGGAAGAGGTGGAGCGGAAAAGTCAGAAGATTTGGAGGAAGTTGCCATTTCAGTAACTGGTAGAGTGAAGAAAAGCAAGGCAAGAGATGAAGGCGCATGGATGAAGACGAGCTCAAGGAAGAAGATGAAGTTGCAAAGGGTAAAGGTTCGCGTAAAAACCAGAGAAAGACCAATGGAGAGATTAAGGGAAAAATCACCTAGGGAGCTGGAAACGACGGAGGTAAAAGGCAATTAATGTGGCTTGTACTGTAAGGCAGCAGACTGACGAGACGACGACATAAAGCAAAAAAGAAACCCAAAACCCTTTAAACCCTAGAACTCCAGAAACCCTAAACCCTAAGTTTTGTGGGTCTCCAAATGCTAAGGCAGGAATATTGAAAGAATATAAACAAACACTATTCATATTCTTCCAAGGGGGCATTTTGTTAGTGGAAAATCGAGAAAAGCGATCGAAAACAAAGGAAAGAAAAGCGAGAAAATATGTGACTGATTGATAAATCGATAAGATAGACGAAAAATCATTCGATGTCTAATTAGAAGTATGTAGCACTTAACATCGAGAAGCACAATCGAGAATCAAATGAATGATAGCCAAATGCCTATTGTCGAATAAAAAACTAAGAAATTTGAATTATATGATGTTTCGGTTAAAAAGGAATCGTAAGCAATTCGAAGTTCTCGAAAGTATAAAATTGAAAGTGAAGAAGGCTAACCTACGTGGATATCGAAACCTTGGCCAAATTGTGAAGGGAAGAACAGTCAAGCGCACATACGGGAAACAGTTTCTAAACCATGGTAGAAGTTGAAGATCGTGAGAACGTGGGTACAGTATTGAAACCATAGAAGATAAACTGCAACACGCACGTAGAACGTGGTAGCAGTTTTGTTAACTGCTCCTGGAAGGTTTGAATGATGCTTTATAAATAGAGCAAAGGAGGAAGGAAGGGGGAGCGGAAAATTGGCAGAGAACAGAATCATTAGTGAGAAGTCTACCGGAGAAACGACGAACATCATGAAGCTTCTGGCAATCTGGATTTCCATGCTCATTGAGTACCTTTACCGTTTTCTGTATTTTCCTTGGTAATTTACTTTGATGCAATTTATCTTCAGCAATTTTATGTTTCTGTACTTTCGATTTTTAGTTATTTCGATTCAATGAAAGTTAAGTTTCCGCGTTTAAGTTTCCTTGTCATTTACATTTCCTGCAAATTCGATTTCCTGTCATTTACATTTCTGCTGTTTCGATTCCCTGTCTTTTATACTTAAAGCGAATTTAAAGTCTCCGCATGTTACGTTTCTTTGCAATTTAATGTTCAGCCCTGCTTTTCGATTCCATTAATTTTCTACTTTCTTTATTTCGAGCACTTTAAATATAAAACACCAAAAATAGTGTCTTTAAAATCGGGTAAAATTCGATTCTCATACGCATCTCGATTGAAAATTAATTTGCTAACCTAAGTAAAAAGAACTTACGTGGTAGAATTTTGATTAGGATCAAAATATCTTAAGAGTCGAAATCAATCGAAATTCCACTAGAAACACAAGTATTTTTAATTATTTATTTAAAAATCGATTTATATGTATGCGTGCTTAAAAGAAACAATTTATAGACTTGGGTTAAAAGATATTTTGTTAAATAATTGTGGTCTCTAAATTAATTATAATATGTGGTTTAAACTTCTAAAAGGATAATAATAATAAATAATTGGTTGCCATCAAATAAATTGGTAACACTATTATTTTATGTGATAAATAACCCAATAATTAATATAAAATATTAGACAAATTATTAGTATAATATTTTATACTGTGATAAAAAAATATTATTTTTACGAGCATTAATATACTTGTAAACAACTACCATATAATACAAATGTATAACAATTGAATACAATATATTTTTTTAAAGTAAATCATAAATAAACTACTTTTTGGTTTATATAAAGGATTTTGAACTTACCGGTGCAATTGCTTTGAAAATAATCTCAAATTAGCAAGGACTACAAAACTATGTGAAAATGATGGGCTGAAATCATAACGAGGCTGGGCTCGAGCTTGGACTTGGCCGGGCCAGTTGCTATAGAACGGCGTCGTTTAAGGGTGAAGTCGACCGGGATCATTTTTCAATTCCATTTTGAACATAAACCCCAAAATCTCGGGTGCTACTCTCTTGCACGGCAAGTGAAGAAGAGAAAAGAGAGAAGCTTTGCAAAATGTTCAAGCTATATCGCGTGCTTCCTCTCACTTCCACTTCTAGGTGCTCCGTTACTTCCTTTTTACTTACTAATCCATTATTCTTCGCAATTTTGTCTGAACACTAAATGATAAGCATCAGAGAAGGTCGTTCCAGGAAAAAAAAAATTAAAAAGGGTTTCGGAGTATTTCTTTAAACTTGCTGTAGATTGCTTAATGTGGTGTGAATCTGGATATGACATATGCCCCACGTAGCTTTTGATTATGTGATGAATCTTCGTAGGAACATCGTGAGATGCTTCTAAATTTTAAAACTATGTGAAACAGGCATAGGTTGTTGGAAATGTTGTCGTCTAGGAAAGTTGAAGTTGGAGACTCTCTGCGTTCGGCTGGCATTTCTACTGCTACAAATAATTATGTTGCTAAAGGCACTACTTTATAAAATTGTTTATGATTTTGCTAACCTTTGAGGGTGAAACTGAACTTACTGGGCTTTACCTTTACTTATGTTTTTCTGCTATCATCTTGTCTTGCAGGATATGCCTCGGATCGCATATTTGCTCCTTATACTGTTTACAAGGGCAAAGCGGCATTCTCGTTGAATCCTTGTCTTCCAACTTTTACTAAGTTGGATGTAAGATTGCAGTTTTCTTTTAACAAGTTTATTGAATGGACATTTTTCGTGTGTGTTGTTAACCGATATGCATATTTATGAACTCTACTTGTCATAGTCCGGGACTATTGTAGTTGATCGACGTGGTTCAATGATGATGACTTTCATGCATTCTATTGGAGAGCGCAAATATGACTGGGAGAAGAGACAGGTAATTATCTTTGCTATTCCATTTGCATGGTTAAATGTGTCAGGGTTGTTGACTTGTTTTTGTTTATCTCTCTCAAAGTAATTACCTTTTTGTAGAGATTTGCTCTCTCAGCCACTGAAGTTGGTTCTTTGATAGCCATGGGCTCTCAAGATTCCTCTGAATTCTTTCATGACCCTTCAATGCTATCAAGGTTGGTTTCATGGCTCTTGGGTTAGGTTTTGACTGCCAACTAAATATCACAAGTGAACAACTATAATGGGGTTGAATCAGAAGTACATTATTATTATTAACCTATTAATGATATTTTTTTTAATATTTATACTGCTTCGAAGATAATTATTGATGGCTTAGTAAGCCTATTATGTTGCAGTAATGCTGGCCAAGTAAGGAAGAGCTTATCAATTAAGCCTAATGCAGGCAGTAATGGATACTTTGTATCATTGAGTAAGATTTTTTTTTTTCCTCCTTTTGTGCTGCTTCCTATAGACTGCAAAATCCACCGTGTCTGCTCTCTAATTGTTGCACCTTCTTTGGCAGCTGTTGTCAACAACCTGTTAAACACCAAAGACTTCTTCAGTGTTCCTATCACAAATGCTGAGTTTGCTGTAATGAAGACAGCTTGCAGTGTACGCTTTTTATCTGCTTTGTTTCTCATAAGTTGGCATAAATTATATGATAGTTCATGGACTGGTGAGATTCTACTTACAATTTGTACGAAAGATGCAATATAAGTAGTTAAATAATGATCGTCCTACAAATACATGACATAAAGCATTAAAGCAAAACGAGGCTGAAAGGGTAGTCATTGTGTTGCTTGATGCTTCGAAGTATCACATCGGACACTCTGTCAATCATAAACATATAAAGGGAGGGAGATTATTGTAAGCACCTCCACTCTATAACCAATGTAATAGTAACACAGATACTAAAAAAATGAAACAACAATAGCAACACAATAGAGAGATAATAGAATTATTTCTTTCAAAGGTTAATAACCCCCCAAAATTCAAAACCGCCCAGAATAAGGAAAAATGAATCGTAGAGAGACAGAAATTCAACTTCTTTCCCCCTTCTCTCTCCTCTAATTGTTTTATCTAAACCCCTGTTGTTAGGTCACGTAGTCCTTGAACCACACACTTTGCTGTTCCTGTTATCATTCACGTGTTTTCCTCTCATTGGCTTGTCACTAACGGTATCCGACCCATTTTCTGTCTGCACCTTCATTACAATTATATTTGTTAGTCCCTATATGAAAACTAAGATGGGGGGCATGTCATCTCGTGTCTTTGATTATATGCTGACCTTTGTAGTTTGAAACTGCTTTGTCATTTGGCTAAAATAACCATTCTGGTTGAATTCAATGAAACTTGAATTCCATTTCATCTCTTCCTTTCTTCTATCGTGTATATTTTTGTACCTTGTTTAGAGTTTTGCCACTTATTAATTTGTCTTTTCATGCAGTTTGCATTGCCACACATCATGGGTTGGAACCAGATAACTAATCAGCAATCCAGAGGCACAGTTGACCTTCAACCGAAGGGTGGCTCTCAAGTTTTAGACTTAGAATGGGAAAAATAAGTTGCCGCGGAGGAATATGACATGGATCCTTGTTTGTTCGCAATTCCATTTTATATATTATCAATTTGAAGACTAGGATTGCTGGGGGAAGATAGCTTGTAAATTGCAATGTTTGATCAGATGTCAACGACTTTTTGCCATTAGTAATATTATTTTGTTGTTATAGAACATGTAAAAACCAGTCTGGTCTTCTGCCTGGCATTGAAAATACTATTTGGCTGTTTGAACATCATCAGTCTGATGGCAACTCGGAAGAATATGAGACGTTAAGTTAAATGCTGACATATTTAATGGTTAGTTGTTCATGACTGTATCCAGTCTTTCCGTATCAATGGTATTCTTTGTTTAAAAAAATTGGTCTGATCTCAGTTTGGGGTCTAGAAAATTAAAGACTTAAAATTGTCAAACTTAAAAATGTTAAAAAAATTGTCTGTTATATAAGGGTTTCAAAAAATTAATGGATTTATTATTAGTAGTATAGATAATCCACTACTAATTATAATTTTCATATATATATATATATATATATATATATATATATATATATATATATATATCTGCAGGTTTGACTTTTTATATAGATTAACATGTTTGATAATAAAAAAAAGGTAAATAGAATATATAGTTTTAGTTCATTATAACAAATTTAATATAATAATAATCTAAAAAAATTACTGTATATATTTACTTAAAATTTTGTCAGTCTGTCAAACTTGGAAGGTATTTTGAATAGCTTAAAGTTTTGTTTTTGAACCAAATAAATATTTATAAAAGTTTAGGTTAAATGTACTTAAAAAAGAGCCTTGCAAGTTTAGTCTAATCTGGATCTTATATATAGATAAAGAATAATTTGTAAAAAGTATTTTAATGTCCAAGTGAATAATAGTTTGATAGAGTAAAAAATATATAATAGATGTGTGTTTCTTTTGTGTAAAAAATGTGTAACAGTGGCTATATATATATATATATGTAAGATTTATGGACAATTTTTACCTATTGTGAAATGGAGCACTATAAATTCACTCCAAATTAAAGTGTACCTCTACTACTATCCTATCTCAGGAAGTATTGAAGTCAAATTGTATAATGCTTAATTTGTTGTGTTTTTCGGTCAAACATTTCAACTTGCCGCTTGAGCTTATCAGTATTACTTTTGGACTGAGATAGTAATGTTTGGTGGATTGAGCCTTAAAAACCCAAGTTAAAATACTAATAAATAATAAATAAACCTGTATTTCTTTTCAGTTTTTAGTAAAATAATCTCTCTTATCACTCATTTCATACATATTTTTATTCTTTTATATATCAACACGTTAATTTTGGATAATGATATATACACACTAATATTTAAGTAACTTAAATTTGACATTGTCTATTAAAATAAAGAAAAGATTGAGAGCCAGAAAAGAAAAAGTAAAGTGAAGACACAATTATAGGCTTGACATTTCATTCAATATCTCAGACCATTTCCAATCGTGTTTATGCATCGATCTGAAAATCCTTAATCACTTATTCGCTACAACACAAACACATTTTCCTTCCGTTCCAAAGAAAACAAAACAAAAAGGTGAAAGCAGAAACAAGAATGGAAATGGCTCAATCAAGAACAATAATTCTATATTTACGTACACGCAAAGAATGCAACAACACTAAGAATCTAAGACATTACTTGAACAAGAACTAACTCAAAACAGTACTATGTAGAAGGTGGTCGATCATGGGCACTGAGGATTGTTGCCTGGGCCACCATAGTAAAAGTATGTGCCCCATTCGTTGCTATAGGAGCTCTTGATGTCATAACAATTGGTGTTCTCAGCTAGGGTTAAGATGTTGTGCACCGAGCTAAGACTATTGTCGGTGTCTACAATCTCAAGGTTACGAAAATAGCTTGCTTTTCCAAAACCATCTCCAGCAAAGTGCCCAGATCCCATTTGGGTGGAGGTGTGTTGCCCATTGGCACGAGTGTTCACCACTTCGCCACCCCACTCCACCATGGTCGCATGTGCGGCCAAGTGTGTGAATAACTCTTCTGGCCAATACCCCACCAACGTCCCATCACCAAAACTCATCCACCAATTCCCTATTTTTGGGTCCTGAGGAAAGTTGAAAACTTCAGCATGCAATCGGTGATATTTGACAAAATTAAACCAAATCCTGCTATTCAAATAATCAAAACCAACCTTCCAAATGAGGATGGTGATGTCGTATTGGTTAGCATCACATGATGAGATGGGGGAAATGGCAGCTCCAATGGCTATTCTGCTGTTTGTTTGCACAAAACCAGCACAAAGAAGGTTATAGCATCCGGTTGTTTGATACGAGTCACTCTGCATCACCCACAAAATCATTTGAGTCTAGACTCAACTCAAGGGCAATTCAATTCTACCATCACATAAATTATTGTTGAATCTCCCTAAAAATTTACTCTGAGAATATATAAAATGATGAATGTGAGTAGAGGAGAGAGATGGTGACCGTCCAGTAAGTGAATAATCTGGGTCTGGTGTCACCATAAAGCTCCGGACTGACCTGACTAGTAGAACAATCAAAGCTTTAGAAACAAAGAAAACCAAACCGAACCAAACTAAACCATTTTTTGTTTTCTCAATGAATCCACCTTACAATTAACCTAATGATGAAACCTTCAATACCTGCCATCCAGCTTCAATGCTGTTGAGATCTGAGCCATCAAAGGAACCAGAAAGAATCCAAATCTGAGAGAGACTGAATTCGTTGACTACTTGGATTGAAGGTTCCCACACATTTATCGTTGCCTTTGCCCCGTACACCTCCTCCGCTGATCCAGTGTATGCGATTGCATGCTGCATCATACATCCACCAAATAAATCAAAATAATGCCTACACCTATCTAATATTATCAATGATTATATCATTTAAATTATAAAATAATTAAATAGCAAACACAACACTATAAATTTAACTAAAAAAATATAAGATAATTTTTTATATATAATTTGAATTAAGATTTAAAATATATGTATAATTAAAATTGTAAAATGTAATACAATGATTTATCCTCATATATTTACTCTAACCCTATATAATCTCATAGATATGTATAATTTAGTGTTCTGTTCCTTTTTTTACAGTAATTTAGTCCTTTTTTTTTCTTTCTATGTCTTATAATTTGTATGCTAAATAATAATTAAAAAAAGCATAATACATTTTTCAATTTTAATAAAATATTTATGAGTTTTTATTTATTTCTACATTACAATAAATATGTGTATATATATAATGTCAATTAATTAAAAATTAAATAAAAGAAAAGTGTAACTAAAATAAGGAAAAATCATTTTAAACATAAAAAATAAATATAAATAAAAATATTTTAGTTCCTTTGATTTAAAGGATATTTACAAAAGTAGAATATTTAATAATATTGATTAAATATTACATTACTACAGTTTCATATTACTCTTTATACTGTCAATAAATTAGAAGTTATTGTAAGTACGATTTTTATATATTAAAAGTTATTAAAATTTATTGTTAGAATGAAAGTCAACAAGTTTATTAAATTTGAATATTTATGATTAAGATTAGAGTGAGTTGTAATAAGCAAAGAATAATAATAATATTATATAAAAATAAATATAAAACAGTTACCTCATGACCATTGCCCGTAACTACATCGGGGGCGTCGCTGCGTGCTAGAGAAAAGCGTCGTCGTTTCTTCCCAAAGTCAAACAAAGACTTTGCTCTCAACACGTCATGCACGGTGCTCCGCCGTATCGGAACAGTTCCTTTTGGACAGAAGGTCCCATTTTGATGCCATTTTTGCATTCCCATCCCCATTCCACCCTTCACCTTCATACCCTTTGGCATTTCACTTGGTACTCTCTGTTACATTCATATTGACATTCATATTCATTCATCAGAAAAAAAAAAAAAAAAGTAATATTTGGTACCTGGATCTTGTGATTCTTCAAAAGGGGGTGATCTAAAGCGGGTTGCTTTCTTTTGTGGACACAATCTATGAGATCACCGTCTGGACTCTGAAATGATGACATTCAACAACTCATGAATCAACCATTGTAATCATTATTATGTAGCAAAAAATAAAAGAGATATGGTCATTTTTAATCAACATTTCAACCAATGACACATGCATATTAAATGAATGATTGATTACCTGTATGGTGAGGACAGGGGTCTTGTTGATGTTGTCCAAGTGTCTCTGTATCCTTTGGAGCCTCAAGCTGTTGACTTTCCTATCAGTTGTGTAGTTTAGGGTGCTGGATCCAACCTCAACCGTTTGCAGAAGGAGGACCAAGAAGAAACCAAGAAGAAGAAGGTGGTGATGCTTAAGAGGAGCAAAACAAGAATAGGCCACAGAACCCATTATTTCTCTTTGTCAAGAAAGAAAATGGGTAAAGTGGAAAACCATTACTAGCAAAGAAAACAGCACAAAGTAAAACTGACTTTCATGGATATTTTCATATACCACACCCAAATAGAAGCACACACAAAGAAAATAAAGTTAGAAAAAGAGTAGTGGCAATTAAGAGGGGTAAACACGAATTTTTTCTTTTCTCTCTCTCTATTTTAATGGTATTAATGGTGAGGAAGGAGTGGTGGGTGGGGTTAATTAAGGTGATGGTCAGAGACCCTCTTGGACTTTCAGCATCAATATGATGATTGCTTGCATTTGATTCATGGTGTATATTAACAATGCATGATCATGAAGGTTGATGATATTCGTAGACATAGATTTCTGATGCACAAACTTGAAGAAAATTATGGAGAGAGAGGAGAAAGTGAAGTTACTCCTGGGTGTGGCATGGCTGGCTTCAAATTCGAAACTTATTGAAAGCAATATAAAAACGCAGACCTACCCAACTGAAAACAATCCCCTTTTTATTGCACTTCTTCAATGTTCATCTGCCACCATACAATTTGTCATTAATATTTCCCTCCAAACAAACCATATATTAATGTTTTCTCTTCTTTTCTTCCACTCTACTTCTGCTCTCTGTCTTTTTTGCTTATCTTCTTCTTTTAATCATAAAAAAAACTGACAAATAAATTAAAGTGGACACTCAAATGGTGGAGAGATGTGCTGTTTGTTATTACCACGCAGATGCCCTAGTTAGTCAATTCTTCCATAATCAATCATTGTCTTATTTTAAAAAAATATATTTTTATGTTGTTTTCAAAAAATTTAATTACATTATATTTATCATAATTAATTAATTACAAGTATACATTTAGTGTAACAGAAATTCAATAAAATAAAGATAAAATAGAAAATTTTCATAACTATTTTATAAAAAAAAAAAGTTAAAACTACACAAAAAAAATAACGTAAGAACTAACATTTTAAATCACATTTATTTAATAAAAAATGAAAAATAATTAAAAAATATATCTCTACAACAAATTTCCTCAAACATTCTTCAATAATGTAAGAACTAACATTTTAAATCACATTTATTAAAAATAAATAAATTGAAAAATTATTTCACGTTAATTTTAAATAAAAAAACATTTTTATTTTATTTATAAAATAATAACAATAACGGTATGTAACACTTATTTAGATTTTTTTAATTTTATAAAATTAACTTATTTCATTCTTTTCTTTCATATTAATTATCTGTTACAGCATAGAAGGAAAGATGTTTATAAGATAGAGGGAGGACTATGTAAACACTTTAAAATAAAATAAAATAAAATAAATGATTTTCTTAAAAAATAAATTAAAGTAGGGATTTAAAAATAAATGTCTAATGGAATCTATCTAGGGTTTGAACTTTACATTGAGATCGAAGTAATAAAAAATTTAGTCAACATTTTGAAGCGAGATCCATTTGAAGATGTGTTTTAAAAACTCACAACCATCACTATGACATGGAAAGAAGTACAAAATGAGAATCATATTATTTAAATGGAGAAAGCTTCTAATGGCGAATCTCCATTTTTTCTTTATTCAAGACATCATTTTTGTATTCAGTGCTCTGTGTATCATTTTGCAGCAGGATTTGCATCAATACTAGCCAGAGTTTAATACTAGGATTTGCAACTAATATAATAATATATTTATTAATGTTTCAAATTAACTAAAAAGAGTAAATATTGTATTATTTTTTATATTTGTGATATAAAAGATAGTTAGTCAATAAAAAATATATACTATTCTCAAGGATAAACATTAGATAAACCGACTAATAATTTTACAATCCCATGTATTTATAATTTGTCTGAACTATGTCATAAAGAAGTAGTGCAGGTTAAGTTAAAAAACCATAAAACATATTATACAACACAAGATTTGCGTACCTTGCTAAAAAAAAAGTTAGTTATATATGAAAGTAATTATTGCTTTTCGATGTAAAAGCGAAACATATTTATGCAATCATATGAATCTTGATTGAAATTTTCCATCTAGTACATGAAAAAAATATCCTTAGTTGTCAATCATTAAATTGAAGTTTTGATGACCAATAATTCAGCTTCCTGCTCTACTCAATAATAATAATAATAATAATAAAACTAATTCGATTAAGAACTATGATTATGAAATAATATGGTTTACATGAGCCTGAAGCATAACAATATAAATTTAGAATGTAAACGATCACGGTTTTTGTTTGGATCCTTATATTTATATTTTTTACAGAAGAAAAAAAGAATGCCAAAACATCAAATTAATAGTAAAATATCATGATTCTCCTCATTATTAGAATTGATATTTGAGTCTTCATGGAACATTTAGAAAGTTAAGCGTTTTGGTTAATTTTATGGGTCATGTTATGCTGTCAAGCACTTAACACAATAACTTGTTCTAATCTAAAAGTTCTTAAAGTGAATTTTTATCTTAATTTTATAAATCTTACCATTAACCTTATATTATTACTTAAAACGTAGTTTTTTTTTTTACTTTGTTTCTTCAAAACATTTTCTCTAAACAACATTGCTTATACTAAAAATGTTACATCATATGTTTATGTGATAAATTTTGTTCAATAATGTTGTTTTACTAAAAAAAAAGTGTTAGCAAAATTGTATTGAAACTAACATAAATATTTACTAATATACATCAAACAAACGACACTACAGATTATCACTGGATGGAGGTGATTAAGGGAATGTTGAAATAAGATCGCTTTGAAGGCGAGGAGATTCGATTTCAAGAATAACACGGGCAGGTAAGTAAAATCCAGAGGATAATTGAAATTAGCTATATAATAGAAAATTGCAATAAAAACTTCAAAAAAAAATTGCAATATAAAATAGCTTTTAATAAAGATACATTATCAATGTGATATCAATTAATTAAAAACTAATTTTCTGAACTTTCCATATACCAATTATAAATTATTAAAATAATATAGATAGCCAACATAAATATTTCTCACTATTAATCCCTGTATATCTAACAACATTTAAGATAGTAACAATATAACAGTTTAAAAACTTTATACATTCTGCCCAGTTAGACAAATAATTAATTATCTGTATCAAAGCAGTTTTATGTAAAAACAACTGTAATATGGACACTTTCGAGTTACCTCTTATTAGCACTCATTTTGACAATATTTTATTTTATAAATTGAACTCTACCGAGATCCCGGTAATATACATTCATCCGCCCTTGAATGCAAGTTTAAATATATCAATTCAAATAGTAATTAACTAATAATTTGCCATACAATAAATAGATTTGATCACGTGCTAAAGCTTGTACCTGCAATCTCACAATCAAACTCGTCACTATTATTTACATATAATAAAACGATTGTGATTTTAAAAACACGTAATCAGCACATTAGTATTCCATTTTAGTAAATAAAGTGATTCTGTATCCAAATAGTCAATTAACAGCTCTAATGAATAAAATGGCAATACAGATTGTATGTAAAAAATATATTACTACCAAAATTGATTTAGCAGAACCATAAATATAGTTACAAATAATTAGCCTGGTCTAATTTACAAAGATATTGACATAATCAAATACCCACGCTCAAAAAATAGGGTAAAAGGCCTCAAATTGCATATTTCTATATATATTTTGACTATATCATAGTGCCACCAAAAAAATTGGTCATCAACGAGAACTCTGTATTTAGACCATTAAGAAAGGGGGAAACACAGCTCTTTGTGAAAGACAAACTACTTAGCTACTTGAGGTCTCTTCGTCGCTATCATCACTGTCATCGCTGCACAGCAGTAAATACGAGGGAGATTTATCAATAACATATTTGTGGGTGGATGCTTGGCTTATGTTCAGGTGTTGAGAACAAAACCAGCATAATTTACATTAAAAAAAATGATTCAGAATTAACTATATACGGCATTTAACAGAGCTTAAATAATTAGGAAGAGTAATCAATTTTACACAGAACATTTCTAAAAATAAAAAAAGATCATCTATTCTAGTAATAAAGAGAAATAAAGTAGCAATGTGTCCTGATGTTCTGGAAATGAAATTTCAATATTAACCTATTATTTCAGTATCCTCTAATCTAAATCAATTTTAAATTAAAAACTTTCAACGCACTTAATTTTATTTTTCTGATGAAAAACAAACGATAAAATTTGTATTCTAAGCGGTTCTTTATATAAGGAAATGTCTCAAATATTTTTGTCTTTATTATAAGAGTATGGATCCTGAGTAAAAAAATAATGGTTCCAGTTTCAGAATTATTAAACACCAATAATGCATCGTGAAATCTATTAACAAGATAGGTTCATTCACCCTTTATTGACCTAATAACAATACAAAGCACTCGTTGCTGGAAAACAAAATATACAATGAATTATGTGTGATGTCATTAAATATAATCGCTACTTTAATTCTATGTATTTTAAATAAAATTTAAAATTTTGATTGCAACAGAAGTGGACAATGGATTCTTTTATATGGAACCTAAAACAATATTATTACCGGTTGCATGACAGGTTCATCAGAATTTTCTTTTCTCCACTAAATATAAAGAATTGAAAGTATCATTCTATAGAAAGAAATGCATAATTGATTATTACGTACCTATATTCGGGAAGCTTGGATAGACGCCTAGCATCCAAGCCAGTGATATACTTCTGAGCTGCTTGAACATTTTCTGAACCTGAAAAATCCAAATCCATAAAATAGTTAGCAGTGTATTTCCATTCCATCTATCAGTTGCTTAATCGAAAATCCTGTTCCATTAGAAGATAGGAAAGCCTATCCAATAATAAACAGTCGTCATAATAAAAATGTTTGTAAGCAGAAAGTAATGATTTCATAGGTGATATACGGTCTGATAGTAAGATCATAATATTTGAAGAGAGGCTTTTGGTTGACACGGAAAGCTTTTAGGACAAGAATGGGACGGAAGTGTTACACGGATGGCTGATTTGCAGTAATAGGTTATTTCAAGGATGAGAAGTTTAGAAACAGATTTAAGTGAGAAATAACTAGGGGTCTGAGAGAAATGATGTACGGAGGAAAATAAGGGCAGAAAATTTATAATCATTAAATTAACAAAGGTCATACTTTACCACAATAATCAAGGTTTTTTACACTAAGCGGGCTGAACTATATAAAAGTTCAAACAATGTCATTATTTTTTTATTGTACCTCCAAATTTTACATGGTCTCACCCATAGTGTATTTTTAGTGGGGATCTCCCTGTACATCTACTTATTGAAAATCCCACATGTCTTTCTCATGTCATGTAGTATGATTTAAATATCTGTTAGACTAGTTCACATATTGTCAACCAAATATTGCTAATTGATTTTATGCTAGAACCTTATCATGGTATCAAAATAAAAACCTAACTTTTTTCGGTTATGAGACCAAAAGTTGTTCTTTCGTTGTGGATCAAAAATTCACTTCGTTGTTGTCTTGAGCTATTAACATGTTAGGCGATGTGAGACTTCCAACACTCCCCTTCCAGCAAAGTCTGCCAGACTAGACAAAAGATATTTTAGGGAAAACTTTTGGTCCAAGACAACAACAAAGGATACTTTTGACCCATTACAAAAGGACAACTTTTGGCCCAAAACAATAACCGGAAAGAAATTAGGCTTTACTATGATACCAAGTTAAGGTTCCAATATAAACCAATTGCAATATGTAGAATAACCTATTAAATATTTAAATGTTTATTTCATTTTTCCTTCTTAGAAATACTTGCGGAAAAGTTCTACCCAAACAGTCCCTTCGTCTCCCAATCGAGACTTCTACATGCATGCCAGAACCACCTAAGCCAACTTCCTCACTGATGCATTCATTGATAATCATAACCTGTTGAGCATGTCCACTCATCTCCCTTACATTGAATTTATTCTCTTTTTGGCTCTTATCTTATAGCTGTACGGTAAAACTTTGCCTGAAGTTTGAGTGGTTAAGTTTTGCCACGGGAATACATTCCTCCATTTCATCCAACCACTTGAATACTATGCTTTACATTGCCTTTTACTTCTCCATCATTTTGAATGATGGACCCAAGATATTTAAAGCAAGTGATTTGTTAAAAGTATGGTCTTCAAAGTTTTCACCATTAAGAAGAATTAATACACCTGACACTAATCTAACAATCATTATTCTCCGACTCGAGCTTCCAAAAAATGTATGAAGTATAAAAAATCAATCAATTGATTTGTTCATAACAATAATCATTCAACTTGAGAGAAGTACTATCTGCTGCAAGAACAGCCAACCAGAAAAGGAAATTTAAAAAATTGTTATTGCATATGATTTCACGCCTACTCTAGAACACAATTATAATCAACTTTGCCCAAAAAAAATATCAACAACACATGATAAAGGGCATATAACACAATGCCAGATGAATGTACCCTTTGTTAATTGGAATGCATGGAGAGCACATCGTTCTGCAGCAAGTCTAACCGGCGTATTTGCATCTTTCAAACACTCCGCCAGTGCAGGACCAACTATGGTTCCTTGTGACAAAATGGCCGAAGGATTTGCCTGTAATGTTTCAGTAATGTAAACCATCTAAATTTCCAAACATATTATTCTACAGGTGATACTATGAAAAGGCAAGACTTCAAGCACATACCTTGGCAACAGCTTTTATGGAAGATAATGCCCTTCTTCTAACTTCACTAGAGTCATCACGTGTGGATGAAACTAGCAGTGAAACAACATCTTTGTAAAGCAGTGTGTCAGAAGGATCTATCTGAGCTCTATAAAGAAGCAGCCTTCCTAATGCCTTGGTTGAAGTTTCACGAAGAGGGAACTGTTTCACAAAAATTGAAAAAAAATCAACAAGAGCAATATACAAGAAACTTGTTGGACTTGAGAGAAAATAATGAATTCTAAAAAGTTTATAAAAATAATCTGGATTTTAGGCCAGATTTGAGTACAAACATCAACAGAGGATTTTCTCAGAGCACGGATTTCCTCCTTCAAAACACCACAAAAATAATATTTTAGCAATTCAATTGCCTTCAACAAGTCTGTCGCAACCTATATATAACTAAACTATCACATCATAACATCTAATTGCTAAATTTGACAATAATATAAACATATCTTCTTAATTACGTCCAAATACAGAATTAAAACAAACTTCAGCAACTTGCCCGATCCAAATTAATTCAGGATTAACATACCTTCTCATCCTTCAGGGTGTCTCTAAGGCAATCAACAATAGTTGGGAACAAGGAAGACGAACAAATTATTGCTGGGTTGTAACGAAATATGGAAGACATTGTAAGGACGGAACCATGCCTGGGTGGCCAGTTTGATAAATTAGCTAGACTCGACAGTTCTTGAATCAACTCTGTAAGCTGAAAATCTTCCAGGTACTGCAGTTATAGTTAAAAAAATAATCAGAAAGCATAAAAACAAGAACAGGTGAAGTAGAATTGAGCACTCCGATAAATTTAATAAATGACAGCAAAGGTAATAATAACATAATGTAGCAAAAATACAAAAATGACACATCAATTAATTTTTATTTTAAATCTGAACAAAGTAGAAGAGTACATATTGACATAGTCGTTCAAAGAAGGAATGGAGATTAGAGAAAAAATTAAAAACACTTTAGTGAATACAAATCCATTCAATAGTCTACAAACCTGTGTCAAGATTCCCAATATACTAGAAGCATATATTCGAACTCGATCATCATCATGATGAATTAAATCCTTGAGGACACTGTAAAAACGATCTCTAACAGCAGAGCTCACATTATTCCCAGCATGCTTCAAGACACCTTTTAAAGCAGTTAGAATAGCTTCACGAACACCACCATCTGATCCCTAAATAATCAACAGTTTTGTATTGGATGAGTAACATCAGCAATACGGTATTGCATCAGCTTAAGTCAAAATAGCAATATTATTAAATCACCTGCAAACTGGACAGCAAATCATTAACTAAAGGGTCAACCCTGGTACTGAGTCCACTGAGCTTCCCAAGTGCCAGGGCAGCACTAGAACGAACAGTTCTGCATGTCCCATGGAAGGTTGTCAAAATCGAGATTATGAGTAAGATATAAGAAGTTCACACAATCATAAATAATTGAATCGTAATACGGATTGTAGATCCTATTTTTATGTAATATAAAATATATATTAATATAATAATATATCATAAAATAAATTTTAAATATAAATCTTAATGATTAAAATCTAACTCAGAATTGCAAGGTGACTGTAATTGTTTAGGTTTTAATCCTAAATAATAAAACTTAAACAATATGATAAGACTGTTCTTTTAAGAAGAAAAAAAACGTTTCTTAAAAGAAATACATAATATAAACAGTTTTTTTCTTTGATTATTTAGGTTTTAAACCTAAACAATAAAGCACCGTAATAAAACTTAAATAATGTGGTGACCATTCGTAACCTCACTTTAACATAGTAGGACAAGACTCTTCTTCTTTGAAGACCAAAAAAAAACGTTCCATATTCTATACGAGGAGGAATCCCAGTTTTTTTCTATTTTTTCTTTTTCTCACTGTTTGGCGACAACAAACCAACCCACAACTGGCGACGATGCAGATTCAACCCGCAACACAACTGAAAGCGCAACCAGATCGCAATTTTGCATTTTTTCCGATCTTGAACAATTATTCAAATGATCCTACACTATTCCAATCTCACCTGAAAACTAACACGGTTGGGGTGCAGAATCGTGGAATTGGACAATTCCACAATTTTCCTCTCGATTTGGACTACACTGATCACATGCATATGAATAAGCAAGAACAGTAAATATAGATGAGATTATGATTGAGACTCCCAAATGTCAACATTTTATTACAAGTTAATTAGAACAGTTAGTTACAAGTTGGAAGGGCAGTGATTCAGCTCAAAAAAAAGGTTACCAAAGGAGTGGTATTCAAAGTTGTAGCATAGAGAAAACAGTGTGGAGGCTTAGTTGTAAAGGACAATCCTTGGAGGAGTTTTCTCCCCATAATAATTGATATTCAACTTACACCTTTTCTTATTTCAATAATACATTCATCTTTTTATATTCGAGTTTATAAACAAAATTGGTCCAGTGTGCCAAATCTCTTGCCGTGTAAGAAATAAAGAATTAGATGGTGAGATATTGGAGGCAAAGATGAAGGTTGACGATCTGGTGGATTGGGTAGTATTCAAGCAAAGAAAGAAGGAGCAGGTAACAGCCATGCATGCTAGAGTTTTCAACAAACCCATCAACTCACACCAGCACAACAACTGGTGTTGTATTGTATTTAACAGTTTGAGGAGGATGGATAATCAACTATGAATGAGCTAGTGGTCAGATGTATACTAGCCAATCATCCCCTGTTTTAAGAACAGTAAGAATAAGTCCTTGTTTGTTTATTGCTTATAGAAACAACTTTCAGTTTTTCCTTTTCTTTTTTAAAAAGTAAATCTGTTTGATAATTGCTTTTTAAAAACAGTTTTTGAAAACTATTTTTGGTTTTTAGATTTTAAAAACTAAAAAAAATCAAAACTGATGTTAGGTTTCTTGACACTAGAAACTTGATCACTCGTACCACACACACAAAAACAAAGATGAATTCCCTCGTGGTATTTCTCTTTAAAACTGAAACAGTCCAAGGAAGATAATTCCCCTCCTCACAGGATCTGTTAGGAATCCTGTTTACACCAATACTAACCAAAAGAAAAAAAAAACACTCTTTACAAACAGATTCTTCCCTTATTTATAGTCTTCCTAACTAAAGATTCTCACCTCTCAACCTCCTAATAACAGCCTGTCCTTCTAACCACTAATTGCCTATTTTATTCCTTCTAACATACACTTTTAGTTTCCTAACAACTGACTATATTTTCTGTTTTTAGTAATAGTATTTATGTTTTCACCAATAGTTATTGTTAAGGTTCCAACATAAAACCAATTGGCAATATGTGGAGTAGCCTAACATGTATTTAAACCATACCAAATGACATGAGGTAGGCGATGTGGGACTTTCAACACACCCCCTCCAACGAAGCCCGCCGGACCAGGCAAAGGGTACTTTTGACCCAACTAAAGGGCAACTTTTGGCCCATGACAATAACCGGAAAGATGTTAGGCTTTGGCTCTGATACCATGTTAAGGTTCCAACATAAAACCAATTGGCAATATGTGGAGTAGCCTAACATGTATTTAAACCATACCAAATGACATGAGGTAGGCGATGTGGGACTTTCAACAGTTATAATGCATCATCTGCCTACATCACCATAAAGTAATCAAAAATTGTTTTCCAACTTTTACCCTGACTTTCCATTATCGTCGATATCATCCTCTTTTAATTAAAACAATTTTTAAATTAGAATTATGAAACAAGTTTTTTTTGTCTAACTTATTTTCAAAATCAATTTTCTAAGAAATAATCTCTAAAACTGTGTTTAAAAACTAAAAACAAAACTAAATCGCCACAATCCTAAATATTTGTTTACTGTTTTTTCCTTTCAGTTTTTATTGCAAGATTGTCCTCTGACAAGGATTTTGTATCTCACAGTATATATCTTCTTCATCTTCTTAACAAATTATTTGTTTATATAAGAGAATACGAATTAGGTATTGACAAAGTAACTCCCTTAACACAGGCTCTCCTCTTTAATTATGGCATAGCTGATGTTTTTGTCCAATAAATTTTTTCTACCTTCACCCATTTGAGATTTCCCCACTAAAAATACTTAGGTGGCGCTAGCAAGTCAGGTGACAAATCCTGAAAATTTATAATTGAATGATTTACTTATACGATGGCAAATTAGTTATTGTGTGATGTTGAAAGGAGATTAGCATATTTTCAAACCACAACATCAAATCTACAAAAGCTAAAAACTGAGGGGAGTAAACACAACAAATTGGAGAATGGGGGGACAATAGTATAGTATCTCAAACTAACCTGGTAGAATCCTGTAAACACTTCACAAATGTTGTTTGCAGCTGAGGAAGAAAAGGCTTCAAGGAGATTCCACCCTTTTTTATCATCGAAGTTAGAGTAGACAAGATGGCACTCTTCACTTGCCATGGGAATCGATCGCCTATAATTCGGATAAGAGGCCTATGACAAACATGATTGATTGAAAAAGTCAGAATGTATAAAATATATGTCCCGAGAAATAAAAAAGATAAAATGTCATTCAGTCAGGTATGAAAGCAAGGACAATCAAAAGCCTACCTTACATAAAGCCTTGAAAAGAAACTATGTATAATTAAAATAATGGGAGGAGTTAGATCAAGCTCTAAATAACTCTATTGGTCAAAATGGCTATAAATAACCTACTATTTGTCAAAATGGTTTTAATACCCTGTCAAGGACTCAAGAACTAATTCAACAACTTAAGTTCCTGGGGAAAGACATAATAATTATGATATCTTTAACAAATGCAGATTGCAAGACTAGTCCTACTTATTGAAATTCTTACACGTCAAAAAAGTCAAAATCAAATCAATTTTGTGCCAGCACATGCATACAACAAACTGATAAAGAGGGAAACAGTAAGCCAACAACCAACGAATTGGTTCAGTTAGTGTATTGAAATAAGAGATAAAAATATTGACATAACAATAATCTATAATGATTTTTTACTAGATACCCTGTTATAGGGATGACAAACTCCTTGAGTGATTGCTCACTGGTAACTTCAATTAGTTCGCCAAGTCCCAGAGCAGCTTGCTCCCTCAATTCAGCAGACCCACTTATGAGACCCTGTATACAAAAGTTATAACTTGGAGAATGAATTATATGCGAATTTATAAGACAGAATTTCTTTCACTATCTAGGTAACCACAACAATCAGCAAATTTATAGTATTATTTAAAATTGTAAATAAATGATTAAAAGCCAGTTGAAAATTAATGCATGAATTTTCATGAAAACCCCATAAAAAAGATCCACGCAAAAGGGTAAGAAGAGTTGTACTTTTCACTCAGCTGGAGTGATTGTGGAGAGAAGACTGAACAATGAGACAGTGGAAAAGTAAGACCACAGAAGAGGATAAACAGACATGACAGAAAATAGCATAGAAAATGCTCAAATTTATTAACTTGCAATTGCTTTAGAAAAAGGACACTGGTATTTTATTACTTCATAAGAAAATAATCAACAACAAAAGTTCCTATAAGTATTAGACAGGATAAAAATGTGAAAAAGTAATTATGAAAGTGGACCGCAAAACAAGTAATGATCATACAAATGAAGAAATTTCAATTGAATAAAAAGAATACTTGGAGAAAAATTGGCAATATAGGCTGAAGTGCTTTAGGAAGACAAAATCCAGGAATGAGAATTGGCCCTCCCTGTAGAGCAATAATACAGAAAACACAGCCACAAATTAGCCATTGGGAACCAAAAACAATATGTCAAAGTCTTTGTTAAGAATAAGTTTCAAAGTAGCAGCTTCACCTTCTTCTTCCTCCGTTCCTTGTCTCGCGATGTTGACACAGCATCTCGAACAAGTTTTATATAAGAAGGCAGAACCTCCTTGGCCACTGAACTAATGACCCTTGACAAAGCTTCCCAAGCAGCCTAATGAAGAGAAAATTATAACAATATACTATATAGAGAATCTATGTATAATATCAACATCTCAAACACTTACAGAAACAGTAGATGAATCAGGATCACTTAGCAAGATGATTAAGGTGGATATCATGTTTGGAGCCTCATCATCCAGATATAACTTGCTATTTTTGAAGAAATATCCTATCAGATATGAACTAGATCTTCTGACAGCAGCCTGTAGACAAATTATAAAAAAGATAACAAAATTTTAGGGAGAGCATGCAGGAAATAGATGAAGGGCACTAAATTATATCAGTTATTACAAAAAAATTACCTGACTATCATTAACAGCTTTGACAAGCTCTGATATGAGAGGCTCAATGCCTTCTTCATCAATGACTGAGACCACTGTTTCAGCAGCTTTCTTAGCAAATGTTTGAACCTCCTAGAACATCAACAAGAAAAAAAGGATAAATTTGTCCAAATCAATCCTTAGAAAACATGGCTATTGAATTCTGAACAAGTATTTTCTCCAAATGATCTGAGCATAGTCTACCTTGTCAGTATCACCCATTGCTGATAGCAAAGGAGGAAGCACAGTACCAAGATGAAAGTCAAGGCCAGGCCCAGCAACCTCTGCTAAAGCTCCTAAAGCATGTGCATTGAAGGCACTGCACAAGTACCAAGAATGTTCTTAGTTAATATACAAGTGCTATATCAACTAGGAGAATGGATCAAAACTGAGAGACACATACGACAATGGAGGATGAACCAGTTTGGGTAAAATATGTGGCAATACCGCACTTGTTCGGACACTACAAATAAGGATAAATGCAAAAGTTTAGTTTTAGAAAAGAAGAAATCAGCACAAATAATAACTTCAAAACATGACATCAATGCCAATGCAAATTTACCTCAAAATTTGCTTAAGGCCATCGAGTGCAGTATCTGAGGTTTCATCATCCTCCAATGCATGTAGAAGAGTTGGAACAATCTCATCAATTGATAGCATTCCAGCACTCTACATTCCAGATTTGTGGATAAGATATGGTAAAATAGTTTAATCTCAACGACGCTAACAAAAATTCTGTAACAAGGGCAACCTTATACAAAGTGCTGAATGCTAAGCCAGCTGACTCACGAACCTCAGACACACTGTTAACATATCCATCTAAATATCAGATAATGCAGTCTAAAAATTCTGCAAATAATGAAATCAGAATTAAAATGCACAAACCTATCACAGAGTGCAGTCCGAATAGTTGGGATGAGTTCATTCATGAATGTCAACAACTGACTCTTACCAGCACTTGCCATCACTTCACTCAGACCAACACACACACCCTTACAACCAATAAAATTCACAATTGTATCAAATAACAAGTTATGAGCCATTGAATCAATAAAACAACCAATATAAAACTTTGTTCATTAGGAGGAAATAAATCAACACCAAAAACTATTCTAACCTGTCTTCTGCTGCTGTCAGGGTCACTCAGCCCCTGGGACAAGATTGGAATTATCAAGGGAAGTACACGTTCACCAAGCTTCCTGACAAGCTCACCCAGTGACCGACCAGCAACCTACATTAGCCATAGAGATGTAATTTCTGCAAGCTATGATAGTAAATATATTCACACAGATATAAGTGCAGACCTGCCGCCTTTCAGATGATGGTGATGCAAGGGATGTAATTAAAGTATCCATCAGAACTGGCATAATTTCCCTTAGAGTCTTGGGAGTATTTGCCACAATAGTTTTCCACACGTGTAATGCAGCCTGAAAAGTGAAAAAGGATGCATTTTCAGCCTTTATATTTGTTAAACATATTCCCCAAAAAATAACAACTCTATTGACATAAAAGAGTAAATGTAAAAGTTGTTACCTGACGAACTGACAAACTAACATCAGCTCGGACCATATACAATGCAGCAAGTACTTCATTACGCTTATCACGCCCTAGAACTTCAATGATGGCACGTCCATGTGCCTCAGTACTAGAACCTTCATCATCACTGCCCCCCTCAAGTAAAGCTTTACCAGAAGTTCCAGCAACCTGATATGAAATAAATCGCCAAAAGTCAAACCATGCTCTGTGAAGGAGTTGTTCTAGGATGAGTAAAACATACTTTGAATAAAAGATCACCCAACAGCTCGACTGAGCTCTGCCGAATGCGCCAACTATCATTAAAAATGCCATCCTCAACAGCTGGAAGAAGAAGAGGTAGTGAACTGTAGGAAAAAATTATTGTTGTTAGCAATTAGTGACCTGAGAAAGTGAAAGAAAACAGAGGGAGGGGAGATAAAAATACTCTAAGAACTTCAGGTTGGCACAGATACAATTTACCGGGAGTTAGACTAATAAATAGAACATACGTTGTTGCATAATGCTCGACAAGAACATGGCCAGCCCCTAAAGCAGCATCTCGAACAGATTCATTTTCATCAGCAAGACCTATAAAACATTGATAAAAAAAAATGAAAAAAGGAACAAAGCAAATTCAGATATAATAATAAACAAATAGCACATAAATTAGGCCACAAAAAAATACCATACCGTCTAGAATAGCAGGCAGCACCTGGGGAAGATAGTTTTGAAACTGGACTCCCAATGACCGTGGCAAGTACTAAAAGAATATTAGGAGAAATGATTAAATGAACTCTGTAAATAAAGTTCTAAATTTCTAAGTTTGATTTATGAAAGTTACTGTACTTTCAGTATTTTACCTTGAACAGGGTCAAGTATCCATCCCGTACAGATGCTTTCTGATGGGAGCAATTTCGAATAATGTCAGGAAGTACATGTTCAAAGTACCCGATGCCAAGAGCAGCTAAGACCTGGAAATGAATAAAAAGTCAATATGACAATATGGTAAATCTATCTCCTTAAAGAATGATGGATTAGTAAAATTGATTTTCAGACTTAAGTGAGGTTTTAAGTTTGCAGTATTTATACTATGCACACATGTGTGAAGATATATCAAACTAACTAGCTAGCTGCCCAATGGCAGAAACAAGCAGTAACGGAGATGCGTTAGAGCTGACCTGAAACTAATACTTAAAAGAGCACAATAATCCCATATAAAAGTAGTTCTATTCTCACTACATAACCACCAATATGTTATCGAGTGATTCTCATCACTTTCGAGTTGTACTATAAATAACCAGCTCACTTAACAACCCCACAATTCTTCTATTATAAATTTACTGATCAAAATGTACAGGGTTCAATAAAATATCACCAATATTTGTATAATAAGAAGCTCCTTTAATTTACAAGCAAACTAGTAACTTTGTCAAATAAAAGATCCTCTTGTTTTTTTTAATTATCCTTCTTAACATCTATTTATTCATAAGTGTACTCTCTCCCTTTTTACAAGGTTTCTTTCAGCCATGTCGAACAATAAATTATCTTTTCACTCAACCACGCTAAAATAGAAGCCAAGTGAATCTAAAGGAAATTCCAAAGGCCTTAAAAAGTAAAACCTATTAAAAGAAAAAATCTGACCTCGCTCAGCCCTTGAGCTGCTCCAGAGCGTTCAACATTACTATTATCAGACTTCAGTGTGTCAAACAACCACGGAACAAGATCAGGGAAATTTTCTTCACCCATTCCTCCTATAAGGGATCCAATGGCTCTGGCAGCAACTGAACGAACTTCAGGGATAGGATCCACAAGAACCTGCTCTTGTAATATATGGATGAAATGAGAAGAAAACAAGGCCAATGCAGCAGAAGTAAGAGCAACAATCCATGAAATTACCTTTTTCACTTCAGGAAGTAACAATCCTATATATGGAATCATATCCTTTGGTTCTGTAACCAAGGAACACATGTTTCCAACTATTTGAGCTGCCCTCTTTTTAGTGTCAGCACTCCGCTCCCTCAACCCTCTATGTACTATTGGTACCAATAATGCAAGTGAAGGAGCATCAATCGAATTAACAAAGGTTGTCTGAAACCAAACAAAAACATCTTAGGTAACTATGCGTAAAACTAAAAAAATGGTAAAATTTGTAAACCTTACTTGGAGAAGAATATCGAGGGAATATTTTGTATGCTCATTAGGATCACTAAGTCCCTTAAGTAGAGTAGGGACAAGAGCAGATATTTCTGGATTCTTGATGACACTCCCAACCTGAAAAAAAAATGAAGATTAAAATAAAAAAATACAAACAGGAATCAAATGGATATAATAGTTCATAACTCGAGACAAACCTGTTGAAGGGCCATTTGCCCAGCTGACTGAACTTTAGGATGTGTATCAGTCAAAACCTTCAAATAGCAAGATGAGTTAAGGTAACAATCTATAGCTTAAAAAAGGAATTCAAAACTCAAAATGTAGTGTTTCCTTCAAGTTATACCTCAGTCAATTTGGGAACAATCTTAGGGAGACATTGAGACAACTGTTGTGGAGCACAATAAGCCATAGCACCAAGAAGTTGTACACTACTTTGTTTGGTCCTCCAAGCTTTATCTTCGAGACCCTGAGCAAATACATTAGCTATGCAAAAGTTCATTGAGGTATAAGCCAAAATATATATATATATATATATATATATATATATATATATATATATATATATATATATATATCCTTCAAATTGCCAACTAGAGCCACGTTAAGCTCAATTGAATTATTGAGATTTCAGACACATATTACAAGTTTACTCATCTTCATATTACAATTTACAACAGGCATTAAAGTTTATATAGAAAATTTACGTTTCAGCAATTCAAACATTGTATACCATACATATTATAGCAGATTTTAAAGTGCATATCAAAGCAGATTTTGTTTATGTGCAGCAGACAAAATGTTTATTACCTTCAAAAGAGATGGAAGGACAAGTTTCACTCCTTGAGCACTAAGTTGAGACATCATGGCACGGGCAGCACATTCAGCTGCTTCCCGAACTGCAACAACTTGATCAGAGAATGAAACCAAAAGTAATGGTAACATCTGAATCACGTACCTGAACACAATTATTGTAAAACAATAAAAAAGAAACACAATATAACCACATTAAAAAAAAATCATAATGTACTCAAGAACTTACGGTTCAAATATTCTGCCCAGTGTTTCACAAAGACACTCAAAAGCAAGTAAAGCTCCTTCACGTGATTTTGCAGAGTTCCTGCAATTTAAAAATAAATTGACATAAAAATAATGTAGGTATAATCCATATACTGAGTAAAATAAGGATGTTAACAATAAATTCTCCAACCTATCAGCAAGACTCTCTTGAAGTGTAATCACTATCCTATACTTTTTCAAGCAGGAAATGCCAAATCCCTTAACCAATCCTGCAAGACCAAAAGCAGCCCCACGGCGTTCCCCATATTTTTCACTTTTCATCATTTGATCCAACAGACGATTAATAAGAGCAGCTGCATCATCCTAATGGTTGTAGTATCAAATAACAAAAGAATTCACTTCAGTAAATCTTAAAACATCAAAATGTACAAAACCTTAAGTATTAACAATGCAATTATGTTCAGGTCAGGCACAGACAAGCTAGCACGACAGCAAAACCTTGTACTTCAACATAGATGAACTACTCTCAAACAAGTGTGTGAATAACAATTTGCAAAAGAGTATCAGTATTATTTTCAGTAAATACTGTGAAACTGTATAAAATGAATCCTAACAATGTTTAATATTAGTTATATTAGACCTATTTTTTGTGTCAATGTTCCACACTATCCATCTAATCAACAAAAATGGGGCAAGAAATCAAGAATAAATATGCAAACAACAGTTATTTTTTGTCCTATATTTACTTAATGACCAGTAATCTTCTACGAGACCAGAAGTAAAAGCAACGGATGTAAAATGTAAGAATGTTCTTGCATACTTGTTTTGATTGCATTAATGGAGATAAGCATGCAGAGACAGCCCGTTGAACTGCTTCTGAAGGAGTATTTAAAACATCCAACAATTTTTCCACGACAGCATGAACCTTAGGATCGTCCTGCTCAAAAAGGAATACAAATAATAGCAAAATATTTTAAACTTAAATAGCCACAAATACATAAAAACGAGGAACAAGCTTTAATACTAACCTTTGACAAGTGCTTTGCCAGAGCTCCAGTGAAGATCACCACACCTTCACGAACCAAATCATATTTTTCTTCATCTGGAGCCTAAGACATCGACGGAGAATATATTAATCAAGCATCACATATAACTCTTATACATGTTTTAAATGCCAAACTACAGTGCAAGGAGCAAAGAATAGGACGAGTATCCAGCAAGAAGTTCTCAAAGATGGGGAACTCACTGTTTTGTTCAAGTAGTTCTCAAAAATGGGGAATAACAATGAGACATTATCTTTTCCATTTTTATCAATGATCAATATACCAGCATTAATCATTCTGCCTCTAACATCAGCATTTGGATCAGCCTGCAAATCAAATCAATCCCAAAAATCCAACATTGTTGGATACTGTCAAATAAATATTCTTGGTAAAAAAGGTATCCTATACAGGATAACAATTTTTTTAATAAAAACTTGTAACGTGACCCCAGAAAAAAAAATATCATAAAAGAAAACAAAATATAACAAACATGGAAGGACCAAACCAAAAACCCATGTAAAGATTTCACTGGCAGAGTCATTATAAAACACTACCATCAAAGGATAGATCATATTGCCACAAAATCTTCCTTTATTTTTAATTTTAGGCAGATTCTTATATTCCATTCCATCACATTAACCTCCAATTTTTTGAGAGAATCAAGCATTAAAAAGATTTTAGTTTGAAGTACAATTTAGTACGAGATATGGGATATAAACCACATTGACTAACTGAGTCTGCCTACACCAGCTTCCTGTGTTAGTGGATTTTATTATGCGCTATTGCTACTATTAGAATCATTATTTCCTAGTATTATCATTAGACCTAAGTATAGGGTGTTGAGTGTGGGAAACCTCCTACATCTGTATCTAGATCTGCACCTAGAGTCCTAGTTGCAGTCTCTTAGTCTTCTATGTCTCATTGTATCATATTTTCATTATAAATAGAAAAAAGGGAGAAGGGTCCCATAAGCCCTGAAGATATATTTTTTCTCTATTAATCTTAAGTTGGTATCAGAGCAGGTTGGTCTTGCTCTGCCCTTCCGGTCACCATCCAATTCCGTCGGGCCACTTTCCGGCAACTGTCCGACCTCCTTGTCCGGTCACTTTTTTTGCTGTTGTCTGACGACTTTCCGACCACTATCAAGCAACTATCCATCGTTGTCCGTTGTCGTCAGCGGACGCGCCGCCATGCCCACTATCTCCGTCTGCTACAGCCAGGCGCGTGCAGTCCACGCACCACCGTGCACTAGCCGGATCGTCAGCGCACCATCTCAGTAGCTTTCGCCAAAACCTTCTCTGTTCGCTTTGGTGAAGTCCAGACGTCCCCCTTTCGGAAATCTCCCTAGGGCTTTCAAAATCTTCGTTGTTTTTGCGTATCTACTCTCTGTTTTTTTGTCCTCTTGATCAAAAATGGCAACTGGAAGTGCTATTTCATTATTTGGAAGTCCTTCCATTACTTCCGAGAAGCTAAACGGACAAAATTACCTCTCTTGGTCTGCTGCCATCAAGATGTGGTTCCTTGGCCATGGACATCATGACCATCTTGAGAAAGACGGAAGCCATGTGCCTGAAGAAAAAGCTGAACAGTGGAAGCAAGCAGATTTTCAGTTGGGAGCCTTGTTGTGGCAATCCGTGGAGCCAAGACTTTTAATGTCTCTTAGGGCCTTTAAGACATGTCACTCTTTTTAGAAGAGGACTCAAAACATATATGCCAACGATATCCAACACCTTTACGATTCGGCAAACAAGCTGACATCTCTGAAAATGACCAACCATCATATGATCTCCTTCATGAATGAAGCACAATCAGTTGTGGAAGACCTGCGGATGTTCTTGGAGGTCGACGCTTCAGATGAAACTAAGAAGAAGCTTGACAAATACTATACAGTGATGATTCTTCGAGCTATATATCCAGACTTCAACCATATCAGAGATCAGCTTCTGACCTCTCATGAGGTCCCTTCCATGGACACCTTAATCCAACGCATGATTCCTGTCCCAACACATGGAACTCTGGAAACTCATGCTCTAGTAGAATTATCTGTTATGGTCGCCACTCGTGGAAGAGGAGGACGTGGTGGTCGTGGGCGTCCTCAGTGCATATATTGCAAAAGGATGGGTCACACCTAGGAAAACTGTTACTCCTTACACGATTTTCCTTCCAAAACAGTCAATGTCTCTTAGGCTGAAACGACTGAACCCAAGTTCACTGAGAACGAGCATCAAAGTACCTACTACTCAAGTCCAACAGCTTGGCAAAGCCATCTCAACATCCAAGTTCATCAACAGCTTGCATCTTTCAATCCATGGAACGTCACAATTCATGGGTAATTGATTCTGGTGCTTCTGACCATATCTTTGGTAATACCTCCTTGTTCTCAACCTTTTCATTTCAAGACAAACCTCATTTTATAACCCTTGCAAATGGCTCTAAAACTTCCTCAAAGGGAGTCGATCAAGTCATCCTGTCTCCCTCCTTAAATCTAAAATCTATCATTTTTGTCCCTAATTGTCCCTTCAATTTAATTTCCTTAAGTCAGTTAACCAAAATGTTAAAACTGTTCAGTAACCTTCGATAACAAATCTTTTGTTATACAAGAGCGTGGTTCGGGGAGACAGACTGGAGAAGGATATGAATCAGAAGGATTATATCATTTTGGATCTCGTCCACGAGTGTCATGTGTTGCAGCTCGTAGTCCTAAAATGTTACATGATTGGCTTGGCCACCCTCATTTGTCCAAGTTAAAAAAAATGTTTCCTAAACTTAGTGGTCTTCAGACCTTAGAATGTGAGTCATGTCAACTAGGCAAACATGTTAAATATGCCTTTCCTAAAAGGTCTCAATCAAAAAATAATTCTAGTTTTTCTATCATCCATTCTGATATCTGGGGACCTAGTCATGTCTCATCTTTTGGTTTTAGATATTTTGTTACTTTCATTGATGACTTTTCGAGAAGTACTTGGGTTTATCTTATGAAAAATCGCTTTGAATTATTATCCATCTTCACATCCTTTTTAAATGAAATTAAGAATCAATTCAGGCAAGTGATCAAAATCTTGAGAAGTGACAATGCCAAGGAGTACTTCTCATCCGATTTTTCTGTCATTTTGAATTCACATGGTATCTTATCAGTCCACTTGTTTTCATACGCCACAGCAAAATGGTATAGTAAAAAGAAAAAATAGTAAAAAGAAAAATTAGACATTTGGTTGAAACTACTCGTACCCTTTTGCTTAGTGCCCATATTCCTATCCATCATTGGGGAGATGTCATCTTAACTGCATGTTTTCTTATTAATCGGATGTCATTATCCTCTCTCAATCATAAGGTCTCTTTCTCCATTTTGTTTCCAGATAATCCTCTTTTCCACATTTCTCCTCGTGTTTTTGGTTGTGTATGTTTTGTTCATGACATGTCTCCAAGGTTAGACAAGCTTTCTACTCGCTCTCTCAAATGTGTCTTCTTTGGCTATTCCCGTCTTCAGAAAGGATATTGTTGTTACTCTTCTAAAACGAAGAAATATTACGTGTCTGCCAATGTCACGTTCTTTGAACAGACCCCTTACTTCTCTCCATCTGTTCAAGATGTTCATGTCATACAGCAGGGCCTCCCTATTCCAATGGTTGAGTATAATCTTTCCAATGTCTCTATAAATATTGGTCAAAGTCTTGATCAAAGTCCTCCCTGAGCCATCATCTCCAACTATTCATACCCCCAGACAGATAGTCTCATTTTCCAAGAACATGGTGAATCCCCTACTTCAGATGTTTCCCCCTTGTCCCTTGATACCACGACTCCTGGTGAAGGTGATTCAGGCTGGCCCATTACTCTCAGAAAAGGTACTTGTTTCACTTGAAACCCACATCCCATTTATAATTTTCTTAGCTATCACAGATTATCGCCTTCCTATTGTTCCCTTTTATCTTTAGTATCTTCTGTTGTTATTCCAAAAAATGTGAATGAAGCACTTGATCATCCTGGATGGCGACAAGCCATGATTGCAAAGATGCATGCTCTTGAAAACAGTCATACTTGGAAGTTCGTGCCCCTCCCACCGAGTAAGAAGGTTGTTGGTTGTCGATTGGTGTATGCAGTTAAAGTTGGTCCTGATGGTCAAGTTGAACAACTCAAAGCTCAATTGGTTGCAAAAGGATACACTCAGGTTTATGGTCTTGATTATTGTGACACTTTCTCTCCTATGGCCAAGATGACTACTATTCGTCTCTTCTTTGCAATGGCAGTCATTCGTCACTGGCCACTTCATCAATTGGATATCAAAAATGCTTTCCTCCATGGTGATCTTGAGGAAGAGGTTTACATGGAGCAACCTCCTGAGTTCGTTGCTCGGGGGGAGTCTGGTATGGTATGCAAATTGCATTGTTCTCTATATGGCTCAAGCAATCACCACGTGGTTGGTTTGGAAAATTCAGCTCCATTGTTCAAAAATTTGGGCTAAGACGTAGTGAAGGAGACCATTCTGTCTTTTACTGTCATACATCTCTCGGGAAATGTGTTTACCTAATAGTATATGTTGATGATATAATCATTACAGGAAATGACACTACAAGAATATCTCAACTAAAGGAGTACTTGTGTAGACATTTTCAAACCAAGGATCTTGGAATCCTCAAATACTTCTTAGGCATTGAAGTAGCTCAGTCAAAAGATGGAGTTGTAATCTCTCAAAGGAAGTATGCTTTTGATATATTATAAGAAACAAGCATGATTGACTGTAGACCAGTAGACAGTCCTATGGACCCAAATCAGAAGCTAACAACAGAAGAAGGTGAATTATTCTCTGATCCAAAGAGATATAGAAGGTTTGTTGGAAAGCTAATTTATCTTACTATTACTAGACCTGATCTATCTTTTGTAGTTGGAGTGGTTCGTCAGTTTATGCAAACTCCATATCTTGGACATTGGAAGGTACCTCAAAAAGGCTCCTGGATAGGGTTTACTATATGAAGATAAAGGAAATGTTCAAGTCTCCGAGTATTGTGATGCTGATTGGGCAGGCTCCCCTATTGACATACGCTCTACTATAGGATATTGTGTCTTCCTTGGAGGAAATGTTATCTGATGGAAAAGTAAGAAGCAAAATGTAGTGGCCCGATCATCCGCTAAAACTAAATATCGGACAATGGCGTCTCTCACTTGTGAACTCATATGGGTAAAGCAATTTCTTTAGGAGCTTAATTTTTGTGAAATCCTTGTTCGGGAAAAATTAATGTCCAAGGAAATTTGTACTGAGTTCGTTAGGTCAAATGACCAACTTGCAAATGTGTTGACCAAGTCATTAAGGGGACCTCGGATTGAGTTCATTTGCTCCAAGTTTGGTTCATACAATTTGTATGCTCCAGCTTGAGGGGAAGTGTTAGAATCATTACTTCCTAATATTATCATTAGACCTAAGTATAGGGTGTTAAGTGTGGGAAACCTCCTACATCTGTATCTAGATCTGCACCTAGAGTCCTAGTTGCAGTCTCTTAGTCTTCTATGTCTCATTGTATCATATTTTCATTATAAATAGAAGAAAGGGAGAAGGATCCCATAAGTCCTGAAGATATATTTTTTCTCTATTAATCTTAAGTGTTACTTATAATCCTATTACAAGTTAAAAACCTCCCAACATCATTAACATATCCACTTCTCCTTCTACCCACTGATTGGATAGATACAAGGCCCATTTTTTCCACCGTTTTTGGGTGATGCTATGCATTTTTCACAACACATCAGTTAGGCTTAGGCATTGTTTTCTTAGCTTCAATTCCACCTTTCACTGTATCATGGCCTTCCATCAACCCCAAATGTTCGCATGCAGGCCAACAGGCACCAACCAACACTTTAATAATTTCTGCAAGCTGGAATCATAATACAGTGTTTCAGGACCACATTTGTAAGCCTTCTTCCTCTGCTCCAACACAAATCTGGAATGCTAATATCAGCACACAAAATGTTGTAACACATAAGTGTGACCCTAGGTTTCATTTATTAATTAATTTAAAATCCTAGACTGTTACACATTTTCTCAACAGTTAGGGTTATATTTCTACCACAGACATCATCCAAGATTTAAGTTTTAACGCCACATAAAAATTTCATTTTGATAATAAATTATAATCTAGCAGGTAATATTCAAAGCAACCAGAACGCCATAATTTGATCTTGAAACCCCTCCTTAGCCGTGTGTAAAACCCTAATTCCAGATATGCACTCAATGAACCATAAATCAAAATGGTGTCCATCACACATTCATCCCTAGAAAATTCTTACTGTAGTAAATTGATAAGTGAACCTGGTATAGCAAAAATTATTACACCAAACATGCACAATTTGCACCAAAAAAATGGACGAAGACAACAAATAATATCAAATATTAACCATACTAATATGAAAACAGAAATATAAAAGCCAGTCAAAATTACCAGAGCTCTCGATATTAGAAATGTCATGACAACAGGCAAGTCTTTTGTCCTCAAAACATCAGCAGCAGAATGTAATGCTAAAGCTATTCCTTGCCTACCCAGCCAACCAGCATCAACACTACCATCTCCAACACACATGTCCCGAATATACAACGAAAATAAAGTGGAAAGGGACTCCTGCAAATTATCAGTAAATGATTAGACAACAAACAGCAACAAAGTGCAAGTTATAAATCAAACATACTTGTATAGAATCTGGATGTTCATCCAAGGCAGCAGCTAATGCTTCTGCAGCTGCCACACGAACATTGTAGTTAATGTGCGATAGTGCTTTGTAAAGTCCTGAAAAGTCAGTCCCAAAATCAAACCCATAATGATCCCATATGTCTTCTGCCACTTGAGCAACTGACTGAAATTTTGAAAATAGTAAATTAGCAGTCAATCACAACATAGTGAAGAGTTAAAAATTAAATAAAAACTTTAAAAATACAAAACAATACAACATTACAAGACAATATTGACAAAATATACTCTAGCAATAAAAAATAAATGAAAAACTTTTTGTACTGAAATGAAAAGAATCCATTACCAAGAATATAACCAAAGCATAAAATGGGAAGCGTTTCATGACTTGCAAACAGGAGCGGGTATAATTATGAACTTTGGATTAGTGATTTAGTAATTACGAACCGGACGGACTAATTTAAGAAATAATATATAGGTCAACCTTTACACACTCTGTTTTGATGATAATAAATAAGACTAAGTTTTATTCAAGATAAGATTGAGTTTATATATATATATATATATATATATATATATATATATATATATATATATATATATATATATATATATATATAAAAGCATTCTCTTACTTCATCTCTCACTATCATTGTAGCTTTGCCTTCAAGAATGTCCAATTTACAAAAAACCCAGTATATAAATTATAGTCAGATTTAACAACTTTCAATTGAACTCTTTAGTCATATAAATGAAAATGAAAGTATAGGACAATGCCTTAAACCCTAAGAATATACAAGAGACCCACATGAAAAAGGTCAAAGCAAAATTAAATATCAATGCATTTCAAGAAAACAATAATCTAAAGTGAGATTGGAATTAAAATAAAACGCAAAGACCACAATTTATTTTCTATGGACAAGGTAAATTACAAGAGCAATCTTGAGCCATAAGTTCCTAAAGAAAAAGTTCAAACCTTTTCAGGATCATGTAGTGCTATCCATATACTTGTTGCAACCTCGATGTTTTCAGGTAGAGATCGATTAGCAACAGCAGGGATACATTTTACAGCATTCAAACAAGCCATTCTTACATGAACATCTTTTGCATAAACTCCATAAAGTGCCTATAAAATTAGAAACTGTGAGATAACATAAGCACTGTAACAAAAATACAATTGCACAATGCAAATAGAGTCAGGCATACATACAGAAGCAACTTCAACAGGTTGCAAACCAAGACTCAACTCATTTAGTGCAGGTCCTATTGATGCTTGATAAGCTGGAACGACACCAAGTACATGGTAAAGTACCTGGAGAAAAGAATATTCATCAGGCAATAGGTGCAAAAACAAAAGAATACTAAACAAAGCATGAAATGTTGGGAAAATTACCGATAACATTTGTATCCTAGGAAGAGGTAGATGTGGATCAAGGTGTAAATAAAATATCCTAAGCACGTCATCATGAAATTTTGTTTTCTTTGAGCAAAGAAGGATTCGCTCAATTATCTGAAGAAAATAAGAGTTAGGAACGGAGAAGCCTTGGTACACTGATCAAATTGCATTTGAAAGTATAATTGCTTACTGGGAATACAAAAGAAAAAGAATCCACAGGAAGTGCTCCTGATTTACAAGAAACAGATAGGCCATCTAAAATTCGCTCAAAAAGGCCATTTAATGGCCTTTCATTGACTTCCTCTTCAGCAACTGATGGAACTATATCCAACAGAAGATGAACTTCATCAGTCACAATTAAACGCAAAGCAGTGGAAATGTCCAGAGCCCAATCACACAGAGGGGGAGCAGTGCATCTTGCTAGCTTCACCATTGTTTCAAAAGCCTCGTCACTTACAATAGGAGATCGCATTAATGGTTCAACAAACTTGACCTGAAGATTTGGGTACAGTCTCAATAATTTAGAAACTACAAGATTCTAGAATAAAGCAATTAATTTTAACTAAAAAAGAAGAGCACACATTATTAGAAATGGAGTGGGTCAAAATCAACCCAAAATACTAGATCAAAAGGGGAGTAACATATCGTATAATTTTGCCATATTCCAGCTGCTAAGGAATCATAAAACACCCCTCACCAAGGACAAGACATTTGCAATGTCATATATGACAGTAACCCACAACTTAAAGATTAGATAGGTTCTAAAAACATATTAAAAATGGACTAGACCTAACTAAAACCCAAAAGCGTCAAGGAGTACTTTAGACATATTCCTAACAGATAGGAATCATAACTAACATTTTTAAATCAGAGTGATTGTAGTTTATTCAAATAGCATCAAATATTGGGTAACAAAGATTAGCCAGCGTCAATACCATTGAAGGAAGCCTACTATGAGCAAAAACTGAATTAGCTATTGCCATGTCTCCAAGAGTTCTTAGCATCAGAGACAAATTTTTCTGTATTTGATCGACTCTATCACGTACAGAAGCCTCCTCCTTCAGTAGCAATTCTCTTGCTTCCTCCTTGGCCGTCCTTCCTTTGTCTAAAGAAACCCCAACAACGTTGGGACAAAAAAAACAAAGCCTGAGTGAAAACTGAACTCAAAAGCTACAAACTAAGACAAATAGAAGTGCAACACTTGCCAGCCTTCTTTGTTCCTTTCCCAGGATCCTTTTTCCCTACACCAGCAGCTTCTCTACTAGGTTGATCTCTCTTCACTGAATGGTTAGACCGGGTACGATCCTGATTAAAGGAAAGCAGAGTATAACTAACAAAATATCAGGAATGGAGGATTGGAGCAAGAAAAATGTAAATTAATATGTACCACGCCATCTTCATCATCATACATCCGAAAGCGACCCTTTGCTTGTTTTGTGTTTTTCGCACTAACAGATTCAGCAACATAAACCCCTTGCTCTGTAGAAAGCATCCCTTCCGGCGTATGAAAGATCTGAAAACATGTAAAAAATTATTCACATACGTGCCCATAGACTAAATAAATTTGAAAGTGGTAATCACAACAAATGGAAAAACATTGCACATATAATAATGTATATATCAATCAATAGACTGTATAAACTGCATCATGTGAATTACCTGAATGTCGTTCTCCGAAAGTGTATCATGAGCAAACCGCTCAGGAAGATTTAGCAAATACTGGAATGAAAAAGGTGTGGTAAGGTTATCAATAATAAGAATTCAGATCAATCTGAACTATAAATAAATAATAACATGTCTACCTTTTCAAACTCTATATATGTATCTCCAGGGATTATAGACATCAAGTTTGACAATGACAATATCGCTGCCTGTTGCTCTAGAGGATTAGCACTCTTCAATCCCATTGGTCCCAGTAAGATCTGAAAAACAAAAAATCATTTCTTAGTTGTAGATCGTAGTTAACCTTTTCAAGGAGGTAAGCTAAAAATGAAGTCAAAAAAATAGCACAAAACTATACAAAAATATTAACAAACACAGAAAAAGATGACAAAAAGAAAATTGAAGTTTCCCTTGGCCATTCAGTTAATTTATCAAAAGCAAATTATCATAATCTAAAATGTTCAGCTAATCCATGTCTCTTCCCAAACAATAGGTGGCAATCTCACATAGTGGTCCCAAAAATGCAATAAAATACCCACTGTTTTGAAATTTAGATATATATTACATAAATTATTCTTAGTACATGAACGGAAAACTTTTAAAAAGTACTTAAAATTAAAGATATGTTCACAATAAAAAACCTATTACAAAGATTGGAACAGCGAATAATAAAACTATTAGAGATTTTCAGAAAGAAGAGGAACAAAGGATAAAATAGAGCAAAAGGTGTATGAGTTGGTGATCAGAACATCAGTTGGGTTGACCAGAACAGTGACAAGCTTGCCAGAAAATGCTATGATGTAAGGTATCTTGCCCGAAAAAGGTGGGTATTCCTCAGTGAGAAGGATCAGTGACATACAATTAAACCAAAAAATTGATCCATTAGCATCAATCACAAATCAAACAAGGATTGAAAACTAGGGAATATCAAAGAAACAGTGAAATTACGTAGAGAATGTGAAGAAAATCGCCACAATCCTAAGAATTAATGAGCTAAAAAAAGATTTGCACAGAAAATAGGATTTCTTTGGTTGAAACCAAAATTTCTACACAACAACACAAAGAACTCTCTCATTAGACATTAGCTCTTCAATTACAAAATAGTCTTAGCCTCCTAAAGTCAACATTAATCCTATTTAAATGTTGGGCCTTTGGACTACACAAAGCACAACCCAAAGTTAGTCTAATGGTGATCAATTTAAAGCTAATTTGAAGCCTCCTCCTTGACACCATTGAGGAGGACTCAACCACTTTGGCTAGACTTTCCACTTTTTCAAGTGTAGGACATGAAGAAAGTCTTGTAAGTAACAGTTCAGTGAGACAATATCTTGATCACAACTTTGATCAAAATCTGAATGCAAGCTCTACAGAATCAGCACCATATACACTTTATAAACTTCCAATCAATCAGCATCTAGGAACAAGTTAGAGGGATACTAGTTTCTAAACGGAGTAGTATAGGCATTGTATATCATTAGCAAAATTGCTTTGAGCTTTCTTCTAAAGGAACAACTTTTAATGGTTCTAAGAGTTCCTAAAAATATGTGGCTCTACATATTGTCACAGTACAGCACACAACAGGAAGTTAAGCTTCTTCCGCTGAGCTTCTCCCCCCACAGTACAACACACAAGGGGAAGCTATCTTTAGTACTAAAGAAAAAGACAACCCAAAAGAGAGGAAGAATCACATTCAACCCAACAACCCTAACAAGACACTATAGGCAAAGAAATTGATGCCAGAAACAGACCCAGGAGGCTCTGGTGAGAGCTACAGAAGTGTCGCGGTGGCATTCCATCACGGACAGACCAGTGCATGAGCTGTACTCACATAACAAGGCAACTTGCCTGATCTACATGCGAGAGCGCATGGGTCGGACTTGAAACCACCTGAGTTAGGTCGCAATTGAAAACAAACACACCTATCCCTGAAGTCACCCAAAAAAATTATTGCCCACAAACGATGGTGAGTAGCAGTAGGCAGCAGCAGGCGGCGGCAGACAGTGGTTTTGAGGGACAAGTAATAGCCTTCGGTAGTGGAGACAGCAGAATGGGATTGTGCCCACTATGAATCACATTGCAACTTTGAATTTAGAAAATCAGTTAGATAATTTTCTCTTTACTGATGTGTATATTGTATATGCATCGATAAGTACAACTATGAGAAATCAGACAAAAAGGTTACACCTTATGACAGACAGATAAAACAAAAAGGCAGCTTCGTACAGCTGCACAATAGATAATTAAAATTATTTTAACAAAATCCGCTGCACCCTTCACCTGTAAACATACTAACACCAGAGATGTCCACAATTTCATGTGAGTGCGGCTACACTTGAACTAACTACTACTGCCACTACAAACAACAACTCTACAACAGGCCACATAAAAGAGATGGGTGCACCATGATGCTGCTATCACACATTATTGCCTACTATGATATCATGAAATTAGACTCAGTGTTAACAGAACCAATCTGGTCATTGACCTAGTTAAATTACTGGATCAGTTCAGTGGGTCACTAGTTGAACTAGTAGGTTACTAATTGAACTGCATGAACCAGCATAATATGAAGTTATATAACCTTATACTAAAGATATTATAAAAATTATTTTTGTAAAGCTTTTACCAAGATATCTTGGTGTTGTGACTTTACAACATATAAAATACCATCATGAGTTCAAGCATTTCCTTCTACATCACATTCAATGCAGCATAAATCACACAAAAGGGTGTACAGACACTGGGACGCATCCTGCAGAATCAAAGGCATGACGAACATATTGGGATGAGTGTTTGCACTATAATCTTGGAGAATGTGACGACAGGAAGACAATTCACAAGTCACTGGCCACTGATTCAACCACGGTTCAGTGCCAGTTTGATGACAAATTCCCAGGTTAAATTCACATGAGATTTAAATAGGTGATTGGACATACTATGGGTCCAGCTGCTGGTTTGACCATTCAGAGCAGCTGGTCCAATCCGTGTTTAATAACATTGACCAGACCCAAAACTATATCGGTTGAGTATTTCATTGAATTAGAGTCAATCCAGTGATTCAACAAATTGCCATATTTGTCGAAGTACTAATGCAAATGCACAACCAAATGCAGCAGTTGCATCACTGACTTTACCAACATATGTAAAATGCATTGAAATAAAAATTAAGATATTTAATATGTTCATCCCTTCCGAATATGTATTCAACTGTTAGGAACACGTAAATCACACATCAGCTACTCTAACAATAATAAAAGAAAGCTACAAAATATTTGTAGTATATCAATCACACGATTACCTGTAAGAAATTCCCCACATTAGCTGAAATAATATCAATGACAACAAAACCATGTGCTTGCAGACACTTGCAGAGCCTCTGGAAAAAGAATGAAGCAGGTTAGCTAACCAGTGAAAAAAAAAAATCAACACTCGCATATACAATAAATTATGACCTCCCTCCTCACATGTATTGATAGAAATATGAGAAATACCTTTTTCTCTATCAACAATGTGATGATTATGTCAGAATATTTCAGAACATCTCTTAGGATTTAATCTTTTATATTTTACAATTTGTTTCTAAAATATTTAATTAGGATTTTTATAATTATAGGGATATCTTATTAGAATCATAATTATTAGCCAATGATTTATAGACATATCATATACTATATATATATATATATATATATATATATATATATATATAGGAATAATAGTCTCTTGCAATTATTTGTATTTATTGTGATCAACTAGTATAAAAATACTCATTAAGTCAAATCACAATTTTCAACATGTCTTGCATCTATTTTCTCATTTTTGACATAGTATCAGAGCAGTACCATTCTCACAGACCTGTTTTGTCACTGTTCCACTTCTAAGTTCCCCAAAACGAAAGAAGTTGAACTCCAATCAGTTAAATCTTCCAGTATATCTTCTTTCCGGTGTAAATGTCACTTTTTTCATTGTTTCCTAATCTGATTTGCCACTCTGTCTCGTAGTAGTGTTAACTACCACTGACTCTTTCATTGACACACCTTATGCTCACCACCTTGCAAATGTACTAACCCTATCTATGTCCCAGATGCACTACTCCTGTCTATGTCCTACATGTAATGGCTTCATCTATGTCCTAGATGCAATGGTCACGTCTTTGTCCAATATACACTGGCACTGTATTTGTCCCAGACGTACTGGTCTCGATTATGTCTGATGTACACTGGACTCATCTATGTCCAGGATGCACCAATCTTGCCTTTGCCCTAATAAGCACTAGCCTGGTCTATATCCTGGACGTTGTTATCAAACTAAGTTTCAACTCAAAAAATTTGGTCCCCAATAATATTATTTTGAAGCTTCCAAATGTGATTTTAAGGACAGAGACAAGCTTTGCTTGTCAGACTGATGATCATTCAACTATTTGGCTAAGCTATTTTCTCTGACTTCTCCAACATCACTAATTTACTTTTCCAACTAATGTTTTTTTTTATGGCTTCAGCTCCAATGAAGGTGGGAAGAAAAAAAAAACACTCAGTTTTTATGTTCTTTATTTTTATTTGTGAGGAAGTGAATTATTTTCTTGTAACAAACTAAAACTTAGTAAGCTTGAGCTTGTGGGGGGCAGGAATTCTGAAAAATATCTGATGATATATAATTTTAGTATATTTTAGATTATCTTAGATGATCTCTTAGGATTTATTCTCTGTTTATATGGGAATATCTAAATAGAATCAGATTTATTAGAATATGATTTACAGGCTTATCATATGATAACTAAAAAAAATCATGTGCTTCTAATCTTAATCATTTGACTATGATCTAATAACATAATATACATACACACATAATCCAGTAGTCACTATACATCATTTAATTGTCCTCATTTCTCGCATGAACTAAGTGTTCTCAATAGAGTAACTCCCTATGCACACAAAGCCATGATACAGTTGATTGATTAAGCTGTTGTGTTCCTAAGAACAAGTATTCCTCTTTTTTTTGGGTTATCAAAATTCATGCAATGATATATCAAAAATAAACTGGAAGAGAGATGGACCAATGACCAAAAAATAAACAAATTGATCAGTGCCCACATGTATGAAACCAGACATATCATTTTCCAAATACATCCGGCCACTTTAGGATATAATAATCGATACACACATTACAATTGTATTGCAGCTCTCAAGTGAGATCCATTAGGCTATTAACTGATCACATACATATGGTGCCAGGATTCTAGACTGCCAAGTTTATGCTAGTTGATTTGTTAAAAAAATTAAACAATTAAAACTTCAAATGATGTAAAACAACACACAAGTATGTAAATAACTACCTTCCACACTACATCTTTTTTTGCACTACCAACTAAACATGGGTGATGTGAGCAAAGAAATATTCTGACAAATGAATCTGAAGCATGTTTCAGAGCAGCTGGTGACATAATAAGCAGAGCCTTAACCAACACCTCAACAGATGGAACAAACGGAACTTGAGGGTCCAAAGAGATATCAGTATCACTGCATATTCAAATAAGAGTTTAAAAGCAGAATGGTAAAGAATGAGATTTACGAGAGCAGAAATACAAGAGTATGATTGAAATGTTGTGGACACTAGAACCAAGTTTGACAACCTGTATAACAGTTAGTGAGAACTGAGGAGTAGTATGAAAAAAAAAAAACAGAAAATTGAATTCCAAAACAGATTGTTAGCCTCTTGAGCAATAAGATCAGCAAGATAGGCACAAGCAGTATTTACTAGATTGTGGAAGAAGTTGCTTCAATGACATTAGACACCTGTTCTTCCAAAAGCAAAACCAAAGATACTAACAATTGTTACCAATCTCATAAAACAACACTATGCACTCAAGTGACTTATAGAAAAGCAGCAAAAATCCCAAAATAGGAATTTGAAGAGGAACTTTCTAGATAATTTATTACCTCTGGATAGGAGGAAAACTAAGCTTATTGTAGGTCCAAATCTAATAGCAAAATATGCAACTCTTACATTGAAGAGGATATACCTTTCTGAAATTAGCACGTCTAAGTCCAGTTGACTTTTACAATTTAACTGATAAAAATGCAGAGCAGTGTATAATAAGCTACTTACCTTATTTGTAAGGCTAAAAGTTTTTCTTCAATCAAAGTAAGGTACTTCAAAAATTCCAAGAAAAGATCTTCAGTTATCTGAGGAGCAGACGAGATAATCTTCCTAGCAACATTATATGCCATTCTTCGAATATCCCACCTCGGATGGCATATAAAAAAGATCATTAACTGCATTAAGTTAACAATAAATGAGTCAACATAACATGCTAATATAGGTATCTGATAAAATGCAAAATGTTTTACCTGCAACATCAATCTGACTGAGAAGTTGGATAATGTACTGCAATGAAGGAAATAAACATAATCAAGGATACAACAATATCGATGAAAACTATAGTCAATTTTTACCATTATAATGGAATTTACCGCTGTAAATGTTCCACAAAAAGCACTTCAAGAAGATCAACACATGCCATGCTATCCTCAATTGATAGCTTTGAAGCCTGCAGTGCATCATTTCAGATATGTATAATAAGGGTAATACCATAAACAATTTTTAGTTGAGTAATCACCATAGAAATTGGCACGACCGAAGGTTCATTTTGTGATATCAAAGCCCATATCTTTTCCTTTACCAATGTTTCCTCTGGGAAAGTAAAACACAAGCAAACAAATGAAATTTTTTGGCGAAAGATAAAATAAAAAAAATAGAACAAAACTGGTCATCAATTTTAAAAATATAAAGACTTCTACTAATACAAACCAGCTTTAATATCAACAGCAGCTATCTTCGCGACTAATAACAATGCATACAAGCCATCTAAACGTTGCACTGCCTTAGTATAGCCAGTTTTCACAAGTTGGACTAGAGGGCCAAACAGAGGTAACATCTGAAAAATACTTAGTTGAAAGTTGAGGGAGTCAAGTTCATGTCTGAAATAAATTGACAAGCAATTACAACCTATCAAAATAACAGGCCACCTTTAACATAGCATCTTCATTTTTGGAAATAGCATGTAGACCACGCAGAAAACTCTTTCTTAAAGTTTCCTTCTCTTTGAGGCCAGAAACCAAAAAGGAAACCAAATTCTCTTGAATGATATCTGTAGATCTAACTGCCCAAGAAGCTATAGCTGACAAAATCACAATTTTAACATCCTCATTGCCTGTCAATTAAGTGTGAAGCATGAGTCAGCAATAAATCATAATATGATCATTTTTGCAAGGGAATTTTTCATGTCAAAAATACTTTTCAAATTAAAAGAAAACGTTAAATTTTTAAAATAATTAAGCAAGTAATAAGACAACAAAATACCAAAAACACTTTTTCTTTTTAAGTTAATTTTACAACTTCTATTACTTTTGAGTGACTTTTAAGGTTTTTGTTCAGGAACCAAGAAGCATAATAATTTGTCTCGTTCCTCATAAAGCTATGAAGTTTCCAATAGACCCTTTGTCAGTTTCCAGTTGTTTTCCATTCACACTTTCATGATAATTGTGTAAGTTCATTAAAAATTAAGTCACGAAGTACGGGTATAATTGACATAAAAAGTTAATGTTATATTTAACTTTAAAAAAAATAGATAAATAAGAACGAATACTTTCCAAAGTACCAACACTTAAAAAGGAACAAAGTAGTTTGTTCATCAAAAGTTAAAAATTGTTGCTCACAAAGACACTTGTAACATAAAGGCACTTTTCCCAATGTTTATCCAAATACCCTCAATACCAAAAATTAAAGAGTCAGCTGACCAAAAAGCATAAATAATTATCAGTAACAGTCAGCACAATTCATTTGTAACTAATTGTTTTGCATTAAGAATGATAAGAAATACCAATTGATACTCCTTGGCATTTAATAGCCTAGCAAATGACTTACCGCATATTCGCATAACTTATACAACTTAATTCTAATTTATGTGTAGGTAGGTCTATTTAGAAACAAATTTATATTTGCACTGTCATCCGAAGTTAATTTCTAATGTTATAATTTGTTTGGGCCTCCTGCTGACTGAATGTGTCTTTTCGGTCATTCACCACGGAAAAATTCTTGTGATGCACTTTGAAGGTTTTCAATGCCAATATTTTGTGGTAATGTGAGGTTTTGCAGATATTTAGTATAAGTGTTTGGAGAGAAACACTCGTAATTTCAACAATGCCCACATTGCTCAAAGATTTGTTACAGGATAAGATCTTTTTTTTTTAATTTCCTAGGTGCTCAGATCACAGTTGCTCTAAGGGGACCTCCATTACTGATGTGGAAGAGATTAAACAGCTCTTCACATTTTTTATCCTCTTGGGTTATTATTTTACTTTCATTTGTCTGTTTACTGTTAGGAGGATATATGACCCCTTTCCCCATTATGTACTTTACCTCTTTTCTCTCTAAAAATATTTTGTTTTATCATTGAATAAAAAAGTATAAGACCAACATAGTAAGGAAATATACAAACAGATAAAAGGAATATTAGAGCTTGTGCTTACCATCATCCTTGTAGTATGATAGAAGAAAATCACATATTGTACGAGACAGACTGATGAGGTATTTTCCATCTGGTGCATTAGACAATTCTTGTATTGCCTTTACCAACCCTACTCTCTGGTATGGAAAAGCCAGTCTTCCTTCTGAGCCTGTTTGAAAGAAACTTGTGCGGTCAAATATATTACAAAAGCACCATTAACACTGTTGATCAAAAATCAAGATAACCCCACATCACCAAATGGTTTAACGAGTCTCATAACAGGCCAACAACACAAACATAGGGCCATTTAATACCTTTGATAACACCTTTGATAGCATTGAACATTGTGTCTAATGCATCCGGATTGCTAGATTTTTGGCTGAGACTACGGACTATAGACAGTGCCCCATCCCTTCTCCCTTCATCAGCATGCCGAACTTGTGCTAATACTACTGAAAGAATTTCAGATGCGTACTTGCTCAGATCAAGGTTAACAGACTTCAAAAGAATGCCAACAGACTCCAACACAATCTCTGGGTTGCGTTTTAGCATTTTAACAGAGGATGGTACCACAATGTTTTGAAAATCTTCATGTGACATTTGCAAATAAAGTGGACAAAATGCTTCAGTGAGACACTTTCCTGGCTTTTCTTTTGCACTCAGTATTGCACTAACATATATATCAAGAAACGCTGGCTGTAAGGAGGAAAGCACTACATCAGACCCTACCAGGTTATAAGCAACTCAATGCAAACATAAACAAAAAAAAATTATACACACTAACACACCTTGAATTCCCCAACTAAAGAGGGAGACTGACTTGAGAACTCCAGCAACAACATTAATAATTCAGGACAATCCTTGAAAGGAATTCGTCCATTTCTCAGCTCTTCCATGTAGAACTTATAGATATTCGGTGACTGAAAAGCATAAACACATAGAGTATAAAACAATTTCTTATATAGATTGAAACTGCAAAGGAGGAGGTCAAAACTTTATAAGTTGTTATATATACAGTAAGTCGTACAACAATTTATATAATAAGATTTTTTTTTTCACTCTGTAAGTTGCGTCATTCATTACTTCTCTATATTCTCTCTTTCTCTCATTATTGTACAATTTTGTTGTAAAACTTCCTGTACAAATACCATATCTGAAACTCAAGCATAAAATTGAGGCCATTACTATTATTAGTATTAATAAAATAAAATAAAAAACGATAGTTAAGCTGAACCTGAGAAAACAAATGGAAAAACTTTTTCCTGCAAGCACTTCTTTCACGAAAAGACCTTTTCAAGACTAAACTAAGCAAAGAAGCTTGCGCCGCAGCCACTCTACACAACGCATTCTTGGAAACCGCGGCGAACTGGCTCTTGCTCAAAAGTAAACACGACCAATAGAGAAGTCTATAGCATCCAACATGAGATTGAGACTTCGATTGCTTTTCCATATTCAAAACTAGAGCTCCTGCGAAAGTCTTCATAAACACCGCACCACCTAGCTCTGTCACAATCACTTCATCGACCGCCTTCCTCGATCTGAGATCATCGTAAATCGCAACCGTTCGGAACACTATATCGGTAAGAAGTGAAGCGAGCTCGGTTGACATTTCTGCAAAATAGACCAAACTGATTAGGTCGAACAACAAACAAATCGCGCATTCAGACGTGCATGTCTATCTAAGCAATAATAGAGAGAAACGAAGCCTTGTTCGCGATAAAACGATCCCCGTTTAGAGGAAATGGAAATGACAAATTTAGTTTGGGGAGTGTGAATTGGAAATGGCGCATTGGCATGATGGTTTCGGTGCTGACCTGAGTTGGAGGAACTCAAGAACGCAGGGATTTCGCGACGGAATATCCGAATACGTTGGTTTGTTGAGGAAGTGGTAACCAATTCGGAGAGGGACACGAGAGATTGCAATGACTCCGCCATGGCAAAGATCCAAAGGAGATTGCAAGCTCAGAATCTGAAAATTTAATGCAGCCACGCTTCAACTCCCACAAACACAGTGTGTTTCAGTTCGTCACTATACTGAGATTGGCTAGGGTTTTGGGTACTGCTAATAGCTTGAACCTGTCGTGTCCCGTTCGGACTTTCGTTGAAACCAAAAACAAAACAACGACAATTTTTTTCTTCTTCTATTTTCTTTTCTGCTGCTTCTATCTAACTTATTTTTGGATCTCGACAATTATTATTTTTAGTTACACACTTGGGCCGTACTATTCACACCTCACTATTTAAACCCCAAAACATCTAAAAAAACTTCGTATCCTCGCCCTCCTTCCTGTCTCCTCGCTTTCCAATACTCCTTCCTACCTAAATACAATAATTCGTAACAGTTAATAAAGATATTTTTAATATTATTTTATTATTTTATCTTTCAAAATATAATAATTATTTTAATCATATTAGACATTATATTAAAAGACAATGGAAAAAGGTGAAAAGATAACAATTACTTAAAAAAATAAATGTAACGACTGTATATTAAAGAAAAATAATAATTTTATAAATATAAATACAGAGGCAATATGTGTTAATATTATCTAACATTTTATGTTTTGATAATTGATGTAACACATTTTTGCTTAACTATGTTGAAAATGTTACATGATCCTTAAAGTAGGATTTAGTATGTCGTTCTTTTATTTATTGGAATTACTTGTAAATACTTATTTATGTATCATTTAAATATAATATAACAATTAAACAATCACAATCTGTGATTTATTCAAAGATAAAATTCAAATAAAAATCACCCTAGACATAATCTTATAACGCACTTGTTATTATATTTACATAAAGAGTGCAATCTGATTATTTATAACATTATATTTATAATAATAATAATAATAGACTTTAATAAAAATTATGGATAAATATTCTACTCATATTTCTTATCACTTAATAAATATTTATACGCATTTTTCTAAAGGTATTTCTTTATCTAAGATTCTAGTCTCCTTTTCTTTTTCGAATATATGATGGAAACTTGTTTTCATTGTGTATGGTTTAGGTACACACAAAAAAAAATGTTGCAATGATGAGGACCTTAACACAATATAAAAAACATTAGGAAACAAATTGATGTTCGTGTATAATTATCTATGATCTTGAAGTTTTCTAAATTTACTCAAACATTTTAATTGAGTCTTTTAATTGAGTTTTTTAGTTAAATTGATATTGGATATGTTATTCTATTTTTTTATTGTTATTTTTTCCATTTTTTATTCTGCTTTACTATATAAATATTTTTTCTGTAAAGTAATTGAACTTTAATAAAAAAAATCCTTTTTTTTCAGTCTTTATTTGTTTATGTTTATCAAAATCTTTTTCTTTTTTCTTCTTTATGACCAATCGAAGGAGCTTAATCAAGATCTTATTCCTCTTATTTTCTTGTATTGCTCTAATGATAAACTTGATCTTGTGAGGTCTTATTCTCACGTCTCAATATATTGATCACAAGAATTATACTACCTATAGAGCATGGTGATGCATGTAATCATTATTAAGAAGACAAATTATCGTTTATTGATGGTACTCTTTTCCAATCTATTATGACACGTCCACTTTTGTCACTTGGTTTTGTGCAAATAAAATTGACATTTTTTGCCTCTATAATAACTTAGTTTCCAAAGATATCATCACCAATCTGTAAGAAATCTTGAATGAAATAAAATCAATTTTATTTTTTTTAAAATGGTCCTTGCATTTTTTTAACTTGAGAGCTTTAATGGGTGTATCTCCAACAAGGGTTTGGTAGTGTTAACACCTATTTATACGAAGTTAAAATCCATTGGGAGGAACTACCTAGCTATTAAACCACATTTGTAATTTACCTATGATGGTCCTCAACAACTCCAACTATACATTATCAAATATGAATACATTATGTCATTTTTAAGGGTTTGCATTGAAAGCAACGAGGGGAGATTGATAGAAATGTTCCTACATTTTCAAGAGATGATTTTGATGATGATTCAAGTCAACTACATTCAAGTCAACACTATTCAAGATGAATTAAGGATAAACTGAATTTATGACGTTGGTGAAAATGTGAAACATTTCCCTACATGCCCAAGATATGTTTTTTATAAAGGTGATGATTCAAGCAAGCACAAAATGATTCCTGAAGACTAAATAGAGTCTTAGAATACTGAATATGGATGTACAAGTTGATGAAGTAATATTATGCACAAAACTCCAAAGCACAAGTGTGATAAAATTCATAACATTATATTTTTTTCTGTCATAATCAATTATGATGCATCAGAAATGAAAAAATGATTTTCTCTGTCATAATTGATTATACTGGTAATATAATCAATTATGGCAATTCAAATTTGAAAAATATATCCGTTTTAAAGAATAAATTTTTTTGAATACATCCTGATTTTCTTTATGATATTATTAATGTCCAACGGTCATTTTCTGATGTTATTTTTCTATTTAATTAACTTTTGATGAAAAATCAAAAACACACAATTATAGAATTTGAAAATACAATTTACATTCAATTAGTTTTGAGAAAAGAATTATGAGCAAGGCAACAGAGATATTTTACACCTTTTGAGAAAACCCTCTTCTATACTACCTTCTGTGCTCTCATTGTTAATCACACTTGTTCTTGGAGATTGACATTCTACATACTTCTACAATTTGTTGTCTCCATTACCCAGGTGTATCTGTTCTTATTTTTATTACCTTCGTCCTTTTTTTATTGGTGAAAATGAGGTGTTTTTTCCCTAGTGTGATTCTAGGGAGGTGTTCATCCTTAGTGAGATTCTAAGGATGTGTTTTCATCATTTTATTTTTTCAGAGGAGGTGTTCATCCTTAGTGGATTTCTAAGGAGGTGATTGTCTTTTTAATTAGTTTCCTTTTTACTGATTCTTCTGTTGAGTTGATTGTAATTTGTAAACTGAATTTGAAAGATAGTGAATGGGGAGTCACTCTTGTGTTAAAAGTTTACTGGAAACTGGATGTAGGGTTAGCTATACCCGAACCAATATAAATTTTTGTGTGCTCTTCTCTTTCCCTTATCTATTTCTCTTTTTTTGATTATATTATTGCTTCCATTTTATCTCTGTTCAAACCAAATTATTAACTCACAAATAAATTTTTGATTTGATATCTATTTTAATTTGTGCATCTATTCACCCATCAAGATGTTATTTGTCTAACATGCATGAATTTTTTTTTCTCAAATTTGTAGTCAATTTCTTATATTGGATCATTTACATTCAATTGACAATATTTTTTTCTCTTATTCCTCAAGAAGATGACCAGCACAAAATTACTGACACAAATTTACCGTCTTCGGATACTTTAGTTTTCTCTATTAATTATTCCTAAATATTCAAATTTCATAACAACAAGCATAAATTAATAAGATACCAAACTTAAATGCACATATTTGTTTCAAATATCTATATGATTTTTATATATCTCTCCCTAATTCTCATGTTTTGTTATCTATTTCTACAAAAGTCAAAGTAGAAGGAATAAAAGTATGCGATTAATAAGGATACATTTTTTTATAGCATGTTTTATATTTTTACTTTTAGATCCATTTTTTTTTCTTTGTTAACTTTAACAAAAGTCATTCTTTTCATTTTATTATGGAAGCTAACAATTTTTTTTTGCAAAACCTCCAAACAACGAGGATGATTGACATTACTAAACTTCAATATGATCTATTGATTTTTTATTTTAATAAATGCAATTTCAATTATACTAGTATCAACAATTATAATAAAGTTACACAAGAAACTTGACATAAGAGATTAGGTCATCTGCTTACTTTTATTACAGACTCGTTGTTAATAAAAAACCTTTAAATTTGATTGATTATACATGGCATTATAGTACTTGACATGAACAAAATATATTTAGTCCACATTGTTTTAATCTTACTCATGTTGATATATGGGCTTTTAAACACTTTATTGGTGATTTTTTTATTTTTTAACTTTGAAGAATGATAAAAGTCGTTTCACATACATTTATATGTAGGGATGGTAATTAAACCCGTACCCGTGGGGACCGACCCGTCCCCGCCCCGAGTTTGACGGGGAAACCCCGAGTTGACCGGGGGCGGGGTCGGGTTCGGGTTTTCCCCGCTTTAAAAAGTCGGGGGCGGGGGCGGGGATGGTAATGCAATCCCCACCCCGACCCCGCCCGTCCCCGCCCCGACTTTATATTTAAATTTAAATTTTAAAATATTAATATTTTAAAAGTATTTCATTTTCTTTTTCTATTACATATAAGGTTATTTTTTTATATTTCACCAATTTTTATTTTTCTTCTACCCACTTTTTAATTTTTTTTATCTTTCTCAATCTTTTATATCAATTAATTTATTATATTATTCTCTCCCTTATCTTTCAGTTTTTCACATTTTCTTAGTCTCTCCCATCAATTTGTTTTTTTTTTCAATCTTTTCAACCAATTTGATGAACACAAAGTTAATCTTTTTTCTTTATCTTTTTCTAAATATTTTACATCAATCTTAGTAGTAACTAATATTAGTTTATTTATAATTTATATTTATTATGCCATATTTTTTTATCTTATTATGCTTATTTATCATATATCAAATTTTATCTTAATAAAATAATTGCATTTTAAATGATTAAAAGAAATTAATAATTTAAACTTTTATTACTTCAAACTAATTAAATAAGAATTAACTTATTAAATATTTTCTTATAAACTATATATTGACAACTTAAAAATGAATTAACTTATATGTATAATTAAATATTTGAATACAGTATTATAGTAATAATGTTATAAATATTCAAATATTTGAATACAGTGTTATAATAATAATAATAATAATAATGTTATAAATATTATATATATATATATATATAAATAAAAAATAATTAAATATTTCTTTTACATATATATTTTAATATAAATATAATAAATTAAAATGTATATTTAATTAATAATAACTATAAATTATAAATATTTATTTATATATAAAAATACATAGTAAAATTAATTTATTATAAATATAATTATCTTTTTAAAAATAATATAAATTGGGGACGGGGCGGGGCGGGAACCCGAAACCAGCGGGGACGGGGATGGGGACTTAATTCCTAACCCGCGAGATCGGGCGGGGACGGGGATGATTAAAAAGTCGGGGACGGGGACGGGAGGCAAAACCCGCCCCACCCCGTTGCCATGCCTATTTATATGTTTTTATAAAATTATAACGGTATCACACTTATGTCTTAATTATTTTCTTACGTTAATTCAAATTATTATTAAAGCATTTGGATCTAATAATGTTAGAAAAAAATTCTTTCAAATAATTTTTCTAAAAAAAGGTGTTTTACGTCCATTTTTCATGTATTGAACGACTTAAACAAAATAATACGACAAAAATAAAATTTTATATATTTTAAACATTAGTTGTCCTTTGATGTTTCGATCTAATGTTCTCAAAATTATGTTAAAAATGTTGTTTTTCTCACAAATCAAATTACTAATTCTTTTATGTAAACTACCTAATTATTTTATTTCAATTATGTCGTTACTTTTCTTTCTAGAAGATATAAATTCAATTTTAGGGCTATTGTTCAATTTTTTCATAAAATATCCTCATAGTTACAAAGGTTACAAGTTGTATGATCTCACCCATCAACAAATTTTTATCTTTAGAAATGTTAAGGTTTATAAATATATTTTTCATTTCTAATGGTGTTGTTGTCAAGCACAAGGCTAAATTGATTGCATGTGACTTCACTCAGCAATATAGTATAGATTTATAAAAAATATATTCATTTGTTGCAAAGATTATTAATGTTATCTCCATTTATCTCTTTCTGTCTCTTAAAAAAAATTATGAACATCCCTCCATACTACAAGCATGATTTATCTTCTATCAAATTATTCTTTAGTATGCAAACTTCAAAAATCTAAATATGCCTCAAAAAGCTTTCAGAAGTCGGTTTAACAACTTAACTATACTTTTACTTCTCAAAGATTCAATTAATTTGAATATAATTACAGCGCTAACATTTTTATTACTAGTCCTAATACTTTTAACATAAACTTTGTCAAATTTATGTTTTAGGACAACTTCAAATTAAAAGATTTTGAGATTTTAAAGTTTTTTCTTAAGCTGAATGAAACTTTCATAATCTTAATTTAAAATATTCATGAGTTAATGTCATTATATTGTGTCAACAATGACATGTTATCTTACAAAACCTCAATTATTCTTATGACACCTAATTTGAAATTATATATTAACTTTAAAACTTCTCTTTATAATCCTACTACATCTATAAAAGACTTATTAAGAGATTATTATCTTTAATTATTTATAGAATTTATATATATATTATATTGTTCACAACTTGAGTTAGTTTGTCTCTGATAAACACATGTATCCTAGATTTTTCTCAGATACTTAAAACATACTATTGACCAAGTATTATTATATTCCAATTCATCTCTGACACCTTCATGCCTACGTTGATGCAAATGAAGGCTATTACATTCATTGATAGTAGAAGATCTACAAGTGATTTTTGTATCTTATGAAATTCTTTAAGTCTATTGGAAGGCTAAAAGACAAAAGACATGTCACCAAATTTTTATCATAAGCTGAATACATCTTTAACCTATGTATTTATTGAAATAGCGTAGATAAGAAATTTACTTATTGATTTTTATGTTAGTATTTTTTATACTTTTATTTACTGTGACAATAAAGCTACTATTCACATTTTCACCAATATTTCTCAGCATGAAAGAATCAAACATCTCGAAACTAACATTCACCACACCAAGTTGAAAAAGAAACAATAAAATTGTTTTATATTAAAAAACATCACATATTAACTCATATCTTCACAAGTAATTATTTCAGATTAATTTTCTTAATGTCATTTTAAAGTTGACCATTAACAACATATTCTTTCCATTTTAAAGATTTGTTATTTTGTTTTATTTTAGTTTCGCCTTTCTCTACCATAAAAACTAGTACTTTATAAGGCATTTGAGTTTTAATACATTAGTTTTTTTTCTTGGTGTTCTATAATAATTTAATTGAATTAAATTAAACCTTTTAATATTTAGCTTCGTTAAAAGTTAAACTCACTCACTCATCAATATTTTACAATATAAATGCATTATTTAATCAAATCATTTACAATATAGATATTTATAGGTTATATAAACAATATTATGATCATGCTTTATAAGTCTTATTCACCTAAATCAATTCACTTGCAACTTAAACTTAAATAAAGGAATATAATCTAAATTAATCCAAACTATTTTAATAAGTTAACCTAATAACTCAATTCTACCTTTCAACACTCATAATAAAGACCCATAAATCATATAAGATTATTTTTGTATTTGGTATTTGAGAACATTGTTTATTACTACAAGAAATTTTATAATTAGCTAAAAAAATTTTTACAAAATTTATTTTTCACTAATTTATAGCTAATTAACTATGAAATAGTGAAAGAATAATATTGTAGCTAATTTGTAGTAAAATAGTTAGAAGACTAATATTTTTATAATTATCTCTTCACTTGGCAAAAAAATAATTTAGGTAGAAAATTTTTTGTCACTAATCTCTCACTATAAATATTAACTATGTTATTTTTTGAAACTATTTTCTGGCTAAATTGTATAATATACAATCATAGCTAAACTGTAGTAAGTTTATAGCAAATTTCAAATTGAAAAAAATATTAAATTGTTGGGAACTATTTTTATAAATTATTTTATTTTTATAAAAATTTATTTACAAAAAATACTTGTAAATTTCTCTAAAAATATGTAATAATAAAAAATAATTTTTGATCTTTTTGAAAAAATATCAATAAAAATTAATTACAATTTTTTCTTAGAAAATTATTTTTACCAAATTTACTATAAATATATAATTATATATATAAATTATTTTTTTATCTAAAATAAATTATTTAGAAATAATTATAATTTAAAAAAAATCTAAAAAAATTAATAAATATTTAAAATTATTTTCTGTAAGTTTTTTGTAAATTTAAATTTGTTGGAAGTATTTAATAATATTTAAATTAATAGAAAATTTTATAAATAATATAAATAATATAAGAAACTATTCTTTATAAAAAATTAAAAAATTATTATATTCAGAAATACTATTTTATCTTTTTTTATAATTCTTTTAATAAAAATCTTAATTAATCTTTTTTCCTTTCTTCTTCATGTATCATTTTCTCGTAAATCCTAGCTGCTTAAGCTACCATCGATCCCGCACCGTTTTTGCTCCCGCTCCAGTACCATTCTTGCTCCTGCTCCGTTCTTGCTCCTGCTCCCGCACCACTGTCGCTGTTGTCGCTGCTGTCCCGCGTCGCTTCCGCTTCACTGCCACACCACTTCCGCACGCATTGCCGGTGTCGCTCACGTTTTCTCACGGTAATCTCTTCTTCATTTTCTTTGGGCATAGTCATGGATAGATATCAGAAGGTGGAGAAGCCCAATCCCGAGTCTCCAATCAACGAGAATGAGATCTGAATCACAACCCAGGGTGCTATTCGCAACTACATCACCTACGCCACTTCGCTTCTTCAGGTCCTTTAATGTTAGGTTACCTTTCGTGAATGTGTTGATGATTCAGTACAATGAGAAACCTTCGCCTTTTGTGCGGATTGGGGTTTTCATTCAGGGTTGCATTTTCGGGCTTTGGGACTTGGTTTTGTTTATTTGTTTGTTTGTTTGTTTGCTGAATGCTAGTGTGTGGGGGTTGGATTGGCAGGGTTTGGTTTGTGATATGTGGCATTTTGTATTTTTGTTTGTTTTCGTATGACCTTTGATTTTGGAAACTCTTTATTTGCGATAGAATACGTTTTATGTGGGTTGAGTATTGAGATTATCTCCTTAGTTTCTGGATTTTTGGTTGTATGTTTTGATATGGTACTTTTAGTTTGTTTCAATATTTAGGGCTTATGTTTTGATGATCAATGTCTTGTTTTATTATGATGATAACAAACACGGTGCTCACGTTACATATTATAATTGTAGAATGGGGGTGATGCTTTATGCCTGTGTTCTGTCTCTTTGTTACTGGACTTATTTAAATTGCCCTTTTCATTGGTAGAGTTATTCAGTGCAATAGGGAAAGTCAAGGTTTCTGTGAAAAAAAAATTTGTAGGAAAAAAATGTGGCGGTTATTTGGCAACTACTAAATTGTGGGAAAAAATGTGACTTATGTGGCTTTTGTCTTGGTTGCCATCCAATTGTGGCGCTTATATAAAATGTGAGAAGTAACCAAATATTTTGTTTTCTTTGCATAGGGAATGACACTCTTGACATTGTCTGCATCAGTTCCTGGCATGAAACTGACTGTGATTCACAAGACAATTGTCATGCTACTAAGGGACAGAGTGCACTGGTGGGATAAGCCTTGTGTTTCATCATTTGGTGCTAACCAATTTGATGATGCTGATGAAACAACTGGTTCTATTTGTCAATAAATGTTGGTGCCCTTGTTGCTACTTCTCTGTTAGTGTGGGTACAAACTAATGTAACTAGTGATAGCTTCAATTCAATATGGGTTGTGATTCACAAAGATGAGTACATATAATGCATCTGAACTTTCAAATATATGAAGATTTGTTTTATAATTATGGAATATTTCAAGTATAAATGGTTAGAAGAACCAGACCTATATCGACTTTGGTAGATACTAAGGATTGATTGTACAAATGAAAATTAGTAATTAATATATATTGATATAAGGAACTAATGGTATCAATTTGGACTGAACCTATCCGGCAACATATTCTCATGATGAAATTATGATGTGGGAAAAATACATTTCTTCATTTACAAAACACATTAATTATTATTAGTGACCAATCAGGTCAAATTCATGAAAGAAATTTATTTTATTTCTGTGAATTTTTATTATTTAATTTATTTATTATTATTTCATAGTAAATATTTATTTTCACTGTGTTTAATACTTATTGTTCTTTTGATGGACTTGCAATTTATTTATTTGCCAGCTAAAATCTTACCACTTTAGTCCTCTTGATATTCTGCATCCGATAACTATTTTCTATGAACTAAGTTTTGGGGAGGCAGAAATGAAGCAAGGTATTTTGTTGAACTCTAATGTTGATAGGATAATTCTTTACAATGTACTTGTCATTAGAAAATATAGAAAAAAACTATAATATGCTGTTTGGAAATTTCATAGAGGAATGTATCCAAACATTTGGGCTTTTCCAATCTACTTAATAATTTATGATCTCAGCATATTAGTACTAGTGATTTATGAATTGTTCATGCTTTCTGCAGTTGAAGTTAGGAGATCCCTGCACTCAAGGTTGGGATTACCCTATGGTCGTCCCCTTCTAAGAAATTCTAATGCCTTGGATTTTTCAAAATTGAAGAGCAATGATATGGTCTCTCTACAGAAAGGTAATATATACATTTGAATGAGTAGTTCTTTATGCTCTATAGGTTCTCAGGATCGAAGATTGAATCTGGATCTTTCCAAGTTGTATTTTCTAATGCTAACTCCACAGATATCATATGATCTAAGTCTCTTAATAATATTTGTAATATTGGGTTCAACTTTGCTTAGAGATGTCCACATTGGGACTCCAAGTAGTGGGGGTTAGTTGTTTTTCTGGTTTCTTTCTTATTCTACATGTAATTCTTCGTTGTCTCATTTGAAATGCTTATGGTTTATACAGTTGCTGGGGGAAATGTTTCCCTTATTTTCAAGGTTCCTATGAATACTTCCATTATCTTCACGAAGGTTATATTGATTTGGTAATTTCAATCCTTCTGCTTACTAATGGTTGTAATATGTTTATTAAATACATGCCATCTTTATCTTGTTCTTAATTGAAATTACACATCTATGTGATTACGGATAACCTTAGTTGTTTTTTGCTGAGTGGTATATTATCTGGTTAACTAAATCTTGTTTAAACAATTGCAAATTATGGTTTGGATAGTGATAAAGGAAAAAAATCAGTTGAAGTTTAAAATGATTAAAAATACGATATTTTACTACTGTCTGGTAAATTAAGTGCAACATTCTGGTTCATGCAACAAGGTGGAACATGTTTGGTGAAACTAAAGAATGAAAATTTCAATATCTCTAAGGATGAAATATTAGTATCTCGAGATTAAGTTAACATCAAGTGAGTCTTTCTTCATAGCAATCTATAGTGTATAATTTGAAATTCATTGTAGTAAGTGATGTACTTATGTATTTTCTCTTTGTAATTTTCTATAGCTAAAGAAATCACTACCTTAGCTACTCAGATATCTAGTTTGCAAGAGCAGATAAAAATACAGCTACAAGCACAAACTGATATGCAAGTATTGAAGCAAGCACACATGAAGACACAAGCAGAAATACAAACACTTATGCAACAACAAATAGAAGAAAAAATGCGGTCTTTCAAGAAATATTTATTATCTTCCTTAAAGAAACAATGAAGAAAATGTACTCTAAACTTTGTTTCTATTTTTGTGTTATATAGAACTTTTTAGTTGAAATATTATTTTTGTTATGTTTTAATTGTTTGAAATATCATTTTAACTATGTATAAATAATATTTTTATATTAAAAATTGATAAGTTTGTCTTCTTTTTTTAAGAATATGATTAATAATTTAAATATTAAACATTTGATATTATAATGTTATGATGATACATTCGCAAGAATACTTATTACGCTAATAAAATTGCGAGACATTAGTTACGAATTAGTAAGAGATTAATTATGAATTAGCAAGAGATTATTTACAGATTAACGAGAAAATAATTTTGATAATAATGGTGAGGGATTAACTATGAAATAACGAGAGAAACGTAGCGAAGGATTAGCTACGGATTAGTGAGGAATTAGTGAGGAAATAATTGCAAAATTGTGAGCTATTAGTTATGAATTAGCGAGAGAAAAATTGCGACGGATTAACTACGGATTAGTGAGAGAAAAATTGTAAGGGATTAGTTACAAATTAGCGATAGAAAAATTGCGAAGAATTAACTATGAATTAGCGATAATGAAATTGTGAGGGATTAACTACGGATTAGCGAGAGCGAAATTGCGAGGGATTAACTACAAGTTTTGGGAGATCAATTAGCTAGAGAAAAAAAAATTCATCACTTAAATTAGTGAGGAACTTATCGACAGATTGACGACAAAATTTGCTATAATTTTGAGAGAGACTATATCTCTATCTTACTTGGATTTAGTGCCAAATTATTCCATAGTTATTTCATAGCTAATCTGTAGCAAAACATACCAGTGAGAGATTAATTATAAAATAGCTACTGAATGTGTCATAGTTAATATTTAAAATTCTTGTAATTAAATCTATTAAGAAAAATTATTTTTTATAAGGATGTAATTCAGTATTAAAATAATTCAACAACTGCAATTAATGAACACTCCATCATGATTTTTATTTAGTAATAAATTTTGTATTTTATTATTTTTTCAATAAACCTCTCATTATGTTTCAACCATGATTGTGATAGTTTTTTTCCTAGGTTTTCATGCATGTAATATTTATGAAGTTATTTCTTAAATTAATTTTAATAAATTATTTTAGTATGATTCCTTTTAAACCAAAAGAAACATTTTAACACAAATTATATTTTTTCACAATAATTGAAATATGTTTATTATCCACAAAGTTTTAAGTATAAAAATTAAATAATTATTTTGTTTAAATCATTTTAATTTTTCCATTCAATTAATCTAATCTATCATTGTCAATATAAGACACAATTTGTGAGTAACCCAACTCACAATGGATTCAATATTGGATTGAAAAAATATGATAATTTTTAATAATAAATTGAAATGGGTCCAATTTATTTAAAATATGTATTAAATAATTTGAGTATAAGAAGTTTATATGTTTTTTTAATATTTTAATTTTTGTTCATATATTAATATAAATCTATAAAAAAACATTTTAATAAGTCAATTTATTTAATTCAATCATTTGAATAATATAACTCACTTAATCAATTTATTTAAATGTTTTAAAAAATACAAAATAACTTTATTTATTTTAATAAATTAACGTACTTAATAATTTAAACAATAAAGAGTTATATTCCATTAAATATATACATTTTCACACTAATTATATTATATATTTTATTAAATTAAATCATAAAAAATTTTTATTAACTTGATTTTTCATATTTTTTATATAATTTTTTGAAAACAAATATTTACAATTATTTGAAAAACTAGAAAACAAATTAAATCAAACGAATATCTAGAATTTAATTTTCATGTGAAATCCAAAATATTAATTCTAAAATTTCATTTTATGTCACAGAACCAAAATACTTATTTTATAATGAGTTATAATACTATTTAAAAGTTCAAATTTTAAAATTATTCTCAATGAATCTTTGACACATGTATTTCAAAAATAAAAATATTTTAAAATATATTTTTTAAAATAAAAGTTAGAAAAGTTATTTTGTTAATTCAGCCATGACGATGAAAGTGGTGAAGGATAAATATGAAAAAAAGTGTGTCCAAATTTTAAAATTACATTAGGTCTTGGGCCAACAGGACTACTATTTAATGGGCCTTGCAGTACCTTGGAACTCATAATTTCAACAAATATATATATTTTTTTCTTTTAAGAAAATTTGAACATTTTCTTTTATATTCATTTTGAAATGTTATCTTTTATGAAAATTTCAACGTGCTCTTAAAACAACCAATGTGGCATAAAATCTTTGCATGCCATCTGAAGTTACTGATATTCATATTTATATAATGAAGGATATTATGTATCAAAATAACTTTATTATTATCTTTTAAAATGTCAGTCAAAATGTATTTGAATGAGACAGATAATTGGAGAAAATGATTTTAAAGGATAAATTAGTATTCATATTAGTATATAAATTATTACTTAAAATTTATATTAAAAAGTTATTATAATCAAATATAAAATGTAAATATAATTTAATAGTTTAGTTTTAATTATAAAAAAATTCTGAACTAAACTAAATTAATATTTCATAATTTCATTAAACGAATTTTATGATTCTTTTATACATGTTCTAATAAAATAATTAATAAAAAAATAAATATAATATAAAAACATCAAACACAATTATATATGTGATATTTTTAATTTATTTTTTTATATATTTATATATTTTATTTAAATAATAATAATAATAATATATATTTTAAACTATAAGAAACTTTATTTTTCTTTATAGTAAATATTATTTTATTTAATTTAAATTATATATAAATATTATAATTTTTTAATTTTGATTATTTTTATTGCAAAATTAAAAAATTGAATAGATCAAATTTTAAAAAATTTAATTAAAAAATATTTTTAAATTGTTTCACTTTTTCAATACAATAGCATGTTTCTTTGAGTTTTTTTTCCTCCCTTAACATTTTCTTTTTTTAAATTTGTCTCTAAATGGTTTATAAACATCACACACTCTTTAAAACACGTGTCTTAATACAATTTTAATCATTTTATTAAACTTTTTAAATCAATATTTACTTATATATTTTATAAAATAAGACATGTATATTATTTTATTTCAGGTTTAAATACAATTTTTTTCTAATATATTCACTAATTTTAGATTTACTTTTCATGAATTAGTTGATAAAAAAATGTTGGTATTTAATAAAAAAACATATTTCGTATTTTTAGTTAAGTTCGGTTATTTCAATAAAAGTAACTTACATAATATATATGTATATATATTATTGGGTGGTGTTTTCTTAAATACCTTATATTCAGTTTTGTTGCAACCATTTTTTTTCACGAATTTCTAAATAACAAACTTTGGAAAATATAATATAATTTCTACTTTGTTGTGTGAAGTTCACACTTAAAGAATAATTAGTAATAAATTCAAGTAATATATTGTGAATAACATAATGTTATATTAATTTTAAATTTTGTAAAGATGAAAAAAAATATTTTTTAAATATTACATATACTTTTAATGTTATATATGTGTTTGTTTTGCATCATATTAAGATTTAAAATCAATTTAATAAATTAAAATGTTATTTGAGATTAAACTCTTTTCAAAAACTTTAAGAGTGTTTATGACTTGTCTTGTTCTACCTAATTTATTAGTATTGAAATAATGTGTGAAAGTTATGGTAAAGTGATATATAATATAATTTGAAATATAAATATAAAAACTATAATAATCACATAATTATAGTATATTTTCGAAACATAAATAAATAAACTATAAACTACATCATTACAAACATTTACTGTATAAAAAATAAAAGAAAAAACATAAGTTATCATATCCTCCATTGGGATAAACGAAAATCTATTAAAATATATATTGAAAAATTACTTTTAATAATCTATCACGCTTTTTTTGGAAATGTAAAATCATTTACTTTTTTTATTTCCATTTATTAGATAAAAGATATAAATTAAGTACAATTTTAAAAATATTTAATTTAGTTTATAATGTTAGTTTGTGTCAAATTATTTACAGTTTAAAGTACTTGCACATAATATATGCTTTTTATTATTTGTTTGTGCAATCTAAAAATAATTACTGTAAAAAATATTTTAAATTGAGTCTTGTAAAAAATATTATCAAGCATAATTTTAAATAAAATAAAATCAAAGGACATGGTTGTAATTTAATTCCTCAAATTGAAAGGTTGGTTAAGGTGGTCAAACCTCGTGAATATATAATATTAAATTATTTAATGCACCCATAACACAATTTATTTTTGTCACATGACCTGAAATATCAAGCATTAATTATATTCATTTACAATGTGTGAATAAATAAATAAATTAAAAGTTCACTCCAAGATAAAGAACAACGCAATTTAAAACAAAATTAAATATATTAAATGAGTTTACCAAAAAGTAAAGTCTCCATATATTAATTCAAAGCAAAAAGATATATTTTTAAATCACTGTGTTTAGTGTAAACAGGACAATATTTAAAATGATTTATTAATTACAATAACTAAAATAAAAAATATATTTTTAATCCATCGTATTAAACTAATGCTAATTATATAGTTAAGTTAAATATTATATTTATTATTCCGTATAAATAAGGAAATTAAATATAATTTACTTTAAATTATATATTTTAATTTTCAAGACAAAACAGCTGGTTATGAAATGTTAAAATAAAGAGTTCGAATGCATTGTTTATTACAATAATATTATAAAAGAAATCATATTAATTACACGTGGTAAAATATAAAAATATATATTTATTTATAATCTGTTTAAAATTTTTTGATGTAATAAACAGATATTTGATGATGACACAGTGTTTAAAATTTTTCTCTGGTGATTTTTTTCTTGTAAAATATCTTAATAGTTTCATTATTATTTTTATTAGTTTAGTTCTTATAAAATATAAATATATTTTTCGGAACATGATTTTTAACAATGTATTGATTATGTTGTGAAAATAAAATTATTTTAGGATGAATAGAAATTTTTATGTAAATGTAATTCGCAAACTATTCTTACACAGTGGCGATGAAACTATGTCAAGAAAAACATTTGATTTATTTATTATTAAGGGATTAACATAGTTTCTAAATTATTAAAATGCAAAATTTTATAAACTTCTATGATAATGACAATCTACATTATCACCATATTGTCCCCTTTATTCTCTTTTATTCTCACAGAGTTAATAATATGAATTAAAAAATCATATTTAAATTTTACAAGAACTAAACCAATATGACAAAAAATTATCTTGATTGTTTTATTTAATATATACTATATTTTATAAAAAATATATTTTTACCTAAATAAAACTTTTAAAGTCACGTAACTATCTTTGTCTACAATCCTAACAAATTTATGAGAGATAAAAGGTTAAAAAACAAATTACATATTAAAAAAACTAAATTAATATAAAATAATTTACAAAGACTATTTTAATAAAGGTATTTAATATATATATATATATATATATATATATATATATATATATATATATATATATATATATATATATATAATCCTAAAATACATAACAATAATTTTTTTAATTGAGTAAATTATTTGATGTAATTAATGAAACTTATCAAATTATTGCACAGTTTATTTGTCTATGGAACAAAGAATTGACATTTTTATTTATTTTTTTACTTGTTTTAATACAATTAATAGCATAAAATAGTCATAAAAAAATGAAAACATAATACAATTAAGTAATTTAATTAGTAATGCTTGTATTTATATAGTATGATTTTTTTTCATGAGAAATAATAATTAATATTAGATTTCAAAATTAAATGCAATTTAAATTAAAAAATGATTTGCTTCGTAAAGATGATTATTTTTTTAAAATTGGTTAAAAGTTTGTTCTGCGAAGAAAATAAATATAATTATTTTTTTCAGCTAGAATACATTACAAATCCGATTTATAACATAATTTAGTTATATATTTAATTTACGTTAAATTTTCAATATATTCCTTCACATAAAAAATTTATGAGTAATATGGTATTACGTATAATAGATTGAATAAATCTTGCGAGAACAAAGTCCCATATTATATGAGTTTAACTTAATTTTTAAATTGTTTTACCTTTATATAATATAATATAATCATATACCTGTTTTCGAATCTATTTCTTCATTTTGAAAATATATGACCTTCAGGAAGAAATTTATTACATTGATGGTTTAAAATAATATATGCAATTTTTTAATTAAAATTTAACGGGTGTAAAATCGTATTTGCTTAAATAACATAATAACTATGATGAAATTTTTATAATTATTTATAAAAATATTGTCATATTTTTTTAGAAAAGATAGTTAAAAATGATATAAAGTTATATTAAATATATTTTTTTCATGGGTGTGAGTTTTAAACTTTGTGTTTAGGGTTTTCATGTATAGTTTGATAATTTATATTTTATTTTTAATTTTTTAAAATTAGTAGTTATTAAAGTTTGTAGAGTTTTTTTATAATATTTTGTAGGTATTGATCCTTTTCGTATATAATTTATATAGTTGTGGAGTTTATCAAAGCTGTATATTGTTTGTGAAAAATATTTTCAATATTTAATGTAGTGTTTATATGTCATTTTTGTTGTAAAATTTTAGTTGATTAACTTTTTTAGAACTTACCAGTATCATTTAGGATGAATTTAATATTTATAATATCTATTTTTTCTTCTTGTATTTCGTTTTTTATTTTTAATTCTATTAATTGAGTTTTAATCTTTTTTATTTCTTCTTTTAAAAAACTTATTTATTTTTGTAAATCTTGCAAATTTACTTGGTTTTTATATATTTATTGTCTTTTTTAATATTTTTGAAAAATCATAACCACTTATTTCTGGTGATGAAGTTTATGCGTTTTTTTCTTTTAGTATTAGAGTTTTTAGTTTATTTAGATATTCTAATTTATCTTCTTTGTTAGAAAGTTTGTCTATTATTTCTAAGGTTATTATAGTTTCATTGATTAAAACATTAATATTAAATATGCAATCACAATTTTCTTCAATCTTATTTTCAATGGGGTTAGGAATATTTTTATCTTCACTACTACTTGGTTTCTATTAAATTATTTATATCTTCTTCCGATTTATATAATAATATTTCGTTATTTGATTTTTGACTTTTTCATTCATGTTTAGATTTTGTATTTTTCTCGAACTCTACAATCTTTTTTCATATGTTTATATCTTCCACATTTATAACAAACTCGTTGAATATAGAAGAAATAAAGTTTGAGATTAATCTCCCTTGTGTATAAATCACACATAGGGTAGTTTCATTTATAGTAGAGAGATACAACTAAAAGAGTAATCGAAAGTAACAGAATAAACAGAAGATAATGTTTGATATTATGATTAATATCTAACAATATCTTAACAATATTAAATAATATCTAAATAATATCTAACACTCCCCTCAAGCTGGAGCATACAAATCGTATGTGCCAAGCTTGTTACAAATATAATCAATTCTAGGACCCCGTAAAGATTTAGTAAAAATATATACTAACTGATCACTTGAGTTAACAAACTCAGTCTTGATGTCTCCGGACATAATCTTTTCTCGAATGAAATGACAGATCAATCTCAATGTGTTTGGTCCTCTCATGAAAGACAGGATTAGAACTAATATGAAGAAGCGACTGATTGTCACACACAAGTGACATTTGAGTGACATCTCCAAATTGTAACTCTCTAAGCAATTGCTTAAGCCAAACAAGTTCACAAGCAACCGATGCCATAGCTCTATATTCTCGCTCGCACTAGATCTTGCCACAACACTTTGTTTCTTACTTTTCCATGAGACCAAGTTACCACCAATGGAGACACAATATCCGGATGTAGATCTTCTATCCGAAGGAGATCCCGCCTAATCAAGCATCTCGAGTAGCAAACAACTCTTGTATGGTTATTAGAATCATATAACAATCCTTTTCCAAGAGATCCTTTAATATACTTTAAGATACGAATGATCGCATTCCAATGATCTTCAAATGGGGAATTAAGAAATTGGCTTACCACACCGATCGCAAAGGAAATGTCGGGACGAGTAATCGTAAGATAATTCAATTTTCCAACCAATCTTCTATACTCGCTCAGGATCGGTATAAGCTCCCCCGATTTGGTAAAAGTTTAGTATTGGGATCCATGGGCGTATCAACGGACTTTGAATTCATCAACCCAGTTTCCTCTAAAATATCCATGGCATACTTCCTCCGAGATATAACAATACCATCATTGGACCGTGCCACCTCAATACCCAATAAATATTTAAGTTTGCCAAGATCTTTGGTCCGAAAATGGTGACAGAGATGTTGTTTCAACCGAGAGATGCCATGGTTGTCACTACCTGTAAGAACGATGTCATCAACATATACTATCAAGTAAACACATCCAACACTTGAGTGTCGATAAAAGACAGAGTGATCTGCTTCACACTGAGTCATACCAAATTGTTGAACAACCTTGCTAAACTTTCCAAACCAGGCCCTAGGAGACTGTTTTAGGCCATATAGGGATTTGCGAAGACGACATGCCATCCCATAAGACTCCCCCTGAGCAACAAACCCAGGAGGTTGCTCCATATAGATTTCTTCTTGCAAATCACCATTGAGGAAAAAATTTTTAACATCTAGTTGATAAAGAGACCATTGTTGAAGAGCGGCCATGGCGATAAATAAACGAACAGAAGTCATCTTTGCCACAGGGGAAAAGGTATCTCCATAATCCAACCCAAAATTTTGAGTATAACCTTTGGCCACAAGACGAGCTTTGAGGCGATCAATAGTACCATCAGGTCCAACTTTGATAGCAAACACCCACCTGCAACCAACAACATATTTCCCAGACGGTAACGAGACCAATTCCCAAGTTCCACTATTATGAAGAGCACTTAGTTCATCTAACATGGTCTGACGCCAACCAGGATGGGCTAAAGCTTCATGGACAGTTTTTGGAATGGTCACAGAAGAAAGAGAGGAAAGACATGTATAAAAAGGTAATGACAGTCGATGATAACTCAAACCAATATAATGAGGAGAGAGATTACGTGTAAAACAAATACCTTTTCGGAGGGCAATGGGAAGGTCAGACTCAGGTGTCACATCCGGAGGAGACAGAGTAGTTGACACTTGAGTAGAGTCACATGGTGGTGGTTGTGATTGGTTTCGGCAACTATAAACCTGAAGAGGCAGTAAAGAAGAAGCTGACTGCGGAGTAGAATCTAATGATGAAGAATACACAGTTAGAGGGTCATAAACAACAGGAACATTAAATGTACTAGGAGTGTTGACAAGATTGGATGGAGACAGAGGTGAAGATTGACTTTTAAAATAAAAAGAGAACTCATCAAAGGTGACATCTGCAGACACAAAATAACGGTTAAGAGAAGGAGAAAAACATTTGTATCCTTTTTGTGATCTTGTAAACCCTAAGAAAACACATTTATGTGATCTAGGAGAAAGCTTGTCAAGACTAGAACTAAAATTATAAACAAAACATGTAGACCCGAAAACTTTTAGAGGTAAGGGATGAAGTGGTTCATGAGGGAATAAAATGGAATGAGGTATTTTATTATCTAGAACCGAAGATGGCATGCGATTAACAAGATAACATGCAGTAAGAAGAGCATCACCCCAAAAATGCTGAGCAACCTCTCCATGAATTAAAAGAGTGCGAGTTGTTTCAATAAGATGTCTATTTTTACGTTCAGCTACACCATTTTGTTGAGGTGTATAAGCACAAGAAGTTTGATGCAAAATACCATGAGAAGCCATGAATTGTTTAAAAGAATGAGAAAGATATTCACGACCATTATCACTGCGCAAAACTCTAATAGAAACACCGAACCGAGTTTGAATTTCATTGAAAAAAGTTTGAAAGATATGAAATAATTCGGAACGATTTTTCATCAAAAATAACCAAGTGCATCCGGAATAATCATCAATGAAAGTAACAAAGTATTGAAAACCTAAAGTAGACTTAACGCGGCTAGGTCCCCAAATGTCAGAGTGAACCACGACAAAAGGGGACGAAACACCACGTGTGACACTACGAGGAAAGGAAGTACGACTATGCTTGCCTAATTGACACGACTCACATGCCAAACTAGACAATTTAGATAAGGCAGGGACAAGTTGCTGTAACTTGGCAAGACTTGGATGACCTAACCGAGCATGGAGAAGAGAGGGAGACTCTATAACCGCACCAACATGTGTAAAGGGACGAAGATGATAAAGACCATGAGACTCACATCCCGTGCCAATCACCTGTTTCGAACTCCGGTCCCGTAAACACACGGAATTGTTGGTAAAAGAAACAACACAATCAAGAGAACGAGTTAGACGATCGATGGATAACAGAGTTAAAAGGAGACCCAGGGACATAAAGAACATTATCAATGGTTAAAGAAGGGAAAAGTTTAACAGTTCCAACACCATGAGATGATACTCTAGAGCCATCGCCTAGTGTAACAAAAGGTAAATGATCGGGACGAGATAAAGAGGAGAACAAAGATTTGTTACCGATAATATGATCAGTGGCTCCTGAATCAAAGACCCAAGGACCGAAGAAGATTGGGTCGGACCAAGCAAAAGATGTACCTGTAGTGTGCGACGCACACAGTGGAACTAGAAGACTGTTGATCCTTATACCATTTGAGAAATTTGTTGAACATAGCAGGTGTGTCTGATGAAATAGAAGAAGGAGGATCCTTAGCAGATAAAGGTGGGGAAAGATCAGTCTGAGCAACTGCAGTAGATCGAGTAGGACGACCATGTAATGCATAACACTTGTCAATCTTGTGACCTAGTTTGCCACAATGTTCACACTCATGTAATGCATAACATTGGTCAATCTTGTGACCTAGTTTGCCACAATGTTCACACTTAGGACGCCCTTTTCCCTGTTTGCGAGGGCGAGTTCGATCATCACGATGAGATACCAATGCAGAAGAATCATTAACAGAAGCAGGTGTGTCAGGGTTGGGTTTTGCTGGTATACGCAAAAGAGTGGAGCAGATCGATGTCAAGGTGGGGACAACCGGAGAACCCAAAATCTGATCACGAATATGTGAATATTGATCGACGAAGTCCGTGTAATGCCCCTAGCATGAAGAACTTTGATCGTTGTCCTATCTCGGTAGCGTGGTCGGGGAAGGAGGCAATAACTCATTGAACTCATGAAAAAGAGCATGAATTTTGCCCATATAATCAGTCATAGAATCTTGATGTTTAGAGGTAATAACATCTACAAATTTTGAACAGACATCATAGAGACGTTGAGTATCATTGGTGTATAATAACTTGGCATGTTCCCAGATTTTAACACATGTTTCGTAGGAACGAAAAATTTGTTTTAACGAAGGATCAAGAGTACCCTTGAGAACCACGCATAATTGAGCATCAATGGTGTCCCAACGGTCTTCCTCACCAGGAGTGAGAGTAGGTGCTTTCAGTGGCAAGATGATCAAGATACTTCGACTCTTAAGCCATAATCCGACATCTCGATGACCATGTGGCATAATTAAGGCCGGTTAACTTGTCAATGGATAAGTGCACATTAACATAGTTAGTGTAGATGGAAGGATCGGACGCAAGATCGACGTGAATTGGAAGTACTAAAAGGAGCTGAAGAACTCATAAAGGGCGGAGGCGATAGTGACAGCGGCGTGAACCAGTACACCAGGTAAGTTCCCAGGAAAGAGAGGTGGGTCACTAATGGACACACTTAAATACCAAGTCTTTCCTTGTTAGAACTTTCCTAGACATGCACTTTCACACTACCAAATAATCGACAGCGATAACGGCGGTGGTGGCGGCTTCAATAGTGGTCAAAGGCGAAAAAAAATTTCAAAATAACCTTAAGCTCTAGATACCATGTTAAGGTTCCAACATAAAACCAATTGGCAATAAGTGGATTAGTCTAACATGTATTTAAACCATACCAAATGACATGAGGTAGGCGATGTGGGACTTCAACACACCCTCCAACGAAGCCTTGGACCAGGCAAAGGGTACTTTTGACCTGACTAAAGGGCAACTTTTGGCCCATGACAATAATCGGAAAGATGTTAGGATTTGGCTCGATACCATGTTAAGGTTCCAACATAAAACCAATTGGCAATATGTGGAGTAGCCTAACATGTATTTAAACCATACCAAATGATATGAGGTAGGCGATGTGGGACTTATGTTGAAAGTCCCACATCGCCTACCTCATATCATTTGGTATGGTTTAAATACATGTTAGGCTACTCCACATATTGCCAATTGGTTTTATGTTGGAACCTTAACATGGTATCAGAGCCAAATCCTAACATCTTTCCGGTTATTGTCATGAGCCAAAAGTTGCCCTTTAGTTGGGTCAAAAAGTACCCTTTGCCTGGTCCGGCAGGCTTCGTTGGAGGGGGTGTGTTGAAAGTCCCACATCGCCTACCTCATGTCATTTGGTATGGTTTAAATACATGTTAGACTACTCCACATATTGCCAATTGGTTTTATGTTGGAACCTTAACACAAACTATTCATTTCTTTAGATTAGTTTGATTATTACTTACAGGGGGTTTTGATCTTATTCTACTTTTAAAGTTTGTAGAGGTTTTCCTGGTATTATTTTGAGGAAATTTTCTTTTGATTATTTGTTTTTGTTTATTTTTTCTAGAAGGAGGGTTTAATCTTTCATATCCGTATTGAATGTAAAAGTTTCCTAATTCTTTTGTACTACTTTCTTGTTGTCTTTTAATATGTTTTTTAACTTTAGATTATTATATATTTCTAAGGCAGTGTTTTTAATAATTAAAATTATTTTTTCATATGTTATATCTTACAAGAGTTCGAGGTATTTTTTGGATAATCTTTCTCATACTTTTATTGCAAATACTGAGGGTAATCCAACAATAAATCTTTCTTTCCAAAATATTTCTTTGCAGTCTGTTCTAGTTATTACCATGATTATAAAATTATCTACATACCATCGAAAGTCTCTTAAAGTGGGACATCTTAGATTATGTAACAAGGTACTAGTTTTTTCTTCAAAGGTATTGAAATCGCCCATGAAGTTATGGATAATTGATATTATTAATGTTTCTACCATTAGTGGTATTTGTGTACCTTCTTGTTTTACTGCTGTTAAAATAAATCTTCTTTAATATGCGGATAGGTAATTTTCCCACATCCTTTTAGGGATCCGATGAATCTTAAGATTAATGATTATATCGTTTGTTCTTCTGAGTTTTTAGCCGTATAGGTTGAGACAACCATTACTATTTCATTAGTTTTTCTTAATAGTTATTAATCGGTTAATCCATCTATGTTTCATTCGGTTATTCCAGTTCCATTGAAGGCGGATGAACTCTCTAAATTCCATTCCTCGAATTGTATGTTCGGTAGGGTTGGTCTCCTGTAGTAATTCCTAGTAGTTGGCATATTATGGGTAGTTGGATTTGCATTAAATTTGCTTCCTATTCTATTTCTCTTTTCTTTAGAGTCTATATTTTCTAGGTTTCCTAGTTCTTCTTCCTGGATTTCTATAACATTTAATTTTCTTACATTTAATTGTTCTACTTATTTATTTATTTCTTCTAATATTCTATCTGATTGATTTCCTATTTTAGATTATTTATATTCTTTATCGGATAATCTTATAGGGTTTATTAAAGATTTTTGTAGGTCAATTATTCCTAACGGATTTTTATTATTTTATGAAATTTCTTCTTCAATAGTTTTTTGAGCTATTTTGTGTAATATTTGATTTGTAAAATTTAGTTGACTATGAAGATTTTGGATATCATTTATGTTAGGGATGTCACTTGTACTTCTTTTTTCTCCTATCATTTTGAAGGGTGATGCAATTACTTTTTTATTTTCAATGTCAGGAAATCTTACTTCTTCTAGAGGAGAAATTTACTAATTATCTCTTATTTTTTGTTTTTCATATTTTTTCAGCATTTTGTAATGCATTTATTTGTAAATTTTTTAAACAATTTTCTTCAAACCATCTGAAATACGATATGTTTTCCTGAATTAATTCTAAGTGGTTATAATAATTTTTTCGGTATTCTTTTAATTCATTTTAACTAAAGGTCTTAAAGAACCATTCTCTTTTTTCTTGATTCTTTTTATCTAGAATTTTTTGTCTTAACAGGTCTTTATTTATTTTGAATTTAGTTATTGAAGTAATTCAGAAGCAGAAGGAGAATTATGAGTTTCTATATTTTCATATTCGTATTCTAGCATTGGAATTATGGGGTCTTGTCTTATTCCTTTCAGTTTAAAACTTCTATGATGCATTAAACTAGATTGATCTACTGATCTTCTAGCTGTTACAAAAATATTTCTACTAAATGTTCCTCTTAATGAATTTGCTCTTCTGATTGGGGCAAATGATACTTCTATTGTTCCTGATTTATATTCAGTTATGTTTTCAATTTCTACTGGTTCTAGTAGGTCCTCTAATCTCTAACTAAGACCACTAGATATTTCAGTGTGTTTTAAGGTCTTTGGTATTACTACATCAACTTTTTCTGGCTTTATTAGTAATATGGTTGTTTCATCTTTTGGAGACATTAATAAGACTCCGATGCTAATTGAGTTTTTATTATTTTATAATAAATTCTATATATTATGGTTATAGGTATTGATTTTGGATTCCATACATTTTTTGGGATTTTGATATCTAATATTATATTATTTTTTGTATTATGAAGACTTTTAAGAGCTATTGAATAATTTGGGTAATTATTTATATATACTGGTCTGTTATGAAGATTTGTTTCAAACATTGCTAATATTTGATTTTCAAGTTTTACTAATCTATTATCTCTTAAGGCTATGAATATTGGTGTATCTATTCATTTTATAAAAAGATGTTTTATTACTATTTGTATGAATCTTATATGAAGATATCTATATTTTTTTATGTGTTCGACTATTAGGCTTTTTGTTATTAATGGTATTTTCTCATGACTCGATTGTAGTTCTATTTATTTATCTACTGTTTTTACTATATATTTAGATTTAAGCATGTCTTTCCATTTGGTTTTATAAATGGTTGATATTTAAAGTTTTGGAAGGGTACATTTGTTAAGTTGATTTTTTATTTCGGGAATAATTAGTTCATGGTGTACTATGTTCATGTTACAGATTTCTTTTTTAGTGTTCTTATTTTCTTCAAACTTTTCTTTTCCTTTGGAAAACAATTTTATTAATTTTGGCATCCTAAGACCAAGGTCTAAGACTTACGGGAACACCACAAGGTTTACTGCCACGTAAGTGGTCTTACAACCTATACCGGTTTATCAATGCTTATCTTCCCTCAAAGACTCTTAGGCATAGTTTAATTAATAAAATTTTATTTCTTTCACGAACAATCCAATTTTTAGAAAATATGCATTCAGAAGAATAATCAGTACTTGACTTTGTTATTTCACACTAAAATATCAGGATTTGAACCTGACAATAGTGATATGAACTGACTTTTATTCTTAAAGAAACCAAAACAGGAAAAACTTAACTGTTCAGTATTCCAGCCAATATACCTTTAATAAATTTTAAAACTTTTTGATGCGGAAGATCAGCATGAAGCTGCAACCACAAAACATACTTATTCAAACAACATCGAATCTGCAGAAATAACCCCTATTCCTAATGAAAAAGATCTCTCTATTATTAGTTATTCAAAACTAAGAATTATTAAAATACTCTCATACCAAGAATGAAACCAATATCCTTTCACTGATAAGAGTTTTTCGAGACCCTTTGACCCCCTTCTTATAATTATTTTGATTACCAAGAAGCCTAGAACAAAATACTATTTGATACTAACCCTATGCATTCATGGTATTTCTGCTTCAAAAAAGAATTACCCAACACCTTACCCAATTGGTTTGTTGACTAATTTCATCAAATAGGCTCAGTCCAATCGATAATTCCAGAAAAAAATTATGAAAATTTACCAAAAATATAAAAGCCTCACCCCCTGTTACCCTCCACACCTAAGAATTATAAAATTTTGCTCATCCATGAGAATAAGCTGGCTTTTAGTCCACATTCTCGAAATACACCAACATAAGGAAGAAATCTACCCCAAAACTCTCTGCTTAACAACCAAGGTTTTTTGGTGGAAAAAAATTTGAAACCCAATATTTAGAAGAAAAATTTGAAAATTGGAAGAAAATAGACCTCATTACACAAAAGAGTCCAATCCGAAAAGAAATCTCATCCATAGAAGAAAAAGGAAAAACCATCATAGATTTATCCAAAATCCTCTCGTCAAAAGAAGAAAAGACCCAATTAAAATAGAAAATGTTCGAAATATTATCCCTAGTGAACTCAGAAGAAGAAGAGAGTGAAACTATCATCAATCTACAAGACGCCTAAGATCCCTACGACGATGAAGAAAATATTGATTTTGCTCAATTTTAGCAATAAATCCCAAAAGAGTTAAAGAAGAATATTACTAATATTATACAACAAAAATCAACAAAAGAATAATTACAAAGGAAGATTAATCATATTATGAGAAAATTAGAGGATGTGGGTCTTCACGAACCCACCTTCTAAACAGTATCTTAATAAGCAGCTGAGCTTATTTGGCCCTTCGCCCAACATATGTTGAGGTCCCACTCCTTAAAATAAAACATTCAAGTAAGTAGTTGGACTTATATGGTCCTTCGCCCAAAAGATGCTTGGGTCCCACCTAGTTGAAAACTAATCTCTTGTAATTATTGCATTTTGTCTTTAGCGTCAGTCGTCGAAAATAAGACGTGTCAAATTATAATTATTTTATTGTGTCAGCCACCAAAAGTAAGGTGTGTCAGTTGTAAAAGTCAAATACAAGATAACTAATAACTTTGTTTATAAAAGTCGAATAAAAAATAACTAATAACTTTATTTATAAAAGCGTTTATTGAAGTTGAAAGAAAAATATATCTTAAAAATCTTTCTAAGTTTTCTTTGAGTATTCTTTTAAAATTTCTTCTCATTTCGGATATATATATATATATATATATATATATATATATATATATATATATATATATATATATATATATATATATATATATGAGAGATAGAGAGAGAGAGAGAGAGAGAGAGAGACCGTTGATGTGTAAAGAAACTTGATCTTAAACCTCAAAATGTGTCCTGGTGAAATCTTTCTTTAGATTGACATTGAAGGGAAACAATTACACTTAGTGGTTGACGTTTTATAACTAATGGTTGAATTGACAATTATTATTGTCCATATCTTAATGTATAACCATTGAAGATACTTGTATAAGTATAAATTGTAGATACTTGTATTCAATTGGTACCAATGAAAAATAGTTAATGTTTTAGCACAGGGACAATAATTGGCAACCTGCTCTTGAAGCCAGTGGCGGTGAGAAAGAAGGGCAATGGCGCACATGGATAGAGTTTTTATCAACCCCTTTGTACAAGATCCATATTCAGGCTAACTGGGTAGGGGAAATTGGGAACAAGGGAGACCAAATATTGAAGAGGCTTCAATGTGGTAGATTCAAGTTTTACTTTTTTAACTCTTGTTGCACACATGATAGGAAGTACCATCCCTCTCCTTTTTCTCATACATATCCTTAATGGCAACTGTGGACTTCGAACTGCTACTATACCACATACTACCAATAAAATTAATTGACACCCCTTTTGAAATAGTTGGAAAACAAGCATTTAGGTAAAACACAATAAATGTGAAATATTCTCGAGATAGAAGCAATCAAATCCACTATTTTGATCTCATTTATAAGAAAACCATGAAGATGAAAAAAAGGGATAGAAAAGGCACATCTAGCTGTAAGCCTGTCATGAAGCATTTAACGCACATGAACTATGGTACATGCAATTCAATTCTAAATAGAATTCATAGGCCTCTCTTTATTATGAGCGTTATCTCCATTTGCTTGTGGTAGCAGAAGCTATTTAATTCGCCACATCAAATATCACAACCAGTGACCTCTATATAAACCTACCCCCAACTTGTTACTTCTTCATCATATACCCACCCACATATCTACTGAGTCCAGTGTTAAACGTATTCACCATTTGCCGACCCTGATAGGGTAGCTTAATTTGTGCATGGACCAAAGGGTTTTTGCTTCTTCTATGTTTCTATCTTTGCTCATCTTAATCGTATGGAACAACAACATTGTTGTTGTTCCACAAGCAGAAGCTCGAGCGTTTTTTGTTTTTGGCGATTCGTTAGTTGATAATGGCAACAATAACTACCTACTCACCACTGCTCGTGCCGACGCGTACCCGTATGGCATTGACTATCCCACTCACAGGGCAACTGGTCGTTTCTCCAATGGTCTCAATATCCCGGACATTATCAGTTGGGTCCCTCATTACATACTATGTCGCTGTTGATGATTGATTGTTTCAGTAGCTTTTCAACTCTTTTTTGTTTTGTAATGTTTAGATAACCTAAGCTACATTTATTGTTGGTCTTAGTATTAATCAATCATGCATAATAATATACTTATGAGAAGTGTGTGATTGTTACAGGCGAGCGAATTGGGTCAGAACCCACGTTGCCGTATCTGAGTCCTGCGCTGGATGGAGAGAGGTTACTCGTTGGTGCCAATTTTGCTTCTGCTGGAATAGGAATTCTCAATGACACTGGAATCCAATTTGTAAGCCAACATTTTTTCTCATTTCTAGTTGTGAATTATCAGTCTATCTAAAATGCTAATAATATATTCTTTTGAACATCAACTACGAGTAAAATATGTATATATATATATATATATATATATATCCTCTGTCCAAGCTAGTTTTATGGTGTTTAATGGATACTGGTATTGAATGAACGAACGAGGTATATCTATTTGCAGATAAACATAATCCGAATCAGCAGACAATTACAGTTCTTTGAGCAGTATCAACAAAGGGTGAGTGCACTGATAGGAGCAGAACAGGCTCAACGACTTGTGAACCAGGCACTGGTCCTCATAACCTTAGGTGGCAATGATTTTGTCAACAACTATTTCCTGGTGCCATTTTCTGCAAGATCACGCCAATTTGCACTCCCAGACTATGTCGTATACCTTATTTCCGAGTATCGAAAAATTCTTCTGGTATTCATATCCTTCACTTCCTCTGTCGCTGTTATTATAGTATTATTATACTGTTATCCCTTTTGTCCCATTTTGGGCTAACAATACGTTTCTCATGCATATTATCACCATATAGAACAAAGTGAACAACTTTGGCAAGGAATAACTTGAATAATATCTATATAGAAAGAGAACAAAAGTTACAGGATGTTTTGCTTTATTTTTTAGTTTTTACTAGTAGAAATAAAAATAAGAATTTGCAAATATAATAATTAATTATCAGTTCTGTTTTTATGATTATAAATGGCTATAAAAATATCCTGAACATAATTTTCTTAAAAACATACACATTAATTTTAATGAAATGTTTTCTTAAAAACTAAAACCTAACACACCGAACAAGATCATTATAAATTACCTAATAACACATTTTTGAGAATACAGTTTTTGAAAGTGTAAAAATGTACTATACTTTAAAACCAGCTTACCTAAAAGATATCTGTTAGCATTCATTTGTAGTACAAGCTAGTAATAAGACTAGTGATTTTTGCGTAAATACTATCCACCTCTGTCAAATACTGGACATGTAGATTAATTGTGTCTAAAAAAAAAATATCCATGTGCTTGTACTGCATAAGTTGGACAAAAACAGGACATATTTCAAATATGCATAGTTGTTAAGTAAAGTACATGGGTTCAGTAAAAGATTTAGTTTCAATGAATTTGAATCTTAAATTAGAAAATGAAATATATATCTGATGTTGATCCAGAGACCTTAATTTCGACAATATAAAATGGTGTCAGACTTCATCTATAGAAGTATGAAATGCAGAATTTTATCATGCTTGTGTGAGGCAAGTTGAGTCATAGTTTGATATGAGGGGTTGCTGAAGCTATTGAACATTCATTCATTATAAGCTGTATAAAATTTGATGTAAGAAGCATGTGGGGTACGTACTATAAATGTGGAATTAATGTGTCACGTCATGGCTCATAATCACTCTCTTGCACAAAGTCTTTTTGAAGTATATGCATATGCAGACTATTCAGAGCACCGGTAAAATGTTGCTATAATAATAGTACTACAATATTATATATAATAAAATGATAAATAGAAACAAAAAAGTTTAAAAATTGTGAGAAAATAAGAAATTAAATGGATGCATGCAGAGACTGTATGAATTGGGAGCAAGACGAGTTTTGGTGACAGGAACGGGGCCATTGGGTTGTGTGCCTGCAGAACTAGCACAGCATAGCAGAAATGGGGAGTGTGCAGCAGATCTGCAACAAGCTTCTGCTTTATTCAATCCGCAACTGGTCCAGTTGGTGAATCAACTCAACTCTGAAATTGGTTCAGTTATCTTCATTTCAGCTAATGCTTTCGAATCGAATATGGATTTTATCAGTAACCCACAAGCATATGGTATGCTCAAACCATCTCTCTTTCTATTTACTCAATTAGATTTGCTCATTCCCTGGGTTAGCTTAGATGTAAAGTAGAAACTAATACCAAATAATTTTTACTATTTAGTATAGATATGAATTAATTATGAAACTGGCTTCTTTTCTCTCTCTCAAAATAATGTAACAAAAAATGTTGTTGAGTAGAGTGGGTGGGAGGAGTTATTTCTTTATTTATTGACTATAAGGGTCCCAGGATAAGATGACACTGTAATGATAAGATGAATCAGGTCCTATGGATCCCTTCTCACTCAATTATTTTGGTAGGATGAATTAATAATTTAAGTTGATTATTCTATTTTGACCCCTTCCATTTAAATTCCTAATTTCATAAAATGTGGGTGAAATAGAGCCAGTAGACAAGTTTTTATAAAATATTTATATATTAAAATAAAAAACTATAGTTAAAAATATTATAGTTTTTATTATGATATTAAAATATGTAAATATATTATAATTTAAATTATAAATACTAATCAATTAAATTTAGTTTTTTTTATAATTAAATATTTTAATATAAATATAATAATTTTTTTAATTTCTCTAATAAAAATATTAATTAATAAATATAAATTTAAAAATTATTCATAATATCCTCCAACCTATCAATCTATCATTTGATAAGTTTGATAAGGTGAGTTAGGATTTATAGATCATGTATCAACTTATTTGATTTATTTTTTATAAATTAAAAATAAGACATATCAACCCTTAACTGACTAATCTATTTTGTGTATAAAACCCACATAAAATTAAGATTTTTGAGTGGAATGATATCTTAATATTTGGAGGGGAAAAGTTTTGTCCCACGTTCTCTTGAATCCTTACCAAAGATTCAGACAAAAATAAACTAAAGGTTAAAACTTTAAATTTGAAAAGAAGATTATTAGAATAATAAAAATATTGAGCTAAATTTTAAACTAAAACTCAACTTTTCATCGAGACATGACTCATGTAAAAAGAATAAAAAAAAATTGGCAAAGAGAAAACATAGCGCCTTGAAAAAAAGAATAGATCTTAATTTTTTTCTTAGTATAGTTAATACTTAAATTTATTATATAAGAAGTAAATCAACATTGCTATTTTACTCTCTAAGTCAAGGATCCATGGTAATAGGTAGGTTTAATTCAATTAATATTAACCATGTTTGCTAATAATTTCGTAGAAATTAATTTTAAAGTATGATTATTGTAAAATGTTTTATATTGTTATTTAAATAATTATGTAATGTCACACCATTGTTTTTAAAAAGACAAGCTTTTAAGTATCTGTTAAAGAGGAGACACACATTTTAACACGAGAGTGTATATAAGAAAATATCAAAAGTTAAACTAACCACTCATTGATAGTAGTAACTAGCTAGGTAACCTTTTTATTTTAATTAGTAACTTTATATGTTGAAATGCTAAAAATGTAGTGGCGTCAAAATTAATACTTATCTAATATAGATTGAGTTTAAACCGGTGAAAAGGTACCTGTAAACATAATTGGATATTAAATACGAAAGCATTAAATTAAGCACCCTCTTGAAATGCAGGGTTCATCACCTCAAAAGTTGCATGCTGTGGTCAAGGACGTTTCAATGGGATTGGACTCTGCACTCCGGTGTCAAACCTGTGTCCAAACAGGGCAGTGTATGCATTTTGGGACCCCTTCCATCCAAGTGAGAGAGCAAACAGAATAATCGTGGAAACATTCATGATCGGAGACAACAAATACATGAACCCAATGAATCTCAGTACCATCATGCATTTGGATTCAAGGACCTAAATTTTATCTTCTTCTTCTTCTTCTTCCTAGGATTCTGCCATACATTCTGTGTTATATATTTCATTGTTTAAGCTACATTGTTACAAATTATTTGAAGCCATGATATTTGTAAGATTTTCTCTCTCTATAGTTTGTCGTTGAATGTCCCAGTTTAGGGTTTGTATCAATTTGTGGGTAGAGGATAAAGCCCAAAACCTGTCTGGGCTTCAAACTTAGGTTTATGTGATGTTCTAGGACTTTATTACAAAACTATTTCATGCAAACTTTAACTTGGATCCATATGTACTTTATTCAATTCATTGCAAGGTTTTATTTACAATAATATGCAGAAAAAAAATAATGTTTGCTTGATACCTTCTAGTACAAACTGCACCATCTCACACAGATGTGGCTCACAAAGATCAAATAAAAATGTGTTACAAATAAAATGATTTCATTGGTTTGAGATGGATGTGAATATATGTATTTTATGTGGATTTCAATTATGTCTGAGATTATTTTATGCAAGTTGTATACACATTTTAGGTAGGTATATGTAGATTTTTTAAATGTAAAAAATTAACTTTTTTTTTTACGGAATAATAACAAAAATGGTGTGCTTAAATACGAGTTTTATGTAGTTAGATAAATGTAAACATTCATAAAAATATGATTTATATGCTTTGTCACATTAAACTTCAAGTTTAAGTGGCGCAATGGAAACATAATTATTGGACCCAGTGTGATGTTTTCAGTTAACTATTTTGACATTACAAATTATACCGAACTATTATAATTGTTGATTATTATATTTATCAAATTATATATTTTGTTGAAGTAGAAAATAATTAAAAGTTATTGCTTCAATAAATATGTAATTCTTCCTTAATGTAATTATTGTAATCATTAAACTATATTTATTGTTAAACTAAAACTAATTAACTTGAAGTTAATACTTCAACAAATATACAAATTTTCTTAACAAAGTAGATGCTAGCTAGAAGAAAAGATAAAAAAAGTAAAAAGTAGTGAAGATAAATATTTTGCATCAGTAGACTACTAGACATTAATGAGTTAAATTGTATAAAAATTGAACTGAACTAGAAAAATAATTTACCCAAACTAAACTTTAAGCAATATGAATTGAAGTGAACCATTTGAATTGTTTTTTAATTTATTAGTTTAATACATCAGATATTTTTTCAATTGAACTATTTTTTTCTAAGAATTAAAGTAGTTTAATTATCTCAACTACAATCATATTACATGGTGAAGAGGAAACAAAGAGAATTTATTATTATGTTTATTTCAATTCAATATTCATTTATTAACAATATATATAGCTGTCAATCTTTTATGGCCAGATTGTGTCTCGTAAACTAATGTAAATACTATGGTCTTAATATGAAAATAAAAATAAATGATGAAATTCGAAAATTTATTTATACCAGAATCAAGTAATTAACCTCAAGAATGGACAGTGAATAATTATATATAAATAAGTTTTCTCAACTTTAACAACAACAACAACAATAATAATAATAATAATAATAATAATAATAATAATAATAATAATAATAATAGTTTAAGTAGTGCACCAAATTTTTATTTTAATAATTCAGTTTTTTTTAAAAATGTATAGTTTAGTTAAATTTTTGGTTAAAATAAATACAGTTTTTTTTTTATATAGTATAACTTAATTGAATTAACTATTTTAGTTTTTTAACAGAAAAAATTGTCTGTCGTTCTCTCATCAAACAATTTGTAAAATTAAATAAAACAAAATAAAAAAGAGAATAAATTTTTTAAAATTAATTAAAATTTTCTAATAAAATAAAAATGAATAATAAATTATTTAAAACTGACATAACATCGTAAATATTTATTTTATATTTTTAAAATTAAAAAATAACTCACATAATTTACTTTCCTTCGGACATTTCCTTGCATCCATCTTACATCCTTTGTAATAACATAACATTAAAATTCATAAATTTTCTGAAAGAATTTAAGTGTGAAACACAGTAAAGAAAGTGAATGCGAAGGGAAAGAATCTAAAACTGGTGACGCAGGAGGAGGGTAGCTGAGACCAAAACGCCACCTTATTTATGTGAATCACGTGTACATGAGTCTGTTTTTCGTCCCCCACCCATGATCCAATCCTTATTTTGGGTAAACACCTACCTATTACTTCATATCTTTGTTTAGCTCAAAACTGCACACATAGTAGCTCTATATTGACCATTTGGTGTTTGATGTTAGTTCTAAATCAACCAATATAGAGTGGCTGTAAACTTTAACAGAAAATCTTGAATGATTACTCATGAATGAACTCAAATATAACTGGAACTGAATCCTGCCTATACTAAACATACCTGTTTATTTCTGGGGTTACAACTTCTTTATGTGTCAATAAATATTCATGTGCCTAAGTTTCGGTGTCTAAAACAGCTAAGGGTTTTTCCCCTTATGTTTTGTATGATGATATTGTTCTTAGACTAAACTACAATAACGTAAATAAAGCGACTTGGCCTATATTTGATTCTATGAACAAACACTCCTGCTTAATTTTAGCTTATGATTTGACATCCTACAAAATACCAAACATCCTCTAGCCCAATATGCTTATCAAACTAGTTAATGTTTTTGAGTTTCTATTAAAAGATTATAATAACGAACTTCGAATTAGATCGATTGCAATTTTCAATTTGGATATTTTGTTGATATTGATAGTGAGATGAATTGATTAGAAGCATCATGCAGTATTAGTCTCTTAGTTGAGGCTCTCATACACTAGCTCTAAGTTTCTAATGATGCACCATATAAAAACTAGTTCCAGAATTAGCTAGACAGCAAAGTTGGCATAGCTAACTCGACTATTCAATCTGCCTGAAATAGTTATTGTTTTAAACACCTTTCGTATCCAAACTGGTTTTTGGATCTACCCTGTGTTAACTAGCTACTTTCTCATCCTCACATTAATAGATGTCCCACACTTCAATTTCATTTCTCAGTAAAATACTACCCACTAAGAGTCAAGAAAGTTAACCTCTCTCTTGCAACCTAAAAGTTTTTATAAGGTTGATGAAGTTAAGGAGACAGGATTGATTCCACTCTTTTTCTCATTACTAAAGGAAAATTCAAATATCTAAAGGTTGGCTTTTCCAAAACAGAGCTGTTTGGATTCACATTATATGATATTGAATTGCGTTGAAAAACCGGTTATAATATGATTATAGATAAATATTTGCATGATTGGTTTTAAAATTGATTTATGTAGTTTTTGCTCCGCTTCAAAACTTTTATACCATAATTTTCCATTAACTAGATTTTAGAATAAAAACATCTAAATATAAAGCACACAAGTTTACAAATTTTACTATAAAATAGTTTTAAAAATGTTGTCTGTAACGCAGACAAAGAGTTTAAGAGAAGTAACATATGACGTCTACTGAAATGAAGTTTCCTTATTCCAAATTAACGTAGTTCCGCTGATCCAACATGTTGGTCTATTAATTTGTTAACTGCCAACTTTGATAAGTTACGTGAAATGTAATTATGCAACCAATGTACTAGTTTCTTCTTGGAAATTGAACTTATACTGGGGATGTGATAAGTGTGATTTTCGTGTATTTACCTGTAGTTATGACACTTATTTTATATAAATATTTAGATTTTAGCTGTAAAATTCTTATTTATCTTTAATTATATATGTATATTTTGAATGTAAAGAGTTGATAGTAAATTAATGCAAGTATTTATCAACTACAAGAAGAATTAACATGTTATAAAAAGTCAAAATATTTAGCTATTTATGATTTGTTGAATGGTTATCAGAGAAGGAGTATTGTGGTCAATTCACTGAAGGAATTCGTAGTAAAGAGATTATTTCCTAAAAAAGGTAAAAGTGCTGAGTGAATTAAAGTATTTTGTGATAAAGAATCCTCATTCAGTCGAGTGAATTTCACATAGCTGAACAAATGGATAAAAATGTTGCTGAGTTCCTTAAGTATAAATAGAAATTTTGAAGAGAAAAAGAGATAATAGATAGAAGAAAAGAAAAGTGTGAAACCTTGAGGATCAGGCTGTAGGAATAGAAGCTAGATAATTTAGAGCTATAATTAATTTTCTTGTATAATAGGATCCCTTTTTTTTCTTATTATGTGTTGTTAATTTTTGTTGTGTTGGATTAGATGTAATTTGTATTTTTGTGTAGCTCTATTTCTATATATATATATATATATATATATATATATATATATATAAATTTGTTATTTTTTCTTGTGTTGGATTAGATGTAACTTATATTTTGTGTAAGCTCTATTTTTATAAATATGAATTTTTTTCTCTAGTTATTGATCCGGTTCTATTTTTATTGTTTGGATTTAAAAGTATCTAATATTATTATACTTTTAGAAATCGAACTGCATTGGAAAATAATTTTTGTTTTTGATTTGAATCAAATTAAACCATAAACTTAAACGATTGAAAATAAAGTTTAAATTATTGCGTGAAAAAGATTTTGTGTTTAATACAAGTTTTCTTAATCATTTTTTTAAAGAATTATTTAGTTCCTTAAGATTTTTAAAATTCTAGTATTAAGGAATTAATACGGAGTAACCTATTAAATTTTAAACTGATATTTGAATTCATACTTGTATAGATAATAAGCCGCACACAGATTTTCAGGGAATTCCAATTCAATATTTTATTTTCTTATGTTTTTCTTGTACAATAATTTCTTGTATTTATTAATCCATTTTTATACAAATATCTCGTTATACATTTTAACTAGATGAAAAGTTTTAACTATATGAAAATTAAGATTACGTGATATTTGACAAGTCCTCGATACGACAACTCTTTTTACATAAAGAGGATGTCTTGTAACGTAAATTACAAAGTTGCTCGAGCATTATGTCGAGAAGCAGAGGTAAAAATATTTAACTTCAGTTTTTGCTTGTGCTTCCGAAGAAGAATCACTTCAATATTTTACACTCTGTCTAAATAGGCGGCTAGAAATTACTACTGCTGGCTTTGGATGTTGAAATTGAAGGAAGAGGGTTGTCTTCTGCTAAGACCACTCACTAGAGCAATTACTTGATGTACTTGCTTCTTCTTGATTCGGCGGTTTGCTTTAAATCTAAAGAGGTGGTAGAAGAAAACATTTATGAATGTGGTTTGCAAAGATAAATTAACCTCTCAAGATTTGTATATATATATAGCTATTCCAGTTGCGGATGCAAATCACGGCTTAGCAAACTAAGAATCATATATACACAAACAAGTAACTCCACTCCTGTTTTGTAGCCATGACCAATGTTTTGGTGTTTGGTTTCTGTGCTATAATAAGCTTGGTTGTAGCACCAGGTTCTGTTACAGCTCAACCAGCAAGGGCTTTCTTCGTTTTTGGTGATTCACTCGTGGACAGTGGCAACAATGATTTCTTGGCAACCACAGCCAGAGCAGACGCTCCACCCTATGGCATTGACTTCCCATCACACAGACCCACTGGACGTTTCTCTAATGGCTTAAACATCCCTGACCTTATCAGTACGAATCAATTAGTTTTTCACATACTGGCAAAATAAATTCAACCGTGTCTCACTAATGATATTTATACTTGTTCATCCGTGCATTACGTTTCTATATATCATTTGCATGCATGGCCATTTATATATCAATTCTCGTTAATTGCATGCAGGTTTGGAACTTGGCCTAGAGCCTACACTGCCCTATTTGAGCCCGTTACTGGTTGGAGAGAGGCTCCTAATTGGTGCCAATTTTGCATCCGCTGGGATTGGCATTCTCAATGATACGGGCATTCAATTTGTAAGCTTAAATATGAATTGCTAATTGTTGAGAACATGGTTGTGATGATATCCATGAGTTACTTTACATAAAATATAGAGCAATGATATGCAAACAACTCCCACTTTCCACAACATAATAAACTAATAATAAACATAAATTTATAAAGTTTTATTATTATTATTATTATTATATTAAGAAAGTTTTATTATTATTATTATTATTATATTAAGAAAGGAAAATGATACTTTGACAACCCAAATCCATACAACTCTTGGATACAACTCTCTTTTAATATTATAATAATAGTTTTAATTTATTTTTATTAAATCATTTAATAGATTATTATATTAATAAAAGTGAGATGTTTAAAGGGTTGTATAATTTATGATTGTCAAAATATCAACCCCATTAAGAAAGAGGGTTGTAGTTGGGTTGCTTTTTATTTTTAAGGTTGTCCAGCTGTTATTTCTCTATAATCAATTGAGAAATTTTATTCCGGTTTTAAAAAAATATCCATTCTACACTCCATCTCTATTTACATATATTAATATAATATTATTATTTATTATTATATTATTTTTGATTGTAGTAGGTGAGATGAATATATATCACCCCTCTAAATCAGTTCATGTTAACAGTATTCCAAAAGTTGATATATAGTAACGATTGTTTTGGCAGTTGAATATTATCCATATCTACAAGCAACTCAAGTTATTCCATGAGTATCAGCTAAGGTTGAGTGCACACATTGGTGTGGAGGGAGCCAGAAACCTAGTAAACAGAGCGCTTGTTCTTATCACTCTTGGAGGCAATGATTTTGTCAACAATTACTACTTGGTTCCCTATTCAGCAAGATCTCGCCAATTTTCTCTCCCAGACTATGTGCGCTATCTCATATCTGAGTACCGCAAAGTTCTCAGGGTATGGATCCCAAACAAAATAGTTACAGTCTTTGAATGAATAATTAATCATTTTGTTCTGTATATGATTAATCTCCATGAATTCTGAACATTGCGGTTTGTTTAGGAAATTTAAAAACATGGGTATGTAACATGCGTACGATGAAATACATCATCAGTTTTAAAATACTTGTCAATCAATAGTAGAATAATAATGGTCACTGTCATGTTCCTGATGCAGTTTTGCTTGTACGTAGTTCTGTCGGTGAATGTGCTTTAAACAAAAGACATGTCTGTATGTTTTGGTTGGTGAGGGATAAATTTGTGTTCTCACTTTCTAGCATAGCATCTTATTATTCAATGCACAAGCAATTTATGACACATTACAATGTTATATCCAACTAGTTACATGCTAAATACACAAATGATTAGATATTTCTCCATGATGTACATGCTCACCTTCAACTACTTGATTATTTCCATGTTTATATATACTAGCTAATTAATTAACACAAACAGATAATAATATATGTTTTACAATGTGGAGAACACATGCAGAGGCTTTATGATTTGGGTACTCGTAGAGTGCTTGTAACGGGTACAGGACCAATGGGGTGTGTTCCTGCGGAATTAGCCATGAGAAGCAGAAACGGTGATTGCGACGTGGAACTCCAGAGAGCTGCTGCATTATTCAATCCTCAACTCGTTCAAATGATAGATGGACTGAATCAAGAAGTGGGTTCTCAAGTTTTCATTGCTGCTAATGCCCATCGCATGCACATGGATTTCGTTTCCAACCCTCAAGCTTTTGGTATGAATATATATATATGTAGTTAATGCACCATGCATGCTGACACGACCTTTTAAATGTCAAATTACATGGTTCTTGTAAAAAATAATTAGTGTCAGTATTTAATCGTGGTTTTCATTCTCTATTTTCAGAAAGAAACACGAGGAAGATATGAATGATAATACGTAATTAATATAAAATTAAATAACTTGTTTTTATTTCTTAATGATTGGTTACATTGGATGGAAAGAAAGGGATAGTGAACGAATGGGTTTGGAATTTGAATAAGAGAAGTTTGAAGCCACTTTGACATGTTTTGGGCCAAAAAACATGAAGGTGTGTAATGTATGTATATTTGGGTTACAGGATTTGTGACATCGAAGATAGCTTGTTGTGGGCAAGGGCCATACAATGGGCTTGGGCTGTGCACACCGACCTCAAACTTGTGTCCAAACCGAGACCTTTACGCGTTTTGGGATCCATTCCATCCATCAGAGAAAGCAAGTAGAATCATAGTCCAACAGATTCTGAGAGGCAGCACTGAGTACATGCACCCCATGAATCTCACCACTATCATGGCCATCGATTCCAAGACTTGATCCATCAATGCACCCTCGTTTTTACAAAGTCAAATGACATAACTTTAGTCCTATTATATATCTATGTGTGCCTTAAGTTTGTTTTATCATCGTCGTCATCATCTTATCATCACTCCTTAGCTGTAACGTGGCTTGTGGTGCAAAGTTACTTTGTGTTCTGCTCCTTTGTCCCTACAATTGTTATTCTATGTTGGAAGTAATTTTGGTCTCTCTTCACCAATAAATTATTGTTCTTCTCTATTTTTCATTGTATTAATTTCTGAATCTAATTAGTTTGGTAAAACTTACATCTTCCGCAATTCCCTCTTCCAACCTAAATATAGTGAAAAAAAAAAAACATTTATTTTATACTCACCTAAATAAAATCATCCCAATTTATTTATTTAATTCAGATATTATCACCAATAAACTTTTTTACTCTAGTAATGCCACCTACATCACTTTCAAAACAGAAAATTTTGAATAAGTTATCTTAGAAACGAAGTCTTGGGTTAAAAAATTAACTATTATTAATTAATTGATTAATGTGAGTTGTTTCCTCCTTCCTCTTGAATTTGTATCCCGGTTATAAATTGTTTCTAATGACACGAATGAGATTATTGTGATCAGAACATTAATTGTTCTAAACTTTCATAATTAATTTAAGCAGAATATAGAACACGTTATTAAGCAACAAATTGTTAATGAACTTTATTAAAAACAGCCTTATGAAAAACATGCGCTTATATTCATCATCCTTCAACAAACTACAACTTAAAAAAAAAAAAAAGTTAAATTTGATGCTTGAACTATACAAGTTATTTAATGCAGTTACTACCCCATCTTAAAATATAATTAAAACGAAGACGTTGACTTGTGAGGTAACTTGTCTGGCTAGATGATGATAAATACAAAGAAAAAATCTAATTAAATTTTGAATTTTTACACTGTTGTTGTGTATAAGATTTATCCTACAAATGATTGAGATATAATATAACTTTAATTTGATTCAAGAACAACATTGATAAATAATAAAGTTTTACTCTTTTAAAAATCTTTAACAATTATTGATAATATTAGCATTCTCCTTTTAGATAAGATAAACATTACAATTCGTCTGTAAAAGTATGTGAATATATATGTCAACACAAAAGAGTGAAGGCATGAAAGCAGAAGATACATCTAAATCCTACTAATGCATTAAAAGTACACCAACTTTACAAATCCACAACATTGCTGAAATAAATATACGAGGGGACATGGTGCCCTAGCTACTGATGATTAAGGCGTGACATTAACTCAGCCTCCAAATGCGTTATACGGAGTAAACTAATTAATCCAATATAACATGTTTTGAAAAACAAAACAAAAACAAAAGCCAAATTCAGTTCCTAGTCATGTATTTGTTTACGAAAAAAAAAGAAGGAATGTGTTGATGATGAGGTGGTGGTACATTGCATGCACATGCAGTTGCCATGTGAAACACTTGAATTGAGGTGTTTTTTTTGGTAGGGTGAGGTACAAAGTAGCTATAGGTTTGAGGAGTTGGGTGAGTGAGTGGAGTTTGAGATGGAGTTTAGAAGTTGAATTGGTTGGAATCGAATAAATAGCCTGCAATGTTGGTTGAGGCATCTGAGTGAATTGAATTAGAAAGAGATCAAATAAACACTTTTGTGATGGGAGAAGGGGTGTTAGTTGAACCGTTTCTCCACCCAAATTATGTGATGTCCAGGATATTAGGTGTAGAGTAGTTGGTATTATAATGTCTCTACAGCTCATACTCTTATTCTTATTTTAATAATCATATCTATATGTTACCATACACTCTCATCTGGTCCTTCTATAATCATCATCAATCTTCCAAAGGATCCTACAAGTCAAGGGCTTCTCCCTATGTATGCCCTATATTTATGACCCAAAACTCATTTTTGTTTTAAGATGTGAACTAGGAAGACGAATAATGTTATATGTGTTTCTTATTGATTACAATTTATCAAGTCTCTAGATGCTACACGTTCCTTATTTCACTTGTCTAGCTCATGCATATATCTAACTAAGGTGTGTCACTTGTCTAGCTCATGCATATATCTAACTAAGGTGTGTTTGGATTATTTATTTTAAAATGATTTTTAGATGGATTGTGTATTGAATTTTTTAATGAATGATAAGTGTTAAGGTTGTAACATAAAACCAAGTCTAACATCTATTTAAATCATACCAAATGATATGAGACAGGAGATGTGAGACTTTCAACATGCCTCTTCTAATAAAGTTTACCGGATTAGACAAATGGTATTTTTGACCCAACTAAAAGACAACTTTTGGTTCATGACAATAACCAGAAAGATGTTAGGCTTTGACTCTGATATAATGTTAAGGTTCAAATATAAAATCAATTGGTAATATATGGAGTAACCTAACATGTATTTAAATCATACCAAATAACCTGAGGTAGGTGAGGTAAAACTTTCAACAATAAAGATTATTTTCTAATAAAAAATTATCTCATTTATTCATATTCAGAAGGAGAAAGATGAAAGTAAATAGGATTACTTGGACAACATAAATAATATATTATTAATAAATAATATAAAATATAAAATATTTTTAGTTAATATATTTAATAATTTATTTTAATATTTATAAAAAAATAATATCATCTCTTTCGTTTCGTTTCGTTATTTTCTACTAAAAACAACTTAAAAAGAATTTAGAATTTTCTTTCCTTTCGGTTTTTTTAAACCATACAGAAGAATGCATACCCATTAAATCATGTTTCTACTTAAATGCGTCCAATCAAAATTTTCTTCACAAATTTCATTTAGTTTACGGTAGGAAATATAATTTTACGTATTAAATAAAAATTGCTTTTAATGTAGCATATAATAAACACTATTTTACCGATTCATTAATGTGTTCCAATTATTGACAAGACTATCGAAGGTTTCAGTTTGGATATATACCGCCATAATTGGTTTGATTGAATTTAAAGTAACTTCAATTCTTTTACTCCCTAATTTATACAAAATTCTAACACATTAATATCTGTTAATACTATTAATGTGTTAGGATTTTACATCAATCATTCTGTTTCGTCAATTACAAGGAGAGACCACTCATTTTCATTATTCTTTTCATTCATAATATAATTTTATTAAATAATTTTGAATTTGAAATCGACGTAATTACTATTCATAAAAAAGTGTAGAATTAATTGACATATTTCTCCAACCTGCCTTCTCGTTAATTAACACCTCTCCAGTGGTAATCATGGTGGATTAATTAGACTGAATTAAGATAACTTTGATTTGATTTAAATTTTAGATGTTTGGTTATTAAAATCGAATTAAATTATGGTCGCAATTAAATAGTAACAGCGCAACTTATTTTTCTTATTTCATCATCTTAAAGTTGTTAATAACGAGAAATACTTAAAAATAAAATTTATTATTTTATTATAGACTTTCTAAATGAGTGGTTTAACATTTAAAAATTATTTTAAAATAAGAAAAAAATATTTACATAAATAAATTTAATAAATTTTATGTAACGTGGGATTCATACTAAAATAATATTTTCATTCATAATTTTTTTTTAAGAAATCCTTAAATCTGAAGTTCAATTTTCGTTATTGTGTTTTCTTTTGCTTTGTTTCAATGATCCAGAACAATACTTTTACATTAACATAATATATAAATTATTATTGTAACTATTCATTTTTTAAATTGGAGGTGATTGAAAATAGAAAATTATTTGATTTAAAGTTTATCATTAAATTGTAATTAGATAAGTATTCGCAAATAAATATTAACATTAAAGAATTTATTTTTATTATGGTAAAAAATATAATATTATAATTTTATGATATTAAAAATAAAAAAAAATATATGTTATACTTTATTAACATTTAAAATATATAGGAAATTTAAAGCATTTTAGGTTTATATGTAACTATCGAGGTACACTATTATCTATTTATTAGCCGTAACAAGTTTTGATACAAAATAAAAACGAAAATAATATTAATACAAATTATATGCTTTATAAAATGGATAATTATTTTATAAAATGATTTAATTTTACGTACTATTTTTTTTATTTAGTGTGACAGAACTGGTGGTAAAATTGAAAAACATTCCAACTCATTTTGTGGGCTTGCTACAGCCTAAAATTGGATCTGGCGGCTACGTGCTGCCAAATATTTGACCAATGGAAAAGACTTTCAAAAATGGAAAACAACAAAATATATGGAAAAGAAAATTAAGAACATGCAGGGTTAGTGTAGTGAGAAAAAACTTGCTATTTTTTATTTTTTTTAAATCTTGTTAAGGAAATTAATGAAGCTAAGTAATTATTTTTTACGATGAGCTAAATTAACTCTTAGAACTTGGTGAATACGTTATAAATAAAGAGAGTGCTTGTGACAGATAAAGTGCTTAGAATATTTAACAAAATATTAATATCGCTTAATTTTTATTAAAATTGTTGTAATGGGGTTTTGATTTATTAAAAGTGGTAGGAAGAGTGATTTAACCCATAAATCCACTTTAATCTGTCTTATCCAACCAATCAATTAGATGGTTGATGTGGATAAACTTGTTAAACATGAATTAACTTTTTATTAAATTATGTGATTTGAAAGATTCCCTGTTAAAGAGGGAAGCGCTTCACGTTGAAAAATAATAAAAGTTAAAAATATCATTAAGATTGTTTTCTAGGGTTTATAATATTTTTTAAGGTACCCAATATTACTATTATTATTTTATATTATTAAACCATTAGCAGGAAAAATAAAATAAGTTTTATTAATTATTTTAAATAATCTATTATGTCAATTTAGAAACATGTTAGGTCATCAACTTTGTGACCTCAGAGGTGGGTAGTATCCTTAGTGCAAGTGTACCCACAAATAATATTTTAATAGAAATTTATAAATAAAACTTTATACTTTTGTATTTTTCTCCTCTATTTTTATACGTGTGCACGCACTGAATACAATTTTTGTAATTTGACTTAAGCACCTGGGTACACCATTGTCCATTTATTGGCATCAATTTTATTACAATAAATATTTTAAGTTTATTGTTTTTAGTTTAAATATTAAAGTATAAAAAAAAATCAAATAAATAAAAAGATAAGGATTATTATAATGGGGTAGAGTATTATACATTAGATGAAGTCGAAATCAGTTTTTGAATGAAAGACACATCGATTACGATTCGAAAGTGCATGCAGATAATGAAACTTGTTGAAAGGAGCATCACTTTATATGCTAACATGAGGAAAGTGCTACGCTTGAACAATATAATTCAAATTAATTATAACATTAAATTTATAGCATTAAAATTAAACAGAACTATTTTATATTGTATTTTTCTATTACAGGATGTTGACAACACCATGGTCGATGGAATCCAGTTGCAGGTGGTCAAAATGACACAAACAACTACATCATTTTAAGAAAATATACAAATCATGTTTTCTTTTTTTCAACCATCATCCCTACTTGCAACATTTAAAAAATTAATCAACTAAATTTGTATAGAAAAATTGGATAATAAAATAATAATATATATTACGAACTTAACTTAGTTGAAATCCATGAGTAGCTAAGGGTTGTAACTTTAGACCGTGTAATATTTGTGCGTGGTGTGTGCCTCTATATATGTACATGAATTTTAAATCAAATCAAAGAAACATGTTTTTCTCAGGAAAAAAATAAAATTGTAAGAAATATTTGTATGTTGCCTTTAACAAGCATTAATTTCAACGCCCCACCAAACTAAAATACGCAAACGTATGGATCATTGGCTTCGTGAAATTAAAGTATCTAGTACTCACTTGTATGTATGAGTTAAAGAATACTAAACTTTTTTTATAAAATAAATTAATATTTCAATATTTTAAATCTATTAAGGGGTTTAGTTCAGACAAATTATAGTAGTTAATTATCTTTTGTTAGATGCATTATTGTAGAGATGGAGTAGGATTAGAGGTACACACAGAAAAGGGGTATTTAGTGTGAGTTTGAGAAAATTCAATTTAAAAACTTGTGCATGCTCATTAAAATTTTGCAGAAGGCGAAATTCGGTTTATGGCAGAAAGGTTTGTGAGTAAAAAGGATAGAAAAATGCATGTACATTAATACAAAATGGCAAGGATAGTTTCATTTAATTGAAGTGGTAATGTGTCAGTTGAAGCCCATGTAACGAAATTGTCAGTTCTTCTTTTTGGTCCGTATTAAGGCACAGATTTACATGTACTTTCTTTCACCCATAGAAGGTCAAATTTCCCCTCCACGTTGTGTGAGATACTACTTCATTGAGGGCTTTCTTCAGGCACATGGGTGGTTCATTTTGGTTAATGTATCATGTTCCTCCCTCGCTCAAAACACTGGTCAGACATGATGACCTCACAGCCATAATTTCCAATATATATGCAACTAACTGTACTACTTTTTGCTATGTGGGCCATTCACCTTTTCCAAAATCACACTCTCTCCAAATTATATAAGACCCCTTCTTCATTCCTCTACTTGCACGGACACCACACACACATATATATCAAGTTAATAATATATATGTCTGTATAGTGCAGAGTATATATACATATATATATAACTTGATCAACAGTTCAATTTTCTCTTCTTCTTCGTCCAATAAAAATCCAAATCCATGGCTAGTTATATGACTTCTGCGTGTTACATTATTGTTTTGGGAATATCAGTGGTGGGTTTGAAAGGTGCAGAGGCACAACGTGCCTTCTTTGTGTTCGGGGACTCGCTTGTGGATAATGGCAACAACGACTTCTTGGCAACTACAGCTCGAGCAGATGCTCCTCCATATGGCATTGATTACCCAACCAGAACAGCCACTGGCCGTTTCTCTAATGGCTATAACATTCCTGACTTCATCAGTTCCGTTTTCTAACTCTTCTTTTTCTTAATTGTCGCTTAAATTTCTAGTATGTGCTTTTGTCTGTTTGTACTTTGTTACTACCACTTACGTGTGCATGCTTGCTTCTGCCACGTGTGTGTATAAATACATGTATAATGTACCAGTTTCTCAACTCATTGTTCTCATATTTTTTATGCGCTCTTGTGCAGGTCAAGCTATTGGGGCCGCCGAATCCACATTGCCATATTTAGATCCCCAGCTCAACGGGGAAAGATTGCTTGTTGGTGCCAACTTTGCTTCTGCTGGAATTGGAATTCTCAATGACACTGGAATCCAATTTGTAAGAGCCATCAGTAGCGTGTGTGGTGCCTGTTGTGTTGAAAATCCATGTTCAACACTGTCTAATTTTCAAAACATGCATTAATTACATACAGATATTATTCTTTGTTAATGTATAATATAAAATTCGATATGCATATTATTTTTTAATTCGATTATTTATTTATATACTGATATATTTTGTGAAATATTTTAACAAGTTCTTTCAGTAATTAAGATGATAACGATTAGTACTATTATATGGACTACGACTATATTTGTATACTTTACCCTATTCCTTGATCCCACTTCTTTCTTTATGATAATAAGAGACTCAAATTTGAGCTTCCTCATCTTTCTCTTTTAATTAAATGAGTAATAAAGAAAGAAAAAAGGTGAAACAAAAACCAAATCTTTGACTATATAGTAGTCGCGGTGCCGTCATTGGTTGTGCATATATACAATTTTAGATGGATTATTTATGTGGTGTGTAAAATTTTTACATATAGTTGTTGTTTTGCAGGTAAACATAATCAGAATATACAGACAGTTGCAGTACTGGGAAGAATACCAGCAGAGGGTGAGTGCTCTTATAGGACCTGAACAGACCGAACGCTTAATAAATGGAGCATTAGTCCTCATCACTCTTGGAGGCAACGACTTTGTGAATAACTATTACTTGGTGCCTTATTCTGCAAGATCACGCCAATACAATTTACCAAATTACGTCAAGTATATTATCTCTGAGTATAAGAAAATTCTGAGGGTACGTAATTTCATACCATATATATGTAGTATTATATATCTTCCATCAGTTTTCTTAAATAGGTAGCTAGGTCTTTCTAGTTACAATGGTCCATAGCACGTATCAGTACATGTTTGGTTAAAGTTATTGTGAGGTTCATTATGATGAAAAATGGTGGTGGCATGCATGTATGTATGTATGTATGTATGTATGTTTCAGAGGCTATACGAAATTGGAGCACGAAGGGTGTTGGTGACGGGAACAGGTCCACTGGGTTGTGTGCCAGCGGAATTGGCCCAGAGAAGCACAAACGGTGAATGCTCAGCTGAACTGCAGCGTGCGGCGTCCTTGTTCAACCCTCAACTTGTTCAGATAATCAAAGAACTCAATAGCGAAATTGGTTCTGATGTCTTCGTTGGAGTCAACACGCAACAGATGCACATTGACTTCATCAATAACCCTCAACAATATGGTGAATATTTTGAAGTTAATTTCTTTTAAAAATAATATAAGAATGCGAATATAAAAAGTCACGTAACTCACGTACACAACAAGGATATAAAGTTAACAAGGTAGATGACACTTAATAGAGGCATGGCCCATGCATCAATGATATATATAGGGGGAGAATAGTTTCCTTTTCTGTTCTTTATTTGTTTAAATTAGGACCTCTGCTACTTGTTGTTAGAGGGTAATTGCCTAATTAACAGAGGCAGGAAAACTAATATTATAGCCCTTAAAATTATTTTGTTGCATAGCAAAAAGACAGAGTTAAAAAATTATGAGACATTATAGGCTTAAAATTCATATGTAGTTCATATTGAACAGCATCTCTGTCCACACATATATAGTATACATAGAGATATAGAGGTGTGTACATGTGACATTAATTAACTATTTATGCCCTATGTATATATATATATATATCAACCTCGTGGCTGAACATGCAGGATTTATCACATCAAAAGTAGCATGTTGCGGTCAAGGACCCTACAATGGCATTGGACTATGCACAGTGGCATCCAACTTGTGTCCTAACCGTGACGTTTATGCATTTTGGGATGCTTTCCATCCATCAGAAAGGGCTTGTAGTTTGATCGCTCGACAGATATTGTCAGGGACCTCGGAGTACATGTATCCAATGAACCTCAGCACCATTTTGGCTTTGGATTCCAAGAAGAACTAGATCATCCACATCAAGGAAGGGAACTATCGTTTTAGTACCAATTGTGCCTCTTCTATGGCCTGCAAAAAGTTTTTACCTCTTATTAGTTTGTGATATATGTGCTGAAATTTGGTGTTATAGTAATTAATCTCCAATTAAGTTTTAGAGTGTCAGTGAATAGTTTGGATGATATATTGTGGTGGATATGGATGATGGTAATTGGTTCTCCTTCTCTTGGGCAGTACAAAAGAAAAATATACTGCATAATAATTGAGTGAATTTTAATCTTCAATCATTTCTTTTTTTCTTCTTTCTCTTTCGTTTCCCCGATCATCTTAACATCTTGGGTGATAGTTCTACTCCATGTGCTTGAGTTATTAAAAGCCTGCGACGTGCCTTAGAAAATGGTCATTGTTAATAGTCAGAAATTTTATAGAATTAATGCGTGTGGTGTAAACTGAAATAGAACCAATTAACCAAACAGATTCATAATCTAGCACATCAAGAATGTATAAATAAGTGCATTATATTTGTTTTTTGGGAAGCAAAATAGAAATCATATGTTGGAAATATTTTAACCTTTCCACAAGGAAAATGTAAAGTGGCATCTAAGCTTCGAAGAAATATCAAAGTTTTATTTTGAGTGATGATTTTGATAATCTAAGTAAAAACAATTTGTTAAGTAGAAAGTTATTATTATATTATTACAGTTAAATTATCAAATAACTATTTTTAAAATTTGGTTCGTGAAAGCGACGTGTATCAACAGTATCCTCGTCCACCTGCAAATAGCACCTAACTGAGGGCAAAAATGGCAGATCAAATTAAGCCATTCTTGGGTTGAATTTTATATTTTAATCTGAATTGCTTGGCCCAGAACGTGTAAATTTGTTTTCTTAATAATTCTTCACCATAATTTAGTTAAATATAAACGGACCCGTTTGTTTAAGTTTATATGTTAAAAAGTATATTTTTAAAGTTTTAAGTTCACTTATGAAATTTATTAATGCTGTGAATAATAATAATAATTTCAAATAAAGTACGGATATTATGAGATTTTTGTATGTAATATTTTTTAACTTAGACTATTCATTGATTAAGATAGTGATTTAAGTTAGTTTAATATCCATAAAATAATAATAAATCCATATAAATATTTTTAATATATTATTTATATTAAGTTTAATTTAATTAAAAGATAACGAATTCCCATTATTAACAACAACAAGTTACATTTAAAATAAAAATATAATAATAAATTAATATAAAATATAATTATAATAAACCAAGATATAGAAAATGTAAATGTATATAAATAATTAAATTATACGCTCCATAAGAAAATAATAAATAATATATTTATTATAAAATTTATATTTATTTATAAACATGATTTAATATGTGATTTTATTCATCTTAAAATATTTTATTAAAATAAAAAAAATAAAAAAACGGTGATTCAACTAGATGTTTTTACTTATTTTACATTGATTTGGTTTATTCTCACATAATCCGTTTTTTAGTTAATATAAGTGAAAGGGTTAATAAAAGGCGTTAAATATAAATAAAATAAGTCATCTTTATAAGTTTAAATATAAAATTTATTTAAATTTAGTGTTTTTATTTTAAAAAACTTTATTTTTAAATTTAAAAATATATTTATATTTTAAAATATTTTGAATTAATTTGGAAATAGTTAATTTTGCTTAAGTTTAAATATGGAGGTATATTTAGGGCTTCTACGTGCACATGGGTGTTTGATTTTGGTTACTGTACCGTGTCCCTCTCTCACTTCAAAAGCACTGGTCAGATTAACTCATCACAATGCAGCTACCTGTACTAGCTTTTGCAACGTGGGCCATTCACCTTGTCAAAAATCACGCTCTTTGCATATATTACATAAGATCCCTCCCTCGTTTCTCTACTTGCACCAACACAAACACACATATTATATATCAAGTTAATATATATGTCTGCGTAGTTCAGAGTATAACCTGTTCAGCAGTTCAGTTTTTTCTTCTCTTTGGTCCAATAAAAATCCAAAGCCATGGCCAGTTCTATGGCTGTTGCCTGTTACATTATTGTTTTGGGAATATCAGTGGTGGGTTTGAAAGGTGCAGAGGCACAACGTGCCTTCTTTGTGTTCGGGGACTCGATTGTGGATAATGGCAACAACAACTTTTTGGCAACTGAAGCACGAGCAGATTCTCCTCCTTATGGCATTGATTATCCAACCAGAAAACCCACTGGCCGTTTCTCTAATGGCTATCACATTCCTGACTTCATCAGTATGTGTGCTTTTGTGTGTTTGTACTTTTGTTTCTACCACTTACGCGTGCATGCTTCCTTTTCAACACGTGTGTCATTCTCATGTTTATTATATATGTGCTCTTGTGTAGGTCAAGCTCTTGGGGCCGAATCCACGTTGCCATATTTAGATCCCGAGCTCAAGGGGGAAAAATTGCTTGTTGGTGCCAACTTTGCTTCTGCTGGAGTAGGAATTCTCAATGACAGTGGAATTGAATTTGTAAGTGACATTAGTTGCTTGCATGCTTCCTGTCGTCTTCAAAATCCATGTTCACTCTAATGTTTTTACATGACATCGGCTGTCATCTATAAGTTGATGAGTTAAGTGTGAATTGAGGTTAAAAATGATAGAGTTCATTATAAAGACATGTAATTTAAGGTGATCTTTTGTTAAAGTTAGTATCATGTTCTGGTTGGGTTGACTTGTATGTCATTCATAAATAAGAATCTTCTTATTATTAATCCTTCTAAATATACACAAGAAATAGGTCCCAATGATTTATATATATATATATATATATATATATATATATATATATATATATATATATATATATATTCAGTTACTAAAAAAAGAATGTAGTTAATCCATTAGTGCCTATAAATTTATCTCCTGCCCGTTAAAAGAAAGTTGATAATGTTCTAATTTAAAGTCTAAAGATAATTTTAAGTTTTCTTTTAGGAATATTTTTAAAATTTTTTTATTCTAATACATATTTTTTTAATTAAATTACTTATCCTAATTGAAAATTTTCTACGCATGTATTATCTCCTCAATTAACATGAAACCGATATGAAAAGTTATTTTTGTGATATTTGAACACATTATATGGTGATTATATAAGTAGAAATGTAGTGCAATAGTTACAGGAAAATGGTATCGTGACAATCCATTACTTAGACAACCTTTAAGCAACACTCTCACAACCTATAAATATTTCTTGAACAATTCTTAAACGAGGGGAGTAAGAAAGAAAAAGAGAAGTATAAATATAGATACTAAAAAAATATATTTTGACAATTGAAAAATTATATTATATAAAATAATGTTATAATTATTATTATATAATAAAATGAGTTGTCGGTGATATACTAACTACTCGTTATTACCATCTCACTATTGCGTTTATTTATTTATTATTATTAGTAAAGATTTGATATATGTACAATCATTTTAAAAGATAACTTGAAAAACAACTCAGTTTATTGTTAAAAGTAGTTGTAAATTAGATGTTTACAAAAGATAGTTGTTAAAATAATTTATTATTATTATTATTATTATTATTATTATTATTATTATTATTATTATTATTATTATTATTATTATTATTATTATACTGATAGAAGAGATTATGGGTAATTATTTTTTTACTTTTTTTGTTTTATATATAAATACTCATACATGTTTGTTGGTTCTTATAAAAATTATGTAAAATGTAGTTTGGAATGAAAAAATAGAATTTTTTTATGATGGATAAAAATGAACTTATTACAGTTAAACTGTTCCAGTCGGATCTATGTAAGTTGATCTAAGCCTTTTTATTTTATTTTAATCTATAATTATCACTGAGCTCATGAAAAAAAAATATTCTAATATATCAACCCATTTAATTCACATTTTTTCTTATAAAACTAGAGAATAGACACTTAAACTAGCTAATCTAACCTATACTAAGTCATAGTTGTGAGTCAGGTTGAGTTAATATTTTTTTAGTTTAATCTTCATAGTCAACAACTTGAAGAGTCGATTTTAAATTACCTTGATATACCATACTCTTAAATTACTCTGCAAAAAAATTCATCAATATAATACCTAAATATTTTGGGTCTGTGGTTAGTAAATATCTCCACGACGTTTTTCCTGAAAAATACCTAATAATTAATCCAATATATGTTTACTGCTTTCACTGCGTTTGTTGGGCACAATGCCCCTCTAAAACCCAGATATACGGAACGAAAGTGTTAGGTGGTCCTCCCTCCGTTGTAGGTGAAGAGGAGGGGCCGATAGGGTGGGGTGAGTTTGATTGGTTGCTGATTGCTGCTTTCGGTTTTCTGAAAGGAATCATACTATATATCGCTCTTAAAAAGGGCTTAATATATGCACATATATGTTGTTGCTTTGTAGGTAAACATAATCAGAACATACAAACAGTTGCAGTACTGGGAAGAATACCAGCAGAGAGTGAATGCTCTTATAGGACCTGAACAGACCAAGACCTTGATAAATGAAGCATTAGTTCTCATCAATCTAGGAAGCAACGACTTTGTGAATAACTATTACTTAGTACCTCACTCTCCAAGATCACGCCAATACAATTTACCAGACTTTGTCAAGTTTATTATCTCTGAGTATAAGAAGGTTCTGAGGGTACGTAATTCCATATCATGCATTATCTTGCATAGCTCTTTCTACTACAATTCTCTCATCCATCACGGGTAATAATAACACGTATTATATACATATAATACATGTTATAGGTTAAATCAATAAAGGTTTAAAATTAAAATTAGTGAAGATGTGAATTAAGATGGTGTTATGCATGAATGTACATATATATATATATATATTTCAGAGACTATACGAACTTGGAGCACGTAGGGTGTTGGTGGCGGGAATTGGTGCATTGGGTTGTGTGCCAGGGGTGTTGATCACGAGAAGCACAAACGGTGAGTGCTCAGCTGAAGTGCAGCGTGTGCCGACCTTGTTCAATCCTCAACTTGTTCAGATAATCAAAGAACTCAATAGCGAGATTGGTTCCCATGTTTTCATTGCAGTCGAAACGCAACAGATGCAAATGGACTTCATCATTAACCCTCAACGCTATGGTAAATATACTACTTCAAATTTTAATACAGTCAACTCATCTTCTCAATGAAATCAGTTTTTTTTTTTTTTAAATAAGAATCTCATCATTTGCTTGGAGTCTCGTAGTTCATATTGAACTGCATGCGTCTCTGTCCTTATATATATATATATATATATATATATATATATATATATATATATATATATATATATATATATATATATATATATATATATAGATATAGATAGAGGTAAGGTGAGGTAGATACAAATTCATTAAAGCTGATTGAGTCAACATGTGCCATTAACTATATATACAGTAACCCTAGTGAGTGAATGTACACGCAGGATTTATTACATCAAAAACAGCATGCTGCGGTGAAGGACGCTTCAATGGCATTCAACTATGCACTGTGACATCCAACTTGTGTCCTAACCGTGACCTTTATGCGTTTTGGGATGCTTTCCATCCATCAGAAAGGGCTTGTAGGTTGATCGTTCAACAGATGACGTCAGGCACCCAAGAGTATATGTATCCGATGAATCTCAGCACCATTTTGGCTTTGGATTCCAAGAAGAACTAGTTCATCCATGATGAAGGAATGGAGTAAGTACCGATTGAGCCTCTAAATATATGTGTTGAAAATTGGTGTTTTATGCCAGTTGAAAACAATAATATAACCTATATCAATTGCAGCATTGTATTTTCATCTTAGTCGTTAAGATTTTCTTTCCTTAATAATGAAGCTTTGTATTATTATTGTATTATATATGAATAAAATGCCTATAAAAGGCAATCGCTGTAGTACCATTCCTCTAAGAATGTATTTTCATCTCTTGTTGCTTCTGCTATGCGTGTGTGAAGGAATTTTAATTCCATTCCATGTGTTCAGAATTAAAAGACGTGCCTCAGAAAAATTGACCAAATAAATTCATAATCTAACACATTTTATAAACTCTAAAAAAAAATTGTTCATTTAGAAACGATAATTTCTATCGCAAAATTAAAATGTCACTGTTCACTAGCCACTGAAATCAGTTTTTTTTTGGCTAATTAGTCATATCCAGTCACTAATTTTTGGTCACTTTAAAATTATTGGAAACAAGTGAGGAAATTATTTTATTATTCGTTGTTAATTCTGTCACATAGCGACCAACTAATTCACGCTCAAAGAGTTATTTTAGAAAAATAATTTTAATTTCGGCCCCTAAAGTATAATAATCTACTTGAAATTAAATATAAATATAAAATATAAAGTTATTTTTTATAAATTTTATTTTGATTTATTAATATTTAAGAGCTACCTTAAAACATTTACATCATTCAAAATTAAATATATCATTTTGTATTTTTTTTTAACAAAACAAACTTATTTATTTGAGCACCAAAATTTTTGAGTCTGTGCATAGATAATTGAGCCTAAACATGAATGTTTAGATATATTTTTTTATGCACTACCATATATATATATATATATATATATATATATATATATATATATATATATATATATATTAACCCTCATTACGTACATAAAATGATAAAAATGTCTTTCTTTATTTTTTAACCTTACATTGAATTCACTTTTTTCCACCGTCTTTGCAACTTCATATTCTTCCCGTCCAAATTTGTTTCACGAACATTCGTTTTCATTTTTTCATTCTTTTATTACTTATAATGTCTGTTCTGAATCATATACGTTATGTAGTTTAGATTATCTTTTCGATAACATTTTAACCCACCTTGTACAAATAAATAAATAAATAAAATTTGTTTTTTTATCCTGAGAATCAAGATAAAAATTAGGAGGATTCCAGAGGTGTTTAAAGGATTGTTTTGAAAATCAGAAGATACCAATTCAATTAGTATAAGGATCGGACCGTTATTTTTGGGTAACTAAATTTTAATTAAATCATTATAAAATTAGAAAAATCAATAAAAAAAACAATAAAATTGAACAAACCGACCATAATTTTTAAACCAGATTAAATTTTTGTAGTATAATTATTTTTATAAAAAATAATATATATATATATATATATATATATATATTAGTAAATAAAAGTTATTTCATTATATATTTTTATTTTATTTTAATTATTATTTATCTTATATTTTTTAATATATTTAATATTTATAATTTATATCATAATTTATAATAAATATAATAATAATTTTTATTATTATTTAAAAAAAATGTTTTTTTATAATTATTTATTATATTATAAAAATATTATTTTATTAAATCATCTAATTAAATATTATATCTTCATTAACCGATTCAATTTTAAAAATATTGAGTCAAAAGCTTTTCAAGATGAAAGACATCCACCGACGCTGCTATTTGACACCCCTCATGTTAGTTACTACCTACCTCCAACAAAAGTGAACACAAAATTATGATGTTGTCATTTACTTGGAACAAAAACATGTTTCCATTGGTCCATGTTAACGCAAAGGAAATCTTTTTTTTTTCTTTAAATAATTATAGCACAAACAACTTTTTCGAATGTATAAAATATATAATTGGAGACAATTTTTACAACGTGTCACCTTCATAAAATTATAAAAAATAAAATAAAATCATATTTTTTTTACCACTTACAGAAAATTGGACAAGAGTGAACAAAAAAAAACATCCTTTGGCTTCCATGTTACTCAATCTACTATCATTCTTCTTCTCTCAAGTTTTCTCTTTCTCCTCACGCTCTTATCTCATGCATCCATCTTCTTCTTCTCTCTTGCTTCCTCTTTTACTCCACGCTCTCATCCCACGCTCTTTCCTTTTGTTTTTGAATCACACTTCATCCATAGAGGGCTTTTATTGTAGTTTCTTCTTTTGTGTTACCATCTGGAATTGCAACATCTGACACCAATTTGAATACTTGTATTATTCCAAAAGCATATTCGAAGTTTTGGTAATACCAAAAACACATTCAGAGTCTTGTTAATAATTGTTTAGGGTTTACAATTTTGGTAGAATTTGCATATCCATTTTATTGAAATTGTGAAAAGGGTACGTGTATGCATGTGAGTTGTTTTATATTTCCTTAAACAAAAATTGTTATTTTTGATAGAATTTGTTATTCAAGATATGAAGGTCCGTTTAACTATTTTAATTGTGCATGATCATTAGATTGTATATTCATATATTGATGCTTTGATTATGTTAACGCAGGGTGTTAGAATTCAAACATCGATTAGGAGATTTTTGATTTATAAATTTCAAAATGAAATTCATGAGGGTAGTGTTTCCTTAATTCAAAATTTTTGGGTTGAATCAAATGGTGGTTCTTATAGAACCATCCACCATCCATATAAAATTAACTTTTGATTTGTAACCAAAGTAGTCTTACTTGACTCTAATCTTACACCTGAAAATATTTATGGATATATAACTCTTTTGGTTATTGTTGCACCTGAATTTTATACAGATTACTTAGTTAATAAGTGCATATATAACTTTGTCTTATTATTATTTATTATTTAGTTTAATGTTATTAATGTTAACTAATCACAATACTAAGAATGTTATATTTCACTCACATATATAATGGGAATACTAACAAGTGTTAGTATTGAAAGAAAATTGTAGAAGAAAGGAAAACAAACAAAGTTTAATATCATAAGTTTAGAGTTGATGAGTATATTATTTTCACCTTAACTATCCATATTTTAAAGTATTTACACTTTTGTATATGAATAACTTTTTATTTTTACCACCTTTTTTTTATATCAGTTTTAGAATATAGTGTAGATTGTTTGACCAATATGTTGATGAATCAAATGCTTTCCTTGTTTTTGGAAATGTTCAAAATGCTATCATAATTATACAATTTGGCAAAGTGAAAAATTTTCAAGCTAACTAATTTATATGTTTATTAGGAGTCATATCAGTTTTATTAAGTGTTACAATTATTGATATTATATTATTATTGATATAATGTGATTTATAGAGAAAATGTATGTTTAAATTGTATGGATTGTAAAATGATGATTTTCAATGTTCAATGTGAAGAAGCTATACTACTTAAAAAAATGTCTAATTTTATTTTGAACTTATACATTATGATGTATATTTAGTTTGGTGTTCCTAGAAATACAATAGAAGGATTAAAAGATTGTAAAGAGGTATAATAATCACATTGTATAAAATATATTTCAATTATTATTTAATGTATTAGTGTACAATCTATCACTAGTCTATTAATATTAATTAATATTGTTCATATTGGTTGTTACAAGAAACATGTTTTATAGTTTTGGGAACTATAAAACATATTCTTGATGATGATGATGGGTGGTGTACAGTTTGCGTTTGCAACAAAGTAGTATACCCAGATTTAAAAATGTTTTCTGTGAAAATGTAATATACATGTTATCAAAGTTATGCTTAGGTACTCTGCAATGCTAATCTTTCACTAACATATTTCACTTTTTTATGAAGTTGTTTCATGTAACATGTTATGTCATTTGATGTGAATTTTAGGTACAAGATTAAAAGTCAGGGTGTTTGATGAAATAAATTCAGCAACTTTTGCGATTTTGATAGGGATGCTATTGCATTACTAAATAAAGCATGCATAAAGATGTTTAATTCGCATGATAAGGTTTGAGTTTATACACATAAATATAACTGAATACTCAATATTGGTATATATAACTAAATTTTCAATACCATTTTATAGATTATTGTTAACGAATATTTACCTGAGGAGAATGCATAATTGGTGAACAAACCCCCAAAACTTTGTGAACAATGCGGAGTAAAATTTATTGATTCTCGAATACGAAGATATCTAATGAGCTATATAAAATTGGCATGTCTAGTAATTCATGTGTGGTATTTGAAACGTTTTCCTAGTTATATCACAAATCTTTTAGATGAACCTCTAAAATAATTAGAAAATCTAATATACTGCGACGTGTGATTTGATAAAAAAATTTATTGTACAAATTCTGAATGAACTGTCATTTTTGTTTAAAGTGAAGTCTTCATACCGTTAAAGTTTTAAGTTTGAACAAACTTTTAAGGTGAAAAAAATTTGTTGTGATGATTTTATTATCAAAAACTTCAATACTGGTTGGATGAAATCATTAGCAAGTAGGTATTATCTATAAAATATATAAGTCATGATATTTAAATGTTGTATTGACCATGTCATTTTCCTTAGATGTTAATTTAGAAAATGTGATATTCAACATTAAACAATCAAAGTTTACAATTCTTCTACTGTTATTGCCTAGGTATTTTATGTCTTTATGTTAATTATTAGTAATTGATCATTCATCATTAAAGAAAATTGGTACAAAGTATTTTAATTTTTTTTTAGAATTTGTTCACAAAGTTCCCTAATGCACCAAATGATATGATATTGGTTCTAAAATAGCTGATTTAGAAATTGATAATGATTTACTCATAATACTTTTGAGCGAGGCAACATTTTAAATTTGGAAATTTGGAGACAGGAGATGAAGATATTATTCCTTTAAAAACGTTGAGAAAAAAATATAAAGATTGAGAAAATTTTAAAAAAACTTAGCATATTTCTTTTATTAGGCTTATTTCAGTTTTATTAATATTCTGATTTCAATTATGTACTTCAGTTACTCTTTGGATTATTATATGTATGGTTTGATTTGATAATTTTTGTTATTTGTATATGCATTTGATATTAATGTTTGAACTATTTCATTCACATTTTTTAAATGTTTATAACAGTGTTAAGATTATGTTATTATCAAAAAGTTTAATGATGGTTCCATAAAATAATTACTCAAAGCATCATATGTACTATCCAACTATTATACTGACCAAATATTTTTTTTAGGTTCTTAATTTAGAAAATGTTATGTTCAACTGTAAACATCAAAGTTTGCAATTCTTCTATTGTAATTATTCAAGTATTTATACCTTTTTCCTAATTATTATTAATTCATCATTAAACAAAATTCTATAATGTATCTCTACTTTTTTTCCTGAATTTATTAACAAAGCTCTTTAATCACTACAAGAAAATCGCAGTATTACGACGGATATTTACCGATCGGATTTGTAGCCGTCGGAAAATAATCATTACCGACTGAAATTACAGACGGATATAGAATATTTGTGAAATTTGATGTTACCGACGGATATATCCGTCGGTAAAATAATAATTAGTTACCGACGGATATATCCGCTCGATAAATCCGTCGGTAATTTATTGATGAATTTACCGACGGATATATCCGTTCAGTAAATCGCCGATAATTTAACAATTAATTACCGACTGATATATCCGTCTATAAATTCATATGTAAATTAAAAATTATTTACCGACGGATATATCCGCTGGTAAAATTATATAATATAATTTAATTATTCACTAATTAAAAAATAAATATTTTTTATTTAATAATTTAATTTAATCATAATTAGATTAATTTATAATCATTTATTAAATTAAGTAATTTTAAAAATAAATATTTAATTATATATAAATATATGAAAATATATAAATATATAAAAATATATAAATATATAAATATATGAAAATATAAAAATATATAAATATAAAATATATAAATATATAAATATATAAATATAAAATATAAAAATATAAAAATATATAAAAATATATAAATATAAAATATATAAATATATAAATATATAAATATATAAATATATAAAATATAAAAATATATAAATATAAAATATAAAAATATATAAAAATATATAAATATAAAATATATAAATATATAGATATATAAATATATAAAAATATATAAAAATATATAAAAATATATATAAATATATATAAATATATATAAATATATAAAAATATATATAAATATATATAAATATATATAAATATATATAAATATATAAAAATATGTATAAATATATATAAATATATAAAAATATATATAAATATATAAATATATATATAAATATATATTAATATATATAAATATATATAAATATATATAAATGTATTTGTATATTTGTATATAAATATAATTTATTTGTAAATTGTTATCAAGAAATTCTAGTAGCTTAGTGGTTGGAGTATCGTCTCGACTCTAAGTACTGGGTTCGAATCCTGCCAATGACATTTCTCTTAATCTGACAATAATTCAAAGCTATAAAAATATAATATGGAGAAATAATTAGTAATAAATAATAAGAATATAAGAGGGAGGAATAATTAGTGATAAATAAAAGAGGGAGGAGTTCTATAAAAAAAAATATGTTATAAATAAGTCAAATATTTAATAATTAATAAAATTATTACCGACGGATAAATCCGTTCGTAATTTCAGTAACACATTTACCGACGGATAAATCCGTCTGTAATATTTACCGACAATCGAATTTCCGACGGATTTTTGGTCGTCGAATTCCGTCGGTAATATTCATTTACCGACGGATTTTTGTTATTACCGACGGATTTTGACCGTCGGTAATTTTAATATTTCTTGTAGTGAATGTATCAATTGGTACTGATATAATCATGACAAGAACATAGCAAATTTGGAGCCATGAAGAAGATATTTCTTTAAAAATTTTGAATATGATTTTAATAAAAGGGTGTTAAGATTTTTAGATTTTCAATATTTGTTTCATCTATTTTTATTCTGTGCCGCTTGTGCTCTAACACTACAGGACCAAGAAAAATAAAATCTACCTTTTATTAAACATTCTTAAAAAAATTATGTAATTTGCATTCTTTTGTTTTTATTTCGTAATGTTTATTTCTTTTTATTAGGATGCAATTAAAGATAATGATTTATACCATTTGAAACTTATAACATATATAAATAATGTTTTACATTCTGACCCATTTTGGTATCTTGGATCAGTTAACTGAAAATGTCATGTTTATTCTAAAATTACCGCTCAACTTAATGATGGATTTGGGCTAGCCAATTATGTTACTTGTTGTAGTAATCTTCAACTAACAATTGATATGTTGTTAAATAAACAAACTATGACAACAACTTTTTTCTTTATTATTTTAATATTTAACTGTTGAACAATTTATTTTTCATATTCCAGTAAAAGTAGCAAACCATAACTTACTTCAGTCACATGTCACATGCTTATCAAAAAGTTCTTCAGAGTCAACCAGAAATCCATTTTGAGGAACACAGTTAGGTCTTGAAGCTAATTTGCTTCATTGATTATTAAACATTTCAAACGATTGATACCATTGCAAGCTGGCAAAAGGTCTAAGGCGTTTTGAAAACAAGACTTAGAAACACTCGAGTTCAACTCGTGACTAGCCACAATAATTCATCACCTATGTGACAACAATTATATTGGTTGTATATTAAAAGCATGCATCAACAGAAGGAAACATACCCGTTTTTACTTTTTACTTTTTTCGTCTCTTTCTAATTCCCCACACAGCCTTGGGCGGCGGAAATAATTTCTGTTTGCATCTCCATTCACATAGCTCCTCTCTTTTGCACTTCTCATCACATGCCTCATGCACCTTTAGAACCACTACAATCATTCAATTATTCAATCTCAATTTAAAGACCACCTAAAAGTTGACGTGCAAAACCCTGCTTAAAATCCTTCTTCTGTGATTCAACTTTTATTCACTTTCTTGTTTGAAAAGTGGCTATAAAAGGCCTGGCTTCAAGTCACACTGCATCAACGTCAACATCGAAAGGTTATTTTCAACCCAATGGCAGTTTCCTCAGGTTTTGTTGCCACCATGGTGATACTTTTTGGTGTGGTTTTGGTACCTGGGGTCATTGTCCCAGCGGTTGAGGCCAAGTCAAGGGCTTTCTTTGTGTTTGGAGATTCACTCGTTGATAGTGGTAACAACAATTACTTGGCCACCACTGCACGAGCTGATTCCCCTCCTTACGGCATTGACTATCCAACTCGTAGACCAACTGGTCGTTTTTCCAATGGCCTCAACATTCCTGATCTTATCAGTTAAGTATCATTTCCAAACTATCCTTTTCTATTTCTTCATCTTTTCTCATCACCACTCCTTTTATTCTTCAGATTAGTCATCATGTTGACAAGGACTAATGTGTGTTTAGAGAAATAATAGTCTGTTTTCCTAAAACATGTGTTAGTATTAATCATGCACTTACGTGGTAATTAATCTAACGTACGAAGACACTTGCAATGATAGTTAACCTGATTTGTTAAATAACAGGTGAAAAAATGGGTGGTGAATCCGTGTTGCCATATTTGAGTCCACAACTAAAAGGTGACAATCTTCTGAATGGAGCCAATTTTGCTTCCGCTGGAATCGGCATTCTTAACGACACTGGAGCTCAGTTTGTAAGTCTGTTGCTACTATTTATTTCTTTTGTTATATATAATATGCAGACATGTTCAAATGTAATCATGGTCGAGTTATGTACTATATATATATTCCTTGGGATTCATTTCCATGCACGAAGTGAGAGCAATAGAATAAAGCGCCTTCAACATATGGGTGTAATTTTTTCTGTATATACTTAATAATCTCCCCAAAATAATTTTGCAGCTGAACATAATCAGAATGTATAGACAGTTGGACTATTTTGAAGAGTACCAGCAACGAGTGTCCATTCTAGTTGGAGTAGCGCGGGCAAAGAAACTTGTGAACCAAGCATTGGTCCTCATCACTGTCGGTGGCAACGATTTCGTAAACAATTACTACTTGGTACCATATTCTGCAAGGTCTCGTGAGTTTTCGCTACAGGATTATGTCAAATATCTCATTGTGGAGTACCGTAAACTCTTGATGGTAATCAAATCGTTCTGAAATATCAATTGACACACACATATTGGCCAAGTAATAATAGCTTAAATTAATTTGCTATAAACTATTGCAGAGACTATATGATCTGGGAGCTCGAAGAGTAATTGTGACAGGAACTGGGCCAATGGGTTGTGTTCCTGCAGAATTGGCCATGCGTGGAACAAATGGAGGATGTTCTGCTGAACTTCAACGAGCAGCATCACTGTACAACCCTCAACTACAACACATGATACAAGGACTCAACAAGAAAATTGGCAAAGACGTTTTTATCGCTGCAAATACAGCACTAATGCACAATGATTTCGTAAACAACCCTGGAGCATATGGTATTGACTACTACCTACAATAACTTCTACATCGTTCTATATTGATTCCAATCATATTATTAAATACAAAATAGTTAACACGTTATAATATATGATGTTGTTGTGCAGGATTTACGACCTCAAGAATTGCTTGCTGTGGGCAAGGACCGTACAACGGAATTGGGTTGTGCACACCACTCTCTAACTTGTGCCCAAACAGAAACTTGCACGCGTTTTGGGATCCATTCCATCCATCCGAAAAGGCTAGCAGACTCATTGTGGAGCAGATTATGTCGGGTTCTAAACGATACATGAAACCAATGAACCTCAGCACCGTCCTAGCATTGGATGCTACAAAATGACAACACTAATTATATGATGTCTTCTTTGTGATTGTTATAAAATTGTATCAACTGTCGGGTGTTTTGTTCTGTGTGTGCGATTGTCATAGTCTTTAGAGTTGTTTTCCACAACAAATTATTCATCAATTAAATAATTTACTCATAATCTTCTGCTTTCCTTCGCCTTTCTCCTTTATAAATTAAACGTCACTCGGCATCTTGCTAATGAACTAAGAGGACATTAACAAGAAAAACAGTAAGATATATTGAGAAATTGTAATTAAGTTATTTGAATTGACAAATCATACTTTTACTACTTTTTTTCCACCATTGGTATATAAAAAATGGACAAATTAAAATAAGAGATATAAAATAGAAGAGAGAGAAAAAAAAAACGAGTTTTATGAGGGAGAAATAAGTAGAAACAATAAATTATAAAATATTTTGAGTTGTAAAACGTGATTTACAACCGTTAATTGGCCTTAACGATGGGATACAAAAATACAAGAAGGCCAAACTATAATTAATAATAATAATTTTCCGTCATTCACGTGGTGAAGGATTTAGACACACTGTTTTGTTTATTTCCAGTATATGGATGAGAGATTAATAGAGGTAAAAGGAGTACAAACGAGAAGTGATAAATTTTTGGAAAATAAAATCAAAATGAAATTTATTGGGAAAGTTACTTGGATTATATTTGATAACTAAAAACAAAAAAGTCATTGTTGGTATGATGAAAGTGGTGATGTTTAGCTACCTTACGTTTTCATGTACAGTCAGAACTTAATTTCTAAAGCAGATGAATTTTGTTTCTTTTTATGAAGTTGAAAAAAATCCAAATATGCTTCTCATTTGCATGGCTCAGCATTCTATACGTTATATAGAAATGGTCGTGCTTCATATATATGTCATGGATTTTGCTTTTCAATCAATTAAATGTAGAACCTGGTCTGAGCAAGATAAGCAAGCAGAAAGGGATCTTGATTCTTTGAGCCCTGGCCCTGCTCCAGATTTACGTTTTTCCGGAAGAAATTTCAATGTTCTGCTCAACATTCTACTCGTTTAGGTAATATTTTGTTCTTTCTGATAATGCTATTGATTTGTTAGCATAATATATATTGTGATCACATAATAATTTCCCTAAAAATATATAAGTTGTTAAGATAAAGTGAAAAAAATATTATGTCATAATGAATGAAAAAAGGTTATCATTCTTAGTTAATGCTGAATGTTTCATATCATATTTTAACATCAAAGTTTATAAAGTGATCTACTTCTATCATAATTAAGTGACTTTCACTTTTATCATGATCAAGGTTTATTAACTTTTTGTCGTATACATCATGTAGCACGGCTACCGAAATGATTTTTTTTTTTTATATTTGAAGCATGTTTATATCTAAAACAAAAAAATATATTTTCTATTTACTTTTATATAAGAAAAAATTAATAGTGTATGATTAGTGTCCTTTCATGCATAGAATATACAATAAAAGAAATATAAGTTAAATTATATTGATTAAATTTTGATCACCATATTTTTTCTATATATTCATTTATTAATGTTATATATATATATATATAGAGAGAGAGAGAGAGAGAAAGAGGAGCCATACTATGCAAAAATATCTTGTCGTTTTAGTTGATTTTTTTTTATAATGTAATACTTGTATATATTTTTAATTTAAACAATGTAAGTCTAATTTAATTTCACAATTTTTTTACTTTGTTTATATTTTTTAATAAAAATATAAACTAGAAAAAAACACTTATGAATTATAGTTATATTAAACTTTAATAATAAAATGTAGTACTTGTATTTTCTTATATATATATATATATATATATAATCAATATCAGTTTAATATTTTAGAATTTTTAAGAATATATAATTAAAAATAATATTTAAAGATGCTATATTGTAATAAATAATCATTTTAAATAATATATAACAAGGTATGCTCCTTAAACATTTATCATATGGATATGTGTACCTTTTTTTATTATTATTTACGTGGTATGTTTTAAAGTATTGTTGAAAAGATTGAAAGAGAACTAATGTGTCTAATTTGTATATTTAATAATAAAAATAAAAATGTTCGATTTTTTAATCTATTTATAATTTAACTTGAGTGTGTTATCAAATTTCATAATTATCTTTAATCATTTAAACATAAAAGTTATTATTGCTATGTAACTTATAAACTTTGTTGAAGTAGAATGTAATTTTAAAAATGATTCTTGACATTTTTTTTAGTGTTTGTGTTTTAAGACAGAAAAATCTATGTTTAAAGATAACAAACGGTAAATATAAATAGGTTTAGGGTTTAGGGAGAGATAAATTTTATAAATTGTTTAAGAAAGAAATAGAAAATAAGTACAGTATATAATGGTATCAAAATAAAGTTTCAATTTATGCCAACTATATTAAATAATTAATTCAAAAAATTTAAATGACGAAATACTATGATATTTTCAACAAAACATTTTTTTATACATTTCACTAACGGAAACAAAAGTGTATATTAAAAAAAATTGAAAAAATATCAATTAAAACAGTAATTTAATAAACAAATAATCATAAAATAAGGGTAAAGTTATATAAAATGTGTATATCAAAGTTTAAAAAATTTATATATTATTTATTTAATAGTAGTGCAAATACAATGCATCTTTATTTTCAATTTATATTATACTATCTTATTTTAATGTGTTTAAATATAATATTCATATTAATGTTATTTTTTTATTTTGAAAATCAAATATACATTATTTAAATAAATATTTAATTAAATGATGTCATATAATATGTTTGATACAAGTTTGACTTTAAAAATGTGTATATTGATTATTTTAAGTGAAGTAAATAATTACTCGAGTGATTATTAATTTATATTTTATTAAATAATTAATTATTTTTATTTCATAAAAGAGATTGAGTGATTATTTAAGTGGAGCAGTTATCTAAATACTAATTTATATTATTATTATTAAATAATTAGTTATTTCTATTCAATAAAGAATATAATAATTTATATATATATATATATATATATATATATATATAATTATCTAATGATATAGATAACAATATTAAAAAAAAAGTGTAAAATATGTTCCTTCTAAGAATACATTTGTTTTTTACCATTAGATTTAGTGTTATACGTAGTTGCAATTCGAAGCCAAGTATAAATTAAAAAATTAAATGTAAATAGTCTCCTGAATATTGAATAGTTTTTATTTTTTATAATATTGTAATTAGTTGGTGTACCGGCTATGATTAGGGAAAAAAATGAAAAGAAAAAGAAGAAGAAGTGAAATTAGAAATAGATTCTCCTAAAACTGGAAAATGGGATATCTGTGAAATCTAATTCGATTTTATTACAAATTAAGTCTATGGTGTTTATCTCAACCTTTCTATACTTGAACTATTTCTTAATGCCAATCCATGTACATATATACATATCCTTTTACCATTTAAATAAAGATTACAGTGGTGGATCATTGATATATCCATTCAATGGATCTGGTTTATTAATAAATGCGTATCTAATTGAGTGAAAGTAATGCGTGATCGTTATAGAACAGGAAAGAAATATTCTCACAAAAATTTCTGTCTGAAATCTTAAAAAGAAGGGAAAAATGAAACTGATCACATCACTTTAATCCCCCAATGAAAAAAAAAAGATGAATATGATGAGTATTTATATGTAGAAGAGGACGTGTATGATGTATCTTTCACCAATTGTATGTAATCCGAAGAACTAAGTTAAAGTGAGCGATTAATTCGAGCATATGTACCATTTTTGTTATTGTTTTTGTAACGTGAATTGATTTGAACTTCAGGGTTAAACTTGGGTTCATGCATGCGTACATGCATGTCATTTTCCTAATTTTTTCTTCATTATTACACTTATTTTTAACCTGATATAGTTACTTGATAAGTTTGTAGTAAATAAGTTGGAGTAAATGGAATCAAAGAAGAGCGAAGGAGAGAGTTCGAGGTCGAGAATTTCAGCACTGGTTGTGGACGACGACGCTATCATTCGGAAAATCCACAAGGCGATGTTGCAGCAGGTATTCAACATGGACGCAAAATCTGTCAAGGATGGAAAGGAAGCAGTGGATCTGCATCGTTGTGGCGCAAATTTTGACATAATTTTCATGGACAAAGAAATGCCAATCATGGATGGTCATGAGGTAGATATTAATAATGCGTAATTAATTTGTGAAGTAGGGTTTTTAATTAATGCTGTTATTAATGGTGATTGATGGATGATGTGTTGAATAGGCCACAAAAGAGCTACGTGGTATGGGTGTGAAGAGCATGATTGTGGGAATCACTACGCGTGCTGATGAGAAAGATAGAGAAGAGTTTCTAGCTGCAGGATCCAACCATTGCTTTGAAAAGCCTCTGAATCGTGCCAAGGTTGAACAAGTCTTGCACGACCATCCAAATTTTCCATTTTGATTCACCTTTTGATGTATAAACCTGTTTAATCATCCTCTGTTTATAGATAAAAAAAAAAAAAGTAATTCTGCTTACTTTGGTTCCAAGCAATCGAGAAGGCATTGGAGTAATTTTTGGTATATTTTAGTCAATGGATTTAATCATTTCATCACAGGGTACATCGTGCCAACATTAATTAAATAATTAGGGTCTCATCTTTTAAAAAATAAAATAAAATCTATTCATAATAAATGCACACACAATTATTACATTAAGAATTAATTACAATTTACATAAATAACTTTTTAATTTAACTATTTTCAATGAAAAATATATGATAAAAAATCACTAAAAATAAAAAAAATTCAAAATATAAAATACTAATAAAATGATAAATATGTGGACGTTAATAAAAGATAATTGAAATTGGAATACTAATGAATAACAAATTACTATAAAACAAGGGATTGAGTGGCAAAAACTTGAAATCGATTTTCAACCGTGACGTATATTATTTTGCACTCCGACAAACTTCCGCCGTAATATTAGTAAAGTGTGACATGGATTATTTTTTACACTTCAAGAAATTTTTCTTAAAAAAAAAGTTAATTTTAGAATGGTAGAAATAAAGGCATTATATAATATCATTTTGATATCATTCACAATTTTAGATATTTTATTCAATTTTTTCTTGTTGGAAAAACAATAATAATAATAATAATAATAATCCTGATTTTGATTCTAACGATCAAACATAAACATAATCCTATACTGATAAACATGTCGTAAACTCGAATGCGAAAGCGTACTCGAATGCGAAAGCGTGCACTGAATTAGCCATAATGATGATGTCTTTGTAGAACACTATATTGATCTTATGGTCTTCCACCTGAAGAAGCACTCGTATTTCCCTCTTGATTTTCTCTCTTGATGGGGATAGAAAGAAAGGAACGGGACTGATTCTCGTGTGTGCTCCCGGAAGGGGACCATGACCCTTTAGATAACCAGAATTAGGTTAATTACTTAAGTTTTAGTATTTCCAATTTGGCCCCTCATCAAATTAGAAATTGCTCTATGGTCTCTACACAATTTTATTTTCATGACATATGCCTTTAGCCAAAACTTTAATTTAGTCAGATCACTTTATTATTTGGCTTAATAAATAATGACCCTAACACATTTAAATATGTATCATATATATACATGACCCAAAATTTGCCAACAATCTCCCACTGGTCACAAATATATATGTCTTTACAACCTTACAAATGTGTTAGACTTTATGAGCTCAAAATTGTCATTATATTCCTTTAGCATATTCCAAAAGTCCTGTCCATTAATCATATCGGGATATAGAACCAAACCAGACTTTTCATTGCATCATCGCAACTAAAACCAACAAGATTACTCATCCCGACATAATCAAATGACATGGATTCATCATGAAATGTGTAGCATGAAAAATTACGTGAAGGTGATCTGTACACGTCTATTTTCAACTGGTCCAAACTTTAACTTATCGAGATCGATACAATAACCTTAATGTACAAAGTGTAATGAATGAACAAGAAAACCGCATATCTATAGATAACCAAATATGTCCAAAAAACAATGTATACATATATAAAATTAAACATAGAATATAAAATATATGAAAATGACTAACTCCCACTAAACCACAAATTCCTCAAACCGTAAAACACCCATGTGAGCAACATGCTCATGAAAGACCTTGGGCTGAAGTCCTTTAGTTAGAGGATATGCTATCATGGAGTTTGTCCTTAAGTGTTCTATGGAAATCTGTCCATTTTGTACTCTTTCCTTAATAATACAGCTGATTTATTGTCACAATATAACTTAAGTGGTCTTTCAATGCCTTTCACAATTTGCAGCCACGTGACAAAATTTCTCGACCATATTCCATGATTTGATGCCTCATAGCATGCTACAAATTCTTGACATCCTGCAAAATATGAGTCAGAAAATCCAGCGATCTCCAACTGGTCTGACCTCCTATATGTGAGCATATAATCTTTTGTTCTCTTTAAATATCTTATGACCCTTTTTGCTGCTTTTCAATGGTCTATTCCTGGATTGTTTAAATATCTGCCTAGAACCCCAACTATATATGCTATGTCTGGACGCGTACATACTTGGGCATACATCAAACTCCCTACAGCTGATGCATAGGGAATCTTTTGCATTTCCTCAATTTCCAAATTTCCCTTTGGGCACTGATTGAGACTAAACTTGTCTCCCTTAGCAACTGGAGTATCCCCGGATTTACATTCATGCATGCCAAACCTTTTAAGAATTTTTTTTTTCGATATAGCTCCTTTGTGATAATCCTAAAATACCCCGACATCGATCTCGGTGTATCTGAATTCCTAATACAAAAGACGCATCACCAAGATCTTTCATTTCGAAATTCTTTGATAAAAATTTCTTGGTTTCGTGCAATATGCCTATATCATTAGTGGCAAGTAGAATGTCATCAACATACAAGATCAGGAAAATATACTTACTCCCCTTAAACTTGTGATATACACAATCATCAACAATATTCATCTCGAAGCCAAATGAGATAATTACTTGATGAAATTTATAGTACTATTGACGAGATGTTTGTTTTAGTCCATAAATGGATTTTGTCAGTTTGCAAACCATACTCTTTGAATCTCTCTGCACAAAATTTTCTGGTTGCACCATATAAATCGTCTCATCAATGTTGCCATTAAGAAACGCCGTCTTGACATCCATTTGATGAAGCTCCAAATCATAATGTGCTACAAGAGCCATGATTGTCCTAAAAGAGTCTTTCGATGAAACTGGAGAGAAAGTCTCTTTAAAATCAATTCCTTCCTTTTGGGTATAGCCCTTAGCTACCAGACGAGCCTTATACCTTTCCACATTACCTTTAGAATCTCGTTTGGTCTTAAATATCCACTTGCAACCAATGGGTCTCATACCTTCTGGTAATGGGACAAGTTCCCAAACCTTGTTGTCTTGCATGGACTTATACTCCTCCTTCATTGCTTCAATCCACTTTTCAGAGTTAGAACCTTGCATGGCTTGACGGAAGTTAACTGGGTCATCTTCCCTCATACCATTGTTTTCCTCATGTTCCTGAAGAAATACCATGTAATCATCCGAAATAGCACTTCTTCTTTCTCTAGTGGATCTTCGCAAAGTTATTGGCTCATGATGCACAGGTTCTTGAGGATCTTGAGTTTGCTCTTCATGAACAACCAAATCATCTTGAGTAAGGGGTTCATTAACAATACCTTGTGGAGGTTCCGAACTTACTTCATCAAAAGTAACTGTTTGAATCGGTTCTGGAATTGTTACCGATTCTTCCTCCAAGACAAAGTTCTTGATTTTATTCTTCCCCCCAAACTCAATATCCTCAAAGAACGTAGTAGTTCCCGTCTCAAAAATTGTCTTTAAGGTGGGATCATAAAATTTATATCCCCTGGATCTTTCAGCATAACCAATAATATAACTACTTACTGTTCGAGAGTCCAATTTCTTTTCATTTGGCTTATAAGACCTTGCCTCAGCTGGACATCCCCATACATGGAAATGCTTCAGACTAGGTTGTCGCCCAGTCCAAAGCTCATAAGGTGTTTTGGTAGCTGCTTTAGTTGATACTCTGTTTAGAATATAAGCTGTCATATTTAGTGTGTAACATACTCTCTACCATATCTTTAAGAGTGTAACATAAGCCCAAACGTTACAATTTGATGTTACCTGATTCTGCATTAAGGGTTTCATTATAGGTGGCCACAATATCAAGTAAATACTGATTATCATAAATTAAAAGTGAACCAGTTCCAACAATATCTGAATTAAAAGACAAACTGAACTTATTGTTTCCAAATGAACACAAATAACCTAATTTGTCCAGATAAGAAACTGAAACCAAATTTCGTCTAAATGACGGCACAACAAAAGTGTCTTTCAAATCCAAATAAAAACCAGTACTCAATAACAATTTAAAATGCCCTATGGCTTCCACCTCTACCGATTTGCCATCTCCAACATATATCCATCTTTCAGAATCAATTGGCTTCCGGTAGCTTAGACAACTCTTTATAGAAACACTGATGTTAGTAGTTGCACCTGAGTCTAACCACCAAGTGTTACTAGGTACTGACGCTAAATTGACTTCAGAACATACCAAAGTAGGAAACATGCATTTGAGGATCAGAACATAATTTAAATTGGCAGATACAGAAGCAATTGTAGCTGGATTAGAACAAGAGAAATAAACTAATTATGCTCACATTATAAAATAAATAATTATAAATAAAATATATATTCAAATAATGGTTTAACCCATCTCAAGATACCCAATGCACCATCAATATCAAGTCTTTGGACAGTAATATTAACTGCTAGAGGTATCTTGTTGTAATAATCAAACATTGACAATAAAGCACGTCCAACAACAAACCAGTCTTTGGATTGATTTATCATCGACAAAACAAATCCTTATAATTATCACATGTTTATCATTACAAGTGTGTATGTAATTCGGCCAAATATTAATCTTCCTTTGGGCCGACTAATACTCGCATGAATATACACAAACACTAACATTCAATATTTTTCATGAACTGCCCAATTCAAGAGAAGTTACTTTGGTGACTTCTTGACTCAATTTGCTCACAAAAATTATTAAACTACCAAAAATTGAATATTTTATTTATATAACAAAACCAAATATTTAATATTTGCAAACTAATTCAAAAGAGAATCATCTCATTAGAATTCTACTAAGGATGAACACCTCCCTAAAATCTCATTAGGGATGAACACCTCATTTGAATAAATCAAAGGATGAAAAAAAAAGGCCTCATCTTCCACCAATACATAAAGGATTAACATCTCCCTAAAATCACACTAGGGATGAAACAGAGATAGTTCTGAGTCTCTTTAGCATACTGCTCTAAACCCTAAAAGGGGATTACATAAAGGATTAACATCTCCCTAAAATCACACTAGGGATGAAACAGAGATAGTTCTGAGTCTCTTTAGCATACTGCTATAAACCCTAAAAGGGGATTAAACAGTAATCACTCAAACCCTAATTTAACATCAAATTTTCTTTAAATTCCTAGGGGATAGAGGCAATAAAATAATAACAGTCACACATGTGAAAACATTCACCAGTTGCCTAAGATTCTTTGTGTTGGGAACTCCACAAACACCACCCCCAATTCCAAACCCATAAAATTAAATAAAAACAAAAAATTCAAAAAAGAACAGAGAACCCAATACAAGAAAAATTGAAATTTGAAATACTGTTTCTTTCTCGATAAAACTTGAAACTTAAACTCGAAACAAAAGGGAAAAACGAAGAAGAAGAAGAATCCATAACTTCCTCCACGGTTCCAATAGCAAGCAGAATCAGATTGCGGATGTTACCCCCAAATTTAAATTTTAGGGTTCATGAAAATTAGAGATTATTCTCCACTTAGGGTTCATAAAATTGGGTAATATGAATTGTTTAAAACAAAATTAATCCTAATTTTCATAATTAGGGTTCTATAAATTAAACAAACATGAATCAAATATGGGCGGCTCTGATACCAATTGTTGGAAAAACAATAATAATAATAATAATAATCCTGATTTTGATTCTAACGATCAAACATAAACATAATCCCATACTGATAAACATGCTGTAAACTGAATGCGAAAGCGTACCTGAATGCGAAAGCGTACCTGAATTAGCCATAACGATGATGTCTTTGTAGAACACTATATTGATCTTATGGTCTTCCACCCGAAGAGCACCTGTATTTCCCTCTTGATTTTCTCTCTTGATGGGGATAGAAAGAAAGGAACGGGATCGATTCTGTGTGTGTGCTCCCGGAAGGGACCATGACCCTTTAGATAACCAGAATTAGGTTAATTACTTAAGTTTTAGTATTTCCAATTTGGCCCCTCATCAAATTAGAAATTGCTCTATGGTCTCTACACAATTTTATTTTCATGACATATGCCTTTAGCCAAAACTTTAATTTAGTCAGATCACTTTATTATTTGGCTTAATAAATAATGACCCTAACACATTTAAATATGTATCATATATATACATGACCCAAAATTTGCCAACATTTCTTTCTTATTTTAATATTAGACTTAGAGTAACATAAGAGTTTCTCACTCAAGTATAAATCCTTGATATATATTTCGAGCTTACTTTTCATATATTATGGTTCATTATAAATCCTTCTGCATTAATATATCTTCCGAGCTTACTTTTCATATATTGTGGTTCATTGTAATAAATCATATATTTTTTATATTATTTAACTTTTTTATTCTTATTTGACCTAAAAAAATTGATGAAAGAGAAATAAATATTGTCCTGGAAATAAAATAGAGATGTCTCTAATTTTTTTCCCTCTCGTCCTTTATATTCAAATTTCCTTTTAGGGTTTTTCTCTTTACGCATATATCGAGCTCAATAATATCTTATTCTCCGTATTATCTACACATTGGGTCCATTAGGTATTAATCAAGTTCATCTTCCCCAAATAGGTTTATCTTGACCTACTTTACTCATGTAGTTGGACCCGAGTCCAACCAGATCCAATCTCTATGCACATACCACAACCCTCAAGTCTTAAATTAACAAAATTTTTTTAATGCAAAGACTAAAAACCGAAATAAACGTCGAATACACTTCATTCTTTAATATTTCATGATATAATTGCAAAGTTCAACCACTTAAAGGGAATAAACAACTCTTAAAAGTCATACTTATAGTGACCGTCGTCTTGATGTAGAGTGTGAAAATTGCTTCCGTGTGTACTTGAATTTAGACAAAAATTAACCTGCTTAGGTTGTATTTCGACTATAGTGCGCATTTTGCACATAACTCGCATTTCGACCATAGTGCGCATTTCGCACATAGATCGCGTTTCAAGTCTAGGTCACATTCTGACCCTAGTACGTATTTTGTACATAGTGCGCATTTCGCACATAGCTCGCGTTTTGAGTCTATGTCACATTCTGACCATAGTACGTATTTCGTACATAGTGCACATCTCGCACATACCTCGTTTCGAGTCTAGTTCACATTCTGACCCTAATACGTATTTCGTACATAGTCGCATTTCGCACATTGCTCGCATTTCAAGTCTAGGTCACATTTTGACCATAATACGTATTTCGTACATAGTGCGCATTCGCACATTGCACGCATTTCGAGTCTAGGTCACATTCTGACCATAGTACGTAATTCGTACATAGTGCCACTTCGCACATTGCTTGTATTTTGAGTCTAGGTCCTATCGGAACAGATAAAAAGAAGAAAAGATATTTTCATTATCAAGCCCCCAAATACATAAATTGAGGAGCCCATTACAGCTACAACATGCCGATTCCTAAGAATCATGGAGACCTATCTGGGACCTGAAGAAATAAAACTAATTTGGTTAGTGTGCAGAGATTAGAAGTTGAGCTTCCGGATTGTTACAATAAAGCCGTCAAGTCTTGATTTTGTTAAAAAGAGGAAGGCAAGATGAAGTCGACAATATTATAAAAATAAGAGTGGAGCCAAATTGTGTAAGTCGAAAATAATTTTCTTATGCACTTGACAAACGTTGTCTGATTCCGTAGAAGTTAGAGAAACTGGTGTTGCGGCTTTTCTCTTTTGGAACTCCATCATTTTCTTTTATGAAGGTAAACCAGTTTGGGTTTTGAATGTTTCGTTGGTATGACGTAATTGTTTTGAACGTGGAATATGAAAAGTTTTACATGTCCCATGGTGTGCGCCAATGTTATGGAAATAAAAGAGAGATGTCTCTAGGTTTTTTCCCTCTACCTTTTATAATCAAATTTCCTTTTATGGTTTTTCTTCTGACATATTTATCGGGTCGAATAATATCTTATTCCTCGTACTATTTACACATTGGACCCATTAGGTATTAATCAAGTCCATCTCCCCAAAATAAGTTTATCTTGACCTACTTTACTCATGCAATTAGACCCAAGCCTAACCAAACTCAATTTCTATGCACATACTAAATATAAAGAGAGAAAAAAATATTATTTAAATCTATATAAACATGAAAGAAAAAGTGGATAATTTTTCTATTCATAAAAATAGATAAATAAATAAAATACATGATTTCAGTATTAATACAGATTTTAATGTAATTTTTTTTACAGTTAAAGTGTTTATTTTCATTTTAGTTTTTATTTAAGAAAAAAAAATAGAAGAAGAAAGTTTATGTAGATAGAGCATAGAAGGAGGGCATTTTAGTCCATACAAAAAGTGATACCTGCTCAGACTTGCTATTGAAGACTTATGTTGATGTACCAACCGAGTACAGAGAGAAAAGAATTGTAGTGGTTAATCTTTCCTCTGTTCTTCTTCTATGCTTCACGCTCTGATTTTCTCTCACTATTGACTCAGCAATTGGTGATGGCTGTACCCGTCGAGGAAGCCATTGCTGCTCTATCTACATTCTCGCTCGAGGTACTTTCTTCACCTACAGCTCTCGTACCTCAATTTCTTTCTCTATTTCAATCCAATTTCCGCCACATTTTTCTCACTTCTTTTGTTACCAACATTGAAATGCACTTATCGATCCTTTTTCTCTTTTGTGCTTTTGCTAGTGTTTCTCTTATTCACTCCATCACTCGCATAATTATTTGTTGCTAATTCTAATTAAAGAAACTTCCATTTTGGATTTGAAGTTTGTTGAGTTTGTTATCGACTGAGTATCGCTTTTTAATTTTCTCTATCCGAAATGTTTATTAAGCAGATAGTAACTGAGACAAACTTCTGATCTGTGAATGCTAGATTTACATGGCATGTAGTTTGATGTTGAGGTCCCAAATTAACACATTGCTGGAACTTGAGATGTCCTTATGCGAGTTATTTTTCATGTTTTCCCTGTTTTTTTGTTTGAATTATGTAGGATGAGCAACCAGAGGTGCAGGGACCTGGAGTGTGGGTATCTACTGAGAGAGGTGCAACAGAAAGTCCAATAGGTACTTCTGTTTTTTCTTCTATTTTTTTTTTCTTTGGATATGTCATGCATTTATGCTGTGATGATTGTATATAAAAGCTTTAAAGATGCATAGTGTTATTATTAATCACCGTTTACCACCGTCTTCTTTCGTAGAGTACAGCGATGTTTCTGCTTACCGACTATCTCTATCGGAGGACACAAAAGCTCTCAATCAGCTGGTATGCAGCCCTTGAGCTATTACTGTTATTTAATCTACCCTTTACCTTTAGTTTATTTTTTTCCCGATTATAAACTTCAACTGCTTTTGCTAATACAAAATGCAGAATGCCCTTAGCCAAGAGGGAAAGGAGATGGCATCAGTGCTTTATACTTATCGCAGTTGTGTCAAAGCACTTCCTCAGGTAAAATTTCTCCAAAGCCACAGGTAGTTGAGGAGTCCATCAATGAATATAAAATACATTGTCTTTTAGATGCATAAAGAAAATCTGTCAGAACAAAAAGAGTTAATCTTTGGATCTGACGTACATTAAGTTTAGAGTTTACTGGCACTAATCCAAACTTGCTCTATATGTTGTTTTTGCAAAACCTAGTTTTTTGGTGGTATAGAATGAATTCAAGTAGACGAGGCTTTGTGTAACTGATAGTTTTGTCTAATGCAGCATGATATCTTATATGCTGCCATTTTCTTTTGCTTTGTTGATAATTAGCAATATTAAATTGACCATACTGGAGATCCATTTTAATGTTTCCATATGCCTATATTGTTTTATGTAATTTATGCATTTTCCCGAAATGGGGCAGCTACCTGATTCTATGAAGCAAAGTCAAGCTGACTTATATTTGGAGACATATCAAGTTCTGGATTTGGAAATGAGTCGTCTGCGTGAAATTCAGCGATGGCAAGCATCAGCTTCCTCAAAAGTAAGGGATGCTCTTAATATATTATTAGACACTTTGTTATTTTGTCAGAAGCTTAGCTAGATCCAGACTTAGCACATTAAGTGAATCTGTACATGTCATTTTTATGCAGTTGGCTGCAGACATGCAACGTTTTTCTAGGCCTGAAAGACGCATTAATGGCCCTACAATATCTCATTTGTGGTGTGTTATAATGATTATTTTTTTGTTATTGATTTTTGTTTTAGTTTTTTTTTTTTTTGGTATTTTTTAATAGCTTTGTTCTTGACTTCAGGTCTATGTTGAAGTTGCTTGATGTTTTAGTGCAACTTGATCATCTTAAAAATGCTAAGGCAAGCATACCTAATGACTTTTCATGGTATAAAAGGTATGTATTTTATTTATGCCTACCTCACTTTGTGTTCTGGTTGAGGGTCTTCAACTTTTCTTTCGGGTTCAGTGCTTCAATTTATTCTGTTGAGCATTTCTTCTTGGAACTCTTTTTTATGCATGGTGCTTTAGCAGTGTGTCAATTGTATGTATAGTAATGAGCAGAAATTTTATCTGTTTATCAATATTATTGGGTTTCCAAAAATCTTCAATATAACGTATGCAGAGTTGATTTGTTAGAAATAGTTCTCTTTGTACTTTTCTATTAGTCATTCTGTAATATTTTCTTTTTCTGTTAGTAGTACTGTTACGGCTATGTGCTTTCTGTTATAATGATGTAGTTTGGTTAGTTCTAATAAATGCTGCTCAAGATCTATTCTCTAATCTTATATATAGGGCTTGTGTAACAGAGAATTGTTAGGTTTTCAGTTCATGTATTCATTTCCTTTACAATCAATGAATGATTTCTTTCTACTCTAATATGATCTAATGGTTAACCTTCTTAGAATTTGAGTTTGGGTCTAACCCAACCCCAAAAGCTAGCTCGTAGGGGTGGGGTTGCCTCCCTCACTTATATACATTATCTTTGCACTATCTATAGTCAATGTGGAAGCTAGGTTTAGGGAAGTATCCCTGACATATGTACAAGAATATTGGATTTCTTTATTCTGGGGCATTCAAATGGATTTACAAAAATAGCTCAGAAATTTATTTTTGTCCAGTTGTATTTATTTTTCTCTAATAAAATTTCTTTTCCTTTAAATTTAATCAGAAAATTTCAGATATGTGATGTTAAATCATTTAGCTTTAGGGTGCTGATATGGTCATTTAGGTGATAGTATGAATATAATTTATGTTTCTTTGTTTGGATTATGATTGAAATAGAGAGGAAAGAAATAGTAAGGATAAAAATAAAAGAGGAATAAAATTCAAAAGATATATGGTTTGGAAGTATATAAATGAGAAGGAAAGAAGGGAAGAAAATTCTCTCCACTTGATAGGATAAATAGAAGAAAGTGAAAATAATTAAATAAATTATATAAAAATTATTTTTAATCCACTCTTATTCTTAATATAATTTTATTTATTACTTATAACTTATAAATAATTTTTTAAGAAATTAAAACGAAAATAATTTAATACAAGATGCAGGAGATAATTCTTCAAGGAAAGAATTTCTTACCTAAATTGGGAGGAGTTTATTTTTATGTGAGTCCCACAAAAAAATCACATTTCCCCTTCATTTCATTCATAAACAAATAAGGAAAGTTAATAACTTTGCTCTTATTTCCATCTTGCCTACAAGCTGTTAATCCATCTAAACAAACTGTAATGTAAGAATGTTGAAAATATGATTTTCATTATGCCTATTTTAAGAAACATAAGTTTATCCATAACTTGTAGTTGGGAAAACTATAAAAGTGGCTTAGAATGTTGCCAAACTTCAGATTAGAAAAGTGTCAAACTTTCCAAGGTCCATGCTATTCCTGATAATCTTTAGGAATATTATTATGCAATCACCTTCTCACCTGATTTAGGTTTTCCGTATTTGAAAAGTTACTTAATAAAGTTTTAATCATTCACATTGTTTTTTTCTTCCTCTCAATTTGTCAGGACTTTTACACAAGTCAGTGGTCAGTGGCAAGACACTGATTCAATGAGGGAGGAATTAGATGATTTGCAGGTGCATAATTGATGAAATTTCTAAGTTTGTGACATATAGAGAACTGTAAATTTGTTATGTATTGATTAATTATGAAAAAGAGTCTTTTTGTAACTTCTCCATGTTGGAATTGTACTTTGGAAATTGCCAAACCAAAGATGGATGGTGAGTGATCTTTTTTTTATTGGATGTGCAGATTTTCTTGAGCACAAGATGGGCTATTTTGTTGAATTTGCACGTGGAGATGTTCCGTGTGAACAAGTATCCTGTATATCTACTTAACATATTTTTTGTTCCATATGACATTCTTGGCAAAACCACAATATCTACTCTTTAGGTTTAACATGTAAACGTTTTTTTTTATTTTAGATATTTTTTTGAAAAAAGTCATTTGTGTTTGTTTAAGATGTATACAGAAACTGATTCAATTGACAGATAAGGTGGTCTCTCAAAACGAAAAATTGAGTGCTAGTTTGTGTTGAACTTTTAGTGATGATGAGAGTATGTAGGAGACTGGAGGATTTATCCTTAACCTAGGTATACTTTCATCCAAAAGAAGCAGGTAGATTTGGTCAATACTTGAGTTGAGAAATAAAGAGAAAACTGGTTGGCTCTCAAATCCTATTTCTGATTAGTTATACAAGTTTACAGTTTAAAGCAAATCTAACTGATGAGGAGTTTTTAATTAAAATTTAGGGTTGGCTTTTGTCCTTGAATACTATCACAAAGAAGTTCTAAAAACTCTTATCAATATATCACACCATGTATCAACTTTTATTTTGTAACTGTTTAAATATTATCCTTTTTTATTTCTTAGTCAAATCCTTAACCTGATATAGTGTAGAAGACATTCTTCAAGTTCTTATAGTCTTTGTTGTAGAGTCTTTAGAATTGGACTTTGCACTTCTCTTTCCCGAGCGCCACATTCTTTTGCGTGTTTTGCCTGTTCTTGTTGTCTTAGTGACATCATCAGAGAAAGATAGCGAATCTCTGTACAAGAGGGTGAAAATCAACAGACTGATCAATATATTTAAGGTACCATTTTACATTTTATGCTCTGAATTCTTTCTCTATTGCCAAGAAGTTCAAATTTTTGTATCATTTTATCCTTTTTTTTTTACAGAATGAAGCAGTCATCCCTGCATTTCCAGATCTGCATTTATCTCCTGCTGCAATATTGAAGGAATTATCAACATACTTCCCAAAATTTTCTTCTCAAACTCGCCTTCTCACCCTTCCTGCACCTCATGAGCTTCCACCTCGTGAGGCACAAGAATATCCTCCAAATTATTTTATGTTGTTACTGATAAGTTTATACTAAGTTGTTATTATGGAACCAGATTTCACTCCCGAGTGTCATCCATGAACCAATATTACATTTTAGTACCACTCTAACTGCAGATAGATGAGTTGTGACCACAGTATATACTTCTGGTTATCAAATTGCATGTTTTCTGTGCATTGAAGTTGACCAATGGCAGGAGGGGGGATCTATAGTTCTTTTCTGATTATTGGCAAATTTATTATGTTGTGTATAGAATTGAGTAATATATGAATTAAAAACTGGAGTGGTTATAGCTTCCTCAAAAACATTGGTGTTTACGGTTAATTTTTTCTTGCAAAATTTTGTGTGTTCATTGTTGGCGATAGTGGTTATAAGCATGAAAAATTTTGTAGGTTTAATTAATTTATGTTATTGCAGCCTGTGATGCATTTCAGAACTTAGATTAATTTGTAGTTAAGATTACTAGTGGAACTTCTATTTAAAAAATTGTTGAGGAATTCTTTTACTTTTGAAGTGTCAAATTTTATAAACTTATGAAGAATCTTCCTACTGGCTCCTTTGGAATGTAAACTTAACATTATACACTTATCAGAGACATTATTTGATCATAAATCATATCGGAGCCATCCGTGCTGAACATGATGATTTTGTAATTCGATTTGCTTCTGCAATGAATCAGGTGCTGCCCTCTGCTCTGCCTTGGCTGAAAATAGAATGCCTTCCCTGAAATCTGATTTGTTTTGTTTCTGTTGACTGTTTCTTAGCATTTAATACCTGCTAGTTAATTGTTTATCTCTATTTTTACAGCTGTTATTGTTGAAGTCAACTGATGGTTCTGATGTTGAATGGAGCAAAGAAGTCAAGGGGAACATGTATGATATGATTGTTGAAGGTTTTCAGCTATTAAGCAGATGGACTGCACGCATATGGGAACAATGTGCTTGGAAATTTTCTCGGCCATGCAAAGATGCATCCCCATCATTCTCTGACTATGAAAAGGTAAGGAGTATTTAAATCTTCTAATTTTTGCTCTTTAGATCCTTGTGATTTTATTCGTATCCTTTTTTTTCTGTGGTTATGATGGCTGATTGATGTTCTAATCTGGTACTGGCATTACAGTGTATCATTTTTTTTATTTGTATAAGGTAATTAGCTATTTATACAGAATAGCAATTCTACATCACAAATTAAGTTGATTTAGTTTTTCCATTAGACACATCAAAATTAACCATTTTCACTCAAAGCCAAAATTTCCTTAATTTTTTATTTGTTCGACTATGAAACAATGAATTTAGAGCAATTCCAACTTGTGCTTTCAGTAGTGTTGATACTCCTTGTTACTTCAAGCATGTTATGCACTTAAAACTTTGACCTAGCCAACTTTTATTTTTTACATTAGCCACATAAAACTTAACTATTTATCATACAAATTAATTAAATATTGTATCAGTTAGCCACTAATTCTCTGTTATTTAGTTATTTGTGTTAACCACACACAAAGGTGATTTTTGGTTAATTTTGATTTAGGTCAAACTTTGCACCCTACACTTCAAATTAAAATCTACAATGATTTCAATTAAAAAATAAAATAGAAATTACCATAAACATCGTGTTTCTTGTAGGTAGTAAGATATAACTACAGTGCAGAGGAAAGGAAAGCACTGGTTGAGCTTGTGAGCTACATAAAGAGTGTTGGATCTATGATGCAGCGTTGTGATACACTGGTTGCTGATGCTTTATGGGAAACAATACATGCTGAGGTCCAAGATTTTGTCCAAAATACATTAGCTACCATGTTGCGGACTACCTTCAGAAAGAAGAAGGACCTCTCTAGGTAGTATTCTATTTCACATTACATGGTATAAAATTGTCACATTTATAAGTTGATAGATGGTATGTTCCTTGGCCTCGGTGTTCTCATGGAATTGTTAATTAAAGTCCTAAAGCTGCTCATAGATTTTATTATGAAAAAATAATTCTTCTTCTGGATCATAATCAACTATGTAGCAATATTTTCATTTTGCAAGTTGAAAATAGTTGGCTTCAAGATACAATTTTATGTTTGTACAATTAGACTGGAAGAAGAGATAAATGCTTCCTTCCTGTTGAAAGTGTGGAAGAGACTGGCTTGTTCTGTTTTTGTTTTATTTATACCAAGAATGGGCTGTGGATGTACATCTTGTAGTTTAATCTTGTAGAATAAATACCAACAGAAAATTTAGTTAACTTCCCTGTTAACTTATTTTTATTTCACCAAGTATGTAATCTGTTGGATACACTGTAACATAGGAAGTAGAGTTAGATTTCTCTTGTAAATTGTTTCATGTATTTATTAGATTTGCAATAATCATGTATATAAATCTGAGTGCATTTATTCTCAAGCTTTTCACTCACAAACAGTCTATAAGATATTATCTCCTTTGATCTAAAGTTAATCAAAGAGCTACTGGGAGAGGTTTCAAGTTTTAAATACACAATCTGAAGATGTAATGAAATCCAGGGGAAAAGTTTAAATTTCAAATAATAAATATTTGTATTTGTTATTTGTTAATCAAAATTCTCTTGTGAGCTGATATAATTTGTTTCTGTTTCTTGCTGTATTTCCTTTGTTGTAAATTGCATTGCCTGATGCTTGTGACATATGTGAGCAGCTTAGTGTGGCTAGAGTTTAGACTGTCAACAAAACCTGGATTTTCGTTTTGCAAAATTTTACTTATGCATTATTTCAGTTATTGTTATTTGGTAGAAATTGAGTTTTATTAATTTTATCTGCAGTATTTGATGACTTTTTGAATTATCCAATGATACTTCACTTCTTTATGGAGTTTTTGGTTTGGATTCTATCTCATCATTTGAATCCAAAGAAAATTTCCAGGAAAATGGCTCATTGATTGAAAAGTCTGCACCAATTGTTTCTTAATTTTTTTCTTTTTCATAGCAATTACCCAAATATGGATTTTCAGGATTCTTTCAGATATGCGGACCCTTTCAGCTGATTGGATGGCTAATACAAACAAATCAGAATCCGAGTTACAGTCCTCACAGCATGGAGGTGAAGAAAGCAAAGCAAACATATTTTATCCAAGAGCAGTTGCCCCAACTACTGCTCAGGTCTGCATAATTTTCAATTTTCTTGCTGCTCCTCTTATATAATTTGTTATATTGATATGCATAGAAGTGAAGAGCTGCATTTATTAGAGATTAAAGTTTCAATGCTATATATTGAACTCTGCTGTCTGTATTGATGTTTTGTTGAACTAGCATTTGGACTAACCACTGCTGTGATTGAAGCAAATAAATAAAGATGCTCAAGCGTGCCTTTATTTTGAAACGTTGAGAATTTATTTATGTGATCATGCATATAGGTTTTATGTTAAGATTTCAAAATACCTTATCATAGATTATTTTTTCAAACTCAGGTCTTTTGCATGAAATTTTCTCCTTCATGTGTGTATTCACATACATCATAGCAATCAACAAGTTGTTACCAAAAAGATTCTATTTCCTGGCTGGGGCTGCATTACAAGTTCTTTCTGTGGATATATGTAATGCTGTGGTTAGCAAGTAATTGATGCGTAGCTAATCTCTTTACTACAGGTGCACTGCTTGCAGTTCTTAATATATGAGGTGGTTTCTGGTGGTAACCTTAGGAGGCCAGGCGGACTCTTTGGCAATAGTGGCTCAGAAATCCCCGTTAATGATTTAAAACAGCTGGAGACATTTTTTTACAAGCTTGGTTTTTTCCTTCATATTTTAGACTACTCAGGTAATGGTCTTAGATTGATCCATAATGATACTGCAAAGACTCATCCTTTAGACACCATCAATGATACTGACAACCTCTTCCTCTCACTACACCTGCACCATGTGTCCTCTCCTACATTCGGGATTTAGTTTTGAAGCATTACATTTTGTTTTATATTGCTGTTCATAACATACATGGTTTCATGGTGCACTGCTTCCAACCTATACGGGGATATTCTACTCCCTCCCTCTTGGTTTTTATCTGACAGAATAAAAATATTCCAAACATCTAGAAATTGAAATAGAGCATACATGCAATGGAACTGATAGATGATTATTAACAATATCACTTGGTGTTCATGAAATCCTTGGGCTCTTTCAAAAGTTAAAACATCTAATACTAGACTAAACATCGTTGAATTGAGAGGGTACATGGATATTTAAATGATGGCTCAACAAAACAATAAACTGACATCTACTTTCTTGAGTTGAATAGTGTCCGAATAAATTTCAGCTCTTTGGGTGCTATTTAGTTGTCTGATTAATTTAGATTCAGATTATGTTTTCCCCTACCATGTAGACCAAACAATGAAGAGTGGTCCTTTTAAAGGATCCAAGCTCATTTTTATGCTTATGATTCAGCTGTCACAACTTGTTTTTATCTGGTCATCATTGTACCATAAGTATACCACTTGGGTGGTCATGGTCACCAATTTTTTTAGAAGGTATCCTAATAGATTTCAATTTTTTGGACTAGAGAAGAAATACATTAGAAGGTAGGAAATTCTGACAGATTTCGACCCTCCAACTTCTGAAACAGTTTAATAATGTAGAATCCTTTGCATATGCCTTATTGCATCCTTCGGTGTAGTTGACTGGGTAATGATGCTTGCAGCGACTGTTGCAACACTGACAGATCTTGGTTTCTTATGGTTTAGAGAATTCTATTTAGAGTCTTCACGAGTCATTCAGGTAATACTCATCACCACAACATTATTTGAATTTCAAATCTACCATGTTTACAGCAATCACTCTTGATAAGACCAGCTACAATTTTCATAGCTCCTTGCAAAATATTGATTGCATCAAACATTCACTCATATATTTGTCCTTGTAATGGAATAAAAAACTCAAATACTGGTAGGCTAGCAATTTGAAATGTGAATTGTTAGATAGTAGGATGATGGTTCGTGTCTTTATTTTTTTGTCTCCCAAATATCTCTTGTTATATTGAGGTTTTTCTTTATCCTGACCCTTTGAAAGTTAACGTCTTGTCTCCAATGCTGTAGACTTTAGTTGCCCCCTATTCCCCACCCCATCCTGGTTATGTTAATGTTACATAAACTACTCACAAAGACTAAAATAACATTCAAAAGAATGCTGAATATTTCGTAGAAACAAGTTCTGTCAAGAAAAAAAAAAAGTTATATGTTCTGTGAATCTGATATTTCTCCATTCTTGCTAATAGTTTTTTCTGAACTTCAACATTACTCTATTGTCAAGAAGTCTTTCCTATGTAGCGGGTCTCTCTTCGAGTCTTTGTTGTATTTCAAACTTTGGAATTTTCAAAATCTACCAAAATTGTGATCTTTTTCTTATTCTTTGCTTATATGGATCTTTTTTCCCCCTCCCCTTTTTGTACTAAATTTAGTTCTTATTTAATGTAGTTTCCCATTGAATGCTCTCTCCCCTGGATGTTGGTGGATTGTGTACTTGAGTCACCAAATTCGGGTATTCTCGAGAGTGTTCTGATGCCATTTGACATCTATAATGATTCAGCTCAGCAAGCCTTGGTGTTGCTGAAGCAACGGTTTCTATACGATGAAATTGAGGCTGAGGTATTAGACATTTTTAACTTAAAGGTTAATTCTTGTTGATTATATGGTGAATTTACTGGAGCAATATAATATCTGATACTGATGATTAGGGGCATATAGTGAAGTGCACTAAATTGATGGGGTTACTAAATGTAAGAGATAATATAAGAATACCAGGGGAATTGGGGACAAGAGGTATAAGTGGGGTATCCTTGTGATGGCATCCGGCATATTGAGTGAGGACCTATGGACAAGGAGGGTGCAGGACCCTCGCTGAACTTGCATTTTTTATGTATTTTCTTTTATATTTAAGAGTTCTTTTTGTAAATTCATGTGTTGTGACTTATGTTGATATCAGTTTATACCAGTAGCAGAGAGTGAATCATGTTGTTATTACAATCGGATTTTTGCTTCTGATTACCAGTTCCTGTCATATGCTTTCTCCATTGATCAACTGTTTTTTGTTTACCTTTTATCATAGGTGGATCATTGTTTTGATATATTTGTTTCAAAATTGTGTGAAACGATTTTCACATATTACAAAAGTTGGGCAGCAAGGTATGCTCATTTTTCACTGGCTCAACCAGATTTTCTCTTCATTATTCCTCGGACTTAACTTTTTCCTTACTGATGGATGCCTAAATCATGCAGTGAATTGCTTGATCCTTCGTTCCTCTTTGCTTCTGACAATGCAGAAAAGTATGCTGTGCAACCCATAAGGCTCAATATGCTACTTAAAATGACTAGAGTGAAGGTTAATGAATTACATTATCATAATGTTTCCTTACAATTTTAATTTGGTGCATTAAAGTGTAAGCTGGGGGTATACTACCTGCTTAACAATTTTTGGATATTAAAATAGCCCAAGGTGGGGCATGGCTGGGAGGATTGGAAAATGTGTCCATGTTGTTAGATCACCTGTCTCGCAGCAGTATTTGGAAACACTTGACTGAAGCCCTACTTTAAGTGAACAAAGATTAACTGTTATATAGCTTATGTTTTTAATATGTATCAGGGTGTTATCACTCCAAACCTTAGTATCTTCAAGTGACTTTGGAATCTTGGACATTCTATAACTTTAGAAAGTATACAAAAGACATCTTTGTGTACTATTATAAGCAGGAATAAGTTGTTAGTATATTTTTCCTCTAGAATTTGGTTTCATACTGATTATCAGTCAGTTTCATAAAAATCATCCCATGAGGTAGCAAAGCTTGTTGATCAAAAAGTCCTGGTTTGAAATCTTTTGAATAGAAAAACAGGTACTGAGAGTGTTTTTGCTTTAATTGTTCAACCTAACACAACTTTGATTAGTTAGGTTTTTAAGTGGCTTTTACCAAGAGTCTAAGGTAGTGTTTGGTCTAACTTTTTGGGACTTCTCCTCTCTTTGAAAGAAGAAGCTGGGCCAAATACAATCCTAGAAAAACTATTAAGTATAAGAGTAGCTTCTTTCTAACTGAACTCATGAAGAAAACATAAAAAGAAGAGCTTTTGGATTATCCAAATTTTAGTAACTTATCCTCTCTCCCTTCACTTTTCCAAAGCCCAAAAAATAAACTTTTAAGGTGAAAAAAATATAAAATTATCAAACATCTTTAACTATAATTTCTTATTTTTACTTTAACTTTAAAGTTGTTCTTAAAATCCAAAACGCAACCTAGAAAAGAGCTTCTCTAAAGTTGTTGACTGAGAGAAGATAAATATCTTGGTAGCTGTTTTAGTTTCAATATCATAATTTTTGGGTAATTCCATTTTTTTAATCATTATTTGTAGAAACTTCTGGTGTCAAAAGCATGCAAAATAGGTTCCAACCATCTTCATTTTCACATCCTGCACAAATTGAAGGAGAATGTTTAAGAAAATTATTATGAAGGCTAATATTGATACTTACACGATTTATAATTTTTATATTTTCATGGTGTGGTGTAATCCTTGTTCAATTTATATGATCTCTCTCACACACACACACATGCTCTGCTGGATGTCATAATTGCAATTTCTCACATGTAATTAAATATATTTTGATGTACAGCTGCTTGGAAGGATGATTAATTTGAGAAGTTTGATCACTGAACGGATTAACAAGGTTTTCCGTGAAAATATTGAGTTTCTGTTTGATCGCTTTGAGTGTCAGGATCTATGTGCCATAGTGGTTCGTGATTTTACCTTTGCTACTTCCCATGGCGAACAATTATGAATTACTTTTCTTTTCTCAATGTTCATTAACTAAAGCAATACTCTGACTATTTTATTTAAGGAATTAGAGAGGTTGTTGGATGTCTTAAAACATTCCCATGAACTACTGTCTAGAGATCTTTCTGTAGACTCTTTCAGTCTCATGTTGAATGAGATGCAAGAGAACATCTCCCTTGTATCATTTTCTAGTCGACTGGCCTCACAGGTTTGTCTTATAAGCTCTAAAGACATACTTGACTTTTGATTTCTCCCTTTCCTTTCTGCACAATATTGATAATTAATTTCACGGTAGTTTTTAATATTGAATCTGCATGTTGAAAGCTGAAACCACTATTTAAGTGGTAATTAATGATTTCATGACTTGGTCTGTTTGCAATTTCATATGATCTATTTTATGTATGCTAGATTTGGTCAGAGATGCAAAGCGATTTTTTGCCAAATTTCATTCTGTGCAATACTACGCAACGTTTTATCAGATCATCAAGGACTGTTCCTGTTCAAAAGCCATCCGTACCCTCTGCTAAGCCTAGTTTCTATTGCGGTACTCAAGTAAGAGTTCGTCTCACTACCTTTAATGGTACAACCATTATAAATGAGTATCAATATTTTTAATGGCTTAAATAATCATCTATTTTTTTTATCATAAACATATTACATACAAGCAGTTCAACGTCTAGCTCAACTCAGATGTTTACATGTGTAAGTGTTAGTCTTTTGGCAAGTGTACCAATATTATCAATCGCAGTACAGTATTTCAATTAAATAAAAGTCGATCTCACGAGGAACAGTTTCACTGGAAATTCCGAATCATATGCTTACTAAGGGTATTAACACAAAATGGATTTTTCATAAACTTTTGGATAGAAAACAAACAGTAAAAAGCTATAAAATATATTTAGAAAAGATGAATTATGAGAACTTAGGATTGATTTACTTCCTTTTCCCTCTTTTGTATAATGGCTAGGTCAAATTAATAACATCAATTAACCTATCAATGTTGATGTCACCTACTCAAATCATTCATATTGAATTCTCAAACATGAAATTCATAAGAAAACCTTGTAAACATAGATTCCAACATTTAATAGATTTTTCAGCAAATAGATTTAGGGTATTAAGCAATTGAAACATCCATTACCATTCCTAGCAATCAACGTATTAAATATTCTTAACCTAATCAAGGATTTCAAGATATATTTTCCAATATATATGAACATCCAGGATAAAAGCATTAACAGACACAAAGGATAGGAATAACAATATCAAGAACATAGATTAATATCTCAAAATATCACCAAGATACAAAAGAGTTCAAAGGAAGTGCACCCAATCCTAAGAGAATGAAGTTAGTCACTCATGATGGTTATTACAATGATCCAAATGAAGATGAATTGAAGATTGAACGAAAACTTGATCAATTGTCGCGTCTTTCTTCTCAAAACCCTCCAACAACCTTTCTCAAAACACATCTTATCTTTTTATAGAAAATTTCGCGTCATTCGCTCAAGCGGAACGTTCGCTCAAGCAAGTAATGATGATTTTCGCTCAAGCGATAATTGTTCGCTTGAGCGATTGAATTCCCAAGAGCTTTAACGTATTTTCGCTAAAGCGAGCGTCTGTCTCGCTCAATCGAATTTTAGGCTGAAAATCTTCTTCCTTTTTTCCAACTTTTCTTCAATTAACTTGATAATTATGATCCTTACTCTTGTACCCAGGTATTTTGCAAATTCATCCTACATTGGAAAAAAAATATATTATAATCAATATAATTTAAGTGGTTAAATAACAATTCAAAGCATAATTACATCAATTTTTGCCACTTAACAGTAAGATAATGTGTCATTTATTCACTTTTCATTTTGGGAAGTTCCGAAATGTATGTCAGCATGTGTGGACCTTAGGACCATGTGCCAGGTGTCTGTTCCAAAATGTATTCTCTTGGAGTTTAGATCACTTTTCTCAGCTTTTGCTCTATTCTATTTACTATCATTTTTCTGTTTCTTATATTCATTTTTTCAGTACACGTTCAGTGTATTTATAACAAGGGAGAGGGAGATGAACCATTGTGTTTGTGTGTACTTTCTACAATTTTCTATATCTACACACACATACATTCACGCTCACACGAACATATGTAAATAAGTTTCTCACTGTCTCACACTGATAGGATTTGAATTCTGCCCATCAAAGTTTTGCACGACTGCATAGTGGATTCTTTGGAATACCTCACATGTTTTCTATTGTTCGACTTTTGGGATCCCGATCATTACCTTGGCTTATTAGAGCCCTTCTTGATCACATATCAAACAAGGTATGCTGTTTTTATAATTGCTAAATTCTGAATAATTAATTGCACATTTGTTTTTCTGTGGAAACCTCCTAAATACTATAAAATACAGCTGTATATATACTTTAAGTTTGATAATAAACTAAACTAGAGAAATTTGTGTAAGGTAAACTAATTGAAATTTCCCTTGCTTCTTACACCTTGTCACTCTGATGAAGTTTGTTTTCTTTATCAACAAAAAATTCCTTCATGTGTATACATTTTGTATCCTATTTCAATAATAGGTTATACCGTGCAGAGTTTTCTTGGCTACGGAATATTGATCAACTGACTCTTTATAATCATTTAAAAATTACTTGAGCAATGAATACATAGTTCAAGGCTTTGCATAATGGAGAGAATTGAGTGACATTCACAATAGTTTTTACCTTAATAGAACCATATTAAGCAACTGATTGTTATTTATAGATCGACGCACTTACATACTGGATGCTTGTAGTTTGCATACGTCTATATTTATTGATATTATAAAATTTAGATATGACTCACTAACAACGGAAATGCCTGCTATTCCCAGATTACTTTGCTTGAACCAATGATTACAGGATTACAAGAATCTTTGCCAAAATCAATTGGGCTTCTTCCTTTTGATGGAGGTGTGACAGGTAAATGGTGAAATTTCCCTTCTCAGTTTTTTTTTTTTTTTTTTTGATTCAATGTTTAGAAAATTCTTTTCAAGTATAGAAATTTGTGAAAGGCAAATCATTAACAAAATATTAGTGAGTCTTATCATGTAAATAGTGTTGGTGGTTCATTTGCTTGGATATGCATGCATCAGACGATATTCCAAATTCTTGGTAAATATGCACCAACCGACTACACAGTGCATGACCAAAAACATTTCTTAGATAAATTTTATTTATTAGTACTTAGTAGTTAGTAGCATGCATATCTTTGTTCTTTCTTTTAGTTGAGTATTAGTATATACATTTCTTTGTCATGGAGTTGAAGTCGTTGGCGTGTACTTTCTTTCTTCTTTTGTGTTTCTTATATTAGTAGAAGAAACCTTAGAGCATAATGCATTTTTCAAAATCTCAAAAGCACTGAAAGATATGCTAGAAAAATTTATCAAGACAGTTATACTTCACGCTCTTTATGAATAATTTTCTCATAAACAAATTATCTACAAGGAATAAAGTACATAGATACATGATCATATCTGAGAAATTAACTTCAGATTATTTCTACACAGGTTGTGTGAGACTTGTCAAGGAACATCTTAACTGGGACACAAAATCAGAGCTGAAAGCTGAGGTTCTTCATGGCATAAAAGAGATTGGAAGTGTATTATATTGGATGGGGCTTCTAGATATTGTAATGGTCAGTAACGCAGTGCAATTACCAATTTATTTGTTGGAATTGCCATTGACATAAGCTGAAAACTTAATAAATCTGCTTTACATTTCAAGATAATAATTGAAGACAAAAACAGTTATTTTGGCCAATTGTAGGATACAAGTACCCCAGGGTACCTATAGTCAGGAACCTTTATTGCTGACTTTAAAAACACTCTAGATATTGAAACTTGAAACCCATGAATGCATAGGATGCGTAGTGTTGAAGAATAAATTTTGCAAAATTGATAGTGTTACATGGAAATTAAGGAGAATAATTGCATATTTCCCTTAATTGTAGTCTTGATGTTTTCATGTATGCTACTTTAATTTGTGAGTAGTAGTGATCAATACATTGCATTCTTGACAGAGAGAAAAGGATTCTATGGATTTCATGCAAACTGCTCCCTGGCTGGGTTTGCTTCCTGGAGGAGATGGTCAAATAGTAACTTCTCAAGATGGAGGAGACAGCCCTGTTGTTAGTCTCTTTAAATCAACAGCTGCTGCAATGGTTTCATACCCTGGTTGCCCATCACCTACCTCTTTTCATATTATGTCAAAACAGGCAGAAGCTGCAGGTGTGCTGTTGGATATGCTTTCTAATCTTTTTTGCTGTTATATATATATTGACATATTTCTTTGTAAAAATAATTTTTCTAATGCTTGATATTAAAAAATTAGTTGAGAAGTTTATATTTTAACAATAGGATATATAAGTGTAAAACTCAAATTAGTTTAGTATTATCATATGCAACAGACATGAATGTCATTGTCTAAACATCATCAAGGAGAAATTATGGTGAAAAATTAAGAGTAGAATGTCTTTGTCAGAAGAGCCATGCAACAGCAATAACCTTATCTTACTATGCGAGGTTGACTATATAGATCACATGACATTGAACTTGGTCAAGAAAACAAGTTCTTAAGAAAATTGCACAAATAAATTTTATACCAGTTCAATTGCCATCATTTTGATCTACATATTGTCCCGAAAGAACCCTTCAGGAATCCACAAAAATCAAAATTCATCCAACCGAAAGACATTTCACTTTTGTTGTTCTAGTGATCCCACAACCCAAATGCCTTCAGCCAAGAGATAATCCACTCTTGATATGTTGAGATGCCTCATTCGAACTTCACAAAATAGAGAAAAATACAGTGTTGCAGTAGCACACTCCCTTAGTGCATGAATGTTCCAATGAAAGCTCTAAAATCTCAATTTAATTGAATGTATTTGGCTGGAAATTTTGGTAGCATAGTGTTACTTTTTCCAAGTTAAGAAAAATGGCTCCAGTGTTTAGAAATTACCCCTTTATATAGAAATTCAAATAGCCCACAAAAATGACAAATCCGCAGACAGTAATATATTACTGCACTGATAATCGATTACTCAGTTATAACTGCCAAACTAACTGTCTAATTGATTACTGCACCAAAACAATCAATTGCATTATTGCACAAAACAATCAATTACTTTGGGTGGATACTCTCGTAATTGGTCAATTTTCCAATGGCAGTTGCTATGATTAATCTTTCAAAGTCAATTTTGAGCCAATCCAACATTTACCATTTAGTGAATTTTAACATTATTACTAGATCACTCTAAAACCATAGACACAAAACCACTCAAAACCAATTAAATTACAATAAACAATTAACTAATCTAAAAGTGGAATCATCAAAATCATTTGAGAGAGGTATGTAATCCAAAGGCATTTTGAGGGGCTCAGCATCTACATTTACTGCCACGACATTCTTCTTTCAATTCTTATCCACAATATATCCTACTACATCATGCATTATGACTGATTTTAAGCAGCTAATAGCATGAAATTTTACTGAGAAAGAAATTTGTTAGAATAGACTGAGATGGCCAAAAATATCTTATCATATCTCAAATAATCCTGTGGGATTAGTTTTCTTGTTTCCTCATTTATCTCTTTAAGATTATTTACCATATTTCCTTACATCATCATGATTTTTTTATCTGTTTAGGTAGGATTATGATTGGTATAAATAAGGGTTAGTGCTGTAGGTTTTATGACTACATCAATGCATTGTAATACATCGCATTTGAAATCAATTAATGTTATGCTTTGTGTTCATTTACTTTGTGATCTGTAATTTTAGGAGAAGAAAATTATATTTTGTATTATACATTGATCAAAATTACATGCGAGATATATAGGCAGAGCTGGCTAGTAGAGATCATAACCACCCTGATTATAAAACAAATTCAAGGATTAAGATAGGGAAAGGGAGAATCAGATCAGATCAGATCAGATTTAAACAATCTCATCTTGATCATAAGTACCTAAATCTTCTAAAATCCTTCTTTGAATTTAAAATATAAGCACAAACATGATCTTTTATTAGTAGTTCAGATCTTGTTTCTTCTATTGCAGATCTTTTATACAAGGCTAACTTGAATACCGGAAGTGTGCTGGAGTATGCACTTGCTTTCACTAGTGCTGCGTTGGATAAATATTGTAGCAAATGGAGCGCTGCACCCAAGACAGGCTTCATTGACATTACGATTTCTAAAGATTTCTATCGAATATACAGTGGTCTCCAAATTGTAAGGAGCAACCTTCCTCATCCCTCTTCCACTTTTCAGGCTGCTTAATAACTTGCTAGTGCTTTGAATGATGAATTGACTCCGCATATGAAATTCTTTACGTGTAGAGTTTAATTATTTGTATCTGCACACACCTTTTAGCTCCATGGTTTGGTTTGTTAAATTGGCCCCTGTTTAGTTCCATGGGAAGGGGGGGATGAAAACTGTCTGAAGCATAGAAGATTTAAATGTCAAGATGGATAAAATTTAGCGTGGACCACTTTGTAACATCTTGTTCGATACATTAATGAATTTCCTAGTGTCTATTTTTTAAAATATATTTTTAATGTGTGCTTTTGCTTGAGCTACGTAGGGATACTTGGAAGAGTCTTCTCAAGTGGCATCAAATAGTCATGAAAGGCTGGGGGATTCAGTTGCTTGGGGGGCCTGCACTATAATTTATTTGCTTGGGCAGCAGCTGCATTTTGAGCTCTTTGACTTTTCATATCAGATCCTTAATATCGCAGAAGTGGAGGCTGTGTCTGTTATACAAACACATAAGAACTCACAATTTGCTGTGCAGGTTTATATTACTTCGTCAAATCGCCCAAAAGAATACTTGCTTCTTTTACATACTCATTATCTATTAATAAAATTACTGCCTTCATTATTGTCTATACTTCAGGCAAACATTATAGAAATGTTTTCCGTCCTGCTCAACAACCTATTCTTCTTTACTGCATTTCTAGAACGTTTTTTCAATTTAACACGATGAAAAATATTAAATCAACTTCAGTTTGACCATGTTAGAACAAATCAAATTTAATTTAGATAGATGTCATATCAGATGTTTTAGCAATATCCAAATGGTACATAGTTATGAAGAAGCTGCGAACTGGTAGTGCAGTTTAAATTCCAGGTCTTGTGTGCTGCTTACAAGCATCTATTTTTCTTTTAACAGGGATGGGAATCCTTATTGGAAGCAATGAAAAAAGCAAGGAGATTAAATAACCATGTATTCTCTATGCTTAAAGCACGTTGCCCCCTTGAAGAAAAGACAGCTTGTGCTATTAAGCAAAGTGGTGCTCCAATACATCGTATAAAATTTGATAACACAGTTTCAGCATTTGAAACACTGCCGCAGAAAGGTGCTTAAACGAGTAGTCTAGTTGTAGGCTTCCTGCAAAGTTGTGCTTGTAACTCTGGTGTTGTTGTATGTAAAAGATATTAAGTACCGCGTGTATATGTTTCATGAGCTTGAGTTTCTATGCTAGAGGAAGCAACATTTTTTTAAATATAGCTGCCAGAGTAAAGCTGTTATGAACTCGGTCAGTTGTAAGTTACAACTATCACTTGCTATACCGGTGGCAAAACGTGAGTCCATCCTTTTTTGGTCCGTAAGTCTTTGACACGCTAAAAGCACGATGGGTGGGTTACAAGTTTAAGTTTATTTCGATAATTGATCTGCATATTTTTTATTTTATTATTTTTAAATTAATTTTTTTAATAAATTTAATAATAATATTATCATTGTTAATTATTTAATATATATATATATATATATATATATATATTTCAAATTAATAATATAAATTAATATAATATTTTAATAAATTATATTTTAGAACAATTAAATTAAGATAATTTTATTTTCAATTTCATTTTTATTGATGATATTATCAAGATCACAAGTAGATTTATTAATTGAACTATCCATTTTTTATTTAAAATTAAAAAAATATATAATAAAAAAGTATGAGATATATATGATTTTTATAACAAGAAGGAAATGATGAGTAAGATGAGAGGAGAGAGAGAAGGGTTTATGCTTGAAAAATGAAAGTGTTTTCGTAATATGAATTTAGGTAATTATAAAACTTTTTGAATTTTCTTAGTAGTGAGATACTCGAGATTTTATGAATTCTCTTTACGAGACATGAGACTTTTAACATTTTTTTTTTCATAAATCTTTATATTATATATTGTATTTCGACTCTTTGTATTATATTACAATAAAAAAAATTATTAATAAAGTGAGTCGCCAACTAACTCAATCCGTTCCACGGGTTGGTCCGGTGGGAATTTGACAGGATGAGCCAAAACAAGCCAACAACCAGAAACTAGTAACCCATCTTATCATATTATGATCGACTGATGACCAGTTCACTGGACCTGACTCGTCATATATATTTATTTTTCTTTTTATTTTTAAACCCTAGACTCTTTATTTCCTTCTATAACCTAATAAAGCATGATAATGATTCGTATAATTAATTTTTTTTATGTTCTTAAATTTAATTACATGTACATATAAATCGATAATTCATATATATAAGGATGATAGAGGTCAAAATCCATAGAAAGAGAGATTGATTGTGATAATCAAATCACTTGATTTGATTAATTACTCTTGATGACTTTTTTTAGTTAAGTATTTGATAGATATAAAATGTTTTTAGTTAAGTATTTGATAGATATAAAATGTAAACTTTATGAACATTTAAAATAATATTTTAGAAATATATTTTTATAAAATATTTTTGGATCAATATTAAGAAATCATCTGTTTGGTTTTGCTGTACTATTTTATGCGTTCATTTTTTATTTCTTTCATATAGTTAATTTTGTAGTGTTTTTTGGAATATATGTTTGTGTGATTAGTTTAGAAACTATTTTTATATTGAAATTAAGTGTATTCTAAAGACGAAAATATATAATATTGGGATTATTTTTTAAAATTATTTATTTTTTATATGAAATATTTTAATTTTAAAATATACGATTTATTTAACTCGTGCAAACATTAATATATTTCCATATTTTTCTTGATTTTTCTTATTTCAATAATTAAAAAAAATTCACAATAAAATATTTAAATACTTTAATTGATCAATCGTTTTCATATATATGAATTACTGAATAATAACTGATAATTATTTTTGGAAAGATTTATTATAATGAATTACGTGCTACTTGGCATTCAGTCAAGTAATAACAAGTTTTAATCAGACAAGTAGATATTAAAATTTTATTTTACTAAATAGTCATTATATTGCGTATTAAATATATTTTTCTAAAGTAAATACATTTAAAGATAAACACAGTTTACAACCCAGAAAAAAATATTTAAAAATAGAAATAATTTAAAACACTTAAATTTGATAGGTTTTGAATAAAAAAGAAAATATTTATAATACTTGATAGAAAAGTAATCATATTTAAGACATTAACATTATGGCAAGATGTTAAATATGAGGATCTCTTCTGATAGACATTAATAATTAATTGTGATTTTGTCATTTTATATCATTGACTAAGTTCTTTTATTACAATGAATCAGTTTCTGATTCTGCATTCCTTAAAAACCTGTTGTTGGTTGTGTTAATTAATATAGGTAGAAGGTGACACGCGAAAATAAAAGAGAAACGTGGAAGCAAATAAAAAGTACGTTCAAATTCAATCCACGCGCATATAACACATCAGCTATTTATATGGGCCGGGCCGGGCCCTGTGGGTCGGTAGCGTGCCGTTACTACTAGCTTATTTTATTTATTTATTTATTTATTATTATTGTTATTATTAGAAAGGTATCACCCTACTACGCTACACAGTATCTACACTCTGCACACACGCACTCACAGAGAGAGAAGTAGAGAGTTAAACTGTGTTGTGTTCTGAGGCGTGACGTGACAGAGACACACGTTGCTTACGGTTTATAATTTGGTTAACTGTCATCATTCTGATACTAAAGAGAAAGAGAAGTGAGAATTTTGATTTGTTTGAATTGGAAGAAAGAGAAAAGGGGAATGAATTTGGGGAGTTAATAGGAATAGTAATGGCGAAGAGGGAGCGAGTGAGAGGAGTGTCGGCGTCGGAGTTGAAGGAGAGGTTGAGGGAATTGGTGAAGGCTATTGTGGACTCCGACGACTACACGGTGGAAGCCGCGGACGAAGCTATCGCCACCCTTTCGGCTCTCAAACATTTGAAGTCTCCAAACTCTTTGGACGACTTTCGCCTTCCTCCCGAATTTCGATGCCCCATTTCAACCCAATTGATGACTGATCCCGTTATCTTATCCACCGGTCAGGTTAGGCTATTTCCTCTTTTCTGTTTCAATTTCAATTTTATTTTTTTATATCAGTGCTCGGTGTTTATAATTATTCCTTTAGAATTTAGAAAGCGTGACACTGATTAATGAATGAATGAATGTTTTTGTGTTTTAATTTCATTGTTTTACTGCTTCAGACTTATGATAGGCCATTCATTCAGAGGTGGTTGAATGAAGGCCACAGAACGTGCCCGCAGACCCAGCAGGTTCTGTCTCACTCAATTCTAACTCCTAATTACTTGGTCCGAGACATGATTGTGCAGTGGTGTAGGGACCGTGGAATTGAGCTTCCTAAGCCTGTTAAGGACATTGATGAAGTGGTTACTAATGCGGATAGGAACCATTTGAATTCGTTGCTTCGCAAGTTGTCGTTGTCTGTTTCTGATCAGAAACAAGCTGCCAAGGAGCTTCGCCTTTTGACAAAGCGAATGCCTTCGATTCGAGTCCTTGCTGGGGAGTCCAGTGATGTGATTCCCCAGTTGCTGAGTCCGTTATCATCGCCTGGCACGGCTTCTACTGACCCTGATCTCCATGAGGACTTGATCACCACGGTTCTCAATCTCTCTATCCACGATGATAACAAGAAGGCCTTTGCAGAGGATCCTGCAGTGATTTCTCTGCTTATTGATGCCTTGAAAAGTGGAACAATTCAAACCAGGAGCAATGCTGCCGCTGCTATTTTCACATTGTCCGCGCTTGATTCCAACAAACACATCATTGGAAAATCCGGGGCAATCAAGCATTTGCTCGAGCTTTTGGATGACGGACAGCCATTGGCCATGAAAGATGCTGCTTCGGCCATATTTAATCTTTGTCTTGCGCATGAGAATAAAGGGAGGACCGTGCGGGATGGAGCCGTTCGGGTTATTCTGAATAAGATGATGGAACACATTCTAGTTGATGAGTTGTTGGCTATATTGGCACTCCTATCTAGTCATCCCAAAGCTATTGAAGAAATGGGTGATCTAGATGCTGTTCCTTTATTATTGGGGATTATTAAGGAAAGTACATCGGAGAGGAGCAAGGAAAATTGTGTTGCAATTCTGTATACCATTTGTTTTAGTGATAGAACAAAGTTAAAGGAAATTAGAGAAGAAGAAAAAAACAATGGTACGCTATCAAAGCTTGCACAATGTGGAACTTCGAGGGCTAAAAGGAAGGCTAACGGTATTCTTGAGAGGCTTAATAGATCCCCCTCCTTAACACACACTGCTTAGTGAAATTAAACCTCGGGGATTGGGAAATCACCACTCTGTAAATAGTGTTCTTGTGTTCTTCTGTACAACCGCAAACCATCTCGGGTAGCTGTAAAAATGGGAAAGAGAAGTTCATATATTATGTACAGAACCTTCACTTACGGTGAATGAGCAAAGTGTTTTTTACTTATTCCTTTATTTCATTTCTGTTTGATTCTTTATCCCTTTTGAGAAAGCTCTTTTCTTTGCTAAAGTGACTATATTCTTCTATTTCTCTTTGCCTAACTGACTGCCCGTGATTGCTGTCTTTGCTATCTAATTTGTAAGTATTCTTCACTTGTTTGTCACGTAGCCAACCAACTTTGAGTGCTGACAAAGTGTCTGTTTGTATTTTGTTAATGGTTCTATCGTTGTATTTGTATGTGGTTTTCGTTGCTGGTAACGTGGTATCTTACAGCTGAGAAGGGATAGCTAATCAAAACGTGAGTGTATGGGAGTGGGGTAGGGTAGGGGCTCCTTTTGTTTTCTTTCCCTCGCCAACCACTGACGAGTGTCGGCACCGTTTTTGTTGCTCTATCTTTACCCAACTTTCTTTCATTACACTTTTAGGCACCAATTTTGCCCATGTCCCATAGATTTATGAATTGATTATATATGATGACGGTCACATACTTTTATCTCCAAATTGATATGACTAGTATTTTGACTTTTGCGTTTCTTTTATTCAAATTAATATTTTTAAGTTCAATTCCATGGTTTCACCGATAGGCTAGAATATTCAAAGTTACTTGGGTCATGCATGCCTAACTATTCAGATTCTTAATCATTTTCCTGACTGCTGGTGCTGACTAACTAGATATTCCATAGAATGTGTTTAGTTAACTTGTCCCAACCATCTATGGCAAACGTCATAACGAAGGAAAAGAAACAGTGGGTTGGTCACATATAAATGAAGAGTGATAGGAAATAAGAACGATTTCAGGCTGAGTACTGCTGAAATCGTGCCTTTCTAAAGTAAGGTTCTTTGTACCTAGAGCTTTTATTTCGTTCACTAGTCGCAATGATAATGATTATTTCAAATAAAATAATATTGCCATCATTTGTCGCTTATTATACTATATCTAGTGAGTCGAGTTATGACTGGCCTACTCACAGAATTCAAGTAGGATGGCTGGATTTTGGTTCAAGTTGATTGATTTTAAACTTTTGTTTAGAGGAGTTTTAGGAGTAAATTGTGACGAACTGTTGCATATAAAGTTCCCTCACAGGGAGCCCGTGTGGACAGAAAAGTATAGTCATCAGTTATTTGTACAATAAATTATTTTATATTAACTTCTTTAAAATGTCTTACAAATTATTTCATTTTTTTCTTATTTTCTTTCCTTAACATTGTTTATGAAAGAAGAATCTAAACGGATCTTAAATTATTAAAAAAATAGACTTAACCCACGACTTCTTTATGGATGAGGTCGAATCCCTCTTGACACTCATGCCTGTGGGGCTAATTCTTCTCCTAGAGATTCCTTAACATCCAGAGAATAGTTAAATAGCGGTAAATGAATAAAAGTGGTTGTGGTTTGGTGAAATTGGATAAGTATATTATCATTGTTGCAGCATGTAGCATGTGATTAGCATAATATTAGGAGAGTTTTTCTGTTGTATCTCTTCTCTCCCAAAGAGAAGCAGTACTTATGCAGTTCATCTTAAAGCAACTCTTAGGAGTTAGTTACATGGGCATCGATGCTCTTACACGTATTGTGGATAGACCAAAATTTGTGTTCAATTTTGAAAAATATTTCATATTTGTAGCACTCTACACTACTCTTCTTCTCTTAACATTTTTGGCAAAATTGACTGTAATAAAATAATTGCATAACATAGATGTATGGATAATAATAGTGTAAAGTTGAATTGGAAAGAAGACAAATGCAGATGGAGAGAAGAGTTTGGAAGGTCCTTTTCATGGGCACCATAAAACGCTACCCACTGATCCCAAAAAGCTGTTATTTCTATCTAGGCACTTCGTGATGGACTCGCTCACGGGCTCCACATCAATTGTTCTAAAGTAAACTATGAACTGAACGCCACTATTTGATGGTCGAAGATGGAAACTGTGAGAATCTTACTCAATGTAACACTCTGTCACATTTTTGGCTACTGTCTAGGAGATAATGATAACGTCCGCAACAGCAGCCACATCCAAAAGGGACAAAAGCCCTGTAAAAATCGCTTCCCTCAGGAATCTCATTCAATTCATGGAGCAAATTTTACCGGTGAACCAGTTTATCATGCTTAAACACCAGTGAACTTCGGAACTGAACTTTCTTATCATGTAAGTTAAAGATGGTTGATTATTTTACTAGCACACGAAACATGATATAATAATACTAGTATATAATTATAATCAAACTCCTAACACTAAACCTTTGTTAACTATAAAGTGAAACTATTGAAGTATACCATTTTTCTGAGCCCTCCTTTTTTAGTTTCTTTGAAGTGGTCCTTAATTTACAAAGTGGACACACAAAGTTGTGAGATAGACTAGCAAATAAAGGAGAATGGTACAACTACCAATCACCTATCAACATGCAAACACAAACATGGCCCCCCAACATCATAACCTTTTGAATAATGTTTTGTCAATATTTTAAATTAATATACATATTGAAAGAGAGATAATAATATAATATGATAAGTGTATAAAAGATTGTTTATACAATAAGTAAAAATGCTTTTTTTTATTATTTATGTTCTTTTTTCTTTTGATTAGTTTAACTAATATACTTCCCACATACTTTTAAACTTCCAGATTTACACAGATCCATGGGATTTTCAACAATATATTAACAACAGTAGTATCTAATGACACTGTTCCCAAAAGGTTTGACATTGTACATCAACTTCTGGTCCATCTATTCTCAACTCTCAACCCAACATAAACAAAATTATTATTTGGTACTAGAGTTATTTTGAACTCCCCCTATCTTGCATTTCATGTAAATTTAATTTGGTACTATTCCCTGATCTACTCAAATCCACATGATTTTCAACAATACATTGATAAAAGTAGAATCTAATTACACTGTTTCCTAAAGGCATGACATTGTACACTAACTTCTGGCTTATCAATACCCAACTGTCAAACCATGTTGTGTGCAGCAATTTTTGTTTATTTGGTCAAACTCAAATTCAAGTGCCCACACATTGCCGTGTGAAGAAGGAGTACAGTTGTAAACTTAGTATGACTTTAATTTGACATCCTTGAAAATGGTGAAAAGAATTTCAAATTGTACACACATTTATCCATTGTGTCTTGTGTTTGTTCAGTATAGTTTGATGGGCATGAAACTAATTGTATAAGGTAAAAAGGATTTTATGACTATTTAAGGAAATTATTACTTTACTGAAATCAAAAATAAGAAAAAGAAGAAAATGTGTGCAACAAGACATCAAATATATATAGATAGATAGATAGAAATACATGTAGGGAGTATCGATCCTAATATAATTGAAGGTTTTTTCTTACTGCACCTCCTATTTTTATTTTTTTTCCTATATATCCCATATTATAGAAAATTAATTTTGAAATATTTTAAAAAAATAGAAAAAAAAACAATCTAAAATTTAAATCATACATGAAGAAAAATTATATATAGGTTTAGTTTCTGGAAATTTTTTGGATAAACCTTTTTATAATAAAAAATTATATTTCAGAAATTATAATTTAAAACCTAAAAAAATTTATGTACTTTTGGGTTTATTCATCCCAATTTTTTCTTAAAATTTTCAATCTAAAATACTTCATAATATATTTGTGAATTATCCATCACACAAAACTAAAAATATTATTATATCTTTAAATAAATAAGAAATACAAGTAAGCAACATTTTTTTTTAAATGAGTTTTGAGGTGAAATTTTTTTCTGATTAAATTTCTTTATAGAGTCTTCACAAGATAATAATTGATAATCATAAAATAATAATTAAAATAAGATATTATAACAAAATAAATATAATTAATAATAATATAAAATAATATCTTAATAAATTTGGACAAAATAAATATAATTAATAATAATATAAAATAATATCTTAATGAATTTGGACAGGCCTTAATAATAAATTGATATATTGAAAATAATTAAAATATTTTTTTTATCGATCAAAAATGTAATTATATATTATTTTTTATATATAAATAATTATATAATCTTAATTTTATGCGTTAAATTTTATTAAAATTTAATAATTATATAGTAAAAAATCATTTTGTATTTTAAAAGTATATAATATGTCAGTTTTGATGATAAATACAGAATTAACAAATTTACGCGGTGATAACTTTTAAAATGTGATATATACTGACTGTTTTGCTCGTCTTTATTTAAAATAAAATGATTTTTGATAAAGTAAACTCCTTTGTATATATTTTTTAATGTGTCTAACTAATATTTTCAGTTTTAAAATAGTTTTTTCTTTTTACCTTTTCACGGATAAAAACATATATGTTTCTTAAATAAGTTATTTTATAAACATTTTAATTTTTTTAAAAATTCACTCATTATAAAAAAATATATGTAATACAATACAACAGTAGATTTTTGAAAAAAAAAATCTTTTCATCATTTTGTTTGATAATATAATAGTTCGTGTAATTATAATGATGTGTTGTCTAATTATTCCTTTTGTATTTTTAGAAAAAATTGTAATTTTGACTTTATTAAATGATATTATATTTAAATTATTTAACTATCACAATAAATAACTATATTGTAATAATTACAGTAAGAAATAAAAACGTGAGAAAAAAATCATTGATTAACACGCTCATATTCTATCGCCCAAATTACACAACTAATTACTTATTTAACTCGATCTGTGGTCAAATATTTGTAAATCAGGGGAACTTTTAACACAAACTCAAATCCAAACAATTTTGTTTTTCTCTTGTCAAAGTCAAATAGGTATTCATGGATTTGAATTTCATTATCATGTTTAGTATATAGCGCGAAAAAAAAAAAAAAAAAAAAACCATGCTCACTTCCAAAAATCAAACACATATTATATAAATATATGTAGCGGTAACAAAGATTTAATTGAAAGCAAGAATAACATTAATGCTTCAGAGTTGAACTCATGGTAATTGAGGGAACTATCTCTTCTACCAATGGCCCCCTCCATCACTTCATAAAACATTCATTTTTTATCCATCTATATCAAGCTATGGTAACTTTGATTTTTCTTTTTAAGATGTTTTATTAAATGATAAAGCTAAAAAATAATTTAAGAACAGATTTCACACAAAAAAATAAAAAACTATATAAGGAATAATAAAAAGTTCACAACTTTGCAGGAACCCCATCGAATTGTGGTATAAGAAAGAAAAAAGTTGAAGTAATCAATAACATTAGTATGTTACCATAACACGTTACTAAAACTAGAGCAAAAAACACAAAGGTCACTCAAATCAAGGTCTTCTCTTTATCAATTACAGGTTTAAGCCAGCATCTAACTGCGATAAGGCCAAGAAACCCACCATTAAAACTTCGATTTCATAATTTTGAATTAATTAAATGGAGGCTAAATTTTGGTCGAAATTAGTTGTTAATGAACTTTTTGCCAAGAAGGGTAGCACGCAAATCGGCGACGTCAACCTCGTTGATGTTCTCTGGTTTGTAGTAACCAGTGACAGGATCTGGCACCCACGAAACCTCGTATGTGGACGCTCCTTTCTCTTCCCCTGTCTTGCCTGCTATGGAGGCCACTCCTCCCCTTGTCGCGCTGCGTGTTGCAACAGAGTACCCGCGTCTGTTTGATAAAAAACCAGATAATTATTTCACCGATTAACAAGTTAAGCACCCTAACAAGGATTAAAATTGAGTTAAAGACGAGAAAATAATTAGGGTACCTGGTGAGAGCGTTGGAGAATCCGTTGAGGAGAAGAGCAGAGAAAGTGTTGACGGTAGCGAAAGAGCGAGCCATTGGTGATTAAACTGAAAAAGGGTGTGAGATTGGGAGTGAAAGTGGATTACAACTGAGTAAAGCTTGTTGTTTTACTTTGAGAGAAAAGAAGCTCCCACAGTGTAATCTTTTTTAATTTGAGTTTGTGATGTGAGAGAAGAGGTGAGGGTGGTCATTATATAAGGATATGGCAAAGGTGGTGAGATTGGGACATAGGAAGGAGAGTGCGCTGGAGTGAATGGTGGTGTGAGTTGAACCTGGTCATGCTCTTGACTTAGCAAGTGGTTGATATGCTTTTGACTGCTCAATGATCATCTCTAGAAGAATGCCGAAAGTTAGGAGAACCTTCTTAAACCTCTCTCTCTCTCTCTCTCTCTCTGCAAGTGCTTTTGGGGTAACCAATGAGTGCAATTTCGACTTGATTTCCTCGTTGCTCATAATAGTTTATGTCAGCCAAAATACAAGTCACGGAAAGAGAGAAGGGTAGGGATTTCATATATTCGTTTTCCCTTTATTTGATTAAACAAGGAATGATAAAAAAGATAAAAGAAGACACATTTAACAATTATTGGTTGAACATGGTGAGTGGTTGAGTTGCTGTAAATTCTTCCTACGTGTCCAATTCATAAGGACAGAAAAATTAGAGGAATGAAAATAAAAAATAAAAAATAAAAAGTGAATTGTTTGGATTGAAAAAAAAAAGTGAAAAAGAAATGAGTAAAAATATTATAGAAAAATATTTTAGAAATGTAATTGCTGTAATTAAATAAAAAAATCAAATAATAATTTAAAATATATATTCGTTAAAACATTTTATATTGATAATAAATAAAATAACTATAAATTAGAATGTGATATATTTTAATATAAATTCATTAATTTATATTATCGATAAAAATTTAAATATATAAAAATTAATTTATATTTAAATTATAAAAATATTTTGTGATATTTAAAAAGTATTTTAATTTTATTTTTTATAATTATAAAAATTTAAAAGTACTTTTAAAATTTTTAAAAAATATTATTCGGAAAATTATTTGAAAATAAATTTTAAATTATTTACATAATTAATTATAAATCATGTATCATTTTATTAATTAAAAAAAGTATAATTAAAAAACATAATAAAAATAAATGTATATATTAAAATTACATTATTAAAAAAATTAAAATTTATTAATAATATATTATAATATTGATATATTTAGGGTTTAGGGTTTATAAATATCACAAATGAATGAAACAAAGATAATAAATCCAGTAACAGATATATAAATATCTTTATTTATTCTAGTATAAACAAACTACAACTTAACATTCATTGGGCAATCAAATGAAATTTTGAGGGTAGAAGATTTTTTGGCCCAGTAACAGAAGGTAGACCAAAGCCCAATTGTTTTGAAAATCAGCAGTAGCTTCCCCCGCCGTAGCTTAGGGTTTTACTTTACCCCGTCGTCGAAAGCTCCATCTTCTCTTTCACTTGGAGAGCGCAAAATGTCAGAAGTGAATGCTACCCCTGAAATTTCTCAAAACAACACTATATACATCAACAATCTCAATGAGAAGATTAAGATTGATGGTACGTTTTTTTTTTTTTTTCGTGTTTCCGCGGCTTCAATTTCGATGCATTATATTCTTTGAATTGTCGTATGTTGGATGCAGAGTTGAAGAAGTCTCTGAACGCTGTTTTTACACAGTTCGGGAAGATACTTGAGGTGTTAGCTTTTAAAACCCTAAAACACAAGGGTCAAGCTTGGGTGGTCTTTGAGGATGTCTCATCTGCTTCCAATGCCCTGAGGCAAATGCAAGGTTTTCCCTTCTATGATAAACCCATGGTATCATATCTTCTATTTCGCTTTTTCAAATCCAAAATTTATATCTGCTTTGTAATTTTTATTATTTTTTATAATGTGTTTGGAATTGGGGGGTGTAGTCTTAGTTAATTATGATTAATTTTTCTAGTTGGAATTATGTGGTATTGTGTGATTTTAATTTCTAATGCTACGATTTGTTTGGAAATTAAGCATAATTTACGTGCCACAAGGTTAAAGAATTCTTCTTATTATAATAGTCAAAATGAAGAATGTTGCAGAGCAATGCTTATCTATCATCATCAGCAACTGTTTTCTTTTCAACAGATATTACTTTGTTCATGGGTAATGAAAATGCTGAAGGAAGGAGACAAATGTCGTGTCAAATTGTTGTCAACGTTTGACAAGTGGCAACAGTGGCTATCATGTTTGCTATGTAGTCCGTGGAATAAGTTGTGTTTATTAATTAAGTTCTAATCTCATCACTTTACCAAACAAGAGAGGAAGATCTTTTCACGATGGTAGGAACAAATTATTTTACATAGCAATAGCCTAGAAATCTAGGCAAAACTGATGCTAACGAACTGGCTGAGTAGAACCTGTCCATATTCTTATCCTCAAGGCCTAGGATTCATTGACTAAAAAATACATTTATTACAATTTAACGGACTTTTGACTCAGTAGTTTACCATTTTGTGCCAAATTAACTATGCCATAGTATATTGGGCCCCAAGGATACATCTTATTATCCTCAGTAGATTCCAAGGGAAAGTTGTAATTGTAATTCTATCCAATAAGCTTTGATCTTATGTTCATGAACCAAATCAGAAATTAGATTTATGTAGCAGTGTAGCACTGAAAAAGAGAGAGGAGATAGATGGTTTTGTATGACTTGGTCGACTTCATGATGTGGCATTAAAGGTTCACAATCATTTCCATCTGAATTGCCGATGCAAGTCGCACATGTAATTTTCTGTTGCAATAATGGTTACCCACTACTAGGGGCTTCACGTGCTATTATCTATGACATGAATTCCACTGCATATTGTTGTTGGCTTGACCTGATTGATAGTTTGCAAACCTCTAGTATAACAGTTTCCATAAGTTTTCTCTTTAATGTCTATTCATGTTTCCTCATGCCGAAATTGAATTGTGACTAGAAGAAATCACGTAGTCAAATAAAAAAGTAGTAGTATTTATTTTAGAAATGAATTTTATCATAATCATGCATTTCATTGTATTCTTTCAATGTGAACACTTCTATCTTTTCTTTTTCCTTTATATATTTTAAAAGGAACTGATTGGTCCGAACAATTTGGTTATTTTACTTAATCTCCTTACTTTCTGCTGCCGATTCATATATCCTACAGTTTTCTCTCAATTTGTGTCAGTGCTATATTATCCTTTTCTACAAATTGAATTTTATTGTCATCTGTACAGAGAATACAATATGCAAAGACCAAATCTGATGTAATAGCAAAAGCGGATGGTACTTTTGTTCCTAGGGAAAAACGTAAGAGGCATGATGACAAAGGTACAACACTCTTCAAGCACTCTATTCTTTTTATTTAAGGATGTTTCACTTAAAAATTTTAAACCCATAGGCCATGTGGGAACAAGAACAAAGAAAGTTATAAGTTCATCACTTAGGTCCCAAAGCACTTAATGGCCGACAGTGACAATATGATCTAATTGATGTCATGCAACTGTCTCCTCTTGAAAATCAAAGGACTATTCTGTTTCTTGGGGTATTGTCTCCCTTTGAAAATAGATTAGTCTTTTTCATGTAACCGTCACATGCCTATTATGGTTCAAATGGATTTCAGACTTTTGTAACTGATAATACTGAAGATGGAAAGTTCTAAGAAATGCTATATCTGACTCCAGTGCCTTCTTTAAGGCTCCTAAGGCATGTGTGATGGATCTTATAAATCACGTCTTTAAATAAATACATTATATAATAAGAAATTCCGTACTTGGAAGTGTGTCATTTTTATATTTTGAGTTAACTGTTGTGTTTCTGTCCACTAAGGACAGGGTTATTCTATACTTTTGAGCATTTTGGTGGATGTAACTCTTATGCTGAAAAGCTGTGTAGTATGGGCCATACAACTGTACATGTTTTGTGAGATACATTACATAATCAACAAACAACTTTATTGGAAGTAACCTTGTTATGTTCTGTTGCAGGCAAAAAACGGAAGGATCAACATGATGCTAATTTAGCCGGAATGGGACTAAATCCAGCTTATTCTGGTGCTTATGGTGCGACACCTACTGTAAGTTTTTTCCTGCTGTCGAGTATTTTCTTGGGGGAGGGGTTGTCAATCATCAATGGTCATGTGAAAGACCTACTAATATCCTAGTAATATGTCTCATCTAAATTTAGAACCTTTTTAGGGTTTTTGTCCTGTTTCGTAGTAATTTGTCTCTATCAGACAGGAAAGCCTTTTCTTTCTAGTTCGCTGGTTTACCTTTGAAAAATAATTTTGATTTTGCCTTAAAAGGAAAGAGAAAATGTTCTAGTAGAAAGTGAGATTGGGAGAGATTGTAATTATCTACAGAAACTATGAGATGATACATTATCTGTTTTAAAGCAAATAATTCAAATAACTGAAGCTTGAACAACCTTGTTTCATGTTCTTTTTGGTCTCCATTGTTTACTTAGTTCTATATTTGTTACATATGTCTTTTTAACATGGAAAGAGAAAATGTTCTAGTAGAAAGTGAGATTGGGAGAGATTGTAATTATCTACAGAAACTATGAGATGATACATTATCTGTTTTAAAGCAAATAATTCAAATAACTGAAGCTTGAACAACCTTGTTTCATGTTCTTTTTGGTCTCCATTGTTTACTTAGTTCTATATTTGTTACATATGTCTTTTTAACATGGAAACTATCACAGATACCTTATCCAGGTGGTGCAAAATCTATGGTACCTGAGGCTCCTGCACCACCAAATAACATTCTCTTTATTCAGAATCTTCCCAATGAGTCAACTCCCATGATGCTGCAAATGCTCTTTCTCCAATATCCTGGATTCAAGGAAGTTAGAATGGTTGAAACAAAGCCGGGAATTGCCTTTGTGGAATATGGAGATGAGATGCAATCCACAGTGGCTATGCAGGCGCTGCAAGGTTTCAAGATAACCCCACAAAACCCTATGTTGATAACTTACGCCAAGAAATAGATAGCGGTTTCTTGAACCTGTATGAGAAAGGCGGGAATCACATCCTCAGCATAGAGTTGTTAATCCATTTAATGCAGTGGTGTAATCTTAACTGGCATCTACAATTGGCAAAGCCTTGATTCGAGTATGATTGTAGTTACGGATAATTACTGTCATTTTTATACAAATATGTATTTATGAAATTGCTAACTAGTTCAAACATCTGCCGGGTGAAGTTCAGTAAGTGAGTACATGATGTCTTCCTTCCGCAAGTATACAATCATTTTGTTATCCTCTTGTGACGGGCCATCCCTGCTTAATTTTTGAAAATTTGGTGTTTCATTTGTTCGTACATCGGCCAAAAGAAGAGTATAAGGTTTAAAACTTTTCCAATGTCTAACATAAATTCTTAAAGCAGCCAATTTGGATTTACTCCAGTAAAATATCATGTAAGCACACGAATTACCAGTACTTTACGATTGTATAAATCAAACAACATATGTTCTTTGACTACATCAACCGTCATTTATTCACTGCATAAAATCCAAACAAGCTTTTTTATGCTGTACTGTCAAGTAAAGTAAGGTGATTATGAAAACTGCAAAATTAGGAACTGTATGTGTAAAATGTGCTTGGTAGCTTTACTTTCTCAATTAAATTGTAATAAGATTTGTTATACGAAAAACTTTTGTACTGGTATACCCTATGCAAGCGACGGGCATAGGGTGCCTTGATTCCAGTCCCATGTTCCGTTTTCTGGTCTCTACTCCATGGATTTTGGCGAATAAGGGCCATTTTTCTTACTCTGATATTAATTGGTTGCATTTCATTAATATGAGGGTTGGTCCGACTTGATGACCAAAATGATAACAGAATGAGGTAATTGATCCATACTGGCAATCTAACACAAGTCATTGTTCAAATGTGAATAGGTTCGGATTCGGAGCAAATAAGTGGCAAGAATTTTTAGGTTCTAACGTTTAATGGACAAGGAAGCAAACACTTTTTTGTTGGGTTGCTGTTCCTTTTCTGAAGCATATTAAAAAACACACATCAATTGCCGTAGAATTTTAGCCGTTTGGGAGCATGGTTGAGTCTCACATGTGTTTGAATAACAAGAGTGTATGACCAAATAAAGCTTTTACTCCATACCAAGCGTAAGATGCACACGCCAATATTTAAGTTTTAGATTTGACAATGATCTCATCAAGAATCTATGTTCTCCTTCCACAAGATAGAGAGCATGGCAATTTTGAAGTGATATCAGTCCAAGCCATTTTTTAAATGACACCAAAAATTTACTCTTCCTTACATTGACCTCATCAGCTCTTTAATGCATCAGACGCAAGCCTTCATGAAAAATTAGATATCCACTGTCACAGGCAAGCACCATTGCACTTTGTTTTTTTAACCTTTGCGCACATTTCAACTTATATGGCAGTGGACGATTCACCAAATCGAAATGATGACCGCGTAAGTGAGAACGTGGCCTATGTAGAAACTCCTCACTGATATATAACCCAAAGTCGCACGTCACAGATTCTCGCATGCTGTGGACTAGACTTCGCCATCTGCTATGAAAAACACGACTAGATATGCGTTAGAGGCAAATCCCAAGTGCATTACAAAGAAAAATGAGCTTTGAATTTGACTAATATCAACCCCAAACAAGAGAAATGCAAATTTATATACATAAATATAACATTTCTTAACCTTCTTAACCACACCGTGGCTGTGCTTGCTGAGTGTTAAGTTTGCCCTGGTGTGAAAGTTGTGTCCTTCAGAGGCAGTGTTCATTCATTGTTTACTTTTTCTTCTCCCGGGTATTAATGCTGCCTTTGAAATTGTTGTAGTCTACCCTCTGTTAAACCACCAAAAACTTTGGGGGAAAAGGTAAGGACCTATTACATATAGGGAATGATATCTACCTAGGGAGCCCCAACTTTCTCTAAAACTCCCACAAGCACACACATGCACTTGCCATACTCAAAAACTTGCACCCAACACGCAAAGCCTACATGCACTCATATTATTCTTCTCCCTCTCCTTGCACCATCCAATTCTTCTTGAATGGAAAAGGGCAACAAAGAATGGATGTGGGTCCCAAAATTCTTGATCCAAAGGCTTGCATTTGATTCAGTACAAGGAAGAGCTTGTCTCCTTGCTGCAGTGTGAACATCAAATGAATATAACAAAGTACTTGGTGGCTTTGTTAAAGAATACTCTCCTTAATGTGAACTTTGTTTATCTTTTGTAGTTAGCACTTCAGAAATAATAATGTTTCTGTGCAGAATTTTAGGTAGAGATTTTTTGCTGTTTACTTTGTCTATGAAGTTAAAGCAGCCAACACTCTAGTTGAGTTTCCTTCAATATCGCTACGTTTGTGTACTGGCATGGCATGATGGTAAGGTATGGCAGAGTTTTATTTTTTTAATTTTTCTACAGAGGAAGACCTGAATTTCACTCATTGTTCCTGCCAATGTCCTTATATGAATCTATTTTCTCTCTCTAAAGTTGTATCTATAAATATGAGCCTTTTTCCCCGTCTCTAGTTCAACTTCAACTTCAACTTCCACTACCGTTCTTAGGTGAAACTGCCCTTACTTACTGGTAGAGAAACTCCATGTTGGAGAAGCAGGGCACGTGCAAGATTCTTGGCTCTGAAATGTCACACAACCTTTGCACGTGCTCCCCTTCTCCAACAAGGGTTCCTCTCCTAACCAATTGTGTATATCACTTCATGAGGTAATTGTTTTCCTCCTATCTCCATTTGTTCCTACGTAAAGTTTTGCAATATGCATCTTTTTCTTCTTCAAGAAACTAGTTGAAGCACTTTCAAACTGATCCAGTAACTACAGATGAAAACCTATAAAAGGGATGCTACCATTTTCACTAATGACTACCGAGTAATTAGTAAATGTGTTTCATGACTGATAAACACCATAATATATAAAGGTGTTTCTATTATGTATCTACATTTTATTGCTGTCATCTCTATGTATATTATTTCATCAGATTCTGAACTTGAACATTGAACACCTTTAAGTTTACGAGTCTTGGAATGAAAGTTAAGGTAATGTAACTGAGTGCCAGACACAAAGCATACTATGGTGTGCGGAGGATGGGGTTTGTGTGGAGTGTAATGCATTACAAACTTGAACAAAACCACTGCTTCCAACTGTGGAGCAGCGCAACAAGGTTTGTGAATTGTGATCTGATCCAACTATTATAACTAGCTTTTTAAATTTCTAAAATTTGATGATATTTTATTTATGCAATCTTTGGTTTTCTTCCCTCTTTTCATTTGAACATTATTGCTACTTTGGCTTCAAAGGTAGTATTGTCATCGCTTCAGAAAGCAACAAGTCTAAACAAAACTTTGTTTCTCTTTTTTCGTCAAAGAAATTTCTAGAAAATTTGAATCTGCTAATATTTTTGTACAGGTTTTACACCTTTAAATTCTTTTTGTACCGTTTCAACCGCAAAACTCAACCATTTTAATAATTGTGTCAACAAAGGGGACAAAAAAAAAACTTAACTTATATAAACATATAATTTTTATATAGAAAAAAAGAGCTGTAAACTGAGAAAAAGAGGAAGAACCAAAAATCAATTAAACCTTATTTTAACATATTTTCTATACCACTTTCACAACACCCATTTTTTTTTCTATTTCTCTCATTTACATTTTATTTATACATATGAAAACAAACAAAAATAAAGAAGTATTATTCTGCATTGAAATTATGCATTGCATTTAGGTCAATAAGTCAACGCGGCAATCATTTTATCTAATTGTAGTCAATGACTTTTAAGAAATATATACATGGAAAGTAATTTTAGTACTACTTTTATATTTTATTTTATCAGAACATCTTTTTTAAACAGTAGTGTCTAATGTAGTATGTAAGAATATGAGTGGTTGTTTAAACACTTAAAAAATAATAAAAATAAATTTTATAGTTTGATTGAATTGTATTTGTGATATTATATTTATCCTTATTAAAATTTTAATTATAAAAATATATTTCTTTAAGTATGACAGAAAATTAAAATTATGAATATTAACAATCATATACAAAATAATTCACAACATATGATTTTATTTAACAATTTTTTATTGTGAAATACTTAATAGCAGAACTATAAAGACCGTACTTAGTAAATTGAGAACTATAAATAGCAGAAATTTTTTTGGGTCAGCCCAAACGGTTGGGCCTGGTAACAAAAATTCGGATGTAAAATTAGTGAATTACTTTTTTTACTAATTTTTTTATTGAAATCTTAAAAGATTCTTCTCTTCCGCTCCTATGACGTACATAGTTCTTGTAATTTCGTTTTTATCGCGATTTTACATTCATTGAATATTACTTTTAACCCATAAAATAAAAAACTATTAATATTTTGTATTTATTAGATAAAAACTAGATTAAAAATAAATATAAAAATATAAATTATTCGATCTAAATCGTATTTTTAAATATGAAAATGAATTTCAGAATACTTAATTCAAAATGTAGTTTTGAATTGAATATTTTAAAAATACATTTCAAAAATAGTTAACCCAAAAATTATGGAAATGTAAACATATTTTAACAAAAGATAAAATAGAATTTATTTAATTATGAAGTTCAGGAAAAAAATTATGAAAGTGAAAAAAGAAATCGACAAAATTCAACCTGGAAATATCATCAAATATCTACAGTTTTTTTTTATTTGACTAAACCGGTTTTAATAATAGCTTAAGTTACTCTAAAAAATCATTAATATTATCAATGGGGAATTTTCTTCTTCTTAATTACAGGTATAGCTTTCACGCATAATTCATTAATTTTTATATTAAATAACATAATGTAAAATAATATTATGCTTATGCAAAATTTTCAAGGATAAAACAGAATTAGTTTGATATAATTGGCTAATAAGTAAATTAATTGTTTTTCTTATCGAAACGTAAAAAAATACTAAAATATTAGGAAAATTTGAAAGTATGGAGAGAAATACGGAGAATTAATGGAATAATGATCAAAAGTACTTTAAAATTAAACACATGTTTACTTTGAAAGACCAAACACGAGATTTAATGCAAATGATATCCATCAATACAATAAATTTAAATAAAACATTTAAGGAGAACTTGGACCACATGTGGAAAAAAATTGTCAATGTCCAAAAGAATAAAGAAAAAAAATGTTATTAGCGTGGCAAGTTTATATGAAAAATATGGTATTTATTATAATACTAGGAGTTATATAAAATAAATAAAAATAATAATCATGAACACGAAATTATAATATTTTGTAAACCAATTAAAAGAAATGAATCTTATATACTTGAAAAAAAAATATTTTCATAAACCCTAATAGAAGATAAATTATTATAATGAAATTGATTTTATCATTTTCTTTTTCTCATAAGTATTTACAGAGAAGCATCTTTTTAAATTAAAGGAATTTTAAAAAATATCTTTAAGATTTGAATTTTTCCAATTGTTATACCTTTTTAGTACTCAATCATTAATTTTATATTTAATGATTATTAAAATTAAAAGTATAATAAACTTATTATACAAATTATTATGAAAGAGTAATATTATATTACTATAGTTTGTTTTTTTTTCAACTATTCTACTATCTTTAATATTAATGTTTAACCATTAATTTACATTTAATAATTATTAAGATTAGAACTATAAAAAATAATTATACAAATTATTACTAAAGAGCAATATTATTATAATTTGAATATTTTTAATTGTTCCACTTCTTCAATTTAAATCTCAAGAAATAATTTTATTCGTAATGTTATTAAAATAAATATTAAAAAAATTGATTATACAATTTGAAAGAGTAATATATTTCTTTAATGAGGTAAATGGAGAGGATCATGCTGTTCTCTTAATTAAAATAAAATTCTTAAAATTGATAAGCCTTTTTTAAATTACCAACATTTATAGCAGGAATTTGATGGTTAGAAATTGTGTGAGAATGAGGATTAGTATGACATCAGACATGACATAATACCCATTAATAATCATTTAATACCAATAAATGCAATCACAGACTGCAATGAATGGATGAACCCATTGCAAAGATCCTTTTCCATTGATAAAAAACACTATTCTAAAATGTTGTTTTTTCTCTTAATTCCCTGCTTTTAAAGATATCCTTAATTTATTAACATATAAAGAATAATAAATATCCAACATGAATAAGATAATTTTTAAATTTTATTTTGGATATAAATATATAGTTTATCAGAATCTCACTTTTACACTTTAAGTTTAACCATGATAAAAACAATTTTAGAACAATAATACTAATTATTGAATAATTTATTATTTTAAACAAATTTAATTGTTTTGGAAAAACGATATACGCAGGTAAAATAAAGTTACTACAACCCAGGAAACACTGGTGACCACCCTTTGAGACAAAATGCAATCAACAGATGAACCCAGTAGGAGACAAAACCCCACATTTTTTTCTGCATTATTATATTCTTAAATAAATTGAAACCAAATCTTGCTTCGGGTTGCGCAAAAACTAAATTCTATCCTCAAATTGTGACCCAGTTGTGAAGTTTGCTCATAATTATGTATTGGTTGAAGTGAAGAAACAAAAGTCATTTTTGATTGGGATGTTGAGCCATTTGAGTTTCTTCTTTTCCTTCTTCTCTTATCAGGAAAAAACTACCCACTCACTCTTAAATATAAAAATAGTTTTTTTTTGTAAGAAAAATAAATCTAAACACAGATTTATCTCCATCTGGAAAAAGGGTTTTTGATTTAGAAGTTGTTTCTTTTGTAGAAATTTACTACATATATAATTTGAGATCATAATCACTATATCAACCAATACTTTTGAATCATTCAAATTATATCAAGATATTAATTAAAATAACTTAAAATGATATATGGTTGTATAATTAATTTTAAATAATGTCCTTTTATTGAATTGATTATATAAGTCACGAGTTCAAGATAACATGATTTTTATTTGGATAACAAATATTAAACGATGGATTATGTTTCCAAACGCAATCACAATTAATTGATTTTTGGATGAATATTAAAATGACTTGAGTTTAACTAAGGATATAATGAAATAAATATCACAACAACTAAGAATATACATAAATTGAAATAAATGACTTTAGTCATTATAAATGTCATAAAAGGGAAAAAAACATTTTTCTTTTCATAAATTAATATATAGAATTTTTCGTATAACTTCTCGAAATTCTTATTTTAATTTATGTATAAGTTGATTTAAACTCATTCAAAAATACATTTTATTCTATTTTTATTTTTAAAAAATGTTTATGAAGAGATTTGTCTAAACAAACTCATTAATACAAAATTTATATGCATCTTATTAGAAGGTACAACCTACCTTTATAAAAGTTGGAACTTTTTTCATCTACAACCTACCTAATTAGAAGGTAACTTTATGATAGTCCTATTAAGGTGTTGTATATTAATGTCTTGCCATGTAATTTCAAAGTTAATCTTAACCCATTTACTAATTCTTAAAAAAAGTAAAAAAAGTTTACTTTGTTGAATAGGGAGAGATACACATACTGTACTCATATTTGAGTTAATGGTAATCAACATGTGGAGCCTTTTGCACGACCAGATAGCAGAAGATACTGAGAAAGAAGGAAAAGATAACGCAGGAGTCCCTTTTTTCAAGTTTTTGTTTCCCTTAATTGTTCCATGTTTTTATCTTACGTTGTTTGTATGTCATACATGAAAACCACCTTATTCCTAAGAAGAAATAAACAACATTTAATGTTGTTTGTAAGAACTATTAAGATTGTTTTGGTATTATGTTCATGCCACGGTTAATGAGCTTATGTTCGTCTATGTCATAGTGAATAACCGAAAGACAAGTCAAAGTCCACCATTTTCTCCATGACAAGGCGAGACACGCTGAAGAACAAAATTAGAGTGGTAGAATGCTTTGTTCATAACAACAAATTGAGACATGCTGCTGTTTTTTCTGTACCAGACTAAAAGACATATCTTAAACTGCATTGTAGTATTGTGTATGAAGGTAATATGGTATAAGTAATTGAACTTGATCTTGAGCATGTCAAGTCTGGAAATTAGTCTTACAATTACAAATTAGTATCATGTTTAATCGTATATTACCATCTTTTACCAATTAACCAGTTAAGCATAGTCTGTGGCTTCGTAGAACTTGCTAGTAACTTACTAGCTAGGCCTGCCATACGTTCTGAACGTAAGCCTATGAATAAACTTAAGCCCAAACGTGGTTTCGGAGATGACACAATTAAAGCTGGATGTGAAAATGCATGAAACCCTATCTAGGACCTGTCAGATTCGTGTTTGAACAATGTTTCATAGGGCACTTAAAAACCATAGCTATACCAACAAAAAAGGTATGGTTAGGGCTCCACTGTGAAAAGTGAAAACAAATACAGTTATATGTTCTTGAATCGTGCTTGTCGTACAACTTAACCTAAACCTAAACAAGACTTCAATTCAATCAACTCTGAGTGTGATGATGATGCATTTCACTCCCCAGTTAGTTGTTGTGTGCTTGATTGGTTACTTACCATCCAAGAACCCACTTATAACAGCGCATATTAATATTTCACGTGTTTTACGCGCATACGTAAGAGGTAAAAGACGCGGACCCAAACACGCGCTTTCTGGTAATAAACACGAGTATTAGCATGACATCAGGCATATGGTCTTAAGGGTCCACCCAACAATACCAACAAATAATCATTTAATTTCCAAGATAATAATAAATGCAAGCACCGACTAAAGAATAAACGAAGAAGGAGATGAATCCCTTTAAACTGAAACACAATTACTTTACTTGCTACATTCATTCTCAAATTCTCAACATCACAAAAATACTTCTTTTGTTTCCTAAAAAGTCATATTAGCATCGGGATGCAGCATAGCTTCAGGTTAAAAGACATGTGCAGTCTCATGAAACGCAAGCCGCAGGAACCAGACACTTGGAAATGAAACCCAGCATTTTCTTCTGCACATGCAACAAAGTAAAAAATATAGACAAAAATCGTGAATTGTATTTAGATTGAAACACCACTAAAATATAATAAACAAGAAAATAAAAAACACTAGGTGACTAACGCGCTTAGTTGTGCGAAGTAGCTCTGGAGGGATCTTGTAGAGATCTTCATCGACAGGTTTGGGAGGTCTCACGGCACGAGGTGGCGGAGAGAGCGGAACGGCGTCGTGTAGATGCATTTCTTTCCTCACTGGCTTCCTTGCCTGTTCCGTCACGTCGCACACTTTTCCCTGCTTCCTCATGTTCACCTTCACACTATCTTTTTCGTTATCCTTGACCATAACCTGCGCACACCTCCTTTCCCTGTTCCTTGTCGCCTGTGAAAAGTTTTAACCATGGAGTTGTTTTCTTTGCCCGTAACAAATAAATAAAAAAACAAAACATAAAGTATAAACAAACATGTGGTTTCAGGTTTCATGTCCTGTCTCAACCACCGCATTATTAACCATGGGTCACCGTGATGCGCATTTATGTACCTAGTACCCCAAACATGGCAGAGAAAGAAAATGCAAAAGCAGCACAACTTTTATTTTACACTTTATTATAGTATAATGGAATAATAAATATTTTAATTAAGGTAAAAACACTACAGTGAGTAATGATTGTGGAGGTTGGATTGAACGGTGAAAATTAGGAAAGAGTACGAAAACAAAATAAGGTAAATTAAGGAGAAAGGAGACCTTTTTAACAGTGGATGGTGGCATGTTCCGAAGAGGTTTCTTAAGATCAACGGCGTAGAGATCGCGATGGGGACGCACGCAAGGGTCGCTTTCGCCGGAGGAGGAACTGTAACGAACTAAACCAGCTTGTCTGGCAGTCTCGAAGTACTGGGTGATTGGCAACTCATTTGCGTAATCCCAGTTTCCAAACGCAGGTATTTGCCCGCTCCTCTTGCATTCCTGTCAAATTAAAAGCAATCATAGCGCAGTTAATTCATTAATTAATTAATTGGATGATTAAAGCACATCCATCCATAATGATTACTGATCTGAAAAACATAAAGGGAAAGTGGAACAAGGCTTACATCCATTTTTGGCTGCTGAAGTAGAAGTGAGAACACAAGGGCACTGGTTGTTCTTGTGTTGTTTTGTTGTGTGCTGTGTCCTACAAAATAAGGTTGGGGTGGGGTTGGAGGAGTGGTGGTTTGAACTATAAAGGAATAATGAGGGCAGAAGGGTTAAAGAAAAGACAGGATCCGTAGGGAGGGGCTTCCCGATGAAACCTCAGACAGGGATATAAATTCCCTGGTCAGACTTTGGAGGAGAGAAAAAGAATCTGAAAAGTGAAAAGCAAAGGAGGGCAGAAGCACAGGGTGGGGTTAAGTTAAGATAAAACCTTTTTACCTCCTTTCTTCTTCTTATCATAAAAGAGGATATAGAAATTAATGCAGCAACTTGACAAGAAACGAAAAACGGGGCCTAGGTAGGCATTTTGTTCCCTCTACTACTGTGAGGCAATTGGTGGAGAAAAGAAATAGAAAAAGAAGGAAGGAGTTTTGTTGGTGTTGGTGTGGTGGTTGATGGGAAAAGGAAAGAGGGAATTGAATGAGGAATGTGAAGAAGGGTGATGGAGGGATGGGGAAAGTGACTGGTCGGTTGTGATATGGAAGGGTATGTAGCTAGATTTGGGGAATTTAGAAAGCGAGTGAGTGTTGCTGACAAGTAGGTGGGTGTTACTGTTGGCAAGTATGACCAATCTGAAAAAGGTTTAGAATTTCAAATGCTAATGGCTGCTGCCTAACTGTCACTGTTGACTCTCCTCTCCTCTCTTCTCTTTACTTCTCCTCTCTTCTGCACCACTTTGCCATTATAAACCATACCAATGCCTATGGCCCCCCACCTCCTGTCTCTGCGCCAAACTGGCTAACAAAGTCGCCAAAACTTTTCTATGCAAGTAAAAAATAAAACCTTTTTCTTTTGGATTGGATCTTTTTATTTTCTTTCTCCATGCCGGATCTCACGCATTTGTTTTATCTATGCCACTGTACCCTTTTTCTTATTGTAAAATAAAAAGGCTCTTTGATATCAGATTTCCTTCTCTGTATTCCTAAATATTTTGTCAAGTATATGTTTTCAAACCAGAAAAAGGCGAAAACTATAATAAATAATGGAGAAGAGAGATAAAGAAAGAAACCTTTCTCTACCATAAATTTTGATTAGAGGGTAAAGAAAAACGAGGAAGATTGGACGATGGTGAACAGCATAGAGTGTACAAGTCAGCGAAGAAAACGGATGTGGTGAGACAAGCTTTGCAGAAAGAAAGCATAGTCAAACCAAGCAGCAATGAGTCAAACACGATACTAGCATAGGTTACAAAGGACCACTATTATACTACTATTATCACCACCCATTTTCCTCCATTTACATCAATTATTTCTTTTTTTCATTTCAAATTCACTACTCAATTTAGTTTATTCACATGTTTCAGTTACTTTCAAAACTTCAAGACTTTCACACATTATTTGATGTCTATCATTCAAGGAAAACTTTAATGATTTTTAAAATAGTCACTATAGATATTAATAAAATTTATTGCATATAACCGTTTGGGCTTGTGTTTTTTTATTCAGTTTAAATTATTTTTCTCAATCAAATGTGACGGAAAAATGTTTTGGAGGAGAGGATGTGATAAATTATTTTTATTAGAACTAAGTATATATAATAAAATTTTACATCTACTAAAAATATAATAAAATTATAAAATATAAATGAGTATTTTAAGATTGAATTAAATATTTCTTAATTTATAAAATAATTTTAAAATTAATTATAATAATATTAAAACATAAAAAATCTCGTATCCACTAAAAATATAACATATAAGTAGAACTAAATTTCATTTATTAAATCAATTTAGACATTTCACCATTCATAATAAAATGGTTGATATGATGAATCATATTTGAATATATTTTATAGAATAAAAAAATATACTAATATTTTTAAGGTAATAAAATCATAAAAATACTATTATATTAAAAAATATGAATTATTTTTATTTTTATTGGTTGTCTCATTCTCAACAACATTACTATTTCTATTAATTATTATTGAAATTTTTTTAAATGAAATTAATTGTAATTTTAAATATTATAATCTTATTCAACGAAGAAAAAATAATAAACACATAAAAGTCAAAGTAAAAATAAAAATATTAAATTTTGCAAATAAATTTATTAATATATAGCTTTGACGTGATGTATAATAATTTCATTAAATGCATAATAAATTATATTAAAAATCATAAATAAAGCTAGTTTTACTTGGTTGGTAATTATAGTGTTTTTAAAACTTTAATTTATCATAACTAAAGAAATTAATTACTTACTTTAGAATCGATAGTACAATCTCAAATGGCGCGTGAGAAGAAGAAAAAAAAAAAAAGGAAAACGTTGAAGACAAATGTCAAACATTGAGGTGTAACGGAAAGAGAATTTTGTCAAAGGTTAGATAGAGATTTTGAGAAGAGTACAAAGCACGGTGTGGAATGGAAATGCCAAAAGTAACAAATCCATCGTGGTGCTCGTGAAATGATTTATTATCCCAAGTTTGACTTTCCCTTACTAGTTTTCAACTTAGAAAATTATTTTGTTACACTTTAATAAAAACAAAGAGTAAAACGCACGTCTTGATTAATAAATTAAAATTTAATTTCACTTAAAAGTTAAACCTACCACGTAGGGATGGCAATTAAATCCGTACCCGTGGGAACTGACTCGTCCCCGCCCCGAGTTTGACGAGGAAACCCCGAATTGACCGGGGGCGGGGTCGGGTTCGGGTTTTCCCGCTTTAAAAAGTCGGGGACGGGGCGGGATGGGTAATGCAATCCCCACCCGACCACGCCCCGTCCTCGCCCCGACTTTATATTTAAATTTAAATTTTAAAATATTAATATTTTAAAAGTATTTCATTTTCTTTTTCTATTACATATAAGGTTATTTTTTTATATTTCACCAATTTTTATTTTTCTTCTACCCACTTTTTAATTTTTTTTATCTTTCTCAATCTCTTATATCAATTAATTTATTATATTATTCTCTCCCTTATCTTTCAGCTTTTCACATTTTCTTAGTCTCTTCCATCAATTTGTTTTTTTTTCAATCTTTTCAACCAATTTGATGAACACAAAGTTAATCTTTTTTCTTTATCTTTTTCTAAATATTTTACATCAATCTTAGTAGTAACTAATATTAGTTTATTTATAATTTATATTTATTATGCCATATATTTTTTATCTTATTATGCTTATTTATCATATATCAAATTTTATCTTAATAAAATAATTGCATTTTAAAGGATTAAAAGAAATTAATAATTTAAACTTTTATTACTTCAAACTAATTAAATAAGAATTAACTTATTAAATATTTTCTTATAAACTATATATTGACAACTTAAAAATGAATTAACTTATATGTATAATTAAATTTTTGAATACAGTATTATAATAATAATGTTATAAATATTCAAATATTTGAATACAGTGTTATAATAATAATAATAATAATGTTATAAATATTATATATATATATATATAAATAAAAAATAATTAAATATTTCTTTTACATATATATTTTAATATAAATATAATAAATTAAAATGTATATTTAATTAATAATAACTATAAATTATAAATATTTATTTATATATAAAAATACATAGTAAAATTAATTTATTATAAATATAATTATCTTTTTAAAAATAATATAAATTGGGGACGGGCGAGGCGGGAACCGAAACCCAGCGGGACGGGGATGGAGACTTAATTCCTAACCCCGGCGGGAATCGGGGGCGGGGACGGGGATGGTTAAAAAAGTCGGGGGCGGGGACCGCCCCCGCCCCGCCCCGTTGCCATGCCTACTACCACGCACTTACAATACCAATGCATTCATAGTAACCAAACCAATAAACCATAGCCAACACAAAAGTGGTGGCGGCAACTGGGTTCGTGCGGATATAACCATGGAAAATATGTCTCATTTCACACTTTTTCTCATTCCTTAATTAATAATTTATTAGTGTATTTTCAAAGTGAAGTCTTTGGTATTGAAAAAGAGTGAGAAGAGGAACAGCACATGACATGACATGCGAAAATGAGGTTGAAAATGTGGTTTTTCTTCCATAATACGACACATATGTCCCCTTTCTCACATCTCATTATTTTTTGATCCACAACTGAAAAACTAAACTCGTGGCAATCACGTGACCATCCCCTCTATGCATGCGTAATTGGTGGAATTGGATTTGGATGTTCTCACAGTAATGTGCATCGGGCAGTGAAATTATGCCACTCTCATTCCTAACACCAAATTCATTCATTTCCGTGTAACATTTCTACCACCGCTTCAACTGCATCGTAATTACTGTGAGATAATTAACAGTTTGGGATAGTGACTGTGTTTAAGTTGGACTTTAGGCCCAAGACAATTTGGGTTGACTATTCCTTTGTGATCCATGTTTTGAGCCACACCTGCATTTCTATAAATTCATATGTACTCTCATTAACTCATAACTTCTACTATGCATAATTTGCATGTCCTCTACTTTTCAAGAAAAATGAACTGATATTATAAATGCCTTGAACACAGAGAAAAAGTCATTCAAAAGAAAAATGTTTAATCAACCGTATCAAAAGTTTCGTTGCAACAAAAAGGATATTTGCATTATAAATTTTTCAACACATTTGATAACTGAGAAAAAGAAATGAAATTACAAGTTGTAATAAAGGATGAGATATGGAAAATAATAAAGGCAAAATGAACATACTTTAAGTTAATGAATTAGTAATAAAAAAAATAACAACCAATTAAAAGTTAGGGTTGATATGACCTTAAGAAAAATAGAATAAAAATTAACAAATTAATGATTACCTGGAACAGGAATATTAATAAAAAAGTGATTTTTTTTTTTGTTATTTCAATGGTTTGGGAAAGAATAACGGATTGAAGAGGGAAAAAGGTTAACGTTGAGTACATAGAACAAGCCAAAGCCACAACTATTAGCTTCTAAATGGGACATGTCAAGTGTGTATATATAGATAAAACACGCTATGAACCTGTGCAAATACAATTGTCTGAATATATACAACAATGATAAATGCAGTGACATATATTTGAATATTCGTTAGTATATGTCAACTTAAAAGCAATGATTACGGAGGAAGGACACCTAAGCCCATGCATATTATATATAGTGAATGAATAAAAGCAAGTAGAAAGTTAAGATGATCAAAAAGATTTTGATGTCAACTTATCTTGGAGGACATGGTTTTCAGACTCATCTCAGTTTCCTTATGGGCAAGGCATTTCCAAAGAGCTTTCCTACTTCACTGGCTTCCATTTTGAGCCCATTAAGTATCTCCATTTCTTCTTTTGAAAGCCCTTTCAAGAAATTTTCCTCATCTTCTTGAAATATTTTGAAACCTTCAGCCAACTTCTGAAACAAAGTGACCTCCTCTTTCCCCACCTCTTCTTCTAGCTGTTCAACTTCCCTCACAATGGTCTCCTCTCCTTCCTCTACCTTTTTTTCCAACCTTTCCACCAGGGAAGGCTCTGGTCCACATGTGTTATCTGTCTTGATGAACTTGCTAAAGTCTCTTCCCACACTCTTAGCTGCTCTTTCAAGTTCAGGAACTATAGATTCTGGCAAAACTGCACTTCTTGTGTACACAACAGCACCTCCATAACCATCCCATGCATCGTTTCTGCCTCGGTAGTATACAAATACGTAGTCATCTGGTTTATTCTCAATCTTTGATGACAAAATATACCTGCATATATATGTCATTGTCAGCAAGTTCAGTAAGTTTACACAAGACCCCTAATCCAAATACATTACAAATGTGAAATGATTTAAGGTGTGCACACGTGAAAGGAATGGCAACATGTATGCTTTTTCTGAACTTGGGAAAGTAACATTTACTTCCTTCAAACACTTGAATCTCATCTAAATAGCTTACACGCAGTGTGTGTGGTAACTACTATTTGTAACATTTCATTGCACCCCTCTAATTACTTTACGTGGTCTTGGTCTTGATCGATTAGTACTATCACCAATTTGAATTATAGGACTAAAGCGTTTAAACTCTGCTTTGAAGTTGAACCTCATGTATTGGCCGTGCATGCATGGCATACTTTTGCAATTTTAGTATATAAAATTTAAGCTTAACCCAAATCGGGCAAATGAGGTATCCTTGAAAAGCTTATTTCATGGACTTGTAGTTGCACCGTCGTTTATGCATTTTTTAGTTTCTTCTTTGGTGATTGCTATGGAGGTCTAAATATTTGGATTCTGGCACTTGTTTTTAATTCTATTTTGGATTCAAACATCCCTTTCTTTTCTGAATTTGTTTGCAAGCATGATTATGCCTGAACTAACTCTGATTGGGTCTCGAAATTCATTTCAGAATTTAGTTTCTACAGGCTAGACCAACAAATTTGTTGTCTAAGTTAATTGGATCATTATTAAATCAATGGTGTTGCCAATGCAAATTGGTGTTGTCATTCATTGATTGAATCAGAGGAGATTTTACGGTAGATAATTCAACTATTAACAATAATTGGATCTAGAATAAATTTAGTGATCTAATGAACTCCACCACGTGTGTGAATTACTGAATTTCTTAAGTTGAGCTTCATATCACTTGCTTGAATTTTTATTTAAATTTTGTTTGCTGAATTTTTATCTACTTATAATGATCACAATCCCTTTTCTAATTCCCCTAACTTGATAGAGAAATTCAATTTGGTCAATGGAAGAATGACTTAGGCTGTGCCTTACACTGCAAGTAGGAAGCTGATTTTATTTTGGCTGCAGCATAACACTCATGTAGAAGTAGTTGCCGACAACTAAACATGTCTAGCTATGTAAAAATTGAAAAAGAGAGCTTATGAGTAAGAAATTACCAGTCATCTTGATAGTGAAGGTACTCGTTGTCATGATTGTAGAGGATTCCAGGATAGGAAGGATCTTGCACAAATTTCTGCACAGCGGACCTAGTAAGAAATCCAGCATCTGGAGTCCGTACCCTCCATGACAAATTACCCACAAGCTTGTTGGATTCTGTGTGAAATTCATGTAATTGGCAGTCAAAGGTATCAAAGGTAGGATTTAAGCCACTAGTGATGAACCACTTGCCACTGAAATCCGCAATGTTGAAGCTATTAACAAGGACACCAGGATTTGGAGCAGGAAATTCTCCCACATCAGATTTCTTAGGTACGCATTTCTTCCTTGAGACTGCACACTCATTGAATTCATCAACCACACTGTTTTCAAACAGGTCCCCACATTTAATCTGACAAAAATTAGGAAGAAAAAGAAGCTTCCATAAGCAAGTTTTGGAGACAAGAAAAGTGATGCAGGCATGAATTACATCTAAAGCACAAGACTAACTTGGCATTCAGTCTCATCAGGTCGATTGTTGCAAGTTTGGAGACAAGCAATATTGGCAGCACAAGATGGGTTTGAAAGACACTTAGCCAGTTCTAACCTGCATATACAAAAGAGCATGAAATCGGAGGCTATTGTATAACTTTCCATCATACTGTTAAGGTGACATGCAAGGTATATACGTTATTATGGAAGAACAAGCACAAGAGAAAGAGATATGGCAGACCTGCAATCCTTCAGTAAGCAAGTACAAGTTTTAAGAGCATCAACAGCATCAGCTGATGGAATGATCATTAGCATGGATACCAATATGCCAGATACTGCCATAATGCGTAAATTATTCCAATTCCAATCTTTGAGAACAACAAGCATTCGTTCTGCCACAAATTTGAATATCTGCTTCTATCCAAACAACGGGTAAAGTAAACTCAGAACATGAACATTGGATATAAAGGTGTTATCTTTAGGAACAAAATTTCAACTTTCACAAAAGGGAGAAGCATGATTGCATTAATAACGAAGTAGGATAACAAAGCAGCAGTTACTTACCCGCGGTATTTGTGTAGTGGTGGCAGAAGAATAATCTTTCCCTTGGTAGTGTTGCCTCCTCAAACTACAATAAGGTCTTAACAAGCCCAAGCGTGTTGGCTTTCTGGCGGTGGAAAACACTCTGAGCACTACCACACGAGGAGCATATTTAAACAACTCTCTTGTTCTGAGAAACCTTAAATCACCTCTAACCGTAAGACTTGATTTTATAGATACATGGGGAGTGCCTGTGCCTTCCCCATGAGATAACGGCATTGAATGTGCACCCCACGTTGCCATTCATACATATAATAAAACAATAATATATGTATGTGTACGTCCTCACCTCCAAATGCAATCTGATATCCCCAAAAAAACGGAGCATAAATCAGCAAGATCAACAGCATATAATTTAGATAGCAGAGTGATAATCATGCCCCAAAATGGTATGTTATAAACTCTAATATAAAAGGAAAATATATTGAATACCCAGTAGTTGTCATCTGTCAAGTTGCAAAATTTAGGTAATATATAGAAAAAGTAATAGTAATTGAGAGAGCAGAAGAACGATTTAGAATGAGCAGAGTGTGAAACATGCCTTGCGGTGTGTATGAGGCGAAATGCAGGTACAATGAATGAAAAAAAAAAAGGAATAAGAGAATGTAAGAAGAAGAAAGAAGTGGAGGCGTAGCATAAGATGAGTTCCGGGATGGGATGAGATAGATAAGAACATGATGGTGTTCGTGTGGCCTGCAAACATACCCGTCACTGCTGCACTCTGCAACCACAAAGCACACGTCCTCGCTTCAATTTGCTTCCAATTTTCTTGCAAATGGACTCAATGTTCCTAGTCCAATACCTTGTTTCAAGGCCCACTTCATAATATCACAAAACAAAAAATAAAATATTTTTTCTATTTATGAGTATCTCTTTCAATAAAATATTACCGACAAAACAAGGAATTTAACCTAAAAATCAAATAATATTGTCGGTGATGAAGGATTTTTTTTTTTTTTTCAAACTATGAAAACAAATTTTACTATATTTAGAGAATTAGTAAACAAGTTTTTTTTTAGTTAACCTAATCTAGTAGGCAGAAATGTTATTCTACCAATCAGAGACAAACGAAAAATCTGATTCCTATCGAATCAAAAGAAAGAACTTAGATGGTAAAATACGAAACATGGTTGCTTAAAAAAGAACAGGTAGTGCATGTAAGAGGCTTAGAAACATTCGGTATAACACATTCTTTTGAATTATTTAAAACTTATTAAAATATTTTTTTTAACTTCTATCTTATGTATAATTATCTTAATTTATGATTTTATACTTTTGAATAAATTTTAATTAATAATAAAAAAATGTGCTAGCAGATATGTGATTAATATTTTCATGCGTGTAAATCACAAGACAAACAAGAACATAACTAATCCTTGATCACAACATCTTTTACAACTATTGGTGGGTAAACCCTTGTGATTTTCGTTCATTGATAACTTGTTGGGCGACACTGCATGTATTTTGTTGATTTTCTCTTTAAACTACTATAGAAAAAGAATTTACTTATTTTTAAAGAACCAGAAGTAGCTGCATCATAGGAAACAAAGTTGACAAAAAGAGAGTAGGATAAATTGGATAAGGCAGAAGGAAGAGTATATATTGAGAAGTGTTATTGTGAGATAAGGAAGAGGTTTCCCCATGATACTAATCCATTTAAAAGTGAAAGTGCATCATGAAAAGTTAGAAGGAAAATAGAACTAATAATTTTTAACTAATTTATTCATTCAAAGTCATGCTTAGTCGGCTAAGGGGCATCAGAATAAGATTAAAAAATATGTGAAAGGTTACAAGCTATAAAAGTTGGAGATTAAAGCGAGGCATAGAACACAAGCTGTAGTCTGAGGGGAGTATGGGAGCGAGAATATCAACATCTATAACGATGTTCACGATGAAAATTGACACTATATCTTCTCTATTCCATACTTCTCATGGAAAAATTTTGGTTGCTCTGCCATCAACGTTACGCTGCTTCACAATGGGCTGACTTTGTTTCCGTGAAGAGTATAAGAGCTTTACTTTGGACATGAAAACAAACATCCACTTACCTCGCCACCTTTTTTTTGCATTTCTTATTCTTACAACATTCCCACACCTCGTATTGCCTGCAACCGATGATCCACAAGGTCAAATCTTTTTCCCTTCTCTTTTCACTCTTCCCATTACTAGTTACTCTTTTCTTCTGCATGTTTTATGCTTTAGTAATTTAGACATGTCATAATACATTGATCCTATTTTGTCTAAATATGTTATCGAGAAATACAGCCAAATCTAATTAAACTCATCTTAGATTAGACAATTGAAACCAATAGGGTAAGTAAGTTCAGAAATTAAAACATAGATTGGAGGCATGGAGTTGTGGAAGATGTAGTGCTTACTAGTATCTACGTAACTTGCAGGTTATTAATTTCTGTCATAAATAGTAATACAACTACCCTGTCACGTAGAAATTAGTTGGTGTAGATCATACGATAAATTTCAACCAAGTGATCGACAGAAATTTGAGTAGCCTTGCAAAGTTCTAGATTCAATGCTATCCTTGGTACAGGTTCATGTGTGCTGAAGTTCAATACAACCCAATATGTGGCATTTGATGAGTGCAGCGATGTGAAAGAGAATATATACTTGTGGGGTGAGGATGGGTTCCCGACCTCATTGTGCTGTCGAAATGCTCTCACGATTTTGTCCAATGCGTTGGCCTCACGAGCACTGAGCTCAGGAGGACAACTGTTCCTTTCCCAAGATCAATGGCAGAGTTGCTCTCCGCCATTTCACCCGCAACAAGGGATGTCACTTGATTCATGTGGTTTTGACAACTTGTACCGAGGCAGTTCCATATGCTCCAACTTCATTTTGCAGGATGTTATGAACCTGCAACAGTACCAAGACGCATTGAGCCAGTGCTCCCACTTCGACCAACGTTTTGATCAATCTTGTGCAGATTGCACCAGAGGAATATTGAGCGTGAGAGATGCTTTATATTATCAAGTGGGCAAAAACAATAACGACACTGACAGAGCCATATGCGGGGTAGCAACTATTGTTGCTCTTGCAGCTGGGAGACCAAACGATCCTCTCGTTGACAAATTCTTACGATGCTTGCAACCTTCAGCTTCAGGATCAGACAAGAGTAGCCATCTCTACCATTCTTATATTTTGAACTTGTAAACATTTTACTTTTGGTTTTAGTTGGAATTTTGACCCAATACTGATAAAAAATGTTTTTGGGTTCCCAGGAGGATCTTTGTGGAAACCCTTGCTGAGTGTGCCAGTAGTTGTGGTTACAATATTGCTTGTGGTTATTATGGTCAAATGTTTGTCCAAGAAGAAGGGTCGTAGACAGGTTGATTTGAAAGAGATCACTGCGTGGTCTGGATTGTACTGGTTCTGCAAAAGGGAAATTGAAAATGCCATGAATTATAGTGGTCGAAAGATAAGCCTTGGACGTGGAAGTGCAGGGCAGGTATATAGAGGCGTTCTACCCAGTGGTCAAATCGTGGCCATCAAGCATTTAACAAAGAGTAACACCTCTGAGTCTTTCACCCGAGAAGTTGAAGGCCTTTCAAGGCTTCGCCATCCAAACCTGGTTTGCCTCTTTGGGTGTTGCATTGAAGGGGATGAGAGATATTTAGTCTATGAATTTTGTGCAAACGGGAATCTTGCTCAACATCTCTTACGTAATGTCCTCTCTCCCCTAACACTTTACTCTTCATCAATCATTTGACAATGTGCACAATTAATGACTTTTGTAGACAAACAATTATCTAAATAAAACACTATGTATATTATCACTTGATATATTTGCAATGAGTGATGCATGGTCAATTTATAAGCCCTTTGGATATGGCCTCTCAACTACATTCATTTAATACAACTACTACCTTTCAACTACATACATTCAATACAACAACTACCTCTCAATTACTACCTCTATAACCACTACCTCTCAACTACATGCATTTAATGTTTACCTAATAAAATTCCCCCATAAACTTAAATGCTTTTCTTGTCCTTCATTCCAAGCATCTTCTTGTTGTTCTCAAACAGAGTGGTTGACAGAGGCTTCGGGAATATATCTGTAGCTTGTGTTCGGGTTCCGACGTGCTCTAACCCTACATTTCCTTCTTTCACTTGTTCTCGGATGAAGTGAAATCGAACATCAATATGTTTGCTTCTCTCATGATTGACTGGATTCTTTGCCAATTCAATGGCCGACTTGTTATCAACTCGAATCACAGTCCCTCTTTCTTGCTTCAACTCCAGCTTGCTTAGAAGGTTTCTAAGCCAAACTGCATGACAGACACTCCAGGATGCTGCAACGTACTCGGCTTCACAAGTTGACAATGTTACAATGGACTGCTTTTTTGAAAGCCAGGTGAATGCTGTGTTTCCCATGAAGAATACATATCCAGACGTGCTTTTCCGGTCATCAACATCTCCACACCAGTCACTATCCGAGTAGTCTACTAGTCGATAATCATCCGTCCTAGTATACATTAGGCCAAGTGACATTGTTCCTCTCACATACCTTAGAATTCTCTTTAGTGCCTTCCAATGAGTATACCTTGGCTCCTCCATATATCGACTTGCTATTCCAACACTTAACATTAAATCTGGTCTGGTATTTGTAAGATACCTAAGACTTCCAATCAGACTTCGGTATTTGCTCGCATCAACTCGGTCTCCATCTGCATACTTAGAAAGTTTTGTACCAGGTTCCATAGAGGTGGAAACCGGGTTGCAACTTGTCATCTTAAACTTCTTCAAGATCTCCTCAGCATACCTTTCCTGCGACACAAAGATGTCATCCTTTCCCTGAACAACTTCTAAGCAAAGAAAATACTTCATAAGACCCAAGTCAGTCATCTCAAACTCCTTCTTCATCACTTCTTTAAACTCTTCAATTAGCTCGGCATTATTCCCCATGAAGATAAGATCATCAACATATAGGGCAACAAACATCACATCTTCTCCTTTCTTCTTTATGTATAGAGCATGTTCATAAGGACACTGCTCATATCCATTCCTTTTGAAGTAAGTGTCAATTCTTTCATTTCATGCTCGTGGAGCTTGTTTCAAGCCATAAAGTGCCTTCTTCAATCTCAGCACTTTCTTCTCTTCTCCTCTTCGCATGTATCCGAGTGGCTGTTCAACATATACTTCCTCTTCCAAGATTCCATTCAGAAATGCCGACTTCACGTCCATCTGCAAGATTGCCCATCTGTGTTGAGCTGCTAAGGAAATCAGCAACCTAATTGTTTCCATTCTCGTCACTAGGGCGAATACTTCGTCATAGTCTATTCCTTCTTTCTGCTTGTACCCCTTCACTACGAGTCGAGCTTTATATCGTTCAACTTTTCCTTCAACATTTGTCTTCTTCTTGTACACCCACTTTACGCCGATAGGTCGTGCTCCTTTGGGCAAATCAGTTAGTTCCCATGTGTTGTTGCGTTCTATTGCTCCGATCTCCTCGTCCATTGCCTTTCTCCACCTTTTCTGCTGCACGGCCTCTTCAAAACTTAAGTCTTCTGAATCTGCCAAGAGACATACAACATGCACTTCGTCAGTGTTGTATATATCTTGTAAACTTCACGCTCTGGGCTGTAGAGGTTCATCTTCTTCATCAGAAGTCTCATGATCTCATGATCTCTCACAGTATGTGATGTATCAACTTCCGAGCTTCTACTTCCTATGGACTCCTTCTCTGGGTTGTTCCAACTCCACTCGCTTTCTTCATCAATTTGAACATCTCGGCTCATGATGACCTTCTTAGTTATTGGGTTAAACAACCTGTACGCCTTGGTTTTTTCATCATACCCAATAAACACGTACTTTTTGCTTCTATCTTCGAGTTTGGTCCTCTGTTGAGCTGGAACATGACCATAAGCTATGCTACCGAACACTTTAAGGTGAGACACACTCGGTTTTCTTCCACTCCAAACTTCTTGCGGTGTCTTCTCGTTCAGTTTAGCATGTGGACATCTATTTTGCACATAGATGGCACATTACACTGCTTCGCCCGAACTCCTTTGGCACGTTTTTGCTTCTCAACATTGTTCGAACCATGTCAAGAATGGTTCGATTCTTCCTCTCGGCAACTCCGTTTTGTTGTGGTGAGTATGGTGTCTGTCGAAATCTCCTTATTCCTTGCTCCTCGCAATACTTCATGAGTTCGGATGAAATGAACTCGCCTCCTCGATCAGACCTAACAGATTTGATAGGCATGTCAGTCTCTTTCTCAACCATTGCTTTAAATCTCTTGAACACCTCAAACACCTCGGATTTCTCCTTCAAAAAATATACCCAGGTTTTTCTTGAAAAATCATCTATAAAAGAAATGAAATACCTTTTCCCACTGAAGGACTCAGGGGTAATCGGTCCACAAATATCTGTGTGAATCAATCCGAGTTGTTCTTTTGCACGGTACTCGGCCGTCCTCGGAAATGAGGTCCTCGGATGCTTCCCGAGCACACACTCTTCACATAATTTCTTTTCAAATTTCATAGACGGGAGTTCTCGCACCATCTCTTTCTTTACCAACTCTGTCAGTCCGCCAAAATGCAAGTGGCCAAATCGAAAATGTCACATCATTGCTTCATCCTTCATGTCAAGTTTCAAACACCTCTCTTGGACTATCTTCAAGTCCAACTTGTACATTCTGTTCTTCTTCATTTCTACTCGGGCAATCAAACGATCCGACTTGTCCTTCAGGTATAGTACTCGGTCTTTCATCAGAACCGAGTAGCCTTTCTCCATCAGCTGACCCATACTCAATATGTTGCTTTTGAGATCGGGTACATAGTACACGTCTCTGATTTCTCCAACTCGGCTATTCTTCTGCAGGTACCAGATTGTACCTCTGCCTTTTACTGCCACCTTTGATGCATCTCCAAATGACACGTGTCCGACCTCAACTTTAGTGAGCTCCTTAAAAAGGTTTTCGTCCCTGCACATGTGGTTACTTGCTCCTGTATCAAGATACCAAACCGAGTTGTCAGAACAACTCGGACTTAGCTCGACATCCGAACTTCTTGACATCATCAATACTCTTTCTTCCTCAGTGTCCTCAGAGAGGAGGTTTGTCTCCTTCTTCCTCTCAGATCGGCAGTCCTTCGCGAAATGCCCAACCTTCCCACAATTATAACATTTGATACCTGAATAACAGTCCTTAGCAAAATGACCGTACTTCCCACATTTGAAGCACTCAAATCCGGAATTGCTTGACTGACCACCTCGGCCTCTACCGTCACAACCTCTACCTTGTCTTCAGCCACGCCAGTTTTGTTGACTGACTGGCTCCTTGCCTCTTTCATATTCTCCTCTGCCTCTACCACCTCGACCTTGAGTGTTCTGAGCATAAGGAACCTTCTTCTCCTTTAAGGTTGCCTTTGCTTGGAGTGCTTGATCAAGAAACTCCTCTTTCTTCTTCCTTCTCCGCTGTTCATGCGCTTCAAGCGACCCGGCAAGCTCTTCCACCGAGAGCACCGACAAGTCCTTGGACTCTTCTATTGCACAAACGATATTCTCAAAATCGTCAGTTAACGACCTTAAGATTTTCTCCACCACTCGGCAAGTGGGCAGCGTCTCTCCATTTCTTCCGAGTTGATTCACCACGGTCTCAACACGGGAGATGTACTCGGCAACCCCTTCGACCTCTTTCATCCTCATGCTTTCAAGCTCGCCTCTAAGAGTTTGAAGTCTGACTTGCTTCACGCGATTATCCCCTTTATATGTCTTCTCCAGAATATCCCACGCTTCTTTTGAAGATTTAGCATTTACTATCTTCTCAAAGCCGGACTCATCAACAGCTCGGTACAGTACGTACAAAGTCGTTTTGTCCTTTACTCGTGTTGCTCTCAATGCAGCAAGTTGAGCAATCGTCTGCTCTTCAATATTCTCTGGTTCTTGGTGCCCATTTTCGACCACATCCCATACTTCTTGGGAACCAATGAGAGCCTTCATTTATAGGCTCCAGTTATCATAGCTTACGCCTTTTGATAACTTTGGTAGGGGCATGCTGTTAGCTAAGTTGGTCATCTCAAACAAACTCTCTAACTCTCAAACACTCTCTCTAACGCACTCAGACACTCAGGCTCTCAAGCTCTGATACCAATTTGTAGACAAACAAGTATCTAAATAAAACACTCTGTATATTATCACTTGATATATTTGCAATGAGTGATGCATGGTCAATTTATAGGCCCTTTAGATATGACCTCTCAACTACATTCATTTAATACAACTACTACATTTCAACTACATACATTCAATACAACAACTACCTCTCAACTACTACCTCTATAACCACTACCTCTCAACTACATGCATTTAATGTTTACCTAACAACTTCTACTGACCTCTATTTAGATATATAATAATTCCCTTTACCCTTTAGGATTCTTTTATATTTATAGTTTCACGGTACTTTCGGTTCTATTATCTTATAAGAAATAAAGTTTCACCTCAGTGATCTATATTGATATTTGATGAAATTGTTGGGTAAAACTTCAGTTTTAATGGGAGAAGAAAACCAAATTTGTCCATATAAATGCATCTAAATCTTGTACTGTTGTTGATTCCCTTGGAATGTTTTATACGTGTTTGTTGTTCAGGAAGAGATAGTCACTTGACTTGGGAAACAAGAGTAAGAATTTTGAGAGATTGTTCATTTGCACTCAAGTACCTCCACCATCATATGGAAGGCTGTGTTGTCCATAGAGATATAAAGGTACGTAATACATGCTATGAAAATTTGAATATGTTGTATATTATCCACTTGAAATTAACAATGTTTTCAGTTTGTACATGGTAATGTCTCTCACTGATTTTAATGAACAGCTTACGAACATTCTTTTGACTGAGAGATACCAAGCCAAACTGTCGGATTTTGGACTGTCAAAGGTGATGGGAATCAAAGAGAGCAAGGTTTTTACCGATGTAAGAGGAACCATAGGCTACATGGATCCGGAGTACATGAGTAATGCCAAGCTAACATGTGCCAGTGATGTATACAGTTTTGGTATTGTTGCTCTACAAATATTGTCTGGACAGAAAGTCATAGAGTTGGATCTTGATGCCAGAGATCAGCTCACTAGGAAGGTTCTTAAAAATATGTGTATTATATTTACATGCCCTTCAACTCAAAGTGAGATAATATGAAACTGCTTTTGTAGGCAAGAGATGTGAGTATGGGAAAGCGTCCATTGTCTGATTTTGAAGACCCAAGGCTAAAAGGAAAGGTGGATAAGGCAGACTTTGAAGCCATCCTACAGATTGCAGTGTTGTGTGTTGCCAAATCAAGCAAAGGTCGACCAACCATTGAGGTTGTTTTTGAAGAACTGGACAAGGTCTGGACGGACACAGAAACCAGGATGGTAAGCATGTATTTGCCAAGTTACTCCTAAACTCATTCATAGCTAAAGTTTGTGTAGAACTTAATGTGTACAAGCCCTTTACTGCTAGCTAGTCCTAGCTTTGTTTTTATCAAATTGACAATAGAAGTTTTTTTTGTTTATGCAGAAGACAAAGAACGATGAGAGCTCATCATCAACATCCACCCCCAGCTCCAAATCCTCCAAAACAGCTCCTATTTGACATAAAGGGTAATGTGTTGTGCTGGTTGCTACATTCGTTTGTGAGATGAAAAATGAAAAATGTAGTGTAAATGGAAATTAGAGAATGAAGATATATTATTACATATGATACTATTTTCAGCATGTAATTATTAAGACGGCACAAAATTAGGAGTGTTGCGTACATAAATAAGTTTCCCATGTGGATCTCTCTCGGTCACAGTATCTTCGGCTCAACCCCTGCTCCAACAAAATAATCCATGTGGCGGGAAGAGAATCAAATTTTCTGTCGCAATCATACAGATCTTAGATCTTAGAATGTGTTATTATAGACTTACAGTAATACCAATTTAAATCCACAACAGCTCTTTTCTTTTTCTTTTTTTTCCTCTTTTTTATTTTATTATTGCATGAGCCAGCTTATTTGCAAATTTAATAATCAAACTCAAACCTTCATAGACAGTGTGGTTAAGCAAATATTATATTAAAAATGGGTTCGTTTAATCTAATTTTATTTTAATTAGTTTTTTTTTTTTAACTTTCACTTATCTATTACAAAGGTTAATTGGATTGATTCATAAATATGTATTTTATTTTATTTTAAATTATTAAAATCAGTGAATTAAATATATTGAATAATAAAAATATTTTTTATTATAGATTTATATTTAAACATAAATATAACTTTTTTTAGAGATTTTATGTATTTTTTATATATAAATATTACAAAATATCTTAATACTTATTTTAAATAAAATATTATAAAATAATATTTTTAATATTTCTTGTTATTTTAATTTAAATTTGATATTTTTTCCTCTTTTTTATAATTCTAGTTTTTTTTATCATCTCTTCATCTAATTTTATTGTTTCATTCTTCATTTTTTTGTTCTTTTGATCTTTTCCTCTTCAAGACGTATTGATTATAGCATTTATTATATCATTAGTAATTTTGTATGGAATGATTGTTGATATTGGGATATTTATTTTTCAACAATGATATGAATTTTTTGGTTTTAGGATTTTATTTTCTGGAGCTCTTCTACTCCTCATTTGTTTGATATTTTTTTTTAAATAATTTTAACATTCTTTAGATTATTTTAGATTACTTTGTTTTTTCCTTACCCTCTTCCCTTTTTCTTTTTAATTTGATTTGTGTCATTGTGAAAATTTCAAGTAACAAATCCATGATGTAATAATTTTCCATAGCTTCCATAAATCTAATCAATATGATTGTATTTTCTTATATATTGTAACTTTTATAATTGAGAAGTAAAATAATTTATAAAAAACTTCTTTCTTTCTTTTTTTAGAGTGTGTTTTGGATGAAATATGTCTCCTATAAACATGTATTTTATTTATATATATAAAAAAATATATTAAATATTAAAAATATTTTAATCATAATTATTTAAATCAAAATAATAATAAAATATATTATTTTTATTTAAAAAATAATAAAAATTCTCTTCCTATCTTATTTAAATAACAAATAATAAATAACATCTCCAATTTATTTAAACATAAATAAAAAGAAACAGAGTGTTAAAAAAACTTGAATCCACCACTAATTCAAGTTCAACCTATGTAGTTGTGTGTTAAATCAATCGGATTTGATTTAATTCATAATTTAAAAAAAATATCAAATTTTTTAACCTAATCCGGTGACCTGTATGTGTAATAATATCTGTGATATATTAACATTCACATATTTTGGTATTTTAAAAAATTGTTACATCTTTTATCGATTAAAATTAAAAATTTAATTAATTTTTTTTCTTAATTTATTAAAATATTTATTCATGACATCTAAAATTCGAGTCATGAAAATAAGTATTTTATATTTAAAAAATCATTTTGTAAACATTAAAAATAAAAAGCTTGAGCCTTGGCTAGACATAAAAAAGACTCAACCACTATTTTGACCAATCATGACACGGCTGAGATATATTGAGTGTTAATAATAGGTTAATAAAACAGATTAATAGCAAAAGATGCATAAAAGGATTTAAAAATTAGTAGGTATACCAAAATAAAGACTTTTTTTACATAGGTTTTATCATCAATGATTAATCTTATTTAAAAAACTTAATTAGAGATAATTGGATGATTTTAATAAAATAGTCTGTTTGATTTAAATTTTTTGAAGAAAATAAAAATAAAAAACAGAGTATTAATTAGGTAAAAGAAAGTTAAATATTTGAAAAAATAAAACTGAGAATAAATTATTTGCTTTCATAAAAAATATTCTTCAAATATATATATTATTGATGTTAGACACTCACTTCATATGAAAAATATTTAATTTTTGTTATGAAAAAATATAAAATTTATTAGACGTGATAGTACAAACGTTCACCGAGTTAATAAATACACAAACTTTGAGACAAATTATGTATAGGTAAGATTTTTACCTTCATCATATTTAATTAAAAAATGTTCCCTTTATTTTAATATATAATAAAAAATTTATTAACAAAAATTGAATAAGATCAGAGATGTTTATTCAGTTAAGAAAATAAAAAGGTGTACCTACGTGTTGTGTTGTTGAGATACCAATGCCGAAAATAATTTCGAGCAAAAAATAATAATACACATAAGTAAAACACATTACCTTCATGTATTCATAATTTTATATTATTAATTTTTTTCACATTTTTTAATTATACCATATTTTCTGTCTTTATTCTTTATATTATTATATGCTATTTTTCTATTCTATTATATATATATATATATATATATATATATATATATATATATATATTATCTTTCTCCCTTTTTATTATCAAACACGTAATATCATAAATAATAATAATTCTTTATATTATTCTTTCCCGCATCATCAATAACTTAATAAAAATAATATAATTTTATAAACTGGAATACCAAAATTATTTTTAATTTTTTTTTGTTTAACAGACAAATTAATGATTTATTATTTATATATATTTATCTATATATTATTTAAATAAATTTTAGATATTATTGTTTTAATGTAATAATTAATATAATAATAATTTTAAATTATAATTAAAAAATAATAAATATACAAAATAAGATGTTAATTTTTATTTTTAGAATGGTTATATTTTGTATATATATAATATAATAGTTATTCTTACACTAATTTTAAGGAATTTAATTTTTGTAATCGAATATATATATATATATATATATATATTGATTTTAATTTAATCTTGATTTATTTTTTTATTAAAGGTTAATGATTTAGTTGTTGATTAAATTCAGCTATTTTATATTTAAAAGTAATAAATAAATAAAAATATTAAATAGTTAAAAATTATTTAATCGAGAATTGTACTAAAAATGCATGTCGGTCTCTATTCTCATTTTTTAACATATATTTTAAATAAATTTCATTGATCATATAAATATCTTTTCCAAAGATACACACCATAAAATATTTTAAACAATTAAAGTGATAATGTAAAAAAACTAAAGAAATTCAAAATATAATTGATAAAATCACATAAATTACTTTATTTTTCTTAAAAACAACTTTGTTCAATACACGGTTACACACTAATTTTGAATAATCCTTTTACAAAAATTTGAATCATAATTCACCGCGTGACTAATTCCTTTCACTAACTCTTACGATTATCCTTACCCTCGTTGTGTTATGGTGTTATTGTTTTTACTCTCATTTATTTGGACATTATTGTAATTTTGGTGCAAATGATTGGCTCAACGTTTTTCGTTCAACATTTTGTCTAATATCACACTAACCATTTTGTCATTTTCAGCATTGAAGACAGAGATTGGGTGCTGAAACACCACAAAGATGAGATTCTGATATTTTTGTTTGGCATCATTGGTGGGAGATGAAGAAGAACGTCATGTCATCATCTTAGAACGAACACTTCCATGCTCTCGCTAAGCTAACAAAGCCACCGTTAACATTGTTTTCTCCACCAAATCATATCACATACAATATAATATCACGCCTTTGTTTTTTTTTATCCTACCACTCCTTAAATACGAGTCTTGTGTCTCACCTTTGCTTCCTCCCGAGCCAGAAATTGCACCAGTTATCAAAGTGAACACAACACAACAAGTAATGGGATTGTCTGGTAGGCCTAGGAGAGAGAGCCACGTCCTCAAACTGGTGCACCCTGGAGGCTTTGTAGAGCTACATGCCACGCCAATCATGGCTTCTCAAGTCATGAACAAGAATCCTAGGCACTATGTCACACGACCTGACTTTTTCCAGTTTCCTTGGATCGTGGTCAGCCCAGAATCCATTCTTACACCTGGCAACGTTTTCTTCATCGTCCCTTGTCACACCATACGCCATTTGGTCAAGTCCACCAACACTAACAACACCAACACCAACACCAACCACACCCTTCTGTCTTATCTCTTTCCCTATCAATCTTCTCTTCCCTGTAGAATCTCAAACTCCATCAAGATTCAATGCTTCCAAAAACAATTCTCACTATCCAGAGAGTATCACAAACAAACCATAGGTGGTAAAATGCCTCAATCTTCTGCCAGAGAAAAACCTGTTTATTCCAGCGTTTACACTTCATGTGACTCGGGAAAAGTAAAGGCATGGACTCGTAGTGGTAGTTTCAGTGCTAGTTTCAGCCATTCTAAGCAGACCCCTAAGCTGAAACCGTGCCTCAAGAAGGATAAGAACCACAATGCTAGACGGCGTGATCTTAAAGTTTTATTTGTGTTTAACGACCATGACGCCAACAACCCCAACTTCACAACAAAAGTCTTTAATCAATCCTAATCCATGGTTAAGGATTATTGAAATTCCTCGTTAGATAATCGCACATATATTAATTAGTTACAGGTTATAGCACCTTTATGTGTCAACTTTCTGTTTCTCTTCCTTTTATTTGATTTCTATTTTTTCCCTTCGTATATGTAAAGTGGATAGTTACCAAGAATTACAGTGTAAGTTCTCAGTTCGTAATTGCTTCCTGGATTTTTTCTCCCATTCCCTATCAATATATAGAGAAGGCAATATAAATTAACCATTCAACAGTTTTTTTTTTTTTTTTTTTTTTTTCTGTTAAGGCAGATCTTCTGTTTTTATGTTAATGTGTATCTGATATTAGTCTTCAACAAATAAGAATATATGACAGAGGTCCTTCTTTCCATTCATTGAAGAACTTCGATCTTTGAGGTGCTATATGATATTTAAAAAGGTTTTCAAAATCATCTTGCTATAAAGTCAAATATATAGCCAGAATTTTCTAGTTGATAAAGTTGTGAACTCATGGACATAACATATATGTGAACCTAGAAAAGATGTCATTTGAGCCCGTGATCCAACTCTTCTCGTAGGGTGCTAGTGGATCCAATGAATCAATAGGGGATATCCACGGTAGGATGCGAGATTTAATTCTCACATGCATACATGTGAAAACCAAAGGGTCGAATTATTACATAATTCAAACGAGGATCACTATTTCTAATAATATCAAAAATCCTCTATGCAAAATCACGGTTATCGTCTCGCTTTGTTCATGAACTAAGGTAGATACAGAAACATCTGAAACCTAATAAAACAAAAATAAGATATATATGTGCGTGTATATATATGGTTGTTCGAGGGTTTTTGAAAATAGCGGATACCAGATACGGTAATCTTGTTTCACTCGACCATACATACTAATGTTAAACAAACATTGACAGAAGCATACAGAGCATGATGTTATGCCCAATTAAGTTGTGATTGAAACCACGCACGCATTGATAATGGATCTTTATTGTGAATGAACATTTCACTGCTGCTCTAATTCCCTGCTGTTGGTATTATCTAATGCATGCTACTTCTTTCCTCGGACCTTATGCTACTGTCATTGTCTGAGTAGTGAATATTCTCACTTCTGATTAGGCCAATTGAAACGTTCCCTTCTGATGGCCTGCTTCCGCTACGCTCAAAAACATCGCCACCATCATGTTGTGACGCCCCACTGGTGCTTGAATTGGATGAACGACTTTTCTTGCTGCTTAAGATGTTGACAGAAGATTTCTTGATGCTCTTTTGCTTCAGAGAAGATTTCTTACTACTCTTCTGGTTTAAGGAAGATTTCTTTTTGCTACTTTTCCTACTGCTTTTGCGGCCGGTTGAGACGCGTCCATGTTCTGAATCTGAAGTGGAGCTGGTGCTGCTCTTGCGGCTCGATTTGGAGTAGAACTCCTTCGTCTCTTTAGTGAATTGGGGACTGTAATCATGTTGTTTTTCAGTCTATAATAATCATACTCAGTTTCTGAGGTGTCTTTGCTTTCTTGATAATTTCACTAACCTGGTTATTAGCAGATCCATTGTCCTCGCCAGAAGAACTACCGGAGGAGCTGCGGCTGTCATTTTCAGCAGCACCGGGAGCAACCTCTGAAGGACTGGTGGAAAGAAAACTGAGAGCAGTTACAACATCACTCATCAAAGGACGGGCTGCTGCTTCCTCCTGCAAGCACATGGCTGCAATGGCAACAACTTGGTTCAGATCCTTTTCTGGGAAATTTTTCCCCAGATTTGGATCTGCTAAATCTGGATATCTCTTTGGGTCTCTGAATATGGGTTGTGCCTGCTCAGTCATGATAAGGGAATTAAATTAACCTGTTTGATATTGCCATTAAAGCAACCTTAAACATTTTTATACAACAACACGTTTTAAAAGGAAAAAAAACTTAGATACATTACCTTGTATATACCTTTTGTGTTGTTCATCAATCAGAATCAAATCAGAGATTCATGACTTTTCCATATTTTTATGTACAAAACAAACCTTATTTTGCAGATTACTTATTGAATTTTGATTGAAAACAATATTAAAATATAAAGAACTGTATCTGTGGTTTGTCCTCTTAACACATTTTTTTAACTGTTAGGTGGAATTCCTGTAGGAACTATAACTCATTTATGATATATAATGAGAAACATACCAAGTCTACAACAATAAAAAAGTGTCCCCATTATAAGAATATGATAAATTAAGAGGTTGTTATTGGTTTACCCATGAAACTAGATTTTGCTCATCGCCCGATCTTGTGGTGTCAACCGCACGCCGTCCAGATATGAGCTCAAGCAAGACGACTCCAAAACTGTAGACATCTGATTTCAAGGTGAGGTTACCTGTTCTTACGTACTCGGGAGCACTGTAACCGTAGGTGCCCATAACTCTCGTGGGTACAATATTCATCTTATCACCAGCAAGTTTGGCCAATCCATAATCTGATAGTTTTGCATTGAAATCATTATCCAGCAAGATGTTCGAAGATTTCATGTCCCGGTATATAACTGAAGGGTTGGCCTTGTCGTGCAAGTACCATAGTCCTTTCGCCGCATGTGATGCTATTTTCATTCTGTTGTGCCAATCTAAAGGAGGTTCATCTGCTTTCCTATCTGTTATAAAACCAAGCACATGTTTTACTTTGGTTTTACCAGCCTTTTTACCAAAACCAACTAGGTAAGTCAATAAGCACAATAATCTCATGTATGGCTGTTGGGGGAGAGACAAGGCAAAGATAATGCACAGTGCATGCATAATAATTCATCATGTATATGCATGTGTCAAAAATTGAAGAGGGATTATATAAATAAGGTGCGTGAGTATACCAAGAAGAAGCCCTTCTAAAGAGCCACCTGGCATCAACTCATACACCAAAAGGCGTTGATCTCCGTCAGCACAATAACCAGTGAGTTTGACGAGGTTCTCATGGTTCAAGAGACTTAACATCAAAACCTCCACCAGAAAATCCTTACTTGCTAGCCCCCCATTTCGGTCGAGTTGCTTCACTGCTACCACCTGAAGTGGAGAATAAAACACACATGACATGACACATGCAAACGTGAATATATACAAATTGAATTTAATTGTGTTTTATGCACTGAAAATTCAAGGGGTTGTGATATAACCTGCCCAGTTGCAGGAATTGTTCCCTTGTAAACTCTGCCAAAGCCCCCTTCACCCATCAAGCATTCTTGCCGAAAGTTCTTCGTCGCGATTGCCAGTTCACGGAATGTGAAATTTTGTGCTTGAATATTTGAAGTGTCAACCTGGTTTGGTTCATCTGCCTTTGGTTTCTTTACCTCTGTCACACCCAACGTTTAAATTCCAATCATTTAGACCTTTCAAATGGCATTTTTATTCTCTCACATCTATTATGCATTTTGATTAAATGATCAATGGCATCGAACCAAGTAAATTTGATTGTTTATATTCTTACCCGGAGGTGTTTTTGTTGCTATATCTTCTTCCTCTGGTGAAGGCACTTGCTGCTCCTTCTTGCTATTGCTTTTCTTACTCTTTGAAAAACACGGAAAACAACTCATTCTTCTAAATTTCTTGAAACAAAAGAGAGAAAAGGTCCAAGAAGGATTTCGGGCTGGTATATATGTATATATATACTATATATACATATATATATATAGTATGTGAAGGTTTTGGTTCTAAACAGTATTTTCATTCAATTGAGGAACAACAATAATAGTGCAAAGGTGAAAACTTGAAGCCTCCATGAACTCTTTGATTAAATTGAGCGATGGACGGAGGTTCCCTCAAGTGATATTGAAGGACCCCGCATAAAGGGAGCAGGGGCTATAAATTAAAATGAAAGGGAAATGACCAGCAGAAGGTGAAAAGAGGAAGAGTTAGACATGCAGGTATTAGGGGAATAGCAAAATGGTGACGTTTCCTCACAAGACTCGGAGAGAAAAGGGGACAATTTTGGGTGGACATTGTTATGAGGTGTCCTTTTAGATGGCTTCCTACAAATGTGGAACTCATATTTCACTTTTACTATTGTCTTCCAACCCAAGCATGCATGGGTGGCATCTAACGTTTTCCTTTGGTTAATTATGGAATTACATTTTGACTCCACTTTTTTTTTCCATAAATATATGTGATTATCTTGGTTAGACCTTCGCTATGCCAATTCTATATCATCTCCATGACCAAAACATTATTATTGTTGTCATTTTACATGTTTTCTATTGATAGATTGTGAGTTTCAGCTGAGGACAACTCATGGTTTTCACTTCCTCAAATTGGAATAACAAAATGCATTACGCAAGTTCTTCAATTTCCAAGATGAAGTGGAAATTGTGGGTGTGGAGTTGTGGGAGACAGAGTGGTAGTTCAACACGCTTCCTGGTAGGGCTGGGCCCGGTGGGCCGGCCCGCCATGGCGGGGCGGGTTGGTATTTTTAACCCACCAGCCCGCTTTGACCCGTCCGGCCAAACCCATCAATCCGACGGGCCAACTCGTGGGACGGGGCGGGCCAGCCTGCGGTCCGCCTAATTAATAATTTTTTTATTATAATAAAATTAATTATAAAGATAATATATAAAGTTAAAAAATTTAAAAAGAGAATTAAAAAAGTTTTACTCTCACAAAAAATATTCTCCCTACCTGAAACATAACATTTTCTCTCCTGTTCTCCTGGTTCATCCTAAGCACCGATTATTTTTATCTTTATGACTTGAATTAAAGATGTAAGAATTACTCAACCAATAATAATATGAAGTTTTATCAAATAAAAAAGATATAGGTATTAGAAATTTTCAATATAAAAAATATAAATTTTATAAGTTTTAACGTTATATATATATATATATATATATATATATATATATTTGTTATTATTTATTATTATGTAAATTTAATTATTGTTCTAAATTATAATTTCTTAAAATAATGTATTGATTTATATTATTAAATTGAAATAATATATATATATATATTGAATTATTGACAAACAAATAATAATTTTATTATTAAATTTATTAAAAAAAATTATTTTAAAAAATAAATTATATTTTTTTAAATTATGACAGCGCCGGCCAGCACCGCTAACTCGCCCCTTGGCGGGCGGTCAAGGTCTACAACCCGTCTGACTATAACGGGTCGACCTGCTACGCCCCACTTTTGGCGAGGCGGCCAAAACGGACGAGCGGCCCGTTTTGCCATCCCTACTTCCTGTTCTCTCTAACTTCTTTTATTTCCAACATTTATCATTAGAGACCTAGGAAGACATTCAACTTTAATTTTTAATCTTGAAATATTTATAATTTTATTATTGATGAAAAAAAATTGTGTCGTAGTTATTTTAGGAAAAGAAAAAAAACAAAATTAAAAACATAAAACATTTTTATTTTTATTTTAAAGAATCACAAACAAACAAACAAGTCTTGGTTAAATAAAATGGGTCAGAAAAACAGGGGCATTTGTAAAAGTAAATAAAATAATGTAATTTATTTATATAAAAAAGAGCTAATTTAAATAATACATATACTTAATTTTTCTTAAAAGAAAATTGATTTGAGTTGGTAAAAAAAAAAACTCTAAAAAATTAATTTATTGTGATAAAGATAGAAATATAAGTATAATTACTTGTAAAATGTGGTGGATGACGTAATGTGTATGTATGAACATGCTAAAGGAAATGGTACTTAATTTGATGAGAAGCACGTACAAACCCAAATTGAGGCACATGATATGATATTAGACATGGAACATAAAGATGCTTCATCTGTACCTTTAAAATATATGCTAAACCTCCATTCAGTATACGCATTCTACTCCACATCAAATCATGCCATTACCTCTATTATTTGTTGGCAAAATTTGGGTCATGTATATATGATATATAATTTAAATGCGTTAGGGTTATTATTTATTAAACCAAATAATAAAGTAACCTGACTAAATTAAAGTTTTGGTTAAAGACATATGTCATGAAAATAAATTTGTGTAGAGACCATTGAACAATTTCTAATTTGATGAGGGGTCAAATTAGAAATACTAAAACTTAAGTAATTAACCTAATTCTGGTTATTTTAAGGGGTCGTGGTCCCCTTCTGGGAGCACACACACAGAACGTAAGTATCAGTCTCGTTCCTTTCTTTCTATCTCCATCAAGAGAGAAAATCAATAGGGAAATACATGTGTTCTTCAGGTGGAAGACCATAAGATCAATATAGTGCTCTACAAAGACATCATCATTATGACTAATTCAGGTACACTTTCGCATTCAATTTACAACATGTTTATCAGGTATGGGATTATGTTTATGTTTGATCGTTAGAATCAAAATCAGGATTATTATTATTATTATTATTATTATTATTATTATTATTATTATTATTATTATTATTATTATTATTATTAGTTTTCCAACAATTGGTATCGAACCGCCCATATTTGATTCATGTCTGTTTAATTTATAGAACCCTAATTATGAAAATTAGGATTAATTTTGTTTTAAACAATTCAAATTATCCAATTTTATAAACCCTAAGTGGAGAATAATCTCCAATTTTTCTGAACCCTAAAATGTAAATTTGGGGGTAACATCCCCAATCTGCTTGCTGATGGAACCGTGGAGGAAGCTATGAATTCTTCTTCTTCTTCGTTTTTTCCTTTTGTTTCAGTTTAAGTTTCAAGTTTTACTGAGAAAGAAATAGTGTTTCAAATTTCAATCTTTCTTGTATTAGATTCTCTGTTCTCTTTGAATCTTTTGCTTTTGTTTTTATTTAATTTTATGAGTTTTTGTTTTCGTTTTCTTTTCATGGTAGATATGGATGAGTTTGGAATTGGGGGTGGTGTTTGGGGAATTCCCAACACGAGAAAATCTTAGGTAAATGGTGAAAGTTTCCACAGGTGTGATTGTTCTTATTTTATTGCCTTTAGGAAAATTTGATGTTAAATTCCCCTGTTTAGGGTTTGAGTGATTACTGTTTAATCCCCTTTTAGGGTTTAGAACGATATGTTAAAGAGACTCAGAATTATCTTTGTCATCCCTAGTGTGATTTTAGGGAGATGTTCATCCTTTATGTATTGGTGGAAAATGAGGTCTTTTTTCATCCTTTGATTTGTTCAAATTAGGTGTTTATCCCTAATGAGATTCTAGGGAGGTGTTCATCCTTAGTAGAATTTTAATGAGGTGATTCTCTTTTGAATTAGTTTGCAAATATTAAATATTTGGTTTTGTTATATAAATAAAATATTCAATTTTTGGTAGTTTAATATTTTTTGTGAGCAAATTGAGTCAAGAAGTCACCAAAGTAACTTCTCTTGAATTGGGCAGTTCATGAAAAATATTGAATGTTAGTGTTTGTGTATATTCATGCGAGTATTAGTCGCCCAAAGGAAGATTAATATTTGGTCGAATTGCATACACACTTGTAATGATAAACCTGTGATAATTATAAGGATTTGCTTTGTCGATAATAAATCAATCCAAAGACTGGTTTGTTGTTGGACGTGCTTTATTGTCAATGTTTGATTATTACAACAAGATACCTCTAGCAGTTAATATTACTGTCCAAAGACTTGATATTGATGGTGCATTGAGTGTCTTGAGATGGGTTAAACCACTATTTTAATATATATTATTTATTTTTTATATAATGTGAGCATAATTAGTTTATTTTTCGTGTTCTAAATTCAGCTACAATTGCTTCTGTATCTGCCAATTTAAATTCTGTTCCGGTCCTCAATGGAACAAATTTTAAGGACTGGAAAGAGAACATTGATATTATTCTTGGTTGCATGGATATGGATCTTGCGTTAAGGACTGAGCAACCCCCTACTCCTACGGATTCAAGTACCTCTGAAGAGGAAAGAGATTATGAGAAGTGGGATCGCTCAAATCGCATGAGTCTAATGATCATTAAGCGAGACATCCCAGAGGTGTTTAGGGGCACTGTTTCTGAAAACATCACAAGTGCCAAAGAATTCCTTGCTGAAATTGAGCAGCGCTTTGCAAAAAGCGATAAGGCGGAGGCAAGTACTCTTCTTCAGAACTTGATCTCCATGAAATATCAAGGCAAAGGAAATATCAGGGAGTACATTATGATCATGTCTAATATTGTTTTTAAACTCAAGGCACTAAGGCTTGAACTCTCAGAAGACTTGTTCATTCATTTGGTGTTGATTTCTCTTCCTGCAACGTTTAATCAATTTAAGGTATCTTACAACTGTCAGAAGGATAAATAGTCTCTTAATGAGCTCATTTCGCATTGCGTACAAGAAGAGGAAAGACTAAAGCAAGATAAGACAGAAAGTGCTCATTTTGCAAGCACCTCCAAGGCTAAGGGCAAAAGAAAGAGATCAGAGGATCTCGAGAAAGAAGCTGCTAAGGGTCCAGAACAAAAGAAACAAACTCAAGAAAACAAATGTTTCTTTTGCAATAAGACTGGACACGTAAAGAAGAAATGTGCTAAATATCATGCTTGGCGTGAAAAGAAAGGGTTGCCTAAACTACCAGAAGCCAATTGATTCTGAAAGATGAATTTATGTTAGAGATGACAAATCGGTATAGGTGGAAGCTATAGGGCATTTTAAATTGTTATTGAGTACTGATTTTTTATTTGGATTTGAAATACACTTTTGTTGTGCCGTCATTTAGACGAAATTTGGTTTCAGTTTCTTATTTGGACAAATTAGGTTATTTGTGTTCATTTGGAAACAATAAGTTCAGTTTGTCTTTTAATTCAGATATTGTTAGAACTTGTTCACTTTTGATTTATGATAATCAGTATTTACTTGATATTGTGGCCACCTATAATGAAACCCTTAATACAGAATCATGTGGTACTAAACGTAAAATTGAAAATACTCACTCAGGTGCATTATGGCATAAGTGTTCAGGTAACAATCAAATCGTGACGTTTGGGCTTGTATTACACTCTTAAAGATATGGTAGAGAGTATGATTTGTCATTCCACCTTACTGGAATCACTTTGGGGAGAGACACTAAATACGACAACTTATATTCTAAACAGAGTACCAACTAAAGCAGCTACCAAAACACCTTATGAGCTTTGGACTGGGCGACAACCTAGTCTGAAACATTTCCATGTGTGGGATTGTCCAGCTGAGGCAAGGCCTTATAAGCCAAATGAAAAGAAATTAGACTCCCGAACAGTAAGTAGTTATTTTATTTGTTATGCTGAAAGATCCAGGGGATATAAATTTTATGATCCCACATTAAAGACAATTTTTTAGACGGGAACTGCTACGTTCTTTGAGGATATTGAGTTTGGGGGGAAGAATAAAATTATGAACTTTGTCTTGGAGGAAGAATCAGTAACAATTTCAGAACCGATTCAAATAGTTACTTTTGATAAAGTAAGTTCGGAACCTTCACAAGACATTATTAATGAACCCTTTACTCAAGATGATTTGGTTGTTCATGAAGAACAAACTCAAGATCCTCAAGAACCTGTGCATCATGAGCTAATAACTTTGTAGAGATCCACTAGAGAAAGAAGAAGTGTTATTTCGGATGATTACATGGTATTTCTTCAGGAACATGAGGAAAATAATGATATAATGGAAGATGACTCAGTTAACTTCCGTCAAGCTATATAAGGTTCTAACTCTCAAAAGTGGATTGAAGCAATGAAGGAGAAGTATAAGTCCATGCAAGACAATAAGGTTTGGGAACTTGTCCCATTACCAGAAGGTATGAAACTCATTTGGCTTCAAGATGAATATTGTTGATGATTGTGTGTATCACAAGTTTAAAGGGAGACAAGTTTAGTCTCAATCAGTGCCCAAAGGGGAATTTGGAAATTGAGGAAATGCAAAAGATCCCTATGCATCAGTTGTAGAGAGTTTGATCTATACCCAAGTATGTACACATCCAGACATAGCATATATAATTGGGGTTCTAGGCAAATATTTAAGCAATCCAGGAATAGACCATTGGAAAGCAGCAAAAAAGGTCATGAGATATTTAAAGAGAACAAAAGATTATATGCTCACATATAGGAGGTCAGACCAGTTGGAGATCGCTGGGTTTTCTGACTCAGATTTTGTAGGATGTCAAGAATTTGTAACATGCTATGAGGCATCAAATCATGGAATATGGCTGGGAAATTTTGTCACGGGGCTATAAATTGTGAAAGGTATTGAAAGACCACTTAAGTTATATTGTGACAATAAATCAGATGTATTGTTAAGGAAATAGTACAAAGTGGACAGATTTTCATAGAACACTTAAGGACAAACTTCATGATAGCATATCCTCTAACTAAATGACTTCCGCCCAAGGTCTTTCATGAGCATGTTGCTCACATGGGTGTTTTACAGTTTGAGGAATTTGTGGTTTAGTGGGAGTTAGTCACTTTCATATATTTTATGTTTTATGTTTAATTTCATATATGTATACATTGATTTTTGGACATATTTGGTTATCTGTAGATATGCGGTTTTTTCGTTCATTCATTACACTTTGTACATTAAGGATATTATATCGATCTCAATAAGTTAAAGTTTGGACCAGTTGAAAATAGACATGTACAGATCACCTTCACGTAATTTTTCATGCTACACATTTCATGATGAATCCATGTCATTTGGTTTTGTCAGGATGAGTAATCATTGTTGGTTTTAGTTGCGATGATGCAATGAAAAGCTGGTTTGGTTCTATATTCTGATATGATTAATGGACAGGACTTTTGGAGTATGCTAAAGGAATATAATGACAATTTTGAGCTCATAAAGTCTAACATATTTGTAAGGTTATAAGGACATATATATTTGTGACCAGTGGGAGATTGTTGGCAAAATTTGGGTCATGTATATATATGATACATAATTTAAATGCGTTAGGGTCATTATTTATTAAGCCAAATAATAAAGTGATCTAACTAAATTAAAGTTTTGGCTAAAGGCATATGTCATGAAAATAAAATTGTGTAGAGACCATTGAACAATTTCTAATTTGATGAGGAGCCAAATTAGAAATATTAAAACTTAAGTAATTGACCTAATTTTAGTTATTTTAAGGGGTCGTGGTCCCCTTCTGGGAGCACACACAGAACGTAAGTATCAGTCCCGTTCTTTTCTTTCTATCTCCATCAAGAGAAAAAATCAATAGAAAAATACATGTGCTCTTTAGGTGGAAGACCATAAGATCAATATAGTGCTCTATAAAGACATTATCATTATGACTAATTCAGGTACGTTTTCGCATTCAGTTTACAATATGTTTATCAGTATGAAATTATGTTTATGTTTGATAGTTAGAATCAAAATCAGGATTATTATTATTATTATTAATTTTCCAACATTGTTATTTTTGCTTACAAACATTACTTTTGTTAGTAACTTTCTTCTTCTTTTTTCTTAAATTTTATCTATTTTCTATTTCACTTTTCAAAACACTATCTATTTTGATTTACTAATTGTTTTTAATTTATTCACAAATTAATTATTTTGTATGTTAATCAGGTAATGTATTTATTGAGAAAACAAAATGAGTGAAAGTGTTTCTGTAAATTTATTTTAATAAAACACACGTTGTTTTCTCTGTAAATTCATAAAATGTTGTGGCAAAATACATAAAACTGTACTACGACTTGTAAATTTATCATTCAATTATTCAAATTTAATGGTAGTTATATTTGAAATTTGTTACAAAATCTCAAAGCAAGAATTTTATAAAATTTATATATAAAAAATTATATTAGAATATTTTAATGTCACATGACAAAAATACTCAAATCGAGAATCATGTCATATATAAGATTTAATATCTCAAATATAAAATGATACCAATATCACATGTCTTGAACTATGAAAATTAAATTAATATTTATTGATAATACTAACATAATTTTTTTTAAGTTATCAAAATTAAAGTATAAATAAAAAGTTTTAAAAAGTTGTGGATCTTATAAAAAAACTTTATTAGTAAAATAAAATTGTAAATTGTTTAAAAATTATGAGATATTTAAAAATGACACGTCTTGGAGTTTTTTGTTACATGGTAGATTCTGTAAGATGTGAGGTTTGACCATGACTCGAACACCGAAGGAGAAGGTATCACGGAAGAGCGTGCGCAGGGTATAACTCTCGCAACAGGGCATTATCATGTAATTTCCTCACCGAATCCATAACGCATTGTTAAAACGCTCAAAAGAGGACCTGTTTGACGTGGATTTCTAGTACCAATGCTTTTATTATGCAATAAAGTTAGAACCTTTTTCTCTTTTTATTTATTCTTTATCATAACACTACTTGATTCACACAAAACAAATTATAGAGAATAACAACTCTATATAATTTTAATTAGTTGAAGATAATTATACAGTTTAATTAAATAAAAACTCGATACTTTCTATAGTTAAATTATATTTTTTTTCTGTTTATTTTTCTCTTTCAATTTAATTTTCTCCATTGTTATGTATAATTACAATTATTAAGTTTTCTTTAATTATGGTGATATATTAAATAAATAAAAGCTTTTTATTGGGAAATCATGTTGAGATGTATTAAAAGTTATAGTATTTATCTTGTGTGGCGTTCTTTTTTACTTTTGTATTTTTTTAATAGTTTTTTCTTTGTAAAAGAAAAGTTATTGTATGTATTTAGAAAAATAGTATCATAAATAAAAATCCCCATGCTTGGAATTGTGCGGCAAATAAAAATGTGATGAGCGAACCTTAACCGCTAAGCTTCCCCGTATTCAAATTCACTTCTCTTTGCGTTGCATTATATACGAGACACCATAGACCGACACAAAGCGGAATCACTCTTTGCTACTAGTAATATCATGGTTACTGCTAACAATAACAAGGTGATGGTGGTGGAAGCGGAACAAGGTGAAGGTGGCGGTGGCGAGTTCGAGGATCTCCCAGAAGGTTGCATAGCGAATATTCTTTCGTTCACCACTCCTCGTGATGCCTGCGTTCTCTCTTCGCTCTCATCCTCCTTCAGATCCGCCGCACAATCCGACGTCGTATGGGAGAGGTTCCTCCCCTCCGATTTCGACGCCATCGTTTCTGAATCCTCGAAACCTCTCTCGTACTCGTCCAAGAAAGAACTCTACCTCCACCTATGCCATAACCCCCTCCTCATAGACGCTGGTCAAAAGGTAATTCAAATAACAAACACCTTCTCTCAATAATTCTCAATTAACAACTTCTTCGTGTAAATAACCGAATAATAATCAATCACCAGAGCTTTGCACTCGATAAGCCCAACGGCACAAAATGCTACATGCTCTCCGCTAGAAGTCTCTCCATTGTTTGGGGGAACACTCCTAGTTATTGGAGATGGACTTCTGTTCCAGCGACAAGGTACTTCATTCTTTAATTCATTTTCAATTATTTTTATTATTATTTGGATGATTCATCTGAAATTGAAGAGTGTATCAGATTTATATTTTTTGTCTGTTTGTTTGACGTAGGTTTTGGGAGGTGGCGGAACTTGTCAGTGTGTGTTGGTTGGAAATAAAGGGAGGGATTAAAAGTCGCATGTTGACCCCAAATACTCTGTACGGGGCATACCTTGTGTTTAAGCAAAGGAGTAGAGGCGCGTACGGGTTTGAGAACCAGCCGGTGGAGGTGTCGGTTGGGATTGCCGGAGAAGGTGAAGGTAGGCGGCGAACGGTGTACTTGGAGACGGCGACGCCGCGAAGGCCACGTCACCAGATTGTTCCTCGAATATTCAGCCGCGTTCGTTCTCGTTTTCTGGATAGTTTTGATGCTGCACCACCACCGCCGCCACCACCCCGTGTTGATGATTCAGCGGTGGCAGGAGAGTATCCGAAAGAGAGAGACGATGGGTGGATGGAGGTGGAATTGGGTGACTTCTTCAGCGGCGGCGGAGGAGAGGAGAAGGAGGTGGAGTTTGGTGTGTATGAGGTGAAGAGTGGGGAGTGGAAAGGGGGCATTCTCGTACAAGGAATCGACATAAGGCCCATATGCAAAAACTAAAACGACCGATTTACGATGTTTTTTTGTTTGTGTACTTTTGCTTGCACGTAGCGATTCAAATAAGCAAGCTCGGTCTAGAAAAAATTAGAACTATCTTTTTTCTTTTTTTTTGTATTTTTAGTTCATGAGATTAATCTTAATTTTTTTGAGATAGTATTGTTTCAATTTTTAGCGTAAAATGATACAAAAAAATAAACTAAAAAATTACAACGATAATTTTTTTAAGTTATTGATTAATTAAAAATATTAAAAAACTAAAATATGAATAAATACATATATACCAAAACAAATTATTACAATTTCAAGTTTTTGAATTAATTTTAATTCTTAAAATTTTGTTATGATATTTTCATTTTAACCATGTCTCTCCTTTCTATCAAACAAAACACAACTATTTTTCTCATTTTCTATCAAACAAGGTACAAAAGCTATGAGTGAATAACAAAACACAAAAGCTAAATTTACGAAAAATGGAGTGTGGTTCTTATATTATCTCTTAAAATTATTAAAATTAAATTTTAGTTTAATCAGTCTTTTGAACAATTTAATTTTAAAAATATCAATTTACATACAATAATATAGATAATTACTTTTTGTTTTACGTAGAAAATCATGTGGTCGAATTTTCAAATGTTATATATACAGAGAGAGTTAAGTAGATAGATTTTTAATAATAGGTATTTAATTTATTTTTTTTAAAAAGACTAAAGAGATTGTAACAAAATTTAGTAGAAGACTTTTATTCTTGGATAATCTTAACTCAGTTTAAATTAGTATGATTAAATATATTTCTCGCATCCGGTTTTATAATTTTTGGACTTTTATTCTCCTTTACTTTCAATTTCATCTAAATAACTTTTTTCACGAGAAGACAAATTTCATTCTCCCAATATCATTATACGTATTCTCTTATAATCGAATATCATATATCAGTTTTAAATATATATTGTATCTTCAAAATCTTAATTATTCGAAACACAAGACAAATTTCTAATGTGTTTGATATATGGGTTAAACATCAATTAAATGATTTAGAAAACTGTAACAGAATATATGAGAAAACGATTTCGGATATATATTTTATCTAATTTAAATATATTCTTATAATAGGATATATTTTCTCATGGTTTTAATATCAATTTAATTATTTAATTTGTTTTTCAATCTATCATTTTAAGAATTTTTTGTTCTAACTCAAATGTCAGTTTTTTGTTTTTTGAAGTTATCAAGTGAGTTATTATTCTCAATTTACTACACAAATTAATAATATAAGATGAGTTATGTGAGTTAGTACTTGAAATAAATTTAAAAAATGAGAGATAAAAACATTTTAGCAAATTTGTAGTACCCTACTCTGGAACGGAAATTAAAGCAAAAGAAAAAGAAAACAAAAGCAGAGAAGAACAAAAAGAAACAGAAATTTGTTTTACTACGGTCCACCATCTCCTCAAATTCAAGAGACCGAAGCTAAAGAACTACGACAAGGAGGAGGAGAAGGAGAGGAGAAAAAAAAAGAAAAGAAAAAAGAGAAACAGCAGCAACAACTGTAGCACAAACCGTGAATTTCAAACACCAACAAGTGTATGCAAACTAAGGTGCTCTTTCTCTATTTGTGTTTTTTTTTTTTTCCTTCTTTTCCCAACAATGGTTTACACATGTTTTCAGCCAAAGTCCCTTCCTTCCTCCACCTCTTGCTTTGCATCATATCCCCAATTAGCTTTCTGCTTCAGAATGTTTCGATTTCCTTTATGCCAAAAATTAAAATCATTTTTATGAAATACCTGTGTCTGCTTTCTTTGAATTGGTTAAACCAAGGGGAAATCCGACCTCGTAGTTTACGAAATTTAAATTACGGATTTAGAAATTGAAATTTCCTGATTGCAAATGTTTGGATCCGAAAGAGTGTTAACAGTTACGGTCGTGGTTTGATGTATGACCTAGGTGAGCAATGTGGTCCTTGTTCCGTGAGTGTGACGCCTTCATTTGAAGCTTCAATATGAATCTCTTGAATATATTATCAAGAGACTATCTTATACGTGGGTTTTATGCTCTACTTTTTTGTTTGTTGATGCTGTTTGCTTCTTCAGAAGAGAATCATCATATGAAATATAGGGGCAAATACAAACCCATAACCTCAGTTTCTGGATCAAAACGGGCGCAGCTACTACTGCTAAGTAGAAAGATGAAAGTGTTCTTCGTTTTAATGCCTATGAGAGGGGTAGACTGATTAGAGTTCACTAGGTTTTTGTTTTGCTTTAAATGAACTTACGATTACTGTGATGTCCTTTTATATTTCCTGATAAAACAAACACGAGGCAGTGATCCGGAGCAGGCAAAAGTTTTTATGAATTAATCACTGGAACTGTGCACAGGACCAATCAACCATTTGGGAAGTTTAAGCTAGGTCATGTGGCAAAAATGGTATACTCTAAGTAATATTCTTCAGAAATGTGGATTTTTCCATGGAGTTAGATGATGATGTAGAAACACTTTAAATGCAGGTTGTGGATAAATGTAGTTGAACGAGTTCCGTAGCAACCGCCAAGATTAAAATTATCCTTTTATATGGTTCCTGAGCCAGAGCTCTTTCTTCACCTGCAATCATTAGATCTGTCTGGGCAACTTCCGGAATTGTGATTATGGCATTAAAGCATAATTTTATTATAATCCTGCAACTATATAATTCATGTAATGCTTGATTTCAATCCCCATCCCCTGACACCTTAAATATATCATTTTCATCTTCTCTCAAATTAAAATTAAGAAAATGAAATAAAAGGCTTCCAAGTTTACAACAAAATTAAGTTAGAGGGATAGAGAACTAGGATCATGCTCTAATTATTTTGTTGTATGTATCTCAATAGCATGTTACACTCATATCTTGTTTCAATAGTGTAATATTTTCTATGTATTGAGATATACATTACAATAATTTGAAATCATAAGGGTTGCTATTAAATTAACCAAAGCAATTGATTATCATTACTAATAAAAAAAGCTTCGTTCAGATCCCAAGGTGTTACCCAAGTGCAGTAAGACAAAGTTTTGTATTTGGTAGGCTATAGGCTCAAACTCCCACTCATTTCCTTAGAATGAGGTAGATGTTAGTCATCTATTCGTGTTTTTTGAGTTCGGGAGCTTCCCCTGTCTTGGACTAAGGCCCCATTGTGGCAACTTCTTTTCCTAATTTTATTTCATGAAAAAGTGCTTAGTTCAAATTGTGTTCCTTTTATTCCTTATAAAATTAGAACTTCTATCATCAAAGAACTTGTTGATTTAATGTCAGAGGTGAATCTTCTACTTCTGTAACTCCCCTTTTGTTGCCAGCCTCATAAAGTTTAAGATTGAACAAGCAATAATCTGCTTACAAACTCCTACTGATGGGTTCTTTTACTTTTTCCTGCCTCTGCAATTGTTTGCATTTTGAATGATCTATCTATTGAACATCCATTATCAGTTAGCTACTTACTTTATTTACAGCTTGCGTGTGTTTTACTTGTACAGTGATCATTTTGTTTCAGTGACTTTCAGTTCTGAACAGTTAGTTTATAGAATTTAACCATTCCTTCCATTATGTATTGCAGAATCATTAATTTGCTGGAAGTTTGACATAATGACATTTTTCAATTCCTATCCTTGGAAGCCCTTGATAATTCAAAAATATGACGGAAACCCTTAGAGTCAGATGACATTGCTCTTGTTTTAGTGGATATATGGCAAATCATTCGTTAGTTTTAGATAACACATCTGTCAGTACTGTTACTGTAGCAGAGCAACCATTAGTCATTGGGCAAGAGTTTCCTGATGTAGAAACCTGCCGAAGAGCACTGAAAGATATTGCCATTGCTATGCATTTTGATCTTCGGATAGTTAAGTCAGATCGCAGTCGTTTTATAGCTAAATGCTCCAAAGAAGGGTGCCCATGGCGTGTCCATGTAGCAAAGTGTCCTGGTGTTTCAACTTTTACTGTAAGAACTCTACAAGGACAGCATACTTGTGAGGGAGTTCAGAACCTTCATCATCAGCAGGCATCAGTAGGTTGGGTTGCAAGATCCGTCGAAGCACGCATTCGAGATAATCCACAATACAAACCAAGGGAAATACTGCAAGATATTCGTGATCAGCATGGAGTTGCTGTTTCTTACATGCAAGCCTGGCGTGGGAAGGAACGTAGCATGGCCGCACTTCATGGAACATTTGAAGAGGGCTACCGACTTCTCCCTGCTTACTGCGAACAAATAAGGAAAACCAACCCTGGTAGCATTGCATCTGTTGTTGCTACTGGACAAGAAAATTGTTTTCAAAGACTGTTTATTTCTTATCGTGCATCAATTTATGGGTTTATAAATGCTTGTAGGCCACTTGTAGAACTTGACAGAGCACATCTTAAAGGAAAATACTTAGGTACACTTCTTTGTGCTGCAGCTGTTGATGCAGATGATGCTCTGTTTCCTCTGGCTATTGCTGTTGTTGATACTGAAAGTGATGAAAACTGGATGTGGTTCATGTCAGAATTGCGGAAACTTCTAGGAGTAAACACGGACAACATGCCTAGATTGACAATACTATCTGAAAGGCAAAGAGGCTTGGTGGAGGCGGTAGAAACACATTTTCCTAGTGCTTCACACGGTTTCTGTCTGCGTTATGTCAGTGAAAATTTTCGTGATACATTTAAAAACACCAAGTTGGTAAACATCTTTTGGAATGCTGTTTATGCGCTTACTGCTGCTGAATTTGAAAGCAAGATTACTGAGATGATGGAAATTTCACAAGATGTTATATCATGGTTTCAACAATTTCCTCCCTTTCTTTGGGCTGTGGCATACTTTGACGGTGTCCGATATGGCCATTTCACACTTGGGGTAACAGAATTATTGTACAACTGGGCCCTTGAATGTCACGAGCTCCCCATAGTACAGATGATGGAACACATCCGCCAGCAGATGGTATCTTGGTTTAATGATCGGCAGGATATGGGCATGAGGTGGACATCAATTCTTGTACCATCAGCTGAGAAGCGAATTTTGGAGGCAATTGCTGATGCTCATTGCTATCAAGTGCTCCGGGCAAATGAAGTCGAGTTTGAAATTGTATCAACTGAGAGAACCAATATTGTGGATATACGGAGTCGTGAGTGCTCTTGTCGTCGTTGGCAGCTGTATGGATTACCTTGTGCCCATGCTGCTGCTGCACTTATCTCTTGTGGGCATAATGCCCATATGTTTGCTGAACCGTGCTTCACTGTACAAAGTTACAGAATGACCTACTCACAGATGATTAATCCTATACCAGATAAGACCCAATGGAGAGATCAGGGAGAAGGAACTGAAGGTGGAGGAGGGGCAAGGGTTGATATTGTAATTCGCCCACCAAAAACTCGCCGGCCACCTGGGAGGCCAAAAAAGAAGGTTCTACGAGTAGAGAACTTTAAGCGTCCCAAAAGAGTTGTCCAATGTGGTCGCTGTCATATGTTAGGACATTCTCAAAAGAAATGTACAATGGCCATTTGAAATATTTGTTTACTTGTTTGAAATATCTTTTATTTCAGGGACATTCTGCAATAGAATTAATGTTGTGTCTGTATTGTAATTTAAATGTATTCTAAACCAGTCAATGACAATAAGAATCCATTAGTTTCTGCCAAGGTTTTCACAATGTTGGTGGGCAGTTTGCATGTCTGTTTTCTCATTTCACTTAATAATTGGCCATGTTAGAAAATTAGTTTACCGATTTGTCTCTGTTTGGATGTTGTATCATAATTTAATATAATGATTTGACATTATCGGAGAATACATCATCATTCCTCAAAATTCTTATAGGTTTCTAAATGTTTCATTTGTAGTTCTCGGTCTTCTAAAATATTACATATATTTCTTGATTGATTTGTTATGAACTTCACTCTAAAGAAATGATAAGGTCAAGAAAACTGATCTACAGGATTAGGTCTGCCATGGAAAAACATTTCAAATGGAGTCACATGAGAAATACATTGGTATTTGGACTTTGTTTTGGCCAAAGATGCTACTAGAGATTTGCTTCTAATTATTGCCCATCTAGCCAGTTCTTGACAGGTATTTGCCCAGTGCATCTTTATATATATATATATATATATATATATATATATATATATATATATATATATATATATATTTTAATGTGTTTACTTATCTACTTTCATAACGGTTGGATAAATACTGCAGCTACTACCTAGTTTTTCTTGTTCCAAGTCTGCATGCATTGAAGTTCATCTCCTGTGGTACCGATCGCATTAATTATTACTGGTCAGGCTTCGTTCTGTGCCTGTTCAAGGGTCAGTTCTGACAGTCACGTGATTACAACAGTGACATTTCATGCTCCCAATCACCAAGTCCTACACATTCAAGAGCATGTTCTGTCAAAGTTAAAATAGGACGAAGCATTCTCCAGAAGATGTGATCATAGTTCACAGGTGCACGTAACACAAAGATGTGATCATAGTTTACAGGTGCACATAACACAAACATATGTGCAAACCCTAAACCCTAAATTATAAAAGTATTATTTCAATTTAAAATATTAAATACATTCCTCTTAAACTTTGACATCATCAAATGATGGTCAATTTGGTATTTTTAATAGCAACTAATTAACTTATTTTCATATATTTAGCAATACAAACATAGGTTAAAGGCAAACATAACATTGATTGTCTGAAGTATCACTACTTTCCATGCCAATCGAATCATGTCATATCCAGTATCGCGTATTACTACTTTACAAAAAATGCTAAAAATGATGTTTGTAGTTACAATGTATCAATACAACAGAAGGGTCAACTAGTCAAGAAAATGTGTACACTAATGTATTCATCACAAAATCTATTTCTTTTCACTTTTCCTTATCTAACAAAGTCTGTTGAGAGAACTAAAATGGCCATATTAGTTGAAGTAAGTCAGCAATCCATTTTTCACAATAACTTCATCATGATTTTAAGCGAGACTTAGCATGCATGCATGCATGCATTGTAATTTGCAATATTGTGTAAATCACAATATATGATATCAAATATGTGATAATAATAGATATTAAAAAGTAAGAACACGGACATAAATTAACAATGCCAAACAATCTGAATGGCTTTAACAATCCAGCGTAACTAATATCCCACAGTTGAATAATTATGCGTAGAAGAGAAATAATAATATATATCTTTCTATTATAAAGAAAGTGACTAAAATTATTCAGCCATCTCCCTTTGATTTTTATTTATTTATAATTTTTTATAATTTCTTTTATGATAACAAAATCGAGATATAATCTATAATATGACTACAAAGTTTCTGTATTATGTTTTTTCTTTCCTTTATACTAGTACAAAATAATGGAACACCATTGTCATGTATGATCATAGGTACATTTGAGTCAAAGCGCCATACTTATTCTGCTGTCAGTTTGCATAGTAATAAATTATATCCTTCAAAATGACAGTATCATATTTACATTGACTGAGCCTAATAAAATGATAAGATTAACATACCACGCATTGAATTATTCTATGTATAGATATAATCCTTCAAATTATCTCTTAATGTCAACAAAAACAAAACTTATATATTGTATTATAGATCAAGTTTATATTTTCTCTAATCAAATTTAGATTTTTTTTACTTTGATATTTGCATTCTATTAAATGTATTATATATTATCAAAATGAAATCCTGTTAACTAAATCCTAAATTTGATTCAACACCCATTGTCATACAATAGAAACCTGTAAATTTTGTCCCGAATAGATCCATACTAGGGCATGTAGAACATCAAATATAGATGATAACACCCATTGTCATACAATACACGTGTAAATTTAGATGATAACAGCTATTGCATACATGGAAGGTAAGATTTTGAAAAATACCCTGTCACCACATATGACTTAAGTCCCACATCACAGGGAAATACCCAACAAAACTAAGTAAACTTCTATAACTGTTTAAGATGGCCCAAAATGAAAGTATGATCCTTCAGGCAGTTAATGGGATATGAGGAGTGGGCTGGCCTTGCATCGTTGATGCAAGTTGGGTGTCCGCCCCAAAGCCTGGTTACGACAGTTGGACACCCTCCTTTGTCTATGCTGATCCCTGGCCTGAAGAATAAAATTTTGCACTTTCTGATCAGAAAAACACAAATGATTTCTTATAAGTAAATGAAACTCTATTTTTGGCAATTTTGTATTTTGTTTCTTTATTTTTAAAAATTAGGTAATCTGTATTTTTCATATCTTCTATTTTATTTATTTTCTGATGAAAAGATCAAATTATTTTCTATTGTCATGTCAAATATTATTTACTTAATTTAATAACATTAAAAATGTTGGGGTCCTGAAGTTGAATTTTTAAATTCATTACGGTAACTAAGATGATTAATTATTAAAATAATTACTAAATTTATTCTTAACTCTCAGAAATTGTTAATAGAAGCATCAAAGCTCCCCAAACAACTAGTTAGAAATGTGTTATGAAATATCCCAACCAGCTTTCCTGGTAAAGTTGTATTAAGATGACTATATGAAATGTGTCATCAAAGACCACTTTATATGAAATCATATTACATGGACAATATTTTTTTTTTTCAAATTTTTCATAAATAATACTATCAAACACCACTTTACATGAAATCATATTACATAAGATGATTTTTTTTTTTAATGTAGCACGACATCTATATTATCTAATACAAATGATTAGATTATTTTTTAAATTATTCTTTAAATTAATATATTATTATTAATGATAAAATAAAATTATTATTATTAAAAATAACATAGTTATAATTATTAATATTATTTCAATTTTATTACTAATAATAAAATAAATTAATAACTATAATTATATAAAATAAAAATAATATTAAAAATAAAAGAATTATTTTAATAATTATAATTCTATTACTTATTTATATATTTGTTATTATTATTATTATTAATATAAATTCACTAATAATTATTGATTATTAATATTTTTTTATTAAAATAATTATAATAATAAGAAATTTATATTTATTGTATAATCATCTTATTATTAATATTATTTGTATCAATAATAATATAATTATTAATAATATTATTAATTTTATAAATAATCATTCATTATTATATTATTTTATTTTATTTATGTTAATTTTATTATTATTATATTGTTATATAATGAATGATTGTTAATAAATTATACTATTATTAAATAAATAATTATTATTTATAAATTTTATATTAGTAATAAATAATTATTAATAAAAATTTATTATTATTAAATAATAATAAGAAGAAGCAATATATAAGAATTATAATTATTGATATAATTATTTTATTATTAGTATTATTTTTATTTTATATAATTATAATTATATTATTATTAATTTATTCTATTATTAATAATATTATTAAATAATTTTAGTAATTATAATATTATTATTTCTAATAATATTACTTTTATTTTATTTTTAATAATATAATATTAATAAAAAATTAATAATTATATATATATATATATATTAAATTATTATTATTATTATTTATTTTAAATATTAATAATATTAAATATATTATTATTGTTAATTATAATAATATTGTAATAATTATCATAATATAATATATTAGAAAAAAATTATAATGATACTAGCATGACTTTTTCAATTTAAAAAAAATTATAAAATAGGACTATAACACGACTTATCTAAATGAGTAATTTTTTAAAAATTTTACATTATTTTGATAATATTTTTAAAAAATACCTCTTTGATTAAAAAAAAAAAAAGAGTGTTTTGACCCTTCCTGTAAACTTTCTCACTCCTATCAGTATAGTGACAAATATATTGGGAAATATATAACAGTTTGCATATCATAGCAGAAAGAATAACATGAGCATAATCAGTCCCTCTGGTTTGTTTAAAAACATATTCTTCGAAACAGCTAATTTATAATTTATGTTTCACAGTACAATTTGCTCTATCAGTCAGCTCAAAATTTGTTTATAAATAATTTTTTTTTCTTTTGGTGTTATTTTCTTATAAAATCATAACATAGTTACTTAACACTAAAATATTTTTATTTGTCTGCCAATCAAGTAATACAAATCCATCAAAGTACGAATATATTTAAATGTGATTTGGTCGTTCAATAAAAATATCCTTACTATGATATGTATAAAAAAATGTTACAATGACTGTTTTGAAGTAGTTTTTACTTTTGAAGAACTTTAATAGATATTATAAAATTTTAAATATTAAAATAATTTGAATTAAGTTATAAGAAAATAAATAAAATTATCAGGATTCTATTTGTTGAGGAGTATAATCAGTTAAATAACATGATTATATATATATTTTAATAACTTTCTAATTGTTTTGAGAAAAAATTTATATGTTTGTGTGGCTCCATTTATTTTTAATAATTTTTTGTCTATTTTCTAATTAGCATGAATAAATTATTAATTATTCCCTAGCAGTCCTTTTGAAAATTCTTTGCCTTTTATATATTATATTAATACAAGGAATAAAATTTTGTGGAGTCAAATCACTTAGTATTCTTCTGATTACAGCAAGGTTAGTGAAAGATATTTCTTTCAAATTCCATGATTCCTAATCACTAATTCTAATTAATAATTCAATCTTCTGACCTTTAGAAACATAAAAGCAGTGCATGACTCTTTCATTCATTGAGATTCTGGTTTATACTTAGCACCACAGTATGCACACTGCTACTTGTAGATTAAACATCCTTTTCTTCCCTGAAATCTTTTCCTACTTTGAATCTAGTACTCGTAGATGACCCTGCACCTCTCCTGCATATGTCCAAGACAATGAAGAGCATGAATACATTTTGTTTATCACACATTATTGTTCCTCTCTCAATCATGTCATTGCTATGCCTATGTAATTCTAAGGCAGTGACGTACATAGTTCACATGAACAAGTCTTGCATGCCCAAAGTTTTCACCTCCCAACTCCACTGGTATTCATCCACCGTTACTTCTCTGGACTCCGCCACTCCACCAGCTAACCCTACTATTTTGTACTCTTACGAGAACGCACTTCACGGTTTCAGTGTTGCCTTATCACCACATCAGTTAGAGGCTCTAAAACAAACCCCAGGTTTCATCTCAGCATACAGAGACAGAGCAACCACTCTTGACACCACCCATTCCTACCGCTTCCTCTCTCTTAACACCTCCCATGGCCTCTGGCCCGTTTCCAACTACGGCCAGAACGTCGTCGTTGGCGTTGTCGATTCAGGAATCTGGCCCGAGAGCGACAGCTTCATGACGATGGCATGGTAACTCAAACTCCTCCGAAATGGAAGGGAACGTGCGAGGGTGGTCAACGCTTTGACCCCTCCCTCTGTAACTCCAAGCTCATAGGCGCAAGGTACTTCAACAAAGGCGTTCTCGCGGCGCACGACGGTGATGACCTCACGAAAGTTGGCGCCAACTCCGTCAGAGACAGCAACGGACACGGAACCCACACTGCGTCCACGGTGGCGGGAAACTACGTAAAGGGCGCGTCGTATTTCGGTTACGCCAAGGGGACGGCAAGAGGAATTGCGCCACGTGCTAAAATTGCCATGTACAAGGTTGCTTGGGCCCAAGGCGTGTTCACCTCGGACATGCTCGCAGGTTTGGACCAAGCAATCGCTGACGGAGTGGACGTTATTTCCATCTCGATGGGTTTGGACATGGTGCCCTTGTATGAGGATCCTGTCGCAATCGCCGCTTTCTCTGCTTTGGAGAAAGGCATCGTGGTTTCAGCTTCTGCGGGAAACGCAGGTCCGTCACTGTGGTCCATACATAACGGGATTCCGTGGGTTTTGACGGTTGGAGCGAGCAACACAGAGCGTTCTCTTGGCGGCACGTTAATTCTGGGAAACGGGAAGAGGTTTTCGGGGTGGACTCTGTTCCCTGCAAGTGCCACCGTAAGTAACCTTCCTCTCGTTTACCACAACAACGTTTCCGCGTGTGACTCTTCTGAACTCTTGTCCCAACTCGCACGTGGCAGCATCGTCATATGCGATTCTGTTATGGATGTTAACCAACAGATTCAGCGCGTGTCATTGTCTCAAGTGTATGGAGCTGTGTTTGTATCCGCTGATCCCACTGTGTTTGAAATCGGAAAAATGACGTGTCCTGGTCTTCTGATTAGCCCTCACGACGGGGACAAGGTGATCGAGTATGCACGCGCAACCCCACTCGCCTTCGCCACTATAAAGTTTCAAGAAACCTACGTGGGAACGAAACCGGCTCCCACGGTGGCCAGTTACAGTTCTAGAGGCCCATCTCGGGAGTGTCCGTGGGTATTGAAGCCCGACGTTATGGCTCCCGGGTCGTCGATTTTGGCGGCTTGGGTTCCGGATTTACCAGCGGCCCAAATTGGCCCAAATGTGCTGTTGAATAATGAATACAATTTGTTGTCGGGGACATCGATGGCTTGTCCCCATGCTTCCGGGGTGGTGGCTCTGTTGAGGAATGCACACCCCGAGTGGACTGCTTCGGCTGTTAGGTCTGCGTTGACTACGACGGCCAGCCCATTGGATAACACTGGAAAGCCCATTAAAGAAAATGGAGAGCTCCCTCAACGGGCTTCACCTCTCGCCATGGGGGCTGGCCTGATTGACCCCAACCGGGCCCTTGACCCAGGTTTGATTTATGATGCCACCCCTCAAGACTACGTTAACCTCCTATGTGCGATGAATTTCACCCAGGCCCAAATCTTGACAATTACCAGATCAAAAGCCTACAATTGCTCAAGCCCATCTTATGACCTCAATTATCCCTCCTTCGTGGCTTTTTATGTTAACGAGAGTGTGACAGTGGAGAGAAAATTCCGGCGAAGTGTGACTTACGTTGGAGATGGTCCAGCTGCTTACACGGCACGTGTGAACTCCTCAAATGACACAAAAATCTCAGTATCTCCCAATAGGTTGGTCTTCAAAGGAAAATATGAGAAACGCAATTTCTGTTTGACATTGAAGTCTGAAATGAAGAAGGAAAATGTTGTGGCTTTCGCTGCATTGGAATGGGTTGAAGAAACAGGACGGCACGTTGTTAGGAGTCCCCTTGTGGTCGTACCTATGAACGTTCCCTTCAACCCCTGAAGTTTCTACTTCACTTATCAATATCCTTTTTTACAATAGTTTAATTAAACCTTTGTTTGTTCTCCGCGTTACACTTCTGCTGCTCAAACAAAAATTGTTTTCCAACTAATCTCTATACACCAAATTATTCTCAATTAAGTAAGTCCTTATAATTGTAAAGACATATGAAGTACTTAAAAGTGATGATATATATATATGTGAACATGTAATCGTATCATTATATTGTATATACTTACATACATACATTATCACAAGTTTGAAGCTCAACCAAATGCAACACCCAACAAGACCCTATAGGTCTATACCAATAGATTTGTGCACCGCATGGCCAATTGGGAAAATTTTCACAGTTTAGACAGCTTTATATGTCAAGCAAGTTGCTAAATATCTATATGTATTTACCCTAACAACTGCAAAACTGTCTGGAAGAACTTGAGCAACAAGACAGCAAGTTTTCTTTTGTAAACGAGGATGTTTCAAAATAAGTTGGTCTTGGAGTAGAGGGGCAGCCAATAGACTGAAGAAATTCTTCCACACGCAGCACTTTAAATTTAGGAAATGTGATGTGAGCAACATTGTCAACACGGTGTTGGAAAATCTTGCCATTCTTGTCGAGTTTATACTCAGAGGTTCCATCAAACCTCCCACGGCTCTCCCATGGTCCTCGTGAAATTCCATGAACAGTCCACCGAACCATAATGACATTCTCAGCAGGCTGCCACATGCTGGCTAAGTCAATCCACAAAGCCTTGAAAAACATCCTGCCATGAAACCGTAGAGCCCAGAAGATTGATTTGTAACTCTCAATGCCAACGAACGTGTTCAAAGGATCTTTGAACACAATATCATCCCTGAAAAACAGATATCATTGTAGTCACAGAAAATTTGAATTTGCATATGGTCATAAAATTTCCAATTCCAATAAACGAAGAAAACAGGTAAAACAACAACTAGGCAAAATAACCACCATGCAGATAAAATAAATGTTTTAGTTAAGTTTTTGGTCCTCGAGTTCTACGTAAGACAATAAAAAAATCACAAGTACAATTAAGTCCGAAATAAAATAAATTTGAAAAAAGAAAAAAAGAGAGGAAAATGGGAACCTGTAGATGTCGAAGGAGAGTTCTCTGTGGAAGAGGGAAGGGAAGTCCTCCCTCAGAGACCGAAGAGCATACCCCAAATTCACGTAATATTCTTGCTTTTCTTCTTCTTCTTTGCTCACCGAAAAATGACCGTACGAACTTAAATTCTGATCCAAACCCAAAACCCCATAATCCTTAACTTTGCAACTCACTTTTAACCCAATTGTCTTGCCCTTTGTGAGGGGTTTAAAGTAGTAAAGATTGCTGGGTTTAGGTTTACGGTTGTGCACAATTTTGGGGACAAAGAACGCTTCCGAGGAATGGATGAGTAGGGACATGGTGATGGGTCAGATTTTTGCAATGAAAATGATAGAAGAAAATGTCATTCCTGCATGAGAAGAATAAAAGAGGAGAGTGGGAAGAAAACAAGATTAGATGTATGGAGTTATTAAGTGGGAAAAGTGTGTGATTGGTTGGATTTGGATTTTCTTTCTACTTTTTGAGCCCATGCCTTCCCCTATTTCCCTCAAATAAAAGCTTCAAAAATGTCACCTTGTGGAGTGGTGGGTGACAGAAATAACAGAAGAAAGAGAGGATGGAGATAAAACCTTGGACGACAGAATAATCCTTTAGAAAAGATTGGAATCTTTGGGTTGGGTGCCTTGGCTTTAGTTGAGAGCAGATTCCCCTACTCTATCTCTCTCTCTTTTATTTTTATTTTCCTGTATTTTTGTGCAGGTTTTAAAAATATAGTTTGTTTAAATAAAGAGTGAAATTTGTTTTAGAGAATAAACAAATAACAATAGTTAATAAAAAATAAAAATTGAGAATCAGGATATCGTTATTCCAGACTCGATTACCTAAAACAATGTCTTTGAGTTTAGAAAGAGAGAGACCCACTAAAAATGTCACCTTTTTTTTTTGTCATAAAATATATAGGTGATGCTCTTAAAAAAGAGAAAATAATGGTTGACATGTGATAACATTGATAGGGAGAAGAGAAACGTGTTAAGAATAAAAAAATTGATACAATATGTTAATAAGATGTGATACAATGAAAACAAGTAAGATTTTAAAACTAAGTGGAGGATGAAAAATAAATAAATCATCATTAAAAAGTTTATTAATGGTGAAGAAGATGCTATACATGGAGGTGGGACAAAAAGGTATTTATAAAGTAGGACTAGAATGAGGAGGAGTGTTGATATAAAAATGGAATAACACAGGAAAGGGCATGAATGTCTCTGGAAAATAATTTGTGTTTCCGTTACAACAGAGAACATAATAATTCTTAATTAATTCATTGTGTTGGGGTGATTTTCAGAGGTAATGAAAAGAGTGAGAGGTTGTCTTTGGAATTTGACTGTCTTGTCTTCTTCCTTGTCACTCACTCTCTCTTCAGTTCTTGAATTTGATCCACTTTTGTTGCTTTTCCCAGCGAACCAAACAAATACTTAACTAACATTAATGTTTTAGTTTTTTTATGGAACGTCGCGCCATGACGTTGGACGTGGTTTCCATGGAGCACAGCAAGAGCTTCATCTTCGCCTTGCAGGTTATCAGATCTATCACAACTCCCACTTACTGAACCAAATTACTGTTTCTGTTACTATTCTGTCTTTTGTTCTAATTCATAACTAACCATAAACCTCATTATCACATTACATTCGGGACCTCTAATCTATGCAAAAACAATTAATTCCTCATTCTAATTGCTGGGTGCTGATCCTCTTAATACTCTCATTTCAGGAACTTAAGAATCTGAGGCCTCAACTCTATTCTGCTGCAGAGTACTGCGAGAAATCTTATCTCCATAGTGATAAAAAACAAGTGTAAGGGTACTTTTTGTTAATGGGTATTTTTTAGTTTGTTGCTCTAGAATGCCAACATTCCTCATTTTTACAATTAATGATTTCGCTGAAGAGCTTTGCTGAGTCCTAGTTAGTACTTACAAGGCTGTCAATGTTATGGCTAAAATTTTCTACTTGTAGTTGTGCGTTAAATTTTTCAATAAATGCTAGATGTGTGTTTTACTTTATATGGAATTGTGGCTAAATATAATAAAATGTTGTAAACAAGAAAAGGGATCTTTAAATGGAGACTACTTAGAAAATTAATACGATTAATTCTGATAAATTTTGGATGATCTTAAAGTGGACACCTAATGAACATTGAATAAAACTTGTTATTGTTTAACTTCTATTGATCCCTGATCTGACTATGTGTTTGCGAGATTGTATATATGTAGAAGAACTTGTAATTATTCTTAAAATGTATGGTTGTGTCTGGATAGTGAAATTGGAGATAATGGACGCAATGGCATATGATAAGACTACTTGTAACCGAGAATTTGTTGTCCCTAGTTAAATTTTTGTTTCTGCCAGCTGATTATTCTTCTGTATTTGAACTACATGGCTTTATTCAGACTAATTCAGTTTTATTTTATTTCTGCAACAGGGTGCTTGACAACCTGAAAGATTATGCTGTAAGAGCCCTTATTAATGCTGTTGATCATCTGGGAACAGTGGCTTACAAGTTAACCAACCTTCTTGAGCAGCAAACCTTTGATGTCTCAACCATGGACTTGAAGGTGTCTACGTTGAATCAGGTAATTACAAATATTTTTGAGATATCATGTCGAAATAAATCGGAATTGGAGTTGAAATGAGATATTTGCATACATGCAGAAACTTCTTACATGTCATGTTTACACTGATAAAGAAGGTCTTCGGCAACAGCAGTTGTTGGCATTCGTTCCCAGACATCATAAGCACTACATTTTGCCAAGTAGGACTAACTGTTTTAATTTTCCTCCAGAATTAATTATTGACTCGACAGATTTAGGTATACTTATGATTCTTTGTTTTCTGCTTAACAACGCAAGCTAGATTCTTTCAATAAAAAGGTACATTTCAGCTCACACAGACTGACTAATGCAAGACAAAATCTATTCCGAATCAGAACACGTCTTCCTTCTTCAGGTCTGTTGGGAAAATGTCCCCTTCTGGAGTTTTTGGTTTTTATGTATGTTATCCACCTCCCCTACCCCCCCTTCTCAGTTTCTCCTTCAATTGAATGTGTATTATGACTGTATCTAGGTACCCCTATTTCAAAAACTCTTTCATGGCATTTAGCATCAGAAACTAAGTCTACCTTAAAAAAACAGACTTCCCGCACTTCAAAAAAGTAAGCTTACAATTTTGGGCTGTGTAGGCTCGTTGCTTTATTTTCTTTATGCACTCCAGTTATGCATTATTGTAGCACAAGATATAGTGTTTTTTGACTATGTTAACACATCCATTTTTGCAGCCCCAAGGACTCCAAATTTTCTACCAAAACCTCTGGAGTTTTCCACCTTTTAGGTATGCTGAATAGCTCTATCTCTTGTATGACATGATTCAGTTACATTGGGCAAGCAATGTTTATGTTTTCCCTGTTTAAACACATTAGCTCCTTACAATTCCTAGTTCCATGCCTGTAGATAGTGAAGAGCGTAAATGGATGAAACCCTCAGCACCACAACTTCACTTAACAAATGGAATTCCTACTTCTAGAGCTGCCACCCAAAATTTTGGTGTCACAGGCGAGGTAACTTTATTTTCATCCGGAAGTTCAAATGCATGGTAGTGTGATGTCATGCTTGATATAATAGTGAAATGTGATCATAATTCCCTATCTGCTGTTATTTTATTTCATGTGTCGAAAAAACTGTCGAGTTTTTTTTAACATTACTAAGCAAGATTTTTGACAGAATCTGTCAGGGGAGTGCAGTTTGGATTTTGCACTTGAATAAAGTTTCAATAGAAGTTCCTGTCTAGGATAGGATAATATGTGTGTAATTGGGTTAATGGGGGTATTTGACTGTTTTCATTGATAATTTTGATACATAAAAAACTACTGATACCCCAATGCCAAAAGGGTATTTCCTATGCGAGGATAAACGGGAGGGTCATTGATAATTTTGATAGTAGATTCTTTTTGGAGTTCGTTAATTTACACCAGTAATTCAATCACTTAATGCTTTTGTTCTTCCCATTGGCCATTTGATCCTATTTACTTTATCTATTTGATCTTATTTAGTTACTTCTGATTGTGTGATGGATGCGAGCCAAAATTACTCTTTGATTCATTCATTCAAACATGGTTTCGATATAGCATGCATAATTATTCCAACAGAATAAAGAAACTTCTACTATAGGTCCATTCGATTGAATTTGGCACTTTCCCTTCTCTTTCAATATTGTGGGGTTGTGTTGGGAAAAGTATGTATTTCTATTTGAATTCCACGAAGCATTAAGTTTTCTCCGTGCTTTAGTGGCATAACTTTGGCAAAGTCACAGGTGATTCTGTATCTGCAGGATGCATTGAAGAGTTCCAAACCAATGACAATACTTGGGTCCATTGAAGATCAAAATGGACGTCAGGTTGCCCAAGTTCATAGTCGCAGTAAAAGTGTGCTATCTACTTTCTTTATCAAGCAAAAGGCTTCTAAGTTGAAGGCAGGTTCTGTGTTATGATACCTCTCATGGCAAACTATGCAAGCTCTGCATGACATGGCTATAAAAGAGGAGTTAAGAAAACAACTACGATATACCCAAATGCTTAATTCTCTTCTTTGCTCTTCTACTAATAAACAGAATTATATTAGTTTATATTTCTTGTTCTAGCGTTTGAATAATGACAATGTATAGCAGTAGACTAAATTACTCAAGATATATACATGTGAATCACTGAATTGTGATCCATAGATAATAATTGGAGAACTTTTTGCACCGTATATAATTGTTCTATTGATGCTACGACGAATTCTTGTCCTATGATTCTCCGTGAAATTTTCCATAAAGGTCTTTTTATGCTGACAAAATATCCAAAACGCAGCAAGGCACTACAAATAAAAACAAGTCTGAACATATGAAACCATGAAATGTCGATTTTCTGCTGAAACCATGAATTTTGTTTGCCGTGGATGACCAAAATTGAATGAGGTCCGTTGTGAAAAGAGGATGGATATATGAAGATTGCGGAAGCTGAGTAATGTGTGTAGATCAAAAACACTTTTATGCTTTGTAATCTCATTAGTCAAAGGAACCTCCCTAAATATATTTACTTAAAAGCAAATGCGTTTGCCGGGAGTCGAACCCGGGTCTATTGCTTGGAAGGCAATTATCCTAACCGTTGGACTACAAACGCATTTCAATATTTGCAAATTCAACAAAAATTTATTTATTATTTATTCTTTAATTATTAAATTTCATTCAGCAAAATATTAAAATGTGAAGTTACTGGTTAAATCACTTGTGTGTAATATAATTGAAACTTAGAGGTTTACGTTATAAAGTATGTACTTATGATATTTATGTTGAGTGAATATGTAATTCCACTTTTTAAAGTATCAATCGATATTGATTTGATTTTTAGAAGTTTACACTAAAAAAAATTACTAATTACCTGCTGATATTTATTTATGGATCCATATCCATAGATAAATTATAAACTACTTACGAATTTTTATCTGTATATAAATTTGTACGTTATAGTAGTCCGTAGTTATTATCCGTATAAAATGTTAGTGTGTTTAAGCGGGAACGTTCGAAAGATGAAATCCGTAGGTAATGATAATAAAATTTGTATGTAATAAAGTCATACTTTACACACTGATTTTATAAAAAAATATATTAAAAAATAAAATTAGTAAGTAATTAATGGTAAAAAAATAAGGTAAAAAAAATAATTTCAGCCAGACCTCCACTTTCCAGCCCTAGCTACCTCTGCCTTACTCTTCTTCCTTGTAGCTTCTTCCCCGCGGAACAGTTCCACTCCCTGCACCTTCACTTCCCCTTTTCCCTCATCTCCTCTTCCCTCTGTCTCACTCTTTTCTCGGCTCCTCTCAACAACTCAGCCACCCGCACCCCTCTTTCCTGAGCACCCCTTATTGAGCTCCATTTTCAATCTTCCTCAACCCTTACCTTGAACTCCACAACCCTAGCTCACACTGACATCTTCTCCCTCATCTCCTATGCGGCCTCTACATCCTAGCAAAGCCCTAGCCATTATCACCCTAACCCAACCGCAGAGCCCTAGCCGTGACTCGCGCCCCCCTAGCCATTGCAGGTCAACTTGGAAGTTGATGGTTAAAAGCAAGGGTCGCAGACCTAAGTTTCCCTTTCTCTTTTTGATTTTTTGTTTATTGTTCTTGATTTGAGTTTGGTTGTTGTAATTGTTCTATTTGAGTTTGGTGATTCTGATGGTTTTCGAAGCGCATCTTGTCTGAAATGTTTCATTTGGTTTGCTTGATTTATGATCGGTTCTTGGATTTAAACTAAGTTTTTACTGGATCTGTGGATTATCGGGTTTGGGGCTGACACTGTCATGCATTATTGCTTGTGTAGGATGTTTTCTCACATTAGATCAATGACAATTTTAAATGTTGTTTTTCATATGTTGCTATAATTGATTATGGCTCAGCTGGTTGGGATATTCAATTTTATTTCTTAAATATGATTATTTGGATGTTACAGGCAAATAAAACTTTGCTTCATCTTTGCTTTTACCTTCTTTGCAATATGCTTTTAATTGGTATATTGAGAAACTAGCTACAATGCTAGATATTTGGATGTTATTGTGCATTTAATTATGTCTAAACTAACACTGTCAAAACAAATATTTGTTTTAGACCAGTTTGACTTTTTGACTTATACTATGAAACAAGTAAAAATAAAATAAAATTAACGTTTAACTTATGTTCTAAAAAGAATCATAAGTATAATTTGATCTTAAGGGTTATTAAGGGTTATTTTTAGTCTGATTGAAGATGAATTTTTTTATACGATATTTATATGAAAATAATTTATCTAAAAAAATTAAATAAATCTTTTTAAAAATTAACAATTTATAATATAATGGTGTCTTATTAAAGTTATTTGACTTATATATCTTTATATTGTAACCATGTCCGGTATGATGTTTAGTGTGGAATTATTTCAATGGAATATAAGACTTTTCTCAATTCCTTTCAAGGTTACTCCGCCATGAGGAGCAAGGCAATACGTTTTTGCTTTAAAGTTGTTGTTAAGTTGAATTCTAAATTTATTTGGTAGTATTTTGGGCTCTGCCAAAGTGTATCAGCTTCTTGATTCCCTATGTGAACCTTGTTATATTTCTCAGACCTAGCGACCTAGGTATCACTCTTAGTCACCTCTCAAGACCCTGGCTTTGAAAATATACTTTTTATCTTAATACTCCTTAAGATTTTACCATCAATCTATTAGATCATAGGAAAATTGTTTCTGTCATGTTCAGAAGAAATGTTGAAAATTTTTATGATATGGGATGTGATGTGATATGAACACTAAGGAGGTATGTTTCCTTCATTTTACTTTTTCCTGTTTGTTTCTTTTCTTTCTTGACCAAATAAGTTAGGATGTCATCAATTTCATGAGTATGACAACCTATAAAATCTCTTAAATCAATGAATAGGTTTAAATACATTTTTCATCCCAATAGTTGTTTTTGTCAAGGACTAAAAGCTAAACTTTTAAACCATGAGGATCTAAACTTAAACTGAGGTGTTTGATGTGCTAAAAATATATTTATATCAATTGTATTGGTTACAGCAAGGTGTTTATAATTCTCCTTTTGTCTTTATTTCTTGTGGCCTCCTTGTGCATTCGGTTTTCTTCTAGCAACTAGTTTAGGGAATTTCTTTAGTATCCTATTCGTGTTACAATGCAAAAAATAATAATAATAATAATAATAATAATTGGAGTAGGAGGTAAAGTGTGTAACAAACACTCTTTAGATCTGAAGTATATATTTTTTATTACTAATTTTGTTAATATATGTAACTGTAATCTTATATTATCATAATTCTATATGTAATAGTAGTTTTTTAACCTAATATAACTGTGTTAGAATTTCAATCACAACTGTTTTTTTATCTTTTATGTCTTTTCTTTTGAACTTGTCTACTTTGTTGAAAATTTAGTTGGAAGATTTCATGGTTCTTTGACCAGTCATATATTGATTTGAATATTGGTCTTTTGAGTTCCTTTTTGTCTCTTTTTTCTTTTCTTATTTCTTCTTTTTTTTTCTGCAGATTTTATGAGTTTTTCCTTAAACGTGAAAAGTTGAGAGAGTTCTGAATTGGAGACCAATAAGCTGGTCCCACCTTCATCGTGTGCTGGTATTATTTAACATTCAACATATTTATATTGTTGTATATATTCTCAAACTTTTATTTTCGTTGACTATTGACCTTGGTCAAATGGAAATGTTATAGGAGCACTCTCATTTCTATCTAACGTTATTTGTGATATTTTATATTATGATTTGATGTTTTGCACACAAACTTGGTCCTAATAATAATAATCTTGTTGGTTTTATCTGTTCGAAACTTTAATGTTTCATATAGGGGATTGTGCACTAATGTTTGAAAGTGATAGGGTTTAGGTCAGTGGCGGATCTTCTTGGGAGTTGAGGGAGGCCGTGGCCCCTCCAAAGTTTTGTAACTCCCATGTAATTTATGATTTTGGCCCCCCCAAACTTAATGAACATTTAATGTATTTACTTGTATATTTACAATTTTACCCTCCCAGCCCCTCCTCAATTTTGTAACTCTCATATAACTTATGATTTTGTCCCCCCTCAAACTTAATTATCATTTAATATATTTAAGTATATATTTACAATTTTATCCTTTCACCCTTTCATCTTCTTACTTCTTTTTATATTTATTTATTATTTATTAATAATATATTATTTGGTCCCTCCAAGATCAATGGTCAAGATCCGCCACTGATTTAGGTGCATAATGTTTGAAAGTTAATTGTTTTTCCTGTTGAAGTTCTGTTTTTCCATTTTTGAAAGTGAACTATCTTCTATCACCACGGTAAAGTTCTATTTTTCCTTTTATTTCCTTGATTTTCCTTTGAAATATACCTAAAACAACTGGCAAATGGATACATGACAATTTTAATGGTATGGACCATTATTCCACGCACAAAATGGCATGAAAATATACCATTATGATAGAACACTAAGTCTTGCATCTTCGTATATATAGAAGATGGAGTCTTTTAATGTTAGTTATTCCCCATTAGTTATTTCCCTATTAATAGCTTTTTTTTTTTAAGATTAAATATCAAAACTTATTGGGCAACAAGGAAAGATATTCCCCAATATTGAAACTTATCATCAAAGTTGGCTAATTAGTGGTCATATTTTGTATATACAGAACATGGACCAATTCTCATCAAATCGTGCTTAGATGTATGATAGGTGTCATAGAGGAAGAGGTGCTTTGAAAGAGTCATTTATAATGGGGGTGGAAGACTTTGTAAACAAAACTTTGCAACAAGATTCTTATCACAATGATGGGAGAATTCGATGTCCATGTAATAAGTACGACTGTACGAGGATTTTGGAGGAAAGACTTGTGAAGGTTCACCTCTACAAACATGGTTTCAAGCCTAATTATTGGATTTGGATTGATCATGGTGAAGAGATGACACAAGGTGATTGTGATAATGATGATAATAGCATGGGTCTGGGGAGTCATGGTGTACATAGTCAGTCACAACATGACCAATTTGTGTCGATGCAAGAGATTGTTTATGATGCTTTTAGGCAACAAGAGTCATTCCAACCACCAAATTTAAATAACATGGAAGAGGATCCGAACGAAGATACCCAAAGATTTTATAACCTATTGTTGGATGCAAATACACCGTTGTATGAAGGGGCATCAGAGTCCAAACTATCAATGTGTGTCAGGCTATTAGCTTATAAGTCCAATTGGAATGTTCCTGACCAATGCTTGGAATTTATAACTAAAATGCTTTTGGATGCAGCACCCATGAAAACGGGATTGCCTAAGAGTTATTATGAGGCAAAAAGGTTAGTGTCCAATTTGGGATTAGAAACTAAGAGGATTGATTGTTGTGTGGATGGTTGCATGCTCTTCTATGATAATGAATATGGCAAGCATGATGGGGCATTACTTGAATGCAAATTTGTCATAAGCCAAGGTATCGTGACCACAACACAGGACCAAGTAATAAAAAACTAGTTCCCGTGAAGGCAATGCTCTATTTGCCAATAATTCCACGATTACAAAGATTGTATGCATCACCACAAATTGCAGGAGAAACGATGTGGCATTATGAGAACAGAAGCATTAATGGTGTTTTACGTCATCTATGTGATGGTGAGGCTTGGAAGCACTTTGATAGAGTATATCCCGATTTTTTCATTGAGGGACGCAATGTACGATTGGGTTTATACTCTGATGGTTTTAACCCATATGTCATGGCATCAAATGCAACATATTCATGTTGGCCAATAATTGTTACCCCATATAATCTTCCTCCACAAATGTGCATTTTTTACTTGTCACATTCCAAGTCCATTCAATCGGTATTGATGTTTTTTTAGAGCCTTTGATAGATGACTTGAAGAAGTTGTGGATTGGTGTCATAATATACGATATTTCAAGGAAACAAAACTTTATGATGAGGGTTGCATTAATGTGGACGATAAATGATTTCCTGCATATGGTATGTTGTCCGGATGCAGAACTCATGGTATGTCTGTCTAATTAAAACATTGATATTTTGAGAGGTGCAATGGTTTGTTGGCATCTGACATGCTTATGTGGTTTTGTTTGTTTGATTGTGTGTGCACGACTGTCTTGGATTTAATGAAGTTCAAAATTATTTGGAATAGCTGATGTCAAAACCTGCCACAACTAGTAGCAATATCCTTTCAATCTTAGTCATTATGTTTTACAGAGGAAGGTGACATGGAGATATGAGGATGAGGAAAGAATTAAGAAAAATTTCCACTCCAAGGCTTCACATAGACTTTCAAAGATATTTAAAGAGGCTAGAAGAGAAGGCAAGAAGCTTGATTGGATTGGAAATAATATCTAGAACAACCTGTTGGAACAATGGAACATGCCTCTATATCGATCAAAATGTGGTACAAAAAAGAAAAATCGGGCATCCGATAAAGGGGGAAGTTTGCACACCGACAGATCAATTAGTGTGCACAAACACGCCATTCGTTTGGTATGAATTTTTCAATATTTTTTACCATTCATTTATGATGTAACAATTATTTGGTAAAGACATATTTTATGTTTTTTTTTTTTTATTTAGACAGAGGAGTTCGGTCGCTCAGTCCATGTGGATGAAGTTTTTCAACAAACGCATATAAGAAAGTGTACTGGTGAATTCGTCGATGATAGATCTAAGCGAACACATGTAAGTTTCTTTCATTAAATCTTAAAATTTTTTATTATTTAAAAGACACATGTACAAATTGTTTTATTTGAACAGGAAAACTTTGAGAGTAGATATTCTCGAGTATTGTCTAAGTCAAGTTCTAATGTGGGTGTTTCACAATGCACTCCCCTAGACCCTATTGAAGAGGAAAGACTAAGGAATAGATGTTGGTTAGAGACTGCAAGAGGAAGGTATAAGGGACGCGTGTATAGAGTTGGTCATGTTGACTCTAGTGATTATTGTGTTGAAAGTTATCTACAACAGACAGAAGCGTGCTCCAGTCAGAAAGTTGATTCACAGAAAATTAGTCAAATGACACAATGACTGGAAAGTAATGAGCAGCGATTAGAAAGTAGTGAGCAACGATTGGAAAGTAGTGAGGAAAAGATTCATATGATGAGCTCCCAGTTCGAGTCCATCCAAGTATTCATTGGCGCAGTCCTTCAATACTTACCACCTCCAGCAGCAGCAGCACAAAACATTTTGCAACAACCAATTAATCAAGACAATGGAGATCAAGAGAAGGTTGCAGAACCAAATACCGAACAACAAAATCAAGATCAACAGAAGGATTCAGATGATGATTATATGGATTATCAACATTTTACGAAATTCTATTGGATATGTTTCATTATATTTGAATATATTTGACATTTTTATTTTGTATTGGAACAATAAATTGTTATGTTATTTTATATATCATTTTATTTTTTTTGGTTATGAACTTGTGTATCTAGATAAGTTTATATATCATTTAATGTACAGGTCAATGCAATCAGAATAATGCAAAAAGAATGAAGAGTAGTAGATACTTCAATTACCTACGAATATATCTGTATGTAATTACCTACGGATATATCCATATATAATTACCTACGGATATATCCATAGGTAATTACATACGAATACATCGGTAATTATCTACGGATATTACCTATAGATATTGAAAATTCGTAGGTAATGATTACTTTCGAGAGATTTAACTACGGAATTTTTGTCTGTAGATAATCTAAAATTATTTACAGATTTTCTTGCTTACCTACGAATTTATGTTGTAAGTAGTTGTAGTGTTATATGTATATAATTTAATCTCCAAATTTATCAAAAATTAGTTATTCTATATCAATTTCATCAATTCTATGATCATTTAGAACGTGATGAGTTTTGTATTCAGAACCTCAAAACCATAGTTTTCACAGAGGTTTAACTTATGTCCAAAACCACAATTTTGAACTTTCCAAAAGTTAAAGCAAACATGCTTTCTTTAAATCTTCCAATTCTATATGAAATTTAATCTCTAAGGCCAATTTTACATTTAAAGAACTACTTTGTCATGAAAGAGATCAATTTGGAAACTAATTTTTTTTTTACGTGCAACCATTCAAATCTGAGCAATTGGGGTTCCTTTTTGTTGTGCTTTGGAATGGTGATGGTGAGGACCTGGTTTTTAATGGAGGTTTAGGCCAAAATGAAGAGTTTAGAGTTTGGAAAACAATAACAGTCCATAGCCAGAGAATAAAAATTCAAAGTAGGTGCACTGTTATTTATCAGTTGAATGTCAACCCTTCATTTCAATCTTAGGGTTAAAATCAAATTTTCACTTTATTTCATGGATTAAAGTGTATTAAAAAAGAAGATGAATGTAGAGTATGTGTAACTTGAAATAAAAAGTAAGGTGAGTCCTGTCAAATGGAATTTTTCTACACTCAAATGAATGAATCATGCACGCCATTATTTTACAACATTACATGCATGCATGGTTTCAACAACCTGGGACAGCTGTCCCAGCTATCTCCAGCAACATGGACATCCTTCTACCTCCTTAATATTTTTTTATTCACTTACAACTTGCAAGGAAAGAGCAACATAATAAAACTACAACACAAGTGACGGAGCCAAATTTCAAACTTGGTTTTGTTCAAACTCAAACACTGTCCTTGATGGTCCTGGAAAATCCGGTTTGCTTATCAGCGGACCTATCCCACAGCATCACTCCCCCATACTTGCGGGATCTTTTGACAAAAGACAACACTTGACTTATGACAGTTTGTGCTGGCACAAAGCCAGTACCAGCTGCCGATGGAGATGCAGGAAGTCCCACATAAATTTTCCTAGCCTTAATGGACGAGATCCACTGGATCCATGAATTCCGGAACTTGGTCGGGTGGCCAGAGTCAAACTGACACGGATCATTGTTGTAAAACTGAACCCAAACAAAGTCAAATAGCCCTGTTGACAGTGCTCCATTCTGGTGCTCATCAGGGAAGGGACACTGTGGTGCTGCTGTTAAGTACAATTTTCTGCCCCCTTTGCTGTGCTCAGAGAGTCTCCTTGCAAGCACAGCGTAGAAGGCTTCACCACCACCAACTTCGATGTCAAAATCTACACCATCCAACACTGCATCACCCAATGGTCTTGTCCTAGATTTCCCTCCCAAGAAGTTGTTCCATATGAAATCTGCCACGTTTGTAGCATCTCCAGCGGATGACAAGGAGTACCCTGGCTCGCCACCTCCGATTGAGAGGATCACCTTGATGCCTCTCTTCTGGCAATGCTTTATGTCTTCGCTCAAAATTTTGCAACCGTTTGAGGCAGGGTCACAGTGATCTGCTAGGTTGATTTGGGGCTCACGCCCACTGCCGAATGTTGCCAGAAACGCTATGTTCACAAATTTGTACAGTCCAGTGTCGCATGTTTCGGATAATGAGCCCTCGTTCTCGCTCTGGCCCCAGTAAACCACAATGTTTCCTGCATTGATACTGCAAACCAAGGCAAGAAAATTCAAGAGAAAGAGAATTGGAACTTTTGGTGTTTTAATGCCCATTGCAATCTTAGCTTGAGACAGAATAACCAATTTAGCGACCAATTTATAGAGAGCCTCGATAAATGTTTCAGTAGACATCAGTACCATGCAGGCTACGCAGTTGCTCATTGGTTGCTTACAAATCCATAATTAATTAACGTTTAGACTTAATTATGTCTTGTTCTCTATTTATATTTTTTTTCTTTCAAATTAATAGTTATTTTAACATTACACATGCATACAAGAAAAGTCAGCAGTGAGTTGGGTAAGCGTCATTATCTCAACATTGTGCCGGCAAGTTCCACGACGTGACTGAAGACAAACATCAAAGGCAAAGCAAGTTAAAAGTAATGTTCATTTGTCTAAATCTCGTTTACATGGAATCTGTTCATTTTAATATCATTTCTTCAGATAACATCTCCATCATTTCTTCTAATCTTCACTTGTGGAAAATTTTTATTTTATATCAAATTTTAGAAACAGGTCCCAAAACCCACTGTATCCTTCTTTCTTAATTTATAAAGCACCAAAATTTATAATTATGTTCTTTATTTGGATATTGTTCTAGCCTGTTTCATGAGGAGAAAATAACGACGGACTAAAGTTTAAAATCAAATAATAATTCGAAAATAGATCATAATTTATCACCCAATAAGATAAGTAAATATATATATTATGCACTGTTTTTTTAGAAAAATTTTGTACAATAAAATAGATATATTTGTGATCCTTCAAAAATTTAAAGATCCAGTTTGCACCCTCTAAAATATTATTATGTTTATTTTTTAAGTCTTTTTTTTATTTATTTTAAAAAGTATCATTTTTATCATGTAGATAATTTCAAAAAGCGTTTTACACAGGAAAAAAAATACTAGAAAAAACAAAAGTCTTACTTGAAAACTATAGACAATTAAATTGGATATAAAAAAATTATTGTCGTTCATTGTTCATCTTCCCATAACCACAAGATGAGTTAAGTAAGATACAATATGTTTAAGTAGACTTGTCTTGCTAAGAAGACAAGAATGTGGAAAGAAAATTAACTTACAAGATTCGAAAACAAATGTATAATGTCACGTAAAAAAAGGAAAACAAAAGTATAATGCTGTCCACTCCATCTTTGTACAGAAAAATATGCTAGATTTGTGTTAAGTAATCACAATCTCTAACAGGTTTGGTTTTAGTTTATAATTTAAATAGAGTCCCGATATTTTGACACCCATTTTAAACATCCGTTCGACAACCGATTAAAAAAATATTAAACTTTAGATAGCGGTTCAGAAATAACCGCTATCTAAAGTATGTTTTATTAGCGGTTCATAAATAACAGCTATCTAAAGTATGTTTTATTAGCGGTTCAGATATAACCGCTATCTAATTTCATACTTTTAAAGAACGGTTAGGAGTGAACCGCTATCTAAAGTCATATTTTTTGTAAACCCTACCTCTAACTTTCTTCAACTTCGCGCTCTTTCTGTCTGCGTTTTTTGGCCGCTCTCATTCTCGCTCTCTGCGCTTTCATTCTCGCTCTTTGCGTCTTCTATTAAGCTAAAGGTACGTTATTTGTATTTTCAATCTTTCTGATTCTCTTGCTCACATTGAAGCATATTACATTGTAATATATTTGTGTGTCGCCAAGTTCGCGTTCCAGTCTCCATTCGCCATTGCTGTTGTAGGACGTGCTTATTGGGAGTTAGTGCATTATATATTTTTAGGGTTTAGGGTTTAGAGTTTTTCTACATTGAGATCTGAAATTGTGTTTTCTTACTGCATGTTATTGACCCTTAGTAATGAAAATGAGTATATGCTTTGACATAACTTTTATGATATTCATTGTTAGATGATACTCAGATTGTTGTCATGAAATACTTGTATGAATGTGCTCGACCTGTAGTAAACGTCATGACAGTAAATAAATTTTATACTATGAACTCAAATTAAATAGGGTTACATGTATTTGCAGTTTGAAATGGAAAGCATAGACGATGGATCTTCAAATGTTAAGAAGGTGAATGTTGTATCCATTAATTTGAAGGTAGTAGTATTAAAGAGATGAAGCATCATGTTGAAGCAACAGAAGAATCAAAGTTGCATTTTGAAGGGTCAAATATGTATACGCGACTTAAAGGTCATCCAAGAATAAGGTATAAAAGTTTTACGGTCAAAACACCGTGGACGACTAATTCAAGGAAAAGAAAAAAGGCGACATAAGTGTTGTGTAGATGAATTATTTTGTTAGGTTTTGTTGTAATTGTAATTTATATTTGATGCAGACCTTTATGATGTAATTTTTGTGGCCTGTGATAATGTTATATTGTACATTACTTTTTATCTCATAGTGATAGCATTGTATCTTCCTCCGATGTGTTGTTCGACTGATCATGTATGTTTATGTGCATTTAATGATATATAATCAAGTGGTTAAGCATATAATGTGGGCTATACAAATTTAGCACATAATTAACACAAAAATGTCATGTTCAGTTAAGCACATAAAGTTGAGGTGGTCAGCAGATATATGGTTAAGCCAATAGTAAAACATGACTAAATGTCTATCATAATTAACCACATAATGTTTATATGTCTACAACTCTTAAAAGTGACAAATATCACGGTTGAACCAGATATCGCTCGAGCAAGATTAATGTCGCTCAAGCGAAATACAACCCGAGAATCTCAATTTCTTGCAGGTGGTGTCGCTCGAGCGATGTAAATTTCGCTTGAGCGAATGTTGACCTTGGGCTAAACGTCGATCAAAGTTAGCCGCATAATGTAACATGGGTGACCCCATTCTCAGGAGGTGGCTTCGCTCGAGCGAGATTCTTTTCGCTCAAGCGAAACACAACCCGAGAATCCCCTTTCTTAGGAGCTGGTTTCGCTCAAGCGATGTTAATTTCGCTTGAGCGATATTAGAAAAAAAGATAATATGATCGATTATTTTAGTTTATAATCGATCATTAACATACGTAAGACAGCGGTTTATCGTTAACCGCTATCTAATATATATTTTTAAAAGCGGGTCTTATCAACCGCTATCTAAGGTCGCTTCGTGCCTCTCGCGTTCAGAGGCGCTCAAGCGACTAGGTCATCGCTTGAGCGACAGCTGAATCTTATATGTGGTGAACCAAGATTTAGTACATGGCTAACTGCGTAGGACGTTTCGTCTGTGGTTCACCAGTCGCTCAAGCGAGGATGACATCCCTTGAGCGATGGAACCTTAACCAATAGGGACCATCGGGTTCTATCTCGCTCAAGCGATGTTTTTACCGCTTGAGCGAAAAGTGATTCCAGTATGTGGTGAACCAACTTAAATTACTTGGCTAACTGCGTGTGACGTTTCGTCATTGGGTATAAATAACCTCGCTCAAGCGACAAAGTTATGGCTTGAGCGACGCATCCTTCAAACAAGGGAGACTCTCGGGTTCTATCTCGCTCAAGCGACTTTTTGAACGCTTGAGCGGAAAATTGATTCTAATATGTGGTGAACCAACTTAAATTATTTGGCTAACTGCGTCTGACGTTTCGTCATTGGGTTTATCCTCGCTCAAGCGATAAAGCTATCGCTCGAGCGAAGTAGCCTTCAAACAAGGGAGACTCTCGGGTTCTATCGCGCTCAAGCGACTCTGTAATCGCTTGAGCGACAGTTGAATGTTATATGTGGTGAGCCAAGATTTATTAGATGGCTAACTGCGTAGGACGTTTCGTCTGACGTTCACCAGTCGCTCAAGCGACTGTATCTTTGCATGATGTAAGTAGGTAAACTAGTGTATTGTAATATGAATATAATTTAAAGGAGATGGTTGCTATTATATTGTTGTCAATGGTAGGCACTGTATCCTTCATCGTTTATCTAGCATGGGAGATATAAATGAAAACAGAGATGTAGCTGTCATGTTAACAATGTTTCAATGACTTGTTGACGTTTCAATCGATTAAAACACGTTTCAATCGATTAAAATGACTTAAAGGGTCAGGATGATCGATTAGAAGACAATTATGACCGATCAGAGTCAGTTATGATCGATCAGAATTTAGTTATGACCGATCAGAACTCTTTTAATCGATTAAATCTCGTTTCAATCGATTAAAACAACTTAGAAATTTTCTGTACAGCGTTTTAATCGATTAGAACTTATTTTTATCAGTTAAAATAACTTGAAAAGTTTTATAAGAAAGTTTTGTTGTATTTCAATCGATTGAATCGCGAAACAATCGATTAAATCAACTTAGAAGATTTTTTATAAAGTGTTTTAATTGATATAAACGTTGTCGTATCAATTAAAACAAATTTGTTAAAGAATCAAGAACGTATTAATGGATTAAAAGAAGTTTTAACAGATTAAAACTGCACTTTTAACAGATTAAAAGAATCTTTTAATAGATTAATTAAACCGAGTAGTTTTGAAAATCTTCTATAAAAACAGTTTGGCTTCGATCTCAGACCTTCTCTTCTAACATATCCTAACCGGGATGGGATACAAGGACCTCCGATTGCAGAGCCGGAAGCCAACCATGGGGAATCCGTGACACCGAGCAATGATGCTCAAATCGCTCCGCTGCATCGACTCTCATTTCGGATGAGCATTCTTCTCAAGTTGGCGCAGGTGTCCGATGTACTAGCTCTACTCCAACCAATCCGGAGACTACAAGACCTTCACCTCAATCTCCACCGGTTCCCACTGAAAACAAAGCATTACCTAAGGTAGATCATTTATCTCTCAACACTCCTTCCAGTTTGCCATAAACCTTCTTGGCTAACCGTTGACATCATCTTCAATCTCGGACTATTGGGATTGGAGCAAGAGTGGAATGGAAGAAAGCTGTCCTTATCTTCTCCTCCAACCGGTATCTCCTCCCTGATCGAATATTATGATCGATTATTATCATATATGACTTTAGATAGCGGTTCTTTGACCAACCGCTATCTAAACTATACATTATGATCGATTATTATCCAATTATAGTCGAACACTTTGACATATATGACTTTAGATAGCGGTTATTTGGCCAACCGCTATCTCAACTATACATTATGATCGATTATTATCCAATTATAGTCGATCACTTTGACATATATGACTTTAGATAGCGGTTATTTGGGCAACCGCTATCTGAACTATACTTTAGATAGCGGTTCACAGTGAACCGCTATCTAATATATATTTTTAAAAGCGGTTCTAATTAACCGCTATCTAAGGTAGCTATCATCTCCTTCCCCTTCTCAGAAGTCGCTTCTGAGTGGGTGCGCTTGGAGCTTTTTCTTTTGTCAGCCATGATTTATGTTTATGACTATTGAGATAGTCAACAGTGAACGAAAACAGAGAACAGAGAATCTGTGAGTAATTAGAAAGCAAAGAATACATTAACGTCGATGGTTGTTGTATGCTTCTTCTTTACAATGCAAACGAATTCAAAACCGTAATCAACAACCAAATTAAACCCTAAACCAAATGAATAGAACCGAATATTTAAACATAGACAAAGTGAGAGCGAGAGCGAGAGGAAGAACAGCCAGACGGAGAAGACACGCGAGAGCGAGAGGAAGAACAAGAGCGAGAGGAAGAACAAATATTTCACTTTTTACCATTACATCCCCCATTTTTACAATATTACATCTCTACCCCTCTACAATTTAACTAGTCAAACCCTTATTTTTAATTAATTTCTTTTTAACCCCGGTTGTCGAACGGATATTTGTTTTCAGTTGTCAAAGAATCGTTTTCCATTTAAATATTACAGTTTTCCGCTCTATTATACAGATGATGTTAATTCGTATGTATATTTTTAAATTTTAATTTATTATATATAATTAAATTGATTGATATTGTTATGCTTGGAAATAAAACTATCTCAGTTTTATGTTTGTACCAACATATTTAAAATATTAATTTATTATAATTTTGTATTTAAAACACGTATTAATAAGTTAAGAAAATAAGATTCCTAAAACATCAAATTCAGGAAAAAAAATGTTATAAAGGATTATGTTTGTCTTAAAATTACATATTAACTAATGTTAATATTTAAATTTGTAGCCTATCATATATCATATGTAAGATGACATGAGAGATTTAAGAATTAATTTTAAAAATACAAGTATAGCAAGAAAACATCATTTCGTTTTACCCGGGAAAATTTGTTTCCTTCTTAAAAAATAAAAACGTGTGTATAATATATAAAATTGTTAATTACTTAAATTTAAAACACACCTTGTGTATGATTATTTTTTTTAAGAACCTTGAGCGAATAAGGTGTTTTTTCCTTTAAGATTGTGGCTTAAAAGTCATTACATATTAAAGTGATTTGGAAATGAGAACCACAAAATTAATAACAAAATCTGGTAAGTGAAAGTGGCCTTGTTGCATGTAGTTAGTAACAAAATTAAAAATAAATCGCGTCTAACAACTATTATACTGGTAATAACAATAATAAGACTAAAATGTCTAGTTTTTTATGGAATTTCTATTTTTTATTTGCTATTTTAAAAATAAATATAATTATTATTTTACAGCAAATATATACTTTAGGTAGAGTATGGCTTAAAAGTAAATTAGAAATAAGAGTGATTTGGGAATGAAAGAGACACCCTAACTAATAAGAACCTACAATTATTTACACAGCGTAAGTCAGTTATTTACAGGCAATATTTAAGTTTTTCACCCTAACTAATAATAACAACTGAAAAAGAGCCCAATAAGTATAAACACAGGTCCCACACTTGTTTCCGCTGAAACTAACTGTTTTCCCTTTCCCTCTCGCAAACTCATTAGACTGTCTCTTTCTTCCGCCGGAATCACAACCGTTTATTCTTTCTTGGCCCATCACGCCAGTTCATCTTGCCGCAGTCCGAAGAAAGAATAAAGATGGTGTGGTAAGGAAGGTTCTAGAGAGAGAGAGGAATGCCGTCGCCGCCGCCGGCGAACACGCATCAAGTATTGGAGATCAACTTGATCTCCGCGCAGGGCTTGAAGCCGCCTTCGTCTCCTCGGCGAAGGCTCCAAACCTATGCCGTCACGTGGATCGACCCTGACACGAAGCTCCGAACTCGCGTGGACAAGCTCGGCGGTCACAACCCTACCTGGAACGACAAGTTCCTCTTCCGCGTATCGCCAGAGTTTCTCGCCGGTGACACCTCCAGCGTCTGCGTTGTCATCTACGCCATCGGCACCTTTCGGGACCACCTCGTCGGCACCGTGCGGTTCTTCATCAGCAACATGCTCTCCCGCGACGCCGACAAGTCGACGCCGTGCTTCAGCGCCTTCCAGATCCGGCGGCCTTCGGGGAGATTTCACGGCGTGATGAACATCGGTGCCATGGTGATGGACGGCTCCGGCTTCCCTGCGCTGGAGAAGATTCCAGCGATAGGGTACCGCGACCTGATGGGAGAGAAGATACAGCAGCGGCGGAGGAAGACGGTGGAAGAGAAATCGAAGGAATTAAAGGAAGAGGAAGTGTTGTCGAGCGAATCTTGCGACAATTCTTGCACGGAAGAGGGGGAAGGGGAGTCGTCAACGGCGTCGTCTTCTTCGTCGCCGAGAACGTTGAAGGATTGGAACGGAGTGAGGGAATTGGCGGGAAATAAAGCGTTGACAATGTCGGCTTCGGGATTCTTGTGCTGTTTAGTAAGTCAAAGGAGTGTTCACCAACAATTTAGTCCAACCAATCCTTCTCTTGAAAGGTAATAATAATATACACTCCATCACAGATACTCCTCCACTATCATGGACCGTGGAGATCCTCCTCATTCCAACGGTCTAGATGGCCCCTATCTCACTAATCCTTCACGTTTCTTTCTCTTTTTCCTTTTTCTTCTTGCCCATTGTCACTTTTCATGTCGAACGCCCTGTTGATGATGAACTCGAACTTTCAAAATACCTGAACATTAGAAGGAAGAAGAATGTTGTTTAGAGCTTTGTTAATTTGAGTTTCTTTATGAAAAAAGTTCAAAATCAGGATTAGAGTGGACAAATCGATTGTTAATCAACTCAATTGGTCATTTAAAATTAAAACTACAATGGGATCATGGTTCTAATATCATCGTTATTGTTAAAAATACATAATTATTCTCACTTCATGAGTTTAGGTCTCTTTCTCACTCTTCTTGGAAACCTTTATAATCTTGTTTGAGATGTTAGTAATCCCTACATAATTTTTAAACTGTATTTTTCGGGCTTGTTTGATCATAACCAAGAAACCAAACCAGTACTGGGTTGGGCCTTTCACAAGGGTCACTATTTTGGGTCGAGTTTGACGCATCCCTTGTTTTCTCTACTTTTGGTAACCAGCGTTTGAACATGGACAAAATCATAGGCCCACCAACGTCTTAACCACGGTCTGTTTTGCCATTAAAAAAAAACATATTCATATTTTAAATTAAAAAAAATAAATTAATTGTACCCACCTTTAGAAGAAATGGATCCTTAATAAACTTGGAAAAATGCAATGTGGGATTTCCTGATTTGTGCGTTCCAAACACCTCTTGGAAAAGTCAAAATGTAACCCATAAGAGAAATAGTAAAACCTATTATAAGTAACTTTCAAAATAATTAAACTTTCATATCCAGTTAATTTTCAAATATGAAACTCCAATTACGCTCATGAAATTGGAATTATAAATTATACTGCTTATATATATTCACTGTTTTCTGTTTAACATATTCATATTTCATTATCGATATCCATGTAAAGTATATATGGTTGATATTTTATTGATAATTGATATTCATTTGAAAAGAGTTTTTTTTTTAAAAGGTATTTTTGAAGTTTAATACCTCAAATCGGTTATTGTATTTGAAATGTCCTTCAAGTCATGAATTTTGTATTCATTAATAAATAAAAGTGTATTTATTATTATAATTGACACTCGATCAAATATGATAGAGTTGTCTGGTTGCAATATGAATTATGTATTTATTATCGTGAAAATTTAATTGGTATGTTTGAAATATCTTTTAATGCAACTAAAAATGAATTTTGTATTCATATGAAAAATGGTATTTATTATTCTCAATGACCCTTCATCAAATATTGTGTTTAAATTATTCCTTGAGGCCAATTCGTAAAGAATTTTAGTTTTTCAGGAATTTGAAGTTGGAAATGTTATTTTTTTCATGGTTAGTTTGTGTTTTAAATAATAACAACAACAACAATAATAATAATAATAATAATAATAATAATAATAATAATAATAATAATAATAATAATAATCGTATGAAAATATAAACCATGTGTTCCCATTAATGCTTTCTAGTTATTTTTTCAAGTAAAAAAATAAATAAAATTATCGTAGGGATGTGGAAATTTAACTCTCCCAGTGTTTTATTATTATTATGATAATATATATATATATATATATATATATATATATATATATATATATATATATATATTCCCAAGAATACTTTTTGTTAATTAAACAAAGTTTAGTCATTCTTCGGGATCATGATTTTAAGAAAGAAAACATATTTTTGATACAAAATCTCCTCACAGTGTAGTTACAAGAAGAATTTTGTATTCATTAACAAAAATTTTTTTAAAAAAAATCATGTTATTCGTTTTCTAAAAAAACTATACTGGTATTTGTTTAATGACCCTGAATCAATTTGGCTGCTTGAAATATCCTTAGTGCAACTAAAATATAAATTTTGTATTCGTCAACCAAAAAAAAGGTATTTATCAGTGGAAAAAATACATTACCTTTACGACACTTAGTCGTTTAGTTTGCTTCAAATGTTTGTATTCAGTAATAAAAAAATAAAAAGGTGGTACATGTTATTTTCAATGGGCTTAATTTGAATATAGGCTTAAGTTGTCCCTTAATATGTACACTTTGATACTTTCGACTTATATTCTTAAAATGTTCTTAGTTAGACTAATGCATGAATTCTTAGGCCAGATGTTATGCTTGTTCTTTAATATGGTTCAAACATTAATTTTGTATTGACCTTAAAATTACTGTCATCATTTAAAATGTTTTAACTACGAAATAAATTTTATATGCATCAATGAAAAATATAATATTTATATTTCATATAATATATTTTATTCATATCACAGTGTTTATTACATTTTTTTTAAGTTTGAGATAATCTAAATTACATTTTTTTATGATCTTTAACTAAATTTTTAATTATTTAAATCATTTATTAAATTATTTTTCTTAATTTATCAACTTCAATCCAAAAAAGATTTGAGAATTTTTTACTTATATATTTCTAAATTTTCTCATTTTTATTTTAAAAAATAATTTACTCTTAATCCATTAATTACTAGTTTCAAGTCCAAAATCCAATGTAGTACTTGACGAAAAAAAAATATAATAATAGATGAATTTGAACTCAGATGTGGCAGCAATGTGAATTTGAAAAATTCGTTCTCACATGGATAAAAGATAATTTTTGTATTATCTTTATAATGACCGAAACAATATTGTTTTGCGTCGGTAAAACCTAGGAAACAGTTGCCCAACCCTAAATTAAACAACTTTTTGTCGTATCAGTGGAGGCAACGTAAACAAGGGTGACCGAAATTAGCAAGATACAGGCAACAAAGCAACCACGACCACCAAAACTCCACTGTTACATTCTCATCCAATCAAGTGAAGATTGATGTAATATTCATGCAATTCTTATACTTGCTTTCTTTTTTCTATATATCATATTATATACATCCAATAGGGTGACGGTGATCGCAAGTAATAACTTTATATAAATAGTAACACAGAAGAGATAATAAAATGTCTTAGTACTAGTTTCTTCTTTTAACAGTTTCTTATACATATATTTTTAATAGTTTTAGTTGCAGTCAAATGATATAAAGAACTGTTAGTTGGTGTCTTCCCTTTAACATATGATACAAGGTCTTATAATAATAATAATAAGTAAAAAAAACATGATACAAGGTTAACCATTAACAGTGTCGAATGATCACTTTTCTACATTTTTCAACTCCGTTCATTTGAGGAGGGTGCTCTGCTATCTACCTGTTTGAGGCTCAATCTTGCAAAATCTAGTAGCATATTTTTTGTGGACAAAGACTTGTGTGCAAATGGGTTTTAGATTTCAGTAGTACGGATGAAAGTGACTAAAGAAGAGATGAAAGTGAAAGAAGATTAGGGTTAATAGGAGAAGAAGTGGTGGGTTGAAATGTGACGGAGCAAAATGATGAAGTGTATGAATATGTATGTAACATGATGAGTGTTGTGGTGACAATAACCTAATACAAGAGGCATCGTTTTCAATGTTTGGGCAGAGGTTTCATAGATAGATAACAGGACAAATGAATGACAGCGTTGAATGAGAATAAAGAATTAGAAGTGAGGGTTGGCTGGAAAGAGCCTGGAGCTATCGTGAGTGGTGTTGCCACTCACCAACTCTTTTTCACCATTTTTTTTTTGGAAAATTCTACACACACCCAAAGGGTCATATGCATATCATATCACACAAAACTTATTCATTTCTCTCTCCACCATTTGATTCTTCGCATGGCTCTTCAGCCATTTTATTATTATATATACTTTTCTTCATTTCATTACATTATATGTTCAAAGAAAAAAGGTGAGTTCTGAGGTTCAACATAATATAATGCTAATTAATACCCACTACTAGTTGGAGATTTCTTTGTTGTTCACACACCTTGTTTGTAATGACCGATCTTTATGAAAATTTTTACTACAAAATTTAATTTACTTAGGAAGAACATTGGATATTAAAGTTTAATTACGTGTTTTCGTTATAATAAATACTTACCTAGATTTTTATATGATTATAAACTTCAAAACATTTTTTATTTATAACGAATAGTTTGATAAATAAGCATGAATAAATAAAATAATATCTCATATTTATGCTTAATTAATCTTTAAATAAATTAAAAAAAATTATTATTATTTCGATATATATCCATAAATCATATATTTTTAGAATTAATTTGTATATACCATCGAGCATTTCTTTTAATAAATAATATTTATTTGAGATTTATATTTAACTAATCCTCAAATAAATTATAAAAACCATACTTTCATATTAACTTCCGTTTTACTATTATTATTCCTTTATTATATATTCATAAATTTGTATTTTTTAGAATAAGTTTTATATATATTTAAAGCATATTTTTTAATAATAAAATAACAAATGTATTACATTTTTAAAGTAAATAAATAGAGTTTTAGTTTAAGATTCTCTTTTATCCTTTAATCATCAATACAAGATTATATTTTAATATATTTGTGAGTCTCGTATTATTTAGAGTAAAAAATAATTTATATATATATATATATATATTTAATCTATAAATACATTTTTTAATAATCAAATTATGATGTAATATAATATAAATAATATCTTACATGATAATTTATCTTTAATAATATTATTATGATAAAATTGAGATTGAGATATTTTTTTTAAAATAAAATAATAATAATAATCTTATTTCTTTTAAAACAATTAAGATAATATATATAAATAAATATTAATTTAACGATTAAAAATCAGAAAAAGGATCGGTAAGATGAGAACGTTTTTAATTGAAAAGTAATTCAAAGCATAACTTTTAGCTGTCAAGGTGTTAAAAAAAGTGACAGCTATAGATATAATTGGGAAAAATAAAGTTGGTGAAATAATTTGTCCAAAAGAGTTACAAAAACTATGTTAAAAAAATAATTGGACATTCTTCCTCCTTGTTTTTAATTTTTGTTGTAACACAAAGAATTGAGTGATTAAACAATTGAAGATAGTTTTTTATTGCAGAGCTGCCTTTAGATTTCACCGAATAATTGTTAAAAACAAGGTACCGAAACGTGTGATTAAATCACCAAGTACATTATTTGGTCTCAACCATTCACACTGAGAAAGGTATAGTAGGAGGGAGAAAATATAATAATAAAGTAGAGAAATGATTGAAGATGAGAGAGGATTTAGGTGAATAGGCCCAAAAGGCCATAAATGCTTAATTCAATTGCATGTATTGAGGATCCAAGCCCACAGTTTTGTTTGAGGTTTTAAAACTAAAAAGGGTAAAAAAAATGAACTTGGAATATGGAATTAAGCTGGAGAAAATAAATGGAATTAGGGAAAAAGAGAAGGACAAGACAAAATAGGAGGAGGTTGCCTCTTGTGGTACTGGAATTTTAGGAAATCTGTGCAAGTTGTCAAAGTATATCCCTCAACTTCAGACAAAATGGTAAACACTGTACTATCAACCATGCTATGCATAAATTTGGCATCAAGTTAGAGTTTTGTAAGTATTGGAAGTCACGTTTTGATTTTTATCATACTCTAATTTTTTTAAAGAAGTTATGGGTTGAATTCTTGAAGAAAACAAATCCCTTTTTTACTTTAAATTTATTAACTTTTTAGATTTTCTTTTTGGGTCCGGTCTTCTTTATTATTGTAGTTTGCAAACTCTTATATTTCTCTGAATAAAAACTAAAATAAATGTCTCACTTTCTCATCTCTATTTTCATGCTCCAAATTTTGAGCAACACTTAAGTAAGTTGGAATATCTAACTACCTAAGTTATACCTAAATGTTAACAGTCTTTCTAACCGTGTCTTCGCCAATAACAACAATATTTATCATAGTTCTACGAGCAGGTTCCAGTAATTTGTTTATAACATTTCTTAAATCCGAAGTTTTAAACTCAACAAATAATAAAAAAAAAAAACTAGATCAAATGAAAGTATATTAACTTTAAAGAGACTCAATATTTAATGGATGGAAAATTTCAGCTTCAAATATAAAAAGTATAATTTTTTAAAGAATAATATTGTTCTTGTGAATCTAATTTAACGTCAACTTAATGGTTTAAAATCATGAATATTACTTCTTTTTTAAAATATTTATTTATTAAAATAAAAATAAAAATATTTATAATTTAATTATTATATTTTTTTAATATTATACTATTAAAATATATAATAATATTATAATTTAAATTCTAAATACTAATAAATTAAATTTAAATTGAGTATTTTAATGTATACATATTTTTTTATTATTTAATAAATATATTAATTAATAAATAAATAATTTAAAAATATTTATTTAATTTTTCCAAAATCAATATAAACAAATTTTATGTAAAAAATACTACTATATTATATAAATAAAATATTAATTTATTAATGACAAGAAATACTTCATAACGATAAAATATGAAAAAGAAGTGTTCACTTACAAAAACGTTTTTAAGAACAAGTCAACAATAATATTAAAAAGTAAAAGTATATAAATTTTTTTAAAAAGTATATAATAAATGAGATTATTCATTTATAAAAATTTTATTATTATTTTAAATAAAAAATAATGTTGTTTTAAGAATAAATTATATTAATTAATGAGATATGTAATTATTCCTCATTTATTATTAAATAATCAAATTTATTTTAATTTATATATAAATACTAAATAGATATTAAATTATAAAAAATCTCTCTTATGACTTGTTAAGCCATTCTTTCTTTTATTATGGGGATATGGATATTTATTATTTATGCATCAGATTTTTTGTTATTATATTATTTCTAAAGTTTTCTCCAAAACTCAAAACACATATATTAATTTAATTTGCATGGGTCACAAGCTTAAAGGCTTTTATATTTTCAGTTAATAAAAAATCAGCACAACTTTTTTATTTAAAATTAATAATTTGATAATATATAATAACTTATAGTTAAATAAAAATATTGTTATAAATTCATTTTAATCGTAAATAAAAATGTTTGAATAAATAAATAAATATAGGAAATAAATTTGAAACTAGAGAAAAAAAAGGCTGATGTATTGAATTATATGTAAGTGGTTTTTTTATTATTCGTAAAAGTTTTGTGGGACTAATTGTGGTTCTGAGTCCATGCCATCATATCTTTGAATGTTTTTTCATCTTTATCTTTGACTGTAGAAATTCCAAACTGGATTTATAAATAGTCAGTTTTTGCAATGGTTCAAATAAAGCAAATTCAGATTTTTTTAAATATATTCTTACCATATTTGATGATAAAGATAAATATTTAAAGAAAGAGCAGAGATAAAAAGAGATATTGATGTGAAAAACCAGAAACCTAAAATGGGAGTAACCCGTTTTTCCATCTGCTAAATAGTGCAGCACATCATACATATGCAGTAGTTTATGAATTTAATTATGGCCGAAATCTAAATAAATGATAGTAATGGGACATTAATTACAAACTCCTCCATACAACCCTTCAACCACTGTGTAATGGAAGCACTAAAAAGATAAGACACGCGCCAACACGCGTCTCTCTCTCTCTCTCTCTGTGAAAAGCAAGCACCATTCCTATTCTTATTCCTATTCCTGTAGTGTATATGGAGAAACCTCTTCCTCACTTCATTACCTGCCTGTCGTTTTTGTCGTATCAAAAAAGAAACCAAAAAGAACGCAAACATAAAATATGAATAAATAAATCACTTCTCTTTCTCTTTCTCTCTCTCGAGTGGTGTGTTGTGTGTCTTGGGTTCAATGTGTTGGCTGTCGCTTGGCCTTCTTTATCAACCAAATCTAGAGCAACCCATTTCTCTGTTATTCCATTTGAAGGAAAACTCACACCTCTCTAACTGAATCGCTTCAATTGCGCCAAGAATTTTCTTTCCTTTTCCCCATTCTTTTTCTCTTCCCTACAAACCAGCTGTTGTGGGGTGTCTCATTCGACCCCCTCACACCCACTCACACTGCTGGACTCTTTTAAACGAGGTAATGGGTTTCAGCTATTAATTCTCAAAATGTTTTTTTTTTCCCGCTATTCTTTTAAAAAAATGACAAAGAAAGCTGATTTCTGTATTATTTTCTTGATACTGTCTTTGTTGATCTGTCTGTGTTTCAAGAATTTAATATCAGCTTGGGATTGCTTCTATTGTTAGTTTTGTCAGGACCGAGGAGGGTTCTTAGACTGCTTTATGGGTATTTTCACCATTGATTTTCCTTCCAACCCTTATTTTTTCTTAGTTTGAGCCTTACCAACCTCATCTTAGGGCTTGATGGTTATGGAAAGTTGTCTTGTATCCAATGTTGTTACTGTGGAGAAAAGAGTCTGTTTTTCGATCAACGGGCTTTCTTTGGAAGAGTTGGTGCTAAAAATGTTGGCTTTATTATCATTTTCTCTTTCTGATAAATACTTGTTTGGTTTCTGAGGTATTTCGATTTTGAGGATTCATTGCATTGGTTGAAATTTGTTATTTTTCTGATTGATAGAATTTCCCTTTTTGTATCACGCATGCTGTACATTTATGACTCCTTAGAAATCTGTGAGATAACCAGAAAGCATGGAGATTGAGTGTGCTTATTATCTATGGGAGCTTTACATAGTAGCACATATGAAATTAGATTTTCTGAAACTTGTTATTCGTTTATAAATTCTCCCATTTCATCCTGTAATTTGATTTGCTTTTTACCTGGCAATGTTTGCTCATGCAGGTTGTAACTAACAACTATTTTTGTTCAACTTATTAACAATATTTGTTTCAAAATATGAAATCATTAAAAGTAATTTTCCTTGTATGGGATTTGATATCTTGCTCCTTAGTTTTTCAGTATTTTCTGTTGTAAATATTTTAAGGTCATATCTAGTAGCACGTAAAGAAAAACAGATGTTTCTACTTTAGTAACTGATGTACATCTTTACCCTGTGAATTTCTAAATTACAGAAAAGGAGGATAGCTGATGGCCATGTGTCCCTTCAATTGCACCTTTACGTAGGTAGTAATTGATATCTTAAAAGGAAACGAATCCTCTAGCTGCCATCATCTTCTGCCCTTCCTTGTTGTATACTTTTCCATGATCCTTTGATTATTTGCCCTGCGAAGATTAGTTTTTATTTGTTTTCTATTTTGCATTTCATCTTCTTTACACTGTAGTTTAAATCCAGATTTGTATTGTAAAATTCCACCACATCATGGTTTTCATCCCTGTAAGTCATTCAAATCTTAGTTAAATTCCTTTTAAAATCTCAATTTAAATCCCCAAATTGCTAACTCTCTCCTTCTACTTCTTCCACTCTGCATGATCAACACAGCCACAAACCAACCTTTAATTGTTACCTTTTCACAATTTTGAAGTGGAGAGAGACTTGAAGAAGAGGATCAAATGGTGGATCCTTGTGATTACTATGTGGCATGGCCTAGATTAGACATGTAGATTCTAGAATTACAGTATTGTCTTTGGTGTTTATGTTTATGTCTTGTAATGTGTTGTGTACTTGTGTTTTTGAATTGTTGAGTTTGTTGCTATTTTATGGGTTATAACTAATTAAGATGGTGCCTGCCATTTTTGAAATATTGATTATGAATATGCATTATGAATCAACTTGTGAATTTTACCCCCCCTTCTCAATTTAAGTTAAAATCCTGATTTTAACTACCTTGCTTTTGTAGATTATCTTACTATGGTATTATGGGTTGGATGATCTCAAACACCTTCCCTTTGTCCATAACATAAGTGCTTCACCTTGTCCAATTTGAATTTAGGATGCATATCTCTATCGTATATCCTTAGATGGAAAAATCCATGTGCACTTTTTTATTTGATGTTAGGAAGCTTTAATAATCAGCTCTTTTTCCGTTTGTGCTTTAGTATATTCACTAGGTCTTTCCTACCAGCTCCTATGGCGGGAGAAACATCTTGGATAAGCCACTATGATGACAGACAGAGGGAGACCGGGGTGTTTGACTCATTTTTAGAACTTGGTGAGGAAGGTGAAAAAGAAGCATCTGCTGTTTCTTTGGATGTCATTTTGCCAGATGACTTGTTGGAACGAATCCTAGCTTATCTACCCATTGCAAGCATTTTTAGAGCTGGTTGTGTGTCTAAGAGATGGCATGAAATTGTTAATTCGGGGAGGTTTTTATGGAACCTTTCCAATGTTCTACCGCAGAAACCATGGTACTTTATGTTTACAAGCTCTGATGAACCAGTTGGTTATGCTTTCGATCCTGTTCTTCGTAAATGGTATAACATTGAACTTCCATGCATTGGTACTTCAAATTGGTTCATTGCTTCATCATGTGGCATGGTCTGCTTCATGGACAATGACAGCAGAAGTGAATTATGCATCTGCAACCCAATTACCAAAACCTACAGGAAGCTCGAGGAGCCTCCAGGTTTGAAATTTTCTGATTACAGTGCATTAGCAATCTCAGTCAACAGGGAGTCTCACTTTTATTCTGTGGCAATTGTAAAATCTAAACAAGTTCCTGAGAACTTCTTCCAGTGGGATATCTCAATCCATATATACAATTCAGAGAACACAACTTGGGTGACCTCTTTAACAGAAGTTTTGATGGGGTGGAGAGGTGGTGATGAGAGTGTGATATGCAATGGGATGCTATACTTCTTAGTTTATTCAACTGGGGGTGGCCAACCTGAAAATCGTCATGCTCTAATTGCATATAACATGTCTAACCGTTCTTCTCAAGGTAGCTTAACAAGGAGCTTTATTCCAGTACCTTGTTCTCTAACTTGTGGCCGACTGATGAATCTGAAGGAGAAACTTGTAATGGTGGGAGGAATTGGTAAACCAGATCGACCGGACATAATAAAAGGAATTGGTATCTGGCTTCTAAATGATAAGAGGTGGGAAGAGATTGGTCGAATGCCCCAAAAATTCTTCCAAGGCTTTGGAGAGTTTGATGATGTTTTTGCTAGCAGTGGTGCAGATGATCTGATATACATTCAGAGTTACGGAGCTCCGGCACTTCTCATATTTGACATGAACCATAAACAATGGAAATGGTCACAGAGGTGCCCTGTAACAAAACGATTCCCGCTGCAGCTTTTTACCGGCTTTTGCTTTGAGCCTAGACTTGAAATTGCTCCATAGTTCTCCTTACAGTTGGCAGCTGCTGTTGAGAATTGTGTCCATGGTTTTTAATCATTTTCTTCCATTGTTCTTCAAGTGAAAATTGATTATGATTTCAGTGTTTTCACAGTTCATACAAAATGTTCTTGCTGATTAAACTGCGTATTCATGGATACTGGAATATCATTAATAGCATTTGAAAATACCACAGCTATATATTATTTTTTGCCCTTTTTATTCTTTCTTTTCATGCACCTGCTCTGCTGACAATTGTCACCTCCTCTAATTTTTTTATTGAAATATGTAATGCATGTATGAATCTGGACCAATATAACATTTCCTCATAGCACTTTAAGGCTCATTAATGATTTGAAATGGACTTTTATGGACCTTAACTATGTTTTGACTAATTGGTGAATCAATGGCATAGTAGGCTAATATCACATTCTATATTGTGATTGAGCGTGTCGTCCGTACATGGCTATTTTTATTTTTGGTAAATTAAAAAGGTGGAAAAATAAAAGATTTTTTTAGCACTGGTAGGTAAGTGAGGTCCACGATGGCTGTGGGAAAGTTGGGTTTTCTTTGGTGGAGATGTGACATATGAAGGTTAAATAAACAAGGAAGGCTTCTTAGTTGGGATTGGAAGAGAAGAATGGATTGGCGAGTGATTGTGAAAGTAGGTAACTTGTAATGGGTGTCATCAATGCACAATATTAGTAGCAGCAGAACATATGTGTCACATCCTACTCCAATTTATGAAAGCTTAAATTATTGTATTTTCTGCTTTTATCAAAATCATCTCACTTTGTTATATGACCAGGAATTTATGATTTTACAATCTTGTAAGTTAAAGCTGAAGAATTAGAGACTTAAATTAATGAGTATTATTATTTTAGACTAAGTAATCCTTCTTGTATATTTATATTATTCACTATGTTTGAATTGTATAATATTATTATTTAGAAAAAAGGTCATAAATCCAAAACGAAGAGACCTGGTTTAATTGTTTGAATGTGGAGTGGGTGTGCAGAGGGAGGGCTTTCTTAAAGACTTTTCATAATATGATTTTCAAAATTTCTACCTAATCTTATGAACTTAGGTATTTCACTTCTTTTAATTTCTTGTTTATGTATCAATTTTCCCATGTACAATAGTCGTTAATGTTTCTATTTATAATAATAACTTTAATATAGGTTAGTCTTCTTTATTTTATATAAATATGGTTTCTTTTTCTTTCATCGTATTATATTGTTACATTCAAATTTTAAGGATAATGTGAATAATCGGTGTTGAAATTTAGAGAGATGTCATATTTTTCTTTTAATATCATAATATATTTACATTTTCATGTATTATTTATGATTCTTCCAAAATTTCCAAATAGTATTGTTATTTATATACATGACGTAATAATAACTTATAAGATAAAAGCTTCGGATAAGTACATCAAAGTTACAATATAAAAAAAATATTTTAAATTTCAGAAAATATTTTAATTCAAAATATCGTTTGTTGGTCAAATTCTGTCAAATTAAATATTTTATTTTAAATAATGTAAAAGTAACCGCTAAAAAAAAGAATACAGAGATGAAGATAAAAAGAATTAGTAAAACTTAAAATAAAATGTAAATAAACACAAAGACAACGAGATAAAAAGAAATATAAAATATATAAAGATAAAAATAAAAAAGAAAATAAACCCTAAAACATAATAAGATTCAAATAAATATAAAATATATAAATATAAGGATAACAAGAAAATAAACCCTAAATTAAAATATAAGAAAAAGACAATAATTAAGTCATTAAAATATATATCACAAATACATAATTCTCTGATATAATTTTTTAAATACAATTTAGTTATATAAAATATTATTCATATAAATAAATTATTATATATTGAGAGAGTGGTGCGTGACAAGTTTGGTATTATAGTACCTATACTCTTACCCGCATTCATATCTATTAAATAATGGACATTTACTCATTTATGGATATTTTTTAGGTACACAAAGTTTATGTATCATTTGTCATCATTATTACTAATAATGAATGTTAATAAGAGATAAAAGTGAAGATAAAATATGTTTTTTCATTTCAAAAAAATATCAAATAATGTTCGATTGATTGAAAAAAAAATGTATTAGATAATTATCTCTTAAAAACAGATTTAACATGATAAATATAATAAGTTATTACGATAGCTTTTTTAATCTATATCATAGTGTGTATATATATATTATCCCTAATTTATTTAGATTTTAGTTTAAATAAACTCAACTAACGCATAAATTTTTTAATGATTAGTACAATATATTCTATATTTTTTAGAACGAAAAATATATTTTCAGTAATCATGTCACTTGTATTAAAAGGAACAAAAGAAAATTATATATTTTTTTAAAAAGAGAGTGAAAATAGCAGGTCCGAATCACTGGAAACAGTGACAAACGTAAGAGCCCAACTTGCACACAAAAGCCTGCTAGAGCTTCACCAAATAGCCCATAAATTTGTCGGGCCGAATAAAGTCCACAGAGAATCTTGTTAGCTCCAACCAGGAACGAAAATACGAAAAAGGAAGGAGAATCACCAACACTAATATAAACCCTCCCGTTCCGTTCAGAAGTTTAAGGAACAGTTATCCCAAATCCCGTACTGCCGGCTGCTCTAGGTAATGGTAGCTTCTGCGTCTAGCATCTCAATTTCTCATCTTTTCTGCACTCTAGATTAAAAAAAAATATATGATCTTGTTCTTCTTTTTTCTTTTGGAATTTTTTATTACAGAACCTAGCATAATCAATAGCAAAATATTACAGTTTTTAATTTTTTATTTTCCCCCCAGAGTGAAGATGAAGAGAATGATAGCTTTGGGGTTTGAGGGTTCAGCGAACAAGATTGGTGTTGGTGTAGTAACCTTAGATGGCACTATCCTGTCAAACCCACGCCACACATACATAACTCCTCCTGGTCAAGGCTTTCTCCCCAGAGAGACTGCACAACACCATCTCCAGCATGTTCTTCCCCTCGTCAAATCCGCTTTGGAAACCGCAAAACTCACTCCTCAGGACATTGACTGCCTCTGCTACACAAAGGGTCCTGGCATGGGAGCTCCTCTGCAAGTCTCTGCTATTGTTGTTCGTGTGCTCTCACAGCTTTGGAAGAAGCCAATTGTTGCTGTTAATCACTGTGTCGCACACATTGAGATGGGAAGGATTGTAACCGGCGCTGATGACCCTGTTGTCTTGTATGTCAGTGGTGGCAACACTCAGGTCATTGCTTACAGCGAGGGGCGTTATAGAATTTTTGGAGAGACCATTGACATTGCTGTGGGAAATTGCTTGGATCGCTTTGCAAGGGTCTTGACTCTTTCCAATGATCCAAGCCCCGGGTATAACATTGAGCAGGTTGTGCCTTATCAAATCTTTATTTGAATAAACTTATCCCCTGAATACTTATGAGGAAAGAAAATTAATGTAAGTGCTTTTATGAGGAAAAAATGAGAAGACAAAATGAATTGAATTTTTCTTACAGTTAAAGTCAATTTATGCCGCCCGGTTATTTGAACAGCTTAAATGAAAGAATTTTACGATTTCATAAGTTGATGTTAGCTTATAGTATCATCTTAATTTATTATATTTTCTTATTCTGTACTTGTAGAGAAATTTATCTAATCTAGGTTGAATATGTTTTTAAATAGTTTGTGCCAAGGGAATGATATGATATATGGGCTATTTTTGTTTTTTTTTTTTTAAATGGAATTGGCTTACCTTTGCTTTGAAATATATCTCAACATGCCTTATGCAGTTTTCTTATTCTTTAGCTTGCAAAAAAAGGAGAGAAGTTTATAGACCTCCCTTATGTTGTCAAAGGGATGGATGTATCTTTTAGTGGTATATTGAGCTATATTGAAGCAACTGCTGTTGAAAAGCTAAAGAATAATGAGTGCACGCCTGCAGATTTGTGCTACTCACTGCAGGTGAATTTAATTTGTGCTGATTCCTTTCCCTCCTGTTATATAAATTAATGAACGATGAATCTGTAAGTTGATGTATTTTAGTATGTTGCAGGAGACACTGTTTGCAATGCTTGTGGAGATAACGGAGCGGGCTATGGCTCATTGTGACACAAAAGATGTTCTTATAGTTGGTGGTGTAGGTTGCAATGAACGGTTGCAAGAGATGATGAGAATCATGTGCTCTGAACGTGGTGGAAGATTGTTTGCTACTGATGATAGGTATTGCATTGACAATGGAGCAATGATAGCTTATACTGGTCTCCTTGAATTTGCTCATGGTGCATCGACACCACTAGAGGATTCTACATTCACCCAGCGGTTTCGGACAGATGAAGTGAGAGCAATATGGAGAGAAGCAAATTTGGAAAAATTGAATGGGCTTGCAGAGAAGAGCATTTGATTTGTCAATCTTTGAGGTGCAGTCCTATTCTTGTACTGTTGGGCACTTAATTAGATCTTTACTGTAGAATATTTAGCAGCATGTATTTGGGTGAGTGTTTCAGGGTTTGTAAAATTTCGAACTGAAGTGATTTATATTGGGATGCTTTTATTCTAAAAGCAAGTTAGTAGTAAAATCAATATAAAATATCGATTAAACAAAAAGTTAGCTAAAACTGTTTCAATTCAAAATCAATTATTTAACGTGGGACTATAAATATCTAATCATTTACCTAAATGAAATGACCCAAATATTTATCATGATTGTGTACGAAACAAACATAAAATCAAACATTATGCTTAGTTTTGTCAAAATTTTATTTTCCATAGTCAAACTTAGCTAGGAAATTTGTATGCTTTATTGTGATAAATTCTGTTATAACTAATTATGATCCACGAGTCTGGCTTTTTTTCCCCAGTTTTAGAATGTATGTTAAAAGGACACCACTAAATCATTTTAAAAGCGAGAGGGTTGACGGTGTGTGGATTACAACTAGGGGGTCTGAAATTGAATTTTAGTGAAACAAGATAGGAAAAATGTTAGCCCATTTGGTTGAAATTTGTTTACAAAAGTTTTCTGTGTGGGGGAGTTCAATACGCCCTCTAGTGGACATCCTATACCCGTTCTTGTTCCCCCCTTCCATCCTCCTTGGTGGGACCTTTCCTAGATTCTATTAGGATAAAATGGTGACACACTAATTAATCCTTTGTAAAGCTTTTTATAATAGAAACCTATTTTGTTACTATTTGGTTTCTTCTACATCTGAAAAAGTAGCAATATAATTGGATATTGCGTGTTTCATCGTCTAAGGAATTTCTTTTTCCTTCTGATCTCACGGGTCTGAGTCTGAGTGCTCATTGGTAACTTAGTACCAAAAGAACATGTCACTGCTTGATATTCACAAATTAACCTCCTTCAAGCTGAAGGTCATACTCAAGGATCTTGAGATATATATATTCTCACGGTAAATTTATGTAAGAAGAAACACTTCAATTTGTTTGATATTTTGTTGTATTATTCAGTGGTGCTGCACCAGTGGCATTCACGCCAGGATGTACCAGGGTCTATCAATGGCATTGGCTTTGTACCAAAGTCCATGTAAAGCTTTTGCAGTGCGTCCTGGTTTAAGTAACTTTACAGTAGCCCCTTTTGCCCTCGTAGGACGTACATACTTTGTCTAAAACTTATCCATGTAATATGTCTGAAACTCTTCGGTCTTTGTTTATGTATTGTCTGCAGGTCAAGTAAAATTTGCCTCTGCATACTTTATTGGCGACAAGCACTTAAAAATTATGAAACATAACCTGATTCACGATACCATTTTCAGGATGTCAAGTAATTTGGTAAAACTTCATCTGTTACCTCGAGTTTACGTGGCATGATCGATAAAAAAAGTAGGATGAATATTCGAAAGTTTTTGCTGTATGTCCTGTCTTTCAGAATTTTTAAACTCTCTTTATTAAGAAAGTACTAGTCCAAAGTAATAGACATTTACAAAGTAGCATTTGAAGAGTATATTTGGTCCACATTCAAACTTCAGGTTAATGAATTTTATTTTGATTTACATAAAGTGATTATTTTGTGGTTAAAGTGAAAATAAAAATATTTTCTCGAAGTAAGCAGAAATTTGTTTTAAATGTGAATTCACTAATCACTGTCGAATGATTTGGAAACTATTACGACTCTGCATAATTTAAAGGTGTTTATGTTGCCTCTTATTTGACTCAAGCATACTGCACTTTCTGCAAATTAAGCTACGGCACTCAACATACAACTTAACCTTACTAAGCAAGGAGCATCAGCATTCTTCAAATTGATTTTAACTATAAAGTGTAAAACCAGAAGGTGCATGAGGTTCACGGTTCACATCCTCTATTTTACCATGATAAGGGCTATTAAATTTGCTCAGTTTTGTTAGCTTGATGTTGCTAGTAAGTTACCATAGATTCAATTGACTTAGTGCTCGCCTTCTTACTCCAATTGCTGAATAGAGAAAATTAAAAAACAGTATACTACATCAACTACGTGACATGATAACTTTCCTGGCTCCCAATAACTTTTGACAGTCGGTAGGAAGCAGAGAGAGGATACTGAGAAGTGAAAAGAAAACGTTTTACACCATTAAACACCAATGTCGGATATGAATATCCATATTGTTAATGTAACAATAAGGTTTTTGGAACACAACCAGTTTAAGGGAAATGAAACCCAAAAATACTGGTCCAAATACGAAAAAAATATGCTATTGTGATATTTAATTTACCTATCAGTATTAACTTCATGTACCAAATTCAATTAGATGCATTGTCAGCAGCTATAAGCTGTCCAATGAACCAACTGACATGGTGAGCAAGTATATATTTGTCATTTTTATTGATAGTAAGATAAAAAACAAAGTGCAGGTCGTACTATGGTCTTAGCCCCAAGGGCAATGGCACACTCGTGCATGGGTGAAAATTGTAATGAAACCTGTCATAACACCCTTTAATGATGCATGCATGGTTAAGCCCCAATATTGAAGTATGTGAAAGGAAGTCTCAGTTCCATTTTCCCAAAAAGTATTCAACTATGTTCTATTTTAAATTAAATTCTAGTATGGAATAGGTACAAATCACTGAAAAATAATAGTGGAGGAATAAATTCCAAGACATGGCGTGAGATGGGAGGAAAGATGGACCACAAGCTTACTTGATGTTCATAATGGACAATAAGTTCTACACTCGTCTGTGGACCCTTTCTGTGTGTAGATGGAGCCCCATATCTGTGGATTGATTAGGACAACATGCGTGCGTCCAAAGATTCATCGTCACTACTCACTGCAATTTGCGACATCCCATAAAACGCATGCTTAAAGGTTTTAAAGCCCTTCACCACATATTTAGTAATAATTACATGCATAATATATGTAGTCTTGAACAAATTCATGGCCCTTTTGATGTTATGTTATACTTAGTACATTTTGTAGGCGTAGCTTAGATTAGCTTGCCATGAAAGAAAGCAAAATGACAATTTCAATTTTTCACCTTTCTTTTCTGGTCCAGGTTTTTTCACCTCTTAAATTTAGGCTTTTTGCCATTTTTTTCTTTCCGCCCTTTGCTGGTCTCATGGCTTGTTTTGTTTGTCTTTCAAAGCTATGATGATGATGCCCAAACACTTTCATAACCACAGTAGTCTTACTTATTATTAATTAACATGTAAACACTAACCAATGTTTTTAGGATATTGATTAAAAAAATTACTTTTTTTTTTCATTGAGATGTAAAACTATGTTTCTCTATAGTATTTTAATATGTTCTAGACTATTTTTTATAACAAAAAGGGAGAAGTGAATATTAAAAGGTTCTTACTAGAAGACACATATTTTCGTATTTTAAAAAAATATATAATCTGTTTTAACTTTTTAACCAGTGTCCATAGCTTGTCATATTGAAAAGAATAAAAAAAAAAAGAGAATGGTGTTTGCACAAACAATTTGAAGAAGTTTTATATTATTGTTCGATCATAAATAATAAACGTGTTGATTTTTACAGTTAAAATCCTGCTACAATAATAAACTCTTAATTTTCAATTAAAATATGGAAAAATTGATTATATAATATATCTGAATATTTTATTTCTGCTGGAATATTGATATTGAATTCTTGATCAAGAGCTGTGAATTTACACATGTCACAATTGCATTTTGAGAGAAAAATAAGATTGTCACGATTTGAAATTCTTTAACATGGCATTTTGAGTTAAATAAAAAAATGTTGGAAAAAAAAAGTATAACTTGACAAAATCATAAGCCTAAATCTATTACACACTCTTTACTCTTACGTTAAATGTAGTTATTGTTCTCCTTTTGTTTTAATATAGGTTTAAGTAATAAAGATCGAGGAATTTCGATGGAGACTGGGAAAAAAAGAAAAAAAAAAGCGAGTAACAATAATTTAGTGAGTAGACAAGACAGAAGGACGACAAAATTAAGGTGTTGGGATAAGGGCCCAATGAAAGTGGAGCCATGTCTGAATCGTGTGTTGACGTGGCTCAATGTCTGAGGGAGAAGAGAAAGCTGACTTTGTAACACTCAGAGTTCACTTGTTGTTGGAGTTTGAGGGGTGACATGACACTGTCAAGTTAGAAAGAAAAACAAGAAGAAAACACTTCAATCTCACAGTTAAAAAGGAATAAAAAAATGAAGTTTAAAATTTGAAGTTGGAGTGTTGAAAATTGAGAGAAGAAGGAAGGAATAGGAAGATGGAAAGAAGAGAAAAAGGTGAGGAAAGGGAAGGGTTAATGGTGGAAAAGTTGAAAGGAGGGATTGTTGTGGGGAAAAGAGGAGGCCCTTCAACTCCCCCACCCATATGGAGACTTGAGTTTCCCTCTCAGCAAAATAAGAATAATGGTAACTACAAAAGCAAAAATAGAAACCAGGTTCAAGAGTTCCTCAACTTTCCCACCTCAACAACACTCTCTGCCAGAAAACTCTGTGCCAAACTCTGGCAAATTCAGCCCCACCAACAGGCCCCACTTCCCAAAATGAACAAGCCTCCACTCACCCGCCGCCACCGTAGGGACACACTTCTCAAGGTTTCGAATCTTAAACATATGTCTCAGCCTCCTCATAGTCACATGGTGAGTGAAGTCTAATGATCTCAGCTTCTCTTGCATCTCCTTATATCTTTCTTTGTTTCTGCATCATTGTGCTCTAATAGCTTTTGCTTACTTGAAACAAGTTTTCAGTTTTATTTTTCATATATGATTTGCTTCTATACTAGTCTCTCTGATTTTCTTTCACCGCCTCTTCCTGTCTCCTGTTTTTAATTTGTTAATGAGCTTAGTTTCCCATCTTTCATGTTACCTTCAACATTTTGACTAAATACTCCTTTGCTTAATTTCTTCCCATTTTTATCTTACACCTAAAATCGGAAACTTTACCTTCGGCTTTGTAAGTTATATGTATGTTTTTGGTTATTTTTTGTTGGATAGAGAAATTTTTTACTTATCCCCCAAGAAAACACGTTTTTGCATTTGTTGGTTTGTTCTCTCGGCTTCGTTTTAGTTCTGTTGTATTTTACAATTGCATGTGTATTGTCAAGTAGATGCTTCGGTTCCATTTCATTTTTCTTATTTATGATTGATTCTGCATATTCTCGTGTTCTTTTAGATCTTGCTTCTCATCATTTAAGGAATCCCAAAAAATTTTAGACACATGCTAACTTTCTATTTTCTACATCAATTATCCCTTATTAATGAAGGTCCTTATCTATCTGCAATTTGGGAAGAAGGTTCTTAAAAAGAAAAATGATTTAGTATTCAACATCCACATGTCTGCATTTCTATGTGGCCAGAAAGTGATTCAGTACTTCAGTGTAATCACATTAATTTAGCTCCGTTCCACACTTCAACTCACGCCGTTTCTCATGATTTGCTGGTACTAGTCTATAATGCAATTACGTTTGGAGCTACCTTTAACTTCTTAAGTTGATCATGTAGTGCAACAGAATTGTTGACACCGAGATTTAACACTCAAATTGCTCGAGTCAATTTTGCTGAAGCATTTTGAATACTATTGTTTAATGGAGGAGTACTCGTGTTCTTTGTCTCTTTTCATGGCATTTTATATGTTTATGTTGCTGGTCTTTGCTTTGTCCCTCATTGCAGCCAGCATCCGTTACGGGCTTGACAAGACATGTTCGAACATCACTGGTCCAACACCATAGATCAGCTAGAAATGGTCGCACTAAACAGCCTGTATCCCCTCCTTGTCACAGTAGTTCAATGCAAGTAAGTGTGTGTATGTGTTATTCGAATTGTGAGCAGTTCTATTAGTCTTAAGATGTTACTAACACTAACAGATTAACACTACTATTTAATTTTATTTTCATTAAATACCTTTGTTTCTTTACCAACGACAGTAATTTTACAATAATTTCTTCAGTTTTCAGGGAGACATATATGACTTTGTGGTTTCTTGGTTTTCTATTAAGGCACTGAAATGGATTATTGAATATGTTGTCAATGATCCTTCTGTGATATTTTTAATACATATCTTAAAAACTGTCTGTTGATCAGATCATTTTTAAAACGATGCCTATTTTCACTTTGTATCTGGTATAATAAGTTGAATATGCAATTTGCTCAAAACAGGTTGCACAGTATAATCATCCTCTAAGATACTTCAAGGGTTGGATTACAGAGTCAAGTCGCAACCCTAAAACATCCAGAGAGTTACTCAAGGTACTCAACCATATCTGGTGTCTTGAAGAACAGCATGCGTCAAACCTATCAGTAGTGAAAGCCCTAAAAAGGGAACTAGATCTTTCTCGAGCACAGGTTAAAGAGTTACAACAAGAAAATCAATTGAATGAGCATGAAATGGAGAACCTATTGAAGCAAATAACTGAGGAGAAGCTTGTCAGGAAGAACAAAGAGCATGATAAAATTAAAGCTTCAATTCAATCTGTCATGCAAGAGATGGAAGATGAAAGGAGGTTAAGAAAGCATTCAGAAAGCCTGCATCGGAGGCTGGCTAGGGAGCTTTCTGAAGTGAAGTCTTCATTCAATGGTTCTCTGATAGATCTTGAAAAAGAGAGAAAAACACGGATCCTTTTAGAGAATTTGTGTGATGATTTTGCCAAAGGCATAAGAGATTATGAGTATGAGGTACGTTCTCTTATGCATAATAATTGTGAGCAGGGTCAAGCTCAGGTTAAAGGAGATAGCTTTGATAGGCTAATTCTTCATCTATCAGAAGCTTGGCTTGATGAGCGCAAGCAAATGAAGTTAGTTCAAGCTGCCCATGATCTCCCAGAAATTGATTCATCAATTGTTGACAAGTTAGGTGTTGACATTGAAACATTTCTTCATGCAAAAAGATCTGTTAACTTGAGAAGATATGGTAACTCCTCCACAAAGGAGACAAAGGAAATTTACCCTTGCCTACATTCACTGGATTCCTTTCCAGTGAAGGAGGCCATAAGGGCACCTCTGAATGTGGCTGAAGAAGACTCCATTGGTGCCTACATTTTAGAGCATAAAAGAACTTCAGACAAAGGACTGGACAAACTTGGCTCCAAAATGAACAACAACAATACTGCAGAGGTCCATAGAGAAAAGAAAGGAAGGCACAATTCTCTTAGGAAACAAGTTCAGTCCAAGGAAATCATTGAGGACTGCTGTGAGTTGCAAACAAGAATGATGAAGAACGTGTCATGTGATGAAAATGAGAGTTGGTTTGTTGAGAGGAAATCAAGTGAAATTGGAGGGGACAGCACAATGCTATTTAATACCCCTGGGGCATCAACTGTGTGTGAGGCAACACAAGGTCCACCAAAAAGTAATGCATTATTGTGGACAAAGAGAATGAATTCAAGTTATGTAGTTAGAAACAGTTCCTTGTCTTCTGAAGGCGATGATAATAAGGTTTATCCAGAGAGTATATTCAGGGAAGACGTACTTGTTCACTCTGCACGTACTGGTAATGGCAGTCCAGTAAAACAGTGGAAATCTACATTGATTGTCCCAGATTTTGACAAGTCTGAGTCTTGTTCCAAATTGCCTATTAAGGACAACGACACATTGATGGCAAAACTGCTTGAAGCAAGGATGGAGAGGCAGAAATCCCGCCGTAGAGCTAGCATTAGCAAAATCTCATTTCCTTCTGCCAGACAAGTTTGTGATGAGAAACATAGGAATGTCAGTAGTTGCAACGGTATCGAACTCTGATGAGGCACAATGCATATCACCACTATATGTCAAGAATCAACCTAGGTTTGTAAACAGCAATGGAATCGTCGTAATTTTACATGGTTAAGTGGATGAAGATCATCGTGGAGTCCATTACCTGCCAAGGGGCAATGTATTCCTAAACATGTAACATAACCATCCCGTCAGCGGTTCAAGTTACCATAATTTGACCTTTTATTAGATTCCCTCACGTTCCGTAGATTGTACGTGCTTCTACATTAATAAGCGTAGTTTATATCTAGTTTGATGGCAGTGTTTTGTCCGCGTTTCTTAGATTGTACGTATACATTTTGAAGCACAAACTGTAGCTGCCTGCGTCTTTTGACAAAAGTAACATGATTTTTACCTGAACATTAAAATTTGATTTTGGCTCAATCAGTTAAGTTGATCAGATTAAGATTCCATGAGGTTGCCTTAATGAATCGGGAAGACCAAGTGCTGTCTTCATTCAGTTTGCCATTACTTTTTTAGTTGTGCATGACTACTACATATATCAATTGCCCAAAACCAATTATTGTCATTTCTGTTAAAACTTTTAGTTGTGTATAAAATGTACCCTTTCAATTCCTTTTTAGTTAAAACATTTCCCTCATTCATTTGAAGAAAGAAGGATTCCGATGGTAGGATTCTTAAGCACAGACAAATAGACATAGTTTTCAATTAAAACAACAAAATTGAATCCAATAGTGGGACCAAGCTATAACTCGAATGAATTTAAAAAGAAAAATGAAAAGTGTCTATATATCCTCAATTTGAAAGTAGATCTAATTTTTTCTATAAACATTATTTGTCATATTAAATAATAAGGAAAAGTAAATTGAAATGTACTAGTTCAGAAGAAAAAATAATTGAAATCAATTACCGTCTATGGAGGGGGTTGATAGGGAAGAAGAAAAATCAAAGATGAGTGATCTGCCCGAGTTGGTAGCGTCTAGGTGAAACCCCGTTATCTATATTATGTGTTGGTAAACAATATAGCTCAAAATGAAAAACGGTGCGTGTCTCTCTGAAGTACCTGCTTTTCAAAATTCTTAATCCTTTTAGTTTTATGATAAATCTTCAAAATGTAAATGATTAGTACTCGATTTAATTCCAAATATCCTATTACACCAATCTTGACACAATTTCAATCAGGCAAATAATAATCTAATTTTTGTTGGGAGTTCAACTAAGAACTCAAACATGATCCAAATTTCAAACCTTACATGTGCAAACACTTCCTATTACCCGTGATTACACATTCTAAGTTCAATGATTTGATAGAGGTTGGAGTTGGCGTAAATGGGAGTGTATTGCAGAGAGCCGATGATGAGGAATAAAATAAGACAAGGGAGTTGAACACCAAGGCAATTAGAAGCATTGCTTTTGAAGGATTGTTTTGACATGTGCAGATGACCATATAGCCAAGATACATGCCATCTACCCCCTTTCCCCTTCTTAAACTATCAAATAAAAGTACACAACTTTTTCCACTTCTCCCGCAGCCAAGCATGCTGTACAGATACCTTCTATGTCAACAAATGTTTCAGAATTGTCACATCAAATACTATTCACATAACCTATAAAAAATATATATAAGATAGTAGCACAGAAAAACCACCCACATAACTGACAGGAAGGTGAGAAAAGATAGACAAATCCGACAGACAGATATACATTCTCAGATGACTGACTATCCATAATCCAATAAGACTTATAATATATGCTCTGCTCAACTTTAATTGATATCTGTCGGCCATATACAAAGTGAAGTCTATGAACGAAAGCCTAAGACTCTAATTGGATAGATAAAAAGGGGTAGAATAGCTTAGAATATGCATGATTAATATCCTTCAATCTAGGATAGTATGGAACGGAACCCGATTAAATTAATGTCCATCCCTTCTACCCGAATCCACTGTACTCTCTATCAGACATCCATACACCTAAGCAAGTGAAACAAGACAATTACACAATCCCCATATGCACCACATCCCAACATAAAACCATAACAACAGTAAACATAGGCAAAACCACCACAAGCAAAAGCAATCATCGGGAACAACAAGGTTTTAAAATATTCCACAACGGTTATTAGAACAACTCTGCAACCACAATCATGTCCGCGTAGGCTACAATTCACCAGAATATCAAAGATCGCAACCGCAACAGCAAGTAAAACCTTTATCAGGACACGGAAAACAGACCAATCCCTTCAACTTTTTTTCCAATTATATTTTGTACTAACAATCCAAACCACGAAGCTCTAATTAAACAGCATGCAAATGAAATACAGAGCAGGGGTAGCAGTAGCAAAATGATAATGAAACAAAAATGGGATGACATGACATGACAGTCGGAAATATCTGAGTTATTGAACAATAGCGCATGATAAAATAAAATCCAACACAGAGATGTAAAGTGATGAGAGCTGCAAGGAAGCAAATAGAAATAGAAGTACAAATACTAGAGATATATAATTATTGTACGGATAACAACTGTGATGGAGGTGGAGGTGGAGGTGGCGGTGGCGATTAGATTTTATCGATATCCTCATCCTCAAACTCGATGTAGTCGTTGGCGGTGGCGTCGTCCTCCTCGTCCAAACCGGCACCGATACCCTCGTTGAGGCGCGTGGTGTCGGGGAGTTCACCGTAGGCCTTGAGGAGTCTAGCCTCGTCGGGCATGTACTTGAGGATGACGTCAGCCTTGTCGTCCTGGTAGTCCCGGAGGCCGACGAGGATTATGTCGCCGGCGGCGATCCAGACCTTCTTGTGCATCTTGCCGCGGATGTGGCAGAGGCGCTTGGTGCCGTCGATGCACATGGCCTCACAGCGACCGTTTCCGAGCATGCGGAGGACTTGGGCGTACTCCTGGCCGTCCTCCTTGAACACGAGCTCTCTCTTCTCGTCATCCGCTTCGTTCTTTCCCCTCTTCCTGTTCTTACCTCCCTTTCCCTTATTCTTCGGCATCTCAAAACCCTAACCCTAACCCCTCTCTTATCTCTTTGTTGATTTCGATCCTTTTCTTTTCTCCCTTCTCCTCCCAACACAACACAGATGATAAAGTGAGTGCCGTGTGGTGTTGTGTTGTGATTTTAATCCCACACCCTATTCTTTACCTTTTATATATTCCCCAAAACTCGCTTTCATGCTCCGTTTCCTCTTTGCCCATCTGTATTTCCACTTCAAACGTGTAGCGAGCTAAATTTTTTTTTGGAATATTATCACTTCAGTTTTTTAATATTTTTAATCAATAAACTTATTATTTTCTTAAAATTTAAATATGAAGAAGAGAAGAAAAAAAAACATGTATCCTATAAGTCAATTTAAATTATTTTTACTCTATTTAATGATGTCGTCTAAAAATATTTAATTGATTGCATTTTATTTTATATTAAAACATAATAGAATACCTAAAAAGAAAATGATCCAGCCCAAATTTATAAGGCCTTCGTTCCCCAGACAATCGAATAACTACAATTTTTATTTTCCAACGCACAAGAAGTAAGCGTCTAAACTAATCTATATTGATTCCTTTTGTGATTGTATTTTCCATGGAAATGTTTTGCTAGTTCTGATAGAGTTTAATTTTAACACAGACTTAGAGGAAAAAGGAAAATTAGATATCATATAAATTAGCAGTTATAAGAAAAAATATCAGAATTGATAATTATAATTGAATAATAATATAAAAACTATAATGAATAAAATATTTGTTCATTTTAGTATTGCTTGCTATTATGAAAAAGGTGTAAATAACAAGTAAAAAGTTATGCTCAGATTAATAAAATCCCCAAAAGAAGGCAATGAAAGTTTTTTTGGTATTTGAAAAAAGTCATTATTCCGAGGGAAAGGTTGAAGGTGATATATAGAACTTATTCATTACTTAATTATCTCATGTATCCGTTGATTAAGAACTGGAATCCAATTCCATATCCTAACAAAATACCAAATTTCCTTTCCTTTTTAGCAAGAGATACAATACGACTCTATGTCCGTCGATATTTTTATTGTATATTTAAGACTATAATTGACTAATATAGAATGAAAGTAAGAGAAAAAAAGAAGGATGAGGAAAAAATAAAGTATTTTTATTCATTTAATATATATATATATATATATATATATATATATATATACGAAAAAATAAAGTACTTATTTTAAAAAATTAAAATTAAATAATTATTAAAAGTGTTTTTATTCATGATATTATTAATTAGTTTTTTTTTCATAAAATAATTTTTTAAAATATTATCTTTAAATTATATATCTATTTTTTAACATATATATTTTCATTTATGATTATGAAATACTTTTTATTAGACAATTATTTTTTTCTAGAATTATTTAAAATTAAGTTAATAAAATAATATCATATTATAAACAAATAAAAAATATATTAAATTATTTATTTGATTTTTATAATTATTATATTATGATATTTCATTAAAATAATTATATATATAAAATCATATAAAATATTCAAAACTAACCTCCAATTTATTCCATGGATCTCATTTATATTATTAGAAGGTTAAGTTGTCAAGAGAGTTATTCATACCTGCAAGATAGATGATGTTTAGTTGGTTACCTATGGTAGAGATGCAAAATTCTCATCTCATTTTTTTAGGCATTATAAAATAAATTTGATATTAAATTATTATTTTTTATTATTTATCACCCACAAACTAATAATATATATCTTTTATGATATCACGATTTGACATTTCACCTTTTTTTATAACCTTCACGAATGTATTTCAAGAACTAACTTTGATGAATAATAAATAAATATATTTAATGTAAAAGAGAATAAGAGAAGACACAAATTCCTGTTTAATTTTTTTTTAAATTCAACTGTCTATAGATAAAGATAAATCAAGAGAAAAAAATATAAATTAACTTATAATTATATATTTTAAATAGATAAACAAATTTATCAAATTGTCATATTCAAATTAATAATAATTTATATAATCAATATTGTTCACAAATTCAAAATATTTAACCCCTACAAAAATTATTACGAAAATAATTTAATTCTCCTTATTTTCTCTTTCTTTTTCCTTCCTTCTATTCATATCATTTCACCCTTACTAACCAAATACAGTATAAGAAATAAATAATCACATATATAATTTTAAAATTTATATTATATAATAAATAAATAAATCAATTTACTTTATAAATAATAATTTGACATTTTTTTAGTTTGATTATTATTTTCGTATAATCTAATATACCATTAGATAATGATGAGAATAAGTTTTTGATTCGTATTTTTTTAAAGTAAATAGATTTATATATATATATATATATATATATATATATATATATATATATCTTAATTTAAAAAATAAGATTTTTAAATATATTTTTTAATTTTATTATTTATTTTTTGACAATATAATAATTTATTTTAATTATTAGATTATAAAAATAGTGAAGATTAAGATCTTTTACCAGAGTAATGACACCCTAGATTCTTAATAACCATTCCATCTAAAAAGTTTGATTACTCTCCTTAGTTAACAAGTATCATAGATGCTCATAAGTATATTTTTTTTAATTTTTTATTCTTAAAGAATATTTTAAATTTATTTTTTAAATATAAATTCAATTAAAAGAATCATTTTTAAATATGATTTAAATAAAATTACATCTTAAAATATTAATAAAAAAAATAGTCTATTGAGAAAATAAATTCAAAAAGTTTGAAAAAAATAAATAAATTTAAATAACATTGATTTTTTAAAAATAATTTTAATTTCATAAGTCGAAATAAAAAAAAAATATACAATTAAATTCCATAGAACTCTTTACTTCACTAATTATTTTATGGTAATCATTTAATTTAAAAATTATTTAAATAAAAGGCACTAATGAGAGTACTTATCCAAAACTATAGATATTATTGTATTCGTGTTTCTAGTATAAAAATATTTGTTCGATAAATTAGATAGTTATTATCTAAGTAGATAATGAATCATTTAAGCATGTTGATTTTTCTTTAATTTTTACTAGTGATTTCAAATTTAGAGGATATGTATGGAATAATATCAATAATTGCATAATTAGTATAAAATTAATTTTAATTAATAATTGTCTACATAATTTGGATTTTTAGATTAATTTGTAATATTTAAAGTAAATTACGAAAATAGTAAAAGTTCAAAAGAGAAGAAATTGTTAGAAAATAAACATGCTATAAAAGATAAATATACAAGAAAAAAATTAAATTACATAAAAGTAAATCTAACTCATTATCAAATATAAAATAATAAAGGAAATCGATAAAGATTGCGATTTAAATTACAAAAAATTTCATATTTATCCTTTGTTTATTTTTCCAAATATAAGTTTTTTCGTATAATTTAACTATCATCTTTTTACATTTATTTTATCTTATTTATATTTTTATTGTGTAACTGCTAAGACATTTTAAAATAATAAAAGTGAAGATAAAATTTTAAAGTAAAGTAAGATAAATTACACAAAAATGAAAAAAAATACACAAAAATGAAAAAAAAAACACAAAAATGAAAAAAAATACACAAAAATAAAAAATAAAATCAACATTGCATTCTTATAACCATTCTCCCCTTTTTTTTTGAGTCATAACCATTTTCCCTTTTTTATCGAGTCATTTTGTTGACATGTAATACCTATAAGTGCATTTGTCATGTGATGGAAGCATTTCCACATATTTCTCAATTGCATAACTTAAAGTAATTTTGTTGTCACATAATACTTATAACCCATAATCATTTATGTATATTTCTTAATTGCATAACTTCATCTTAATGTCTTGATTCTCTCGATTAGCAACCCTGGACTTGACATTCCTGATTCTTCAATTTTCAAAGTTTGATTGGCTTCTCATTTGTTTAAATTATTTTGATGCTCTTTAATAGGAAAAAACAACACAATAACCTAAAATATCAAATTATACAATAAAAATAATTTTCCTAAACTTACGAGAATACGTGAGGAGTATAACACTAATATTTTTGGCGTGTGAAAAACAAACAAAAGAAACCTTTAGGAGAATATGTGAGAAACAAAACATTGATATTTTTGGCGTGGAAAACAAAGAAAAAAAAAACCTTAAAACCAATGACAGTGTGTGTGAGACTAGTATCCCAATGGTCAAAATAAAGACTCTTATGCTACGAACATGTTGTCAAAATATTTCAGATCGATCCAATGGTGAACTAATTCAATGGTAAATTAAGCGACAATCGTAATTTTACATAATTCTACATGGACGACTTAGTAAATGAGCAAAATTGTTTCTTTTCTTTTTCTCTTATCTTTTCCAAATGCTACAAGACTCTCTATATTCTGACCTAAGGGACCCCTCTCCACTTAGATTAAGTGAGATAAGATGAACTTCACTAATTTAAATTTTTTAGACACATAATTGAGAGTTAATCCCAATACATTTCAATTCATTACTTAAATCATTTCTTATTTTGATTCTTTTATTATCGATACGTAACTCTTAATAATTTCAATTTTCTTATCATTATTCCTTTTGAAACCTTCTATGTTTCTCAATTTATTTCTTTCCATGTAGTTGCAAATTTTTGGTGTGATGATTAAAATGTTGGTTATCCACGTTTAAAAGAGCCTATTCTGTGAATCTTCCAGGCAAAAATATGTAGATGTAAATTTTGTTGTCGTTCGTAATTATGGGTAAAAGGAAAATATTTCTAACAAATCTTTAATATGATATCGCACTAACCATCTAACATACATATTTGGGTATTAGTTAAGATTACAAGAAGGAAGAGCTACGAACTAGAAGAAAAAAAAAGTTAGAGATATAAAACTGAATCAATGTCTGATGGTAAGTTCAGCTCTAAGGTGGAGGACATCATTGATAAAGTATAGACTATCTTCAGCCATGAAGGTTGTCCATGGAATAGCAAATAAGTTTCTATAGCCAACAGCCTTTCCCCCAGTGAAAACATAATTGCCTTTATACTTGCTCACAAATTCCTCTGTTGGTCTTGACCTCGCAGCAAATTCATAATCAATCGCAAAGCTAACAGAGCCTTTTTCCTGCATTCCCAAAAACAAACCAAAGCAATGGGAAGAGCTTTGTTGGTCCATGTTGCAATGAGCTGATAAAAAGAACCCTTGTCCACCCAAATGGAATGCTTGCGAATAAATTCGGCCAGATGGATACAAATTGGCACACTCTTCTCGCTTTAGATCTAAGTAAACCACACACTGTTGTTGTGGAAGTTCAAACTCCACCACCTTAACAGGGCGATACTTGTATGCTCGCTCCACACAAATCCGACTGAAGGAACTACACTCGGCGGCTAGTATCCGCTGACGATATGGAGCCTCAGCCTTGAAAAGGAGGGCTTCAAGTACAAGCTTTGATGAAACATTATGGTCAAAGTCATTGCATGATAAAACTTTCTTCAGCTTTCGACATGTCATATAAGGGAAGCGAATTAAACGAGCCAGTCGTGTACCCATAACTTCTCTCCTTTCTTCTACTTTTTGGTACCGTGTTCGAACCCACTTCAACAAAAAGTCATATACAGCATCCTCTGATGCAACCTGGAGTTCATCACTGGACAATATTACTTCTAGTCCAACTAGTGGCAAGTTCATAGCCTCTTCTTGGAACCTGTTCACACGTCAAACTATTATAAGCACTCCAAGGGATTATTTTACGTTACATAAAAGCGGAAAAACTTACTTTGTTAGATCTTTGTATCGATCCACAAGATATTGTTTCGCTGCATCAGTTAATGGTTGAACTGCATCAGCCATTAAGACACTAAAAGGAAGCTCAAGGTAAAGCAATGCAGACTCGGGTGTCATGGGTATAATTTGCAATAATCGACTACAAAATTTCATGCAGGAAGCAACTTCGAATTTGTCAGCAGCCATCAACACATCCATTATTTCAAGTGGTGAAGTAACGTTTAAGGTATTACTATACATAAAATGTAAAAGTTCCATAAGAGCAACTTCCTCTGCAATATGCAAAAGAAGCATGATAATTAGACCAGAAACTATGATAAATATAATCAAGAAAGAAAATGATATAAATTTAATATGTGTGTCTGTGTTATTACCAGAAACATTGATTCTCAAGGTGACTTGCCTCTGCTCTGATTCCTTCATTCCATTTGAGAAAAGCTGTGAAAATACAAATAAACAAACATATTGTTATCATAATTTTCAAATTAGGTTAACATATAAAAAAAAACACCTACCTTGTAGAAGAAAGGACTTTTAGCTGCCAAGATAGGAGAACTGATGTGTAGTGTTTTAACTCTCACAACCGTAGAGCAATCCATATTCCAATTTGAATCATTAATATTTGTCGATTCATCACCTATGTTAATAATAATTATTACTGATCTTAACAATAACCATCTCAAAAAATCATTGAGAAGAAGTAACAACTTCAGGAAAATATTTTTTTTACACGATAAATTTTTTTTTTATCAGATCATGTAATTCAAGTCAATTAGTGATTTAAACATTATTGTGCATCATTCAAATATCCTTTAAAAACTGTAATTAAAAAAAAAAGGTTTAAGATACTTTTTAATATTCAAATACCTGAAGAGAATTCTTCAACCATTGTAATTGTCTCGTCATCTTGATTTTCCGAGGATACAAATTCATCCATATCAAGTTGATTTTCATTCAAAATTTGTTCATCGGGCAATAAAGTAAGATCAACAACTACAATTAAAAGAAAACATTTTAAATATATGACATGGAAAAACATGAGCACACATATAAATTCAATCTCACTTGAACAATGAAACACTTTTTAGGCAAACATCCATGCACATAATTAAGATTTTTAGTTACTTTGTTTGTTATCACGACATTCAAGAACTATTCATAAGGCTTATGTAAGTAAAAAATAGACTCATAATCCCTTGTCACTGGTGACTTAATTGTCGTATTTCTCACATGAATCACCCAAAAAATAAAACAACGATACATAATTATTATTCAATTTATTTTTTGTATGGTAGAGCACAATAATTTTAGCTCATCAATTATCAAAGTGAACAACGTTTTTATATGTTTTCATACTTGTGTCTACTTTTACTCTTAATTACATGTCACTAAGTTGAATAGTTGTCATTTGTCAAATACTTATCAATGGTTTATTTTTACTACCAATCTTGAAGTGTGTTACAAACAATCAATACTTGTATGAAAAATAATGAACATATTATATGGTAATAATAAAACAGCAATGAATGAATATTTGACAAGGAATCAACATGTTTATAAGTTTTATACCTATTAAAAAAGGTCAAATGAGTAGTGAAAATAACTTCACACCACATGTAAGTTTTACGTGTGTATATATATATATATATATATATATATATATATATATATATATATATATATATATATATATATATATATATTCTTAGAATTTAAATGAATCATGATATTATTTATTTATTTTAGTATTTCATTTCAACTCATTCTATCTCTTATTATCTTCTTGTGTAAAAAGAAAAAGTGAAAAATTTCACTTGAACCACAATTATGATACTCATTCACTTCAAAATAAGAAAAAGTTTTAAGAACTGTTTTCACAAATATTAAGAAAAAACAAAATGGAACTTAAATTAGTGAAACAATTGTATGGAATTATCCTTATAATTTATTATTTATCCCGAATTTCATTACATTGTTTGTTTATTTGCAGTCAATTTAAAATAAATAATATTGATTCTTTAGAAATCTAAGATTTCACTTACAACAGCAAAAAATTTCAACACACAAAAGAAAATAACATTCATAATTTCCAAAAACACCCAGGCCACAAAACAACACAAAACAATTTTCATAATCTCTTGATGTTGTGATTTCCTCTTATTGATTTGTGAAAATAAAAAAAAAAAAAAAAAAAAAGAGGGGGAAAATTAAAATACCATTATCCTTCTTGGTATCGTCATGTTTCCTATCGTGGGGGCGAGCACAATTGAGAATTGTGGTGCAAGGCTCATTATTAGGTGGAGCCTCGACGAGGTCATCGATGATCTCAATACAAAGAATCCTGTCGGAGAAATTACTGTCATTGAAGGCGAATCCAAAATCAAGATCGGAAGAAGAAGCACTACGAGAGTAATGGAAAGAGGAGGATTCCGTCATCGTTTCTGACTCAAATAGATCTAAATTGAAATCCTTCATCCTCCAAACCACACAACACAATCACCCCTCCTATCTCTGCCGATGCAACAATTGCAAGCAGAGATGGAGAGGGAAGAAGAACAAACACGAAAAACTGAGAAACAAGAAAAATGGCATGCAACTCAATACAATGCAAGCCCTGTGTTAACGAATGGTTGTTAAATAGAAGAAAAAACACAACAAAGTATATTTATATTTATTTTGTTTAATTAAATTTATTTCGAAAAACACCAAAACAATTTGTTAATTTGTTAATTGCGGTACGAAAATATCAGATAAAGATCACACGCATGGAATTAGTTAATTCGGATTTACTTCATATTTTAGTTGTTTTTAGTGCAATTTTTGTTAATTTGTTAGTTTACACCTCTTATAATTTCAACTTAATTTTTTTCTAATACTTTCAAACTAAATTATTGTGACTTTCTTTTATACGAAGGAGAAAAAAACGGTATATATTTGGGTTATGGATATTTTTTAGACATTAAAGAAAAATTGAGTAACTTGTAACGTAATCTTCCTCTTCTTTTTTTAATATGGTTTTTCCCCTTATTTATATTTTATTTCACTGTTCTATGAGTTTTTTTAAATATAGTTTTAAGGAACTGAGAGTGATAAAATCAAGATAAATTTGAACGAACATTTCTCTAAGTTATATAAAAACTCGTCTAAGCACGTCCTTAAATAATATTATTTACAACAAGATAATTTTCATGTGAAACATTTTTTCCGTGGAATAAATTTATAACGTAAATATGTTTTCCATCGATTACCAATGCAAAATTGAAACATGTTTTCGTATTGTAGTAGTTTATCTTTTATATGTAGCATTATAAATAGTTTAATTATTTTAAACTTATAATATCTAATTTGTAATATCATTATCGTTGAATCAATTTTAATTAAAAACAAAAATATAATTAAACTGTATAAATTATAAAGTGTTAACAATGAGATATATATTGAAAATATCTGAGCAATAGGAATTACGTTTTTTTTTCAATGGTATCACATGCACAATTCAATACACATTAAATTTAAAATTATTAAAATTGAATTAATAATCTATAAACTAACCCTTTCAATATTAATTACATTAATTACTACACAAAAGAAGATAAAAACGCATTTATAAGAGGAGTGTTTGGTAAAAAATTAAAAAACTAAACTCATGAGAGGGGTATACTTAACAAAATCAGTTGTGCGTTTAACAATTCCCTCAGCTGAAAAGTTTAATCTGCTTTCATTGATTATAGGCCCAAGGGCTTCTCAATCCGTTTTTAGATTTCGAAAATTGGGCCCAAGGAAAACATTAACTACACTTGTCTTTTTAGTTTATGTGTAATAATTATGATCTTCTTTATTTTTTTACTACTTCCAATTTTATAACAATTATACTTGGACTTTTAAAATTAATACTTTTTTTGTGGTAAATTTAAAATTAGTGCACTGTAATCACACACCCTTTAATTTTAGTTTGATTTACTATAAAATAATCGTATTCCAATAAAAGTGCATTAATAACAGTTTGAAAGTTGAATGATGGAAAATTTGACTAATAAAGGTGGTATTATCGAAAATTGAATTGAATTGAAAGTTAGTGTATTTAGTAGTTGTAATGCAAAGATTAGTTTGGAACCAAAGATTGATATAATCTGAAAATCAATATTAATATTAATATTTTGATGTGACGGTGGAAGTGACGCGGGGGGGAGTTTTGAGATTGTGGTCTAAAAATAAACGTAAGAAATAATTTATAAATCTATGAACTGTGTCCTTTGATTATAAAAAGTAGTTGAAAATGAAAATTAGTTGAAAGTGTATTAACTTGATAGACGTTTTATATAACATGTACATCATGACTGAATTTAAAAAAAATATTAATTACTTTTTTTTATTTACACATAATAATATAAAATAATAAATAATGAAAGAGAACTTAAATAAATAAAATAATAAGTATTAATTATTTTTTTACTGATACATAAAAAATAAAATACGAAATATTTTAATTTTATTTTTCTACAACTATTTTTAATTTTTATTTTTTATTTTTTTTAACTTATATTTATTATTTTCTTTTACTATTTTTCTCGATTGGTAAGAAAAAAAAATACTAATTACTTTTTTTATATATAAATATTAACAACCGTGTAATTTTGACATATTTAAATTAAGTAATATGAGATCATTTTTAATTTAATTTATTATTTTTTTAATAATAAAGTGTCAATGTTTTTTATTTTATTTTTTTATAATGATAAAAGTGAATAAAATTTTATATTTTTTATCATGATATTTTGTGTAATCTTTTATTTTTTATTTTTAAATATATATATATATATATATATATATATATATATATATATATATGATTATGAGTAGGTGAAATTTGTAGAAGATAAAAACAATGAATAAATGTGTTCAAAAAGTAATAATAATTAAGAAAAAAATAAAATAAATTGATAAAATAAAAAATAACTAGTGGTCGTATCCGAATAAAACACTTTTTTTAATGTATTTTAGTAATAAAAAACTTATTTTTCTGATAAAAAAAACTTTACCAGATTGATTAGTATTAATTTCTTTTTATTAAACACTCTCTCTGCAGATATTTTAAAGAAACTTAATTTAAAAAAAAGGACAATTGTAGGTTTTTCAATTATGTATATTGAAAATAAATAAATTAAAATTTCAATTACTTTATTTAGTTAAAAATAAAAATAAAATTGTAACATTTATAGACAGAAATTATCAGAAACTTGGATCACTTGAGATCCAAATCGTCTTCATTTTTTTTAAAGTTTATATTAAACTTTTGAATGGAAACATCAAAATTATTAAATTATATAAAAGAGTTTTATTAGAATTGATGTAATTGATATGTTGTGTTTTTCTTTTGAAAATATTTTATAATATAGTAATTATAATATATAAATTAATATAAAAATATTTATCTTGATATTTTTGAGATAAATATTTTATGCTTTTCAATTAAAAAATTTAAATATACATAGATTATTATTAGAATAGAGTCTTCAAATTTCCTAATTTATTATAAAAAAATAATTCAAAAATTCCTTTAAGTCCTCTTAATTTGTTAAAAAATCATAATCTGACGTTATTAGAATTATTCACAAGTTATTAGTTATACTTTTGTTCGTATTATTAAATTAATCATAATTAATTAATAGAGATAATATTCTACTCAAATTTTTAGTTATAAATTCTCAATTCCTTGAGTTTGTGGATGAAAATTTTAAATGCTCAACTTGTTAAACAGAGAAAAAATATATATATCTTTATAGCTTTCATAAATATCTCTGTAAGTTTGCACATGAGAATATAAAATAGTTATTAATGTTCATAAAGTATCTTAAGACAAAGTGATAATTATTTTTAATATGTTCTGTGTGTTTTTTGAAATACTCAATACATATCAAGGTTAAATGAGAAATACAAAGATAAAAGATAATGTTTTTCATTTATTTTAGTTCACACGTAATAATAATCATTTAACAATATTTTTTTTAGTCTAAGAACAAAATATTATATTTTTTTTCTTCCAACAAAATAGATAATTTAACATAAAACTAACCCAATTTGTAAAATACTTATGAATGAAAAGATATATTGTCTCATCTGCATTATATTATTTATAAAGTTTTATATAGTTATAATTATTTAAAATAATATTTTATCAAAGATTTTCTTCCAAATATCAAAATATTTTATGTGTGACTACCACGTAAATTATGTTAGAAAATCATACAATATGTTAATTTAAGTAGAATAAAATATAAATAAATAAATCAAACGATTACATAGTACTAGGATTAAAAAAAAATCGTTTATGATAAAACGAAGATGACAATTTTATTTCATTAATATAATAGAAATAGACTTTGCACCTCATATTATAACTTTCATTGATTACGTGTGAAACATACTTTCTATATTCGTAAGTAGTCCATCAACACATTTTTACTCCTAACAAAATATTTAAACTTTTTAAGATTTTTATTTTTAAAAAATTGCTACAATAATCTTTAAATCTCTAGATAAGCTTATAATTATTTTCACGTATAGTAAACATAAATTAAAACATTAAGTTATATTAAACTATTTAGTAAAAAAGAGAAAGCATATTATTTTTAAATGAATAACTAATACAATTATAAATATTAATTTTTATAAAAATTAAATAATTTTTTTTATGGTGTATCATGTTATAACATTTAACTTGTATTTGGAAGGTGAGGGGATTTGAGATAATCTAGAGTTGATTATGATATTGTTTGTATTTAGAAAATGAGAGTAGATATGAAGAGATTTTAGTAGGTTTATTGTAGCCTATTGATAGGAATGAATATAAAAAAATTGAATAATAATCTTTTTTTTTCTATTTGTTTTGAGTAATATTATTGTTTTTTAGAAATTTAGTTTTCGTAATTACTCCAGTTAGAAATTTGTACAATTTTTTTGTTGGGAATTTTTTTTCATAAAAAAATTCCACTGCACTGTTTCAAGTAGTTTTGAGTAATATTGTAACATTTTTCAAATTTAGTTTCATAGTTACCCCACTCGAGAAATTTATACAATTTTTCGTGTTGGGAAAAATTCTTAATAAAAAAATTCAACTTGCACTCTTTTAAGCACTATAATTTATTTGCTTTCTTTTCAGTAATAATTTTACAGTTTTGGAATTGAGTTTTGTAGTTACACAAGTAAAAAAAATTTCCAATCTTTTGTGATGCATAAAGACATTCTACTACAGTCTTTCAAGCTCAATTTTTTATTTTTTTAGTAGTTTTGTGTTGGGAAATTTTCGTAATGAAAAAATTTCACTACACTCTTTCAAGCTCATTTGTTTATTTTCCTATTTGTTATGAGTCATGTTTTTACATTTTAGGATTTTAGTTTTCGCAGTCACGTGCGGTAAGAAATGTGTACAATTTTTTGTGTCGGAATTTTTTTTTATTAAAATTCACTCCACTTTTTTAAAGATTGTGCTTTTTTCTAGGAGTTTCTCGGGAAAAAAATTTTCGTAAAAGAAGTTCCACTGGGGTTTTTCAAGCTCATTTTGTATTTTTCTATTTGTTTTGAGTAATATTCTTGCTTTTTCGGTATTTAGTTTTCGTAATTACTCCAGTTAGAATTTTGTACAATTTTTTTGTGTTGGGGATTTTTTTTCCATAAAAAATTTTCACTGCACTCTTTCAAGCAGTTTTGAGTAATATTGTAATATTTTTCGAATTTAGTTTCTTTGTTACTCCACTGAGAAATTTATACAATTTTCCATGTTTGGGAAAATTCTTAGTAAAAAAATTTCACTGTACTCTTTTAGGTTCTATAATTTATTTGCTTTCTTTCCAATAATAATTTTACATTTTTTAATTGAATTTTTGTAGTTACACCAGTAAAAAATTTCTCCAAATTTTTGTGATACGTAAACACATTCCATTACAGTTTTTCAAACTCAATTTTTTATTTTTCTAGTAGTTTTGTGTTGGTAAATTTTCGTAATAAAAAAATTTCACTACACTCTTTCAAACTCATTTGTTTATTTTCCTATTTGTTTTGAGTTAAGGTTTTACATTTTATGATTTTAATTTTCGCAGTCACATCGGTAAGAAATTTGTACAATTTTTTGTGTCGAGAATTTTTTTTAATGAAATTACACTCCGCT